>OX276336.1:48285048-49485048 GCA_946251815.1 Dasysyrphus albostriatus
TTCAAACAAAATTGTATGGCGGTACTTATTCTAAAGTTCCGTCAAATAAATAAATTTTCTGGATTTCTGTAATTTTCTATTGCTTGCAACTCTTTTTCCGAACATAAGTTTGGTATCTGGAGGCATTTCCGCAACTTACTTACTTAAGGTAGCACTACAGTCCGGGGTGGACCAGGACCAGTGGTGGATCCCGGGGGGGCGGGGCTGAAGCCCCCTCCCCCCAAAGCCGGTTAGTTAAAATAATTTATAGCAAAATGTAATACATTATAATATTACAGTTTTTTATTTAAGATCGGGGCTAAGAAATGTATATGTTAGTTGTGTATTCCCAAGCCCTTATACGTACTATTAATACAGGGTTGAGACTAAAGAATTTAATTAAAATATGTTTTTTGTAAGCCCCAAGGAAATTGGATGAAAAAGATAGAAAAAACAAAGCAAATTGAATGTGCGTAGGCTCTATTTATTCCAAGTCTTAAAAAAGACGAACAATTAAAGTTAGGGCTTAGCAATTAATGCCTTAAAAAATTGTAAGTCTAGAGGGAATTGGATATTGAAATAAGAATGGGGATGGCAGATTAATATGTAAGCTGCTTTTTCCTTAGGTCTAAGGACTTTTACTGCTGCATTTTTGACTTCAATTCCAGCTCTGTCAGCCATTCTGTACATTTACATGTAAAATGTGTTTTTTCAAGGCCATAGGCTCTAGGGAACAAAAAAACAAGAATTGGGCGTAACAAACGATGTTTTTTTTTAGCAAATTTACATGTTGAATGCAAATGACGAGGTAAGAGATAACACCTGATATTTTTATTTTATACTTTTTCAGTAATTGAGAAACCGGAATTCAGATATTATTATTTGTATTGAGTGAAAAATGTTACCTCTTGAAAATTCCTTTTCAGGTATAATTTTCAATAAAGCTTAATATTTTTTCAAGCTAAATTCTTACTGAATGAATGAATTCTATCGTTAAAGCTAATGATATCGATTAAATTAATCGAAAAAAAATATTGAATTGGACCACAACAGTAAATAGGTCTGTCCGTGTACTTCCCAAAACTGCCAATTTCTACCCATTTAGTCGAAAGTTCTGTCAAAGTCTATAGCTAAAAAAAAAACTGTTGTTTCAGGTACAAAACATAACTTTGGTATACATAGTTTGCATGAAAGGCTTTCTAGCAACCGCATCAAATAATTTTTTTTATTATATAAGTTTTATTCAGTTTGTATCTTTGCAGCTCGAAGATATTTTGACAATTTCAGAGGCATCTTTAAATTATTTAATAATAATTTTTTTCATGAGATTTAGGTGAACTTTGCTTTGGAAAAATTAATGATGTACATATAAATATTACAAACATTTTTAGAATAAAAAGAAATATATTTAAGTCTCTAAAAATATTCTTACAACTTTCTTGTACATGTTTTTGACATTATGTGAATAGATTCTAGTACGTTTTTCATATAACACACCAATTACAGCTGCTCCGCTTCTAGTATTTATTTTTTTAATCATTAGGTATATTTCTGCATTAAAATAATTTGTTTGACTCAAACCACAGGCCCACATAACTATTACAATTAGGAATGAGAAAATAAAAAAAAAAAATAGCCTCAAGTCCCCCCCCAGCAAAATTCTATACTCGCTACTGACCAAAGCCTCAACAAACAAGCTTCTTCCAGCCGGGTCGGTTTCTAGCTAGCTGTCTCCAGTTTCGCATGCCAAGTTGCTTGAGGTCCTCTTCCACTTGCGTGAGCCACCTGTTGCGCTGTCTTCCTTTACTGCACCGTCCCACGGGGTTGGATTCAAAGAGTTTTCGGGCCGGAGCATTGTTGTCCATTCGCTCTATGTGACCCAGCTATCTAAGTCATTTCCGCAACACTCACGTTATAAATATTAAAAACTACCAAAAAAGCGGAAATCCCAAACTTTGACATCAAAAAAAGTATGTTCCACAAAATTCGCTACATTAAAATTTGCTTCTACTCAACACCTATCCTTTAAAACATCAACCATTATTTTTAAGACATATTTGAAGTGTGGAGGCGTTTCCGCATTTTAATGTTAATATTTTACTCAAAGGTTTGAACAAATTCGAATCAATCCCTAAACACTCCGACTACACCATCCCTCAGCCGGTTTTTGCCAAAAATTTACAAGTCACAATTCCAGCAAGATTCACTTGAGATGATAATGAATGTTTGAGAGATGAAGCAATTCATTTTTACAAGGATCAAAACTAGGCTCTGTTTCTACAAACTGCCCGATACTGTCGATCGTCTCTAATGGAGATGGCAGAACAGTTAAACATTCACCTTTTCTGGGTGCCGTGACACAGAGATATTCCAGGAAACTGAAGGGCTGATGAATTCACCAGGATAGGAACTTTTACACCAATATTACCTAACAAGGAGAATATTGGTATACTAATCGGTACTTGAAAGCTTATGCTTATCCCAGTGATTTAAATAAAATCGACATTCACAGTCGCCATCGCTTTATTAAAAGCTCCGATTGGTTTAATTAGCGAGAATTACCTCGCAGTTTTTTTGTGGTATCACAATGGGCCTATTCTAGCCTAGAAGGTGTCAGCAGTTTTCCTGGCAGCCACCTCAACCTAACCTAACCTTCTCAAAGATGGGTCTATTCAAAACCTTTCTATTAAGACATCAATCGTTATTTTGATTATGAAAATTTCCACGCATGTAATCTGCGATTTTGTTTCTAATTTACCTTTTTCAAGTGGTTGGGCGCCATTTTTGAAAATGGTGTCTAAGTGACAGGATAGCAATAGTGACTGCTTAGCTAAATAGCATCCTTAGCATGCCAAAAATAGTACATATACATAATACAAACATACAAATCATGCACCCCCCCCCTACAAAAATTACGGGATTTCGGGTTCCATCTCGGACTACTGATTGAACGCCATTTCTCAAGCGGTAGTGTTATAAAAATGACTTCCGGACTACATTTCATCTTTAGGTGCCAGTTATAGCTATCATTGAAAATTTTAACGATGGTTTTTGAGACGTTAAAGAAGTAAAACCATTTATTTTTATAATGAACAAATTAAGCTCAAGACTTAATTAATATTTCTAGTACAAAAAAAAAAAAAAAAAATTCAAACAAACCAGCCTTTCCACATAAAAATACTTTTCTTTTTTCAATGATTGAACTACCTTACCATTTATTTTCATTTTATGTGGAAAGTTGGGCCTATTTTAAGTTTTTTTTTTTGACTAGAAATATTAACTTAGTCTTGAGTTTTATTTGTCTATCAAAATAATATATGATTTTGTCTCAAAATTAATCATTAAAGTTTTCAATGATTAGTTTCAATGATAGCTTAACTGGCGCCTTAAACAAAGTGAGTTTTTGAAATGGAATAAAACAAAAATGATTTTTTAGAATTGACAAGGAATGTACATTATTCGAAAGATAAATCCTGTGGGATTTAAGTTTATATACGATTTCTGGCATATGACCGCCACGGCTGGCTTGGACGTAGTCTTATCTGGAGGTCAAATTTTCGATTATTTTTCCAAGATTTGTGTGTTTATTGGCAATAACGCATTCAATGTTGTCTTCCAAGTAGTCAATTGTTTCGAGCTTATCGGAGTAGACTAACGATTTCAAATACATCCTCCAAAAATAGTCAAGCAGCGTAAAATTGCCAGATCTTGGAGACCAATTCATGGGTTCGTAACGTGAAATTATGCGGGTACCAAACGTTTCTTTCAATAAATCAATTATTGTGTCACGTGGTGAGTGACATGTTGGGCCGTCTTGTTGAAATCACAGCTCCTGCAGATCAGGATTGTTCAATTGATAAACCTAAAAACTCAGTAATCATGGGTCTATAGTGGTCACCATTGACTGTAACGTTTTGCCCAGCATCTTTTTACAGAAGTGCAGAACAATTATTACACCAACCCATGAAGCACACCAAACAATCAGTTTTTGTGGATGTAACGGTGTCTCAACATACACTTGAGGAATATCATCACTCCAAATACGGCAGTTTTGTATATTGACGTATCCATTTAACCAAAAGTCAGCTTCATCGCTTAAAAAAATTCGCTTATGAAAATTGGTATCCAACGGCAATCTCTTTTTGGGCCCATTCACCGAATATACGCCTTGCTTGGTGATACTGTGGCTTCGATTCTTGCACGAGTTGGATTTTTTAAGCACGCAAGCTATTATGGCTAATAGACAAGATTCGGGTCTTCTTCTACCCTACGCTAAACAGCAGCAATGATTTCTTCTGTACGCACTGTAAGACGTCTATGTGGATGCGTTTTATCATTTAGAGTAAACGTGGTGCAAAAACGTTCCATAAATAATCGAATTAATTACTCTGACGGACAATTATGTTAACCGTAAAATAGACGTAGTGCACGATACGTATTTTGAACAGAACCATGATTTTCAAAATAAATTTGCACAATTTGGAAGCATTGTTCAGGCGTCAGCCAGTTCATGTGGAAATGCCAAACTAAAGTAAAAATAAATCATTTGACAGCTGGCAAAATGGCTTCCAGTTAAAATAGTGTTGCCAACTTAATGTTCTATACCTCTAGAAAATACACCCTTTATAAGGAATAAATTCATGGCATAAAAAAAGGCCCCCGCCAAAAAACGCACGCGATTCGGTTTCCTGACTGGACTTAAAGGAATGGGAAAAGAGTATCATTTCACAATAAAGAGATACTCGTTATAAAGAAAAGTTTGACGTACATTTAATCACCCCGATTACATAATCTGATATATGAGCAGCGTTGGTAACAGGCTCAATTTTGACATTTTTACTATAAGCCAAAAATGTCAAAATTGAATCAGGTTCCCTCTGCAGCTCATTCGTCGGATTCTATAATCGTTTTGATTGTTTTTTTAAATCAGTTATTTGAAAGCTCTTGCATGAAGTTGGATGTACTTAAATAAAATGTACACTCCTGCACTATAGATCAAGCCCATCATAGCTCAATTTTGAATACAAAATTAAATTAAATCGGTTTTGAAATTTAATACGAAATCTCATTTCACTATGAACTAAAATTTTTATTCTGGTACATTTCATCTGGCTTCCCTTTAATTATGGTTAAAAACAATTTGAAATGCACAAACAAGTTGAAAACTCACCGAGATAATAATACAAAATCCTCCCACAAAACTCAAAGTGCAACCAATCCCCATGTAATACCTACCGTACCATCACCACAACCATACCATCCTCTCTTCAGCCTTTGCACTAGTTTTTCAAATAAACATCTAAAAATAATGCTGAATATAATCTCGTACAACTTCGAGTACAACTGGTCGTATATGTGCAACTGGGTCACATCCACAAGACTTCTTGTTCAGCGGAACGCAAAACTAAAACTTAAAATAAAAAAAAAAAGTTAAAAAAAAAAAACTAGAACAGAGACAGAATAGTAGTAGCCCATTTCATTGTCTAAAGTCCACTTAAAAGTATTGTTATTACGAGAGTGGATTTGCAAAAGCGTAAAAGGCTCCCCCGATCTAGTCCATTAACTGACGGAAGGCTTAAGTGTATATGTACGAGTATATATGGAAAAGTGTGTTCTTAAAATAATAAAAAAAAAACGAAAAAATGGATGGAAAAGATGGCAAGTTCTTTTCTTATGCAACATCTATTAGCGTTAAAATTCTCTTCTGTGGAAATGTAACTTTGTTCGGCAGTTACTTTATGGGGCTCGTTTTATCTCATTAAGCGTTATAGGAGTGTTCGCGCTAAGTCCCTTGCTCTACCAAGTACTTCTTAATATTTTAACTGCGAACGTACATTAAATGGCAGTTAGAGATAAGTGTATCCCAGAGTCCACCAAGTAAATCTATTCAAAGTTCTCCACCACATCGTTTTTATACATAAAGGTATACTTGTAGATATCTACACTTTATATAGTAGGTATACTGTATGATAACTTTAATAGCAACGCAAGGCTAAGAAATGGGCGACTCCTTTTCTTCCCTACTTCCTTCCTTTGGTTTTGCTTGCGGAAGGACACTCAATTTTGAGACAGTAAAAATAAAGCTTAGGTGAAGTGGCGAAGAAAAATGTTTGAACATTTTCTACAAGCCCAAGAGTTGCCCAACTCATTGCCACTGATAGCTTGAGTGTCCGTTCTATTCGGTGTCCTACTTTGCGGTCTAAGCCAAAGGTTAGATATATATACATTCGCACATTAAGGAAAACGTGATTGCAATTTATTATGAAACAACCGTTGCTGACTCGGTTATAAAGTTTATATCGTCGTGAAGTTTATAACAATAGCTTGGTGTGCTATGACAAATATCTCTATCTCTACACTTTCAACCAGGGTGTATCATCTCTTTTTTTTTGGATGGGGAGCAAAAGTGTTTCAAAGAACATATAATTTTTTTTACTATTGCAAGTATTAGCCTATTAATGTTAAGGTAATATAATTTTTAATTAAATTTTTGCAATAATATTTACAAGTTTTGTGTTCTTTTCTTACTTTGAAATCTAACCAATTAAGATATGCAACGATCGTCCTGGAACATTATGGTTATAAAGGGTAACAAAATAATGTAATTTATAGAATGTTATTTTACTTTGACGGCCAACTGCTGAGTATCTTACTATTCACAGTATAAACATTTTTGAATCTTGTCTTAAACAATCCTCGTGAAACTTTCTCGATTATTTTTTTTTTTCGGAAATTTTCTTCTTCATTGTTATTTTGAAGAATGTTCTGAGAAAATTTCAAACAGATACAAATCCTTGTGCCCTGTGCTATTGTGTAAGTTCATTGTTATCGCCAGGTCTTGGTGTATTTAGAGACTTCAAGAAAGATTCACATCCATACCACACTTAATAAAATGTTGAAACTTCGGTCGCATAAGGATTTACGGCTTGCCGTTAAATACAAAAACAAAAATCTGTCGTTCCGGTTTGTTGGGTCAGTTTCTATTATTTTTATTTTTTTTTTTAAGTGAACAATTATAAACCTCTCACCCTAAAAAAATCGATTATGTTCTAATTTTTCGAGCCAGCAGTGGAGAATTTCTATCCTTTAACTTCATGCTACATCGAAATGATCAAGTACTTAACTACTCTACATGTGCAACGTTAATGAAAGAGAAAACATGATGAATTTTATTGAAAAATTTCCTATATATTTCCGTATTTCCATACCAGATACGGCAATGGATATGGCAGACAAACTATCAAGACTAGACCAAACAGAATGCTTGGCAATATTAATTAACAAATATTATCAAAAACTAATTAAATCTATAAATTATTCTTTAATATTAATGTTTAAAAACATGAAATACGATATTTAAATAAGCTTCGTTGAGAGTTTGAGATGAAAAAAGAACGAATCTTGGTTCATATTGAATATAATTGAATGGACAAAAAAATGCACGACTGGATCGCATGAACTTGCTCTTATGATTAAGTTGCTTGGAGCTTAGATCTTTAAAATATGAAAAAAATTACATAAAAGCAAAAAAATATAAAATATATAAAAATTATTTTTTTTTATATACAAATTTAGTAACATTTTTGAAAAGAAATGTTGGTATGCCAATTTTGAGTATTTATTAATATACATTTATTAAATTATGGACCTGTTTTTGAAATATTGAATTTTCAAAAAAAAAAATTTATATATATTTTTTTAAATATACAATTTTTTTTTCAAAATTTTGATACATTTTTTTGTGGTTATTTTCCCGTGGGTAGGTGCAAAACCTGCTATTCAGGCTCTATGAGGACCGAAAAACACGTGTTCATAGAAGTGTGAGATTCTTACTACACTAAAACCACCTCCACTTCCCGATTGCAACTAAGTGGAAACTTATCTAGCAATTTATTTTTAATAAAGATAAGTAACGTGTTGCAGGTTACTTTCCGGTGAAAGTTATTGCTTAATCCGCGATTTTAAAGCGGTTTTCTGTTCACCGCACCAAGTCGGAAGGTTTTGTTCTTCGCAGACGGCGTACTAAATTCGAATGTTAATAATCATTGAATTAGCGTGTTCTAATAGTCGATTTCTATGTTTTCGCGCGAAACTTTTTATTTCCTCCCGGACCGTAGGAATCCCGAGATCCCTATGAAGATCTTCGTTTCTTATATACCACGGAGCATTTACAAATGACCTAAGCAATTTATTTTGAAACGTTTGTAAGTTATTTGAGTTTGTATCGCAGGTACAACCCCAAAGTTGTATACCATAAGTTCAAACAGGTTTAAGAACCTGTCGGTATAAAATCAATTTATTTTCAATACTAAGCTTCGAATATTTACCGAGTAACCAGTTCATATCTCTTAATTTACTTTTTAGTTCTTCGCATTTCACGTTCATTTTTCACGTGCGGACTCCATTTTAATTTCGCGTCTAGAGTCATTCCCAGGTACTTTGCCTCATTTGCAAATGGAACACGAGCGGTATTAAGAAAGACGGGTAATCTATTTATTTTTTTATACGTAAAGTCCAAGTGGACTGACTTTTGTTCATTGAGCGCTATTCGCCATGTTTTCGTCTACTCATTAACATTATTAATAGCATTTTGTAATTTAATTGTAGCTTCGCTAATCGTTTTGCCTACTGCTATTATTGCAGTATCATCAGCAAACGTCGCTACAATAGTGTCATCTGTTTAAAGTATATCGCGTGTAAATAAAAGGAACAGAACTGGACCTAATACACTTCCTTGTGGTACCCCAGCTACTATTTCTTTGAAATCAGAATAGTCATTTCCGTGTCTTACACGAAAAAGTCTTTCATTTATATATCCGTTTAGAATGTTGTAAAGTCCTTCAGGCAGAACTTGTCTTAATTTGAATTTGAGGCCTTCGTGCCACACCTTGTCAAACGCCTGCGACACGTCCAAAAAGACAGTCGAACATATTTTCTTTTCTTCAAGAGCTCTCTCAATTACGTCAGTAAGAAGAATGCTTGCTTCTAAATCTGAACTGATGATCAGGTATTAATTGTTTCTCATCTATTATCGGTTGCAGGCGCAGGAGTAGTATTCTTTCAAAAACTTTTGATATAATAGGAAGAAGCGAAATCGGACTGTAAGACTTCTTTTCGTGAGATGGTTTGCCAGGTTTCAAAACCATTATGACTTCAGCAACTTTCCATTGGCTCGGAACATATTCTAACCTTAGAGCGGCATTTATTATGTAAAGGAGGTTAATAAACCCTTTACGAGGGAGCATTTTTAAAATCTCTGCCGTTATTAAGTCATATCCTGGAGCTTTGTTGGACTTAAGCTTCCTTATTTCTTTTCTTGATATATTATCAACATTGGAAAGAAGCTTTTGTGTAAAAATTCTTATTGTAATCGGTTGAGCCGTTAATGAGAAAATTAAAAGCAGAAAAACCGTTATATGACAGTTACTATTAATAACGGTTTTAGGTTAACAAAGTTTTTACCAAAAAGTAACACACTGATTTTTGTATCAAAATCGTTGGAGCCGTTTTTGAGATAAATAAGATTTTCTTTAACGGTTGTATGACGGGTGCCGTTATATTTTGAGCTACAAAAAAACTTTCAATTTCCCCTCTGGAGAATCACCAAAAAGCCTTAAGCTCAAAATTAGAAGAAGATCGCATCATTGGTTTAGCCTGTAGATCCAGATACACACAGACAGACAGACAGACAAAATTTTGCCATGCACTTTTTGGTGTTCTCTATCATCGTAATGTCATGTTTGATTGTTATCTCGAAATTTGTTCGTCGCACAAATCCTAAACTTAGCCTATAGTGCCTACATGTATCGCAAGTAAAAAATTTTAAATCGTTGGACCGGTTTTCTTAAAAAATAAATTTATATACAGGGTGATTGGTATAAGGTGCATCAAAAAGCTGGAGCGAGTAGGTTGGGTTAAGACAAGAAAAAGACCGTATGGGAGGTGGATCTATTTCCCCCCGTTTAGACAGGAGGGGCAATTTTCAAAAAATTGACTTGAACAAAAAAAATATTTTAAAAAACGGTACAATTTACAATACCATACTATACCTTTTTGGAAAGCCAGAAATCTCTTCTTTGATTTTAATTTTAAATTAAGTTGTGTTTGAACAGTTTTTGAAAAATTAATTTTCAAACTCGAAAGATAAAAAAAAAAACTTTCAAATTAATTTTTTTCAAAATTATATGTAATTAAGTACAATTTTTATTTTCAAAATTCAATGCTCTTTTTACTCGTAATTTTCAATGAAAAACAGAAAACCAAATGTTAAAATATATCTTACTTTTTGAGAAATAAAAAAATAAATAAAAATACTTTTTCCTGAGAAAAACACTTTCTACAGATTTCTACAGAATTCAGTCCTCAAAATTTTATCATTTGATGTCAACTCTTGCACACGAGTAGAGTGATATGGGTGAAGGTCATCCGGGTGAATCACTGCCCAAACCCTGCTTTCGGGCAATCAAAGCATAGTTGCTATTCTTCTGGTGCTATAAGGGTGGGCTTACGTCAGCGTCGTACCAAATCCAAAATAAGTTCCTCTATGTCTGTGGATACACCAGATGACATTTCTCGAGTCTACAGTACTCCATGTTCCCGAAGATGGTTGTGAAGTCTTACAAAAAGTGAATAGTGGGGACATCTCCTATTGGAGAACCTTTCAGCGTACAATCACTGTGCCTCCCGACTGGAACCATCCGCTAAACTGTAGCAATAGTGTATATCTGTCAAATCTTCCCGAGAGTAACTTGCCATCGTTTTGTATTGACGATTTGATACGCAATTCAGAAATCAGTTTCATATAGAATGTCCTTCCATATTTATTTATGGTAATCCGCTAATTTAATAATTGACCTGAGCAGATCAAACTTGGAAAAATCAAAAAAAGTGTTTTCCTTGAAAAAAAGTACATAATATTTTTTTTTAATTTCTCAAAAACTAAAATACATTTTAACATCCGGTTTTCTGTTTTTTTATTGAAAATTAACAAGAGCATTGAACTTTTTGTTTTTTTATTGAAAATTAACAAGAGCATTGAACTTTGAAAATAAAAATTATACTTATTAACATAAAATTTTGAAAAAAATTAATTTGAAATTTTTTTTGGAAATTTTTTTCTTTTAAATTTTCGAGTTTGAAAGTTAATTTTTCAAAAACTGTTCACTAAGACAATTTTTGGCTCTCCTTCTCTCTATTCCTAATGCTCTCCGAAAAGGTAAAGCATGGTATTGTAAATTGTACCGTTGTTTTTAAATATTTTTTTTTCTGTTTTAAGTCAATTTTTTGGCTCTGAACCTTTGGCACCTCATATATGGGAAATTTGATATTTTAGAATGTCATCTAATTGGTCAGTAATTGGTCAAGAAAGGTCAACTAGTCCTAGAAATTGGTCAGCCCTTGATAACTAGTTATAAAGACTTGAAGTTTCTCAAGGTCACTCAAGGTCACGCGCGATTTTTGGCACCTCATTTATGGGAAATTTACAAAAAAAAGATGCTATCTGAAAGATTTGTAGATAGTGATAAAAGGTCAACTATTTTCAGTAATTGGTCAGCTATAGTTTTTTTTCTATGAATTTTCAAAACTCGTTTCAAGGTCACAAAAAAAACTTTTGGCACCTCATTTGGGTCATTTCAAATAAACAAGTATGCCATTTGAAAGGCCATTTCACGGTCATAAAAGGTCAGCTATTTTCAGAAATTGGTCAGGCATAGTTTTTTTTTAATGAATTTTTAATTTATTTAAAAAAAAATTTCAAGGTCATAGCGATTTTTGGCACCTCATTTATGGGAAATTTGCAAAAAATATATACTATCTGAAAGATCTCTAGATCTATATAAAAGGTCAGCTATTTTCAATAATTGGTCAGCGATAGATTTTTTTTAATAATTTTTTTTTAAATTTCAAGGTCATAGCGATTTTTGGCACCTCATTTATGGGAAATTTGGGAAAATTGCATACATTCTGAAGGATCTCTTGATCTATATAAAAGGTCAGCTAGTTTTAGTAATTGGTCAGCCATAGACGTTTTTGTATGAGTTTTTGAATTTTCGTCAGTAGTATAAGAGAATGTTAGTAGCTAATTTTGAACATGAAAGCAATGCCTAGTCATGCGCAAATTACCTATGCATCTGTAAAAACAATCTAGTTGTTAAAAAACCCTAGAAAAAATTATTTTGACGCTAATAGAGCTTGGCAATGGTAATAATGGAAGGTGTCGCCTTGCCAGCAATTTTTAGCTCAGGAAAATTAGACTTTTACTTCGAAAAAATTCCGACAAAGACAAATTTTGGTAGAGAGCTTTGTGTTGGCGTGTTAACCATTTTCTGAAAAGTTCCGTAAATTTGGAACGGGGCTTGAATTTTTGGGGGGTGTTAAAGGGGGTTAAATTCAGTTTTTTTTTCTTAGTTTCTCGAAATTAATAAGTTTTTTTTTGAAAAAAATGTGAAGATACAAAGTTTAGCTTATGTTATTCTACACAAAAAAGATTAACATACTTTTTTCATACAAGCAATAGATTCTGAGAAAATCATGGTGGATTAAACCAAACACTTTCTTTTTCAAGATGGTGGCCATTCCCTTACCCCGGGCACCTCAAAAACTTGGTTTCTTAAAGAAGAGATGTAGCCAAACTCAAATCGTACCCATCGATTATGGAAATTTTAATAAATTTTTTGACAAAATTTAATCCACCATGATTTTCTCAGAATCTATTGCTTGTATGAAAAAAGTATGTTAATCTTTTTTGTGTAGAATAACATAAGCTAAACTTTGTATCTTCACATTTTTTTCAAAAAAAAACTTATTAATTTCGAGAAACTAAGAAAAAAAAACTGAATTTAACCCCCTTTAACACCCCCCAAAAATTCAAGCCCCGTTCCAAATTTACGGAACTTTTCAGAAAATGGTTAACACGCCAACACAAAGCTCTCTACCAAAATTTGTCTTTGTCGGAATTTTTTCGAAGTAAAAGTCTAATTTTCCTGAGCTAAAAATTGCTGGCAAGGCGACACCTTCCATTATTACCATTGCCAAGCTCTATTAGCGTCAAAATAATTTTTTCTAGGGTTTTTTAACAACTAGATTGTTTTTACAGATGCATAGGTAATTTGCGCATGACTAGGCATTGCTTTCATGTTCAAAATTAGCTACTAACATTCTCTTATACTACTGACGAAAATTCAAAAACTCATACAAAAACGTCTATGGCTGACAAATTACTGAAACTAGTTGACCTTTTATCGCGATCTACTGGCTTTTTAGATGGTATACATTTTATGCAAATATACCCCAAATGAGGTGCCAAAAATCTATACTGTGACCTAAATAAAAAAAATATAACACTCATAAAAATAAATATATGGCTGACCAATTACTGAAAGTAGTTGACCTTTTATATAGATCTAGAGATCTTTCAGATGGTATGCAATTTTCCCAAATTTCCCATAAATAAGGTGCCAAAAATCGCGCGTGACCTTGAGTGACCTTGAGAAACTTCAAGTCTTTATAACTAGTTATCAAGGGCTGACCAATTTCTAGGACTAGTTGACCTTTCTTGACCAATTACTGACCAATTAGATGACATTCTAAAATATCAAATTTCCCATATATGAGGTGCCAAAGGTTCAGAGCCCAATTTTTTTAGAAAATTACCCCTCCTGCCTAAACGGGGGAAATAGACCCCCCCTCCAATGATTTTTTTCTTGTCTCAACCCAACCTTATCGCTCCAGCTATTTGGTGCACATTATACCAATCACCTTGTATATAAAATTCTTAAAACATTTTTAAGGAAAACTTTTTGTATGCAAATCTTAAGTATTTATTTATTTGAATATAAAAATAAAATTTGGAAAACAATTTCAGCTCGTTTTTGAAATTGCGAATGTAAAAAAATTTAAGCTTTTTTTTAAATTCAAAAACCTTTTTTTTTAATTGTTGATATGTGATATTTTTAAATTTTATCTGCATTTTGTATATAAAAAAATGTATCTAAATCCATTCAGCCGATATCTTATGAAAAAATTCAAACTAAGGAAACACATTCTATTACAAGACTTATTTCCCTGGACAAAGTTTCATCGATGTACCGATGCGATGTGATCAAAAACCAAATTGTTAGCTCTATGTTTAATTGACCAGTTCACATATTGAAGTGTGATGTTTTGTGGCCTTATTAGAAACATTTGAAAACTTGTTTTGATTGACCCCATTTTCAAATATTATAGTTTAATTGAATGCTTCTTCAATCATTTCCACATTTTCAAATCTCCTTCGAAGCATGAAATCAAACCAATTTGTCAATCGATGCTTCTTTGTAAGGGAGTGCTGTACCCAAGTAAATTTTTATATGCTTGTTTAAATTTTAAAGATTTAACGAACTAATGTTAAAGATTTGTATTTTATGTATGTACATGAAATGAAAAAAGCTCCTTGAAAAAAATTGATTTTCAGCTATGCCAATTGACAAATTTACCTTTAATAAATGCATGTCTGACCAACGGGCGCACAATATAGGCGTTAGCTTATGCTATTAGTTTTTAGAAGAAAGAATGTCTAAATTACCTTAAGCTGATTTCACTTACAAGTATGTTAACGAAACTAAAGAAAAATGAACGGGAATAAAATACTAAAATATCGCAGACAAATCTTGAAAACATCTCGAAACCCATTCGTTTCATAATCAGCATTGCACTACTGAAGCTGTGGCTGTGTGCATCATGGATCAATTGTTCTAAAACAGCAACCTGAAGCCTTTTTATTCAAAGTATTGAGTGCTCGTTTTGGAGTAAGATAGCGCGTTTATGGCTGGTGCTTACACGGGGGGCACTAATTAAAAAACAAAAAACTCTTAAAATAGGTGGGATTAAAAACTTTGCGTGTAGAGTTTAGTTGCCTTCTTAAGTATAATTGTGTCAGTATTAATCACTTGCAACCATCCGCTTCTTACTTAAGTACCTTCAGACTTCGGTGATTTTTCATTAAGTGGGTAGGTTAGGTACTTAGGCAATATTATATTTCGACTTTTTCAATTATCAATTCAATACAATATATTTCAATTCAATCCAATTCAATTCAATACAATACCATTCAATTCAATTCAATACAATACAATACAATTCAATTCAATTCAATTCAATCAAATTCATTTCAATTCAATACAATTCAATTCAATTCAATTCAATTCAATTCAATTCAATTCAATTCAATTCAATTCAATTCAACTCAATTCAATTCAATTCAATTCAATCCACTGCTCCCAGTTTAGATGAAGTTTTCTACTTTAAGTCTTTGACAATACTATAACTTCATTTCCCCAATTTTAAGCATTTCAAAAGTTATTTAAAACATCACTATGGATTTTAAACTATGTTATAATTTATAAAGATTTTATATTTGTTAACATTTTAAAAAGAATAACATTTATAAAATATTTTTAAGGACGAAAAAGCTAGAATTTCGTACAATTTGTCAATAACATAATGTAGGAGGTACCTTCCATAGAAAAAAGCATTCAATTTTGCTTTAATTCCGTGACATGGAATACATAAAACTTTCTGTTTTTATAACTATATGCGTAGATAATTACTGTCACATTTAAATGCAGTCCATTATTGCTAACAACGCGGTTTTTTTTTCTTCAAAAATCATCCCCATATCTGCTCTAGCTATTATTTGTGTCGGTTTAAAATAGCATTTATTCAATTAGTAAAGATTGAATATACATATTTGGATTAAAAACATTTAAAAAAACTAAGTCAAGATACGAATCTCATATGTCGACATTATACCCGCAATGAAATTCATTCACTGTCACTGTTAGTTAATCAAACTGACATCATGCAAACTTTTATGCCTGTGCCAAGTCATTACTTCCGTTCGTTTTAGCAAATTCAATGTACCTCTGGGGCTTCCTGACGAAAATTCAGAATTTGACTAAGTTTTAGTGAAATCTTTTTACAAACTTATTTATCTAACATCAAACGACAACACGAATTTTCAAACTTTTTTTTTCATTTTAAATGGCGGAGTGACAGCTTACAAAAATGTTTCTTCTTTTATTTTTTGTTATTTAAGAAAAAAAAACAACTAGGCACCTTTGAAAGAAAATTCTGTCAGAGCCTTTTGGTGCTTCTTGCTTAAATATAAATAAGTTTTTCTGAAAAATGTCAATGAAGACAGAGCTGACTATATCTACCCATCAAAATATTTGTGTCTCTGATAGAAAAATGTATTTTTTCTTTTCAAAGAAACCTAAATACCAGACCTACCTTTTGATAGAATATGCAGATACCTACTTATACCTGTACATATTAAAAATTGGTTGAAGAAAACTTTCAAAGCGCAGTGATGTATTATATTTATATAGTGGCTTTGGACTAAATGTTGCAGCCACAGAACTAAATCTACTTTTTTTATTACTTTCACTTAGCTGACCGTCATAAAAGGCTAAGGAAATCGGTTTTACTTTGGAAATAAAAGTACCTTAACCTTATGTTTAACGAAGTTTTGCATTTGTAATAGGATTTGAATAATATATTTAAAAAAAAAAAGTATGTATTTACATAAATTGTTTTTTTTTTTACTGTTTTCCTTGTATACGACTCTAAACCTTGGCTTCCCGTTTATCTTTGAATTATTTGGTAAGTATTTGGTCGTAAACTCTTTTCTTAAGAGCTTTTGGTTTCCAATAAACCTCCATACAAATTGAGACTTTCTGTATATTTTTTATTTTATTCTGTTATTATTTTTGTGTAAATAACACTCAGTAAACAGGGGTGGTGCATTTATTAGTTAATTAATCTGATAGAAAGGAACTCTTTTACCAAAACTTGCTCGCCCCAACTCAGTTTATAAATGCTCTCTTTGTCAAGAGTTCTAAAAAACTTGGACGCTTGGACCATAGAAGAATGATCAAGCAAGTAATGTTATTAAAAGTTTGGGTAATAAATATGGAGCAATCCCAAAAACAGTAACAGTCCATAGCTTTTAGACCATCAGCTCATGAGGCTTGGTTCTTCTTAATCTCCGAACATTGTCTCGTACACTTAAGACGGTCTCCATTTCGGAGTTGGTATGACTTTGCAGTCGCTGATTGTGTGATACAGCGTGTTTTTTAACCACTTCTGTAACCATTTCAATTTGAAGGTCACGATGTAGATCGCTATTTCTTATATACCAAGGGGCATTTATTATTCCGCGAAGGACCTTGCTTTGGAATTTTTGGATGGGTTCAGCATTTGTTTTCTTTGTACAGCCCCATAGTTGGATGCCATATGTCCGAACAGGTTTCAGTACTTGCTTATATAACATTAGTTTGTTCTGGATAGATAGGTCAGAGTTCTTTCCTAGTAACCAGTACATTTTTCTGTACTTCAAGTTTAGTTCGTCTTTTTTCTTTTTGATGTGCTCTTTCCATTTAAGCTTTGCATCCGAAGTCATTCGAAGGTATTTGGCAGTATTGGAGTAAGGTACTGTTGTACTGCTTATAAGAATTGGAACATTGTTTATTTTTTTGTTTGTAAAGTTTATATGCGTCGATTTTGTTTCATTTAGTTTGATTCGCCATTTTTGCGTCCAATCACTAACTTTATCGACTGCATTTTGCAGATTTTGTGTAGCCTTCGTAACGGATTTATCTGGCACCAATATTGCAGTATCATCAGCAAAGGTGGCCATGATAGCGTTGATGTCCACTGGAATATCCCTTGTATATAACAGATACAGGATTGGTCCTAGGACATTTCCTTGTAGTACACCGGTTTCAATTTTCTTTAGATCCGAGTAATTACCAAAATTACGTACTCTAAAGAGTCGGTTCGTAACGTAGGATTTCAGTATTTCGTAGTACTGCCTGGGAAGATCCCTTTGCAGTTTGTACTCAAGTCCCAAGTGCCAAACCTTGTCAAAGGCTTGAGCAACATCTAAGAATATAGCCGAGCATACTTGTTTTTCTTCAAGTGCCTTTTCCACAACATCCGTAGTCCGATGCACTTGGTCTATCGTGGAATGTTTATTTCTAAATCCAAACTGATGGCTCGGAATAAGTCTTCTTTCTTCTATTATTTTGCTTAGTCTTTTCAGAAGCACTTTTTCGAAAACTTTTGCCATGATTGGTATAAGCGATATTGGTCTGTAAGATGTTACTTCTGTTAGTGGTTTACCTTGTTTAGGTATAACAATGGCTTCTGCAATTTTCCAAAGATGTGGCACATATCTTAGTTTAAGGCATGCATTTATTATAAATTGGAGTTTTTTGAAGGCTATTGAAGGCATTTCTTTCAAAACCTGAGCAGTTATAAAATCGTACCCTGGTGATTTTTTGTTAGACAACTTATGTTGACACATACTTCTTACTTCTTTGAGCGTGACAAAAGGAATTTCACATTCGTCGTTTCTATCAACAAACTGTAAGGGATGTTTAGCTGTGCTTGCTGGAAATGGCTTAAAAACATTCGGGAGATGTTTAGCGAAGAGATCAGCCTTTTGTTTTGGGTTTCCGATCCATTTACCATCTTGAGGTTTTACTGGCGGGTTTTGTGCCTGTGGTCTTTTTTGGCGCTTAGCTGCTTTCCATAAGGAGTATTCCGTAGAAGCATCCGCCGTCAGACTATTCAAGAATCTAAGTGAATCACTTTTAAATTCACAGATTCTTTTCTTTAGTTCATTGTTAAGACGGTTAAAAACTGCCTTATCACCTGGAAATCTCGTAGCTTGCCATTTTCTTCGAGCTCTTCTTTTCTCCAAGATCAGCTCCGTTATTTCGACAGGATAGTTTATTTCTTTTTCTCTTGAGTTCGAAATTGTTGGAGTACTTTCTTCTGCAGCCTGTTGCACATCAGCAATAAATTGTTCTACTTCATGATCAATCTGTTCAATTGTTTGCATAGGGGATCTTAGGTTTATAAAACTTTCAAGTTTATTTCTGAATTTGTTCCAGTTTGTTCTTTTGTTCACGAGCTTAGGATTACTTTTTTCTATTATTTCAGCTTCGCTCAGTGATAATATTACTGGAGTATGATCTGACGATAAATCGTAATTACCTTCGACACTTATATGGTTTCGTTTAATACCTTTTACTACGAAGAAGTCTATAAGGTCTGGTATTTTGTTAGAATCAGATGGCCAATTTGTTGGCGAGCCAGAATAATAAAATTCACAGTTGTATTTGCGGCCTGCTTGATATAGCCGTTTGCCTTTCGTTGTTATGAGCCTAGATCCCCATTGGGTGTGTTTAGCATTGAAGTCGCCACCAACAAGGAAGTTATGTCCTAACAAATTTAGGAGTTCTGCATAGTCTTCTTCAGTTGGAGAGCGCCTCGGAGGGCAGTATATAGATGCTATCTTAAACTCTTTCTTTTTTATACCAATACTAACTGTTGTTACTTGCATGTTTTCATTACTAAACTTAGGCTCTTCATAGTGTGTTAAGCACTTTTTTATTAGTATTGCTGATCCTCCCCTAGCTTTGTCAGCTGGGTGCGGAGCGTGATAACACGTATAGTTAGGTAATTTATTATCAAGATTTTGTTCTATAGCGAGGTGAGTTTCGGACACCAAACAAATGTCTATATGCTCTATGTCTAAAAAGATGTTTAGTTCTGATACATGTTTTAAAAGACCGTTTGCATTCCATGTTGCGATTTTGAGTGTTCTGTCCATCATTGTTTTTTAAGAGCGACTTCTTCGCTTAGCTGTTTTATGTTTAAATCTTGTTTGTCAATCCTTTTCAGGATAAGTTCAAGCATTTCTTTAATAGATGTTTCTTCGTTCTTCCGCACATTTTTAACAATCTGGGAATAGGATTTATTTTCATCACTTTTGCTTAGTGCAATTGCTTTTGGCGGTTGATTTGTAGTTTTGTTTTCAACGGCTACTTTTTTGCTTTCAACTATTGCTTTTGTGTTTGTTGGGTTTCTTAGCTTGTTCCCAGTTTTGTTTTTTCTTTTTGTGTCTTGGAATTTTTTGGCAACTGGACATCCTCTGTAACTTGCAGGATGGTTGCCTTGACAGTTAACACATTTCGCTTTCTGTTCTCTGCCCATGGGACAGTTTTTAGTTGCATGCTTGCCTTCGCATTTGACACAAGCAAACTCACGATTGCAGTATTTTTGTGTATGCCCAAAGGCTTGACAGCGTTTGCATTGTGGAACAATTTTTGACTTTCGTAGTGGTTCAATTTTGACAACTATGCCCATAATTGATTTTATACTGTAGATCTTATCGAGACTTTCTTTATTTTCAAAGGTGAGCATAACAAAGGTAGAGATCTCCTTGTTGTCGCTGATACCCCAGTGGAGTCTTTGATTGTCTCATTTTTAATAAGATTATTCGCATCGAGAGCTTGGAAACCTTTTTGAATAAGGTCTTTGACAATATCTTTGGCTACACATGAAGAGTGGAGGCCTCTTGCTACTACCTTTATCGACCTTGTAGCTTTATTTTCGTACGAGCGCCACTGAATTCTCTTTTTGTTCAATTCTTCAGTGATAGATCTATACGCATCGGCGTCTTCAACAATGACTTTCCAATTGGAAAAAGATTGAAAAATAAAACAAATTGAGTGTGTGTGGGCTCTATTTGTTCCAAGCCCCTAAAAGAGAGACGGAAAATTTAAGTTGCAACTTAACAATTTATGTCTAAAAAATTTTGTTTAAGCCTCAAGGAAATTGAATAAGAAAATAGTGTTGGGGATAAATAGGACAGGCCATGATACCAGAAAAGCCTCGGTATCTTTTGGTATCGGTATCCGAATTAGAAACGATAGCAAAAGAAATCGCATTTTTTAGACCGAAATTTACCAATACTCTCGGTAGTATCGTTTGGTACCGGCAGAAAATTTGAATATTATTATTAATTTATTGCAAACAATCAATTTTTGTAATTGGTTTCTCACAAAAGGCTCTTATGATTCAAATGACATTTTCAGAGCTTTTTTCTTTAGCAGGGAGAAGGTTTAGGTAGTAATTTTAATTAAAACTGCTCACTGCCACGCCCATCTAAGTTATGCTTAAGCCTACAATTTGGATGAAATTTTCAGACTTGGTTATCTTTAGTGATGACCCCGAGTCAAAATTTTTGTGTCGAATTTCTAATCGGAACCTTAGTTAGACATTGTGAAACAAGCGTTTAAAAAATTGTTAAGTCAACCTAATAAACTTCAGTTAAAAAAATTGTCTTTCATAATAATGATTATATTCTTAAATCTTAGAAAAACCAAGCAAGTTCAACTACTAGATCAAGAACATGTAACCAAGTCGTGCATTTTATTCTGGTTTGCGACTCAGACTAGACTTAAATCAGACAAGACTGATACCGATACCGAGACTTTGTTATACGAGACCAAACGAGACTGAGTTGTACGAGACCGAGACCGATATCGAAACGATACTGAAATTTTCGATTTTGACGATGCCGAGATGATATTTACAAATCGTTATCGTTTGGTTGGCATCGTAATCAGCCCTAGGGATTAACAACTTACTACCTGAATGGAATGCCAGACGGAGCTGGAATAGATGTCAAAAATGCTTAACAACGGCATGCACCCCTGCGAAAAAGCAAGGTGTCGCAGTTAGACCGTGACAGAATACCACCATGGACTAAAGATCAGAAGAGGATGACCATATGGTCGTGGCAATGTAAACGAGCCAAGTCCGCCATTTTTTGGTCACTTTTTGGATTTGATTTCAAAGAGTTTGGTGGTGCATTTTGTTTGAGAGATAGAAAAATGCGAAAAATTACTACCGATTTTCGATTATATCGAGTTTTTAGTATAAAAAGTAGCTTCGAGAAATTCTCAGTTGGCGGAATTTGAAAAACGAAGATAGAGGAGCTATTTTCAGTGAGGAGGAAGGTATTTTTCTCAGAGGCGATTGTATCTGGTCAGGAGAGTGAGACTTAGCCAGGAGGGAAAGATGAAGAGGAGCTAGGATCCGAGTGGAAAGGAAAACCTAAGTATTCAGTGTCTTAGTTTTTGTTTTATTTTTGTAAAATTATTGCATTTATCGTTTGATTTTGTGGCCTAAAAACTGGCATAATTTCTTCCCGTTAGGCCTTCGCTACGTCCCTTTGTACTCCCAATATTAATGGATCCGCGACCGTTTTTTTTTCTAGTTCCGTTGTCTGTTTCCATAAATGACATATAAATATAAAACCGCGAACTCTATTTAGCTTTGTCCAGATGTGGATGTAGTTCAGAAAATTTAAACACACGGGTTCCACTACTTCGAGTGAATGAACAATGATGATCCAGCCAAGAGAGTCTTTGAATCCCAGCCTCAAGGTTCAAGATAACGAAAAAAACCGAACCTCCTCCAGTTTTAAGACCAAGCCGTCACAGTCTGGAATATGCGTCTGGTAAGTGCGTTAGAGGGTCATGCCAAAAAGGTCTGGGCTTGATTCCCATCTGCTACCACCTAAAAACAGAAATGCTTTTTTTACCTCTTGTGAGGAGCTGACAAATCCTCAGAAAGTATACAAGTCACGAAAAAGTGCTTCTCATCAAGCCATTCGGGCTCGGAAAAAATTAAGCTCTGGTCCTCCACGAGCTATTGCGCCATCAAACATATTCATTTAAGCTATGATATAAATTTCAATTTATTTGGCTTGTTTGTCGTATCAGGAAAGGGCATCCTGGATAAATTGATTGCTATTATTAAGGCCTTATATGATGGATCCGTATGTCACGTTTTAAATAAAAAAAAATGTTGTCAGAGAAGTTTGAAAACCCAAAGTGGGGTACTGTGCCTGTCAGTGATTAGTAATGGGCTGCATGTAGCTTTTGCGACTGCACATGGAGGAATTCAGTGGAATCTGCAATCACACCTTAAACATCTTGACTACAAAGACAACGTATGCTTACTCTCTCATACTATCATGGACCTCCATCAAATGACAACAAGAGTGTAGAGAGAGGCTGTAATCGTTGGGCTTATGATAAATACGGTAAAAACAAAAATCATCAGCCTTAGAACTTCCTCATCTAGGTATGCAAGTAGATATTTCTAGACAACCAACAGAGATGGTTGAAAGTTTTCAATATCTTTGGGAATATTGTCTCTTTTGATGAATCAGCCTTGGAACTTTCTCATCTATTCAATTAGATATTTCTAGACAACCAGTAAAGACCTTTGAAAATATTGTTTTTACTGATGGTGGGACTACAATAGATATAGTCAGCCGAATTGAGAAGGCAAAGGCTGCATTTGGAGTGTTGTCCAAGGAGAAACAACTCTTTAAGCCTGAAGACCAAGCTACGACTGTTCCACTGCAATGTTGAATCCGTGTTTTTAATGGGGTTAGCACTTGGAAAGTAATATCAGTTGTCACAAGAAAGCTGCAAACATTCATGAATAAATGCCTGCGAAACATCTTAAGGATTTTTTGGCCTAACCACGTTTCCAATCAAAGGTCAAAAAATCATCGACTTTATAATACCAAAACCAAAGTGGCAGCAGATTGGACATACGCTTCAATAGGTCAAGAAAAAGAGTGCATTGCGAGTCAAGCGATGCAATGGAAACCTCTCACGCAGTGAGGCATTGGAGAAAGCCGACCCCGAAGAACTTGGCGAAGAACGGTCGAAGGGGAGAAGTTGGAGACAGCCAAGGTACATCTCCAGAAACCATACACGATGGTGCGTAGGATTAGTGGAGGCTCTATGCCCCGCAAAAGGAAACTCACGGACGTAACAGGTCCGAAGACCTAAGAAAGTTAGTAAGTAAGTATCATTTAGATTTGTAATTAAATAATACCTTCTGATACTGACTAAAATTTGGCAAGTCAAATTGCTAAGTTTTCTTTTTATTGGGCAATTTCTCACAATTGAAAATAATTTATAAACTTAGTCAGTTGACCAGCCGAATAATGTATGCCAGTATTCAATATTCTTTAGTTGATCAATCTTGGATTTATTTCAATTTTCAATATTTTATGTTAAACTTTCATTAACTTAGAATTTGTAATAATTTAAGATCTTTTTCCATTTCAAAGCTGATTTGTTACAAAAGTCTTTTCAATATAGAAGAGCTTAGCTCATTTTAATCTTTAAAGATTTTTCTAGTGTCATATTATATTTAAATTAGACAAAGCTGATTGAGAGTGAGACTGCAATAAAATTTCTCTACTTACCTACATACCTTATTGAAATTGTTACTTTGAAAACATTTTCCCATTCATTTACATAAAATGTTTTATGAATCGTTTTCCTTTGAAATTTATTAACCCCAATAAGAAATACTTTGCTAATTAGCTATGCATACAGTTGTACATACACTAGCCTTACATTTTCAATTTTCATAATATTTTAATTTCTACTTCTATTACATTTTTTTTTTTATAGTACATTCTTGCAACTGTTTCGAACGTTTGTCTCACAGTGGGCTACAATGAACTCAAAGTAAGAATCAAATCAAAGTTATAAAATCTCAAAATTTTCCTAGCATTCTTCTGAGTTCTACTAGTTTGGAGATTTTCTTAAACCCAACTCAAAACACGCCTATTTTAAAACTACTAAAGCCTTTTCTCCCTATTGAATTTTTGATCGATTCTGTAAGACTGTTTCCATAACTCCATTGTATCAGCAATCGGAACTGTAAGCCAATAAGTTTTTAAAGGAACCAAAATATTGTCTTCAGACTGACCATAGGAAACCATATTTTGGCTTGTTTACCTATTCGATCTTTCAATTTTATGTCTCTCTAAACCAATATAAAAAAAGAAAGAACGATCAAAATTTCACTAACTTTATAATGTTTAAGTACTATTTAAGACCATTATTGAAGAACTAACAAAATAACTTCTAGTTTCGTAGTGCTTTCTTGTCGCACTGTTTTTTGTATTAATCCTGCTCATGCATGGCATATAATAACCCGTTTTTGGAATCATTTGAACCACTGTATATCTCAGAGATAGGCACATGTATTGGACGGAAAATTCCATCCAATGTGAGTTTCACATTTCAACTCGTATAGTGTACATATTCAAATACCTGCAATTCCAGCTTACACATCAAGTTCTAAAGGTAAAATATGTGGTGATTCACACAATAATTTTCCTTTCTTCAACTAACTTTACTTGTAGATATAGGTAAGGTATGCGGTGTGTCTAACGCAATTAAATAGAAATTCTACTCCTTTCAGTGAGTGCCAGACCGAAATAAGAAAGGATCTAATATATTATTGGCTTGAATTTTTGTACAAAGGTATGTATATGACATTATGTGGGTTTATTCGCATTTATACCTTTGATTTTGTGCTACATTTTACATATAATTCATACTATACTCGTATATAATTGGTTTTGCTTATTTTTTTTATAAGAATCTGTACAACAATTTGGTTTGGTTGTGCTTTTATAGGAGTATTTTTATTCTTCTCTTGTGTAACTTAATCAGCTTAAGGAAATCTGAATCAAAAAAGTCTTTCTATGATGCAAATGAATAGATGAACCTTTTGTTATACTCGTAGCTTATGGATTTTAATTAAAAGCTCATATTTAGTTTTTTTGGTTTTATTTATTTGTTTTGTTGACTATGGATGAATGGTACATGTCAGTTTTGATATTTTATTTTAGATTTTGTTGGAATTTCTAATAAATTCTAAGAATATACTTGTGTGCACGTTTTGTTTGTTCTTTAGGATTTGCTCCAAACTGAATTTATGTAGGTAGGTATTCAAATTTCAAAACTTAGTTTTTTTTTTTTTTTTTTGAAATTCATTTTTACTTTCCATTTTCTAAAGACTATCTTAAAGCTAGACAAAAATTCATAAAAACTAGCCTACTTATCGATATCTTAAAACTAACTTACTGGCCCCAGTCGGGCGCTCTAAGATAAACTATAATAACTTAATGCTAATGCCTTTCGGCCTAAGAACTATCTTAATACTAAATCCGGGTCGGTTTTATTTTTACCGAGAAGAATTTACAAAAAACTCGGTATCTCTGTCTTTATTTTTTTTTTTTGGTTTTATATAAAACTTACAAACTACATAAAACTAAATTAAAGCTAATTAAAACTGATTAAGATTAATTAAAACTACTTAAAGCTACTTAAGACTATTTACAAATAATTATAAACTAGCTACAACCTACTTATAAGTTACTTACAAACTAGAACAGCCACAGCAAGCATTTTCCGGTTTTATGATTTTTTGTATTTTTGTGGATTTTATAATTTTTTTTTTTTTTTTTTTTTTTTGTGGTGCCACCCTGACTGTCCCTACTCAAAACTAACTACCTAATTCTATGTAAGTCGGCCATACAAAAGAAAATAGCAAGGTCAACTATTAAATGTCTGAAGGAACTTCATTTTCGTTTTTCAACCACCAGAACTGGTTCTCCTACTTTACCCTTTTTCTTCGGTCCCGTTCGTACACAGTCCTACTGAACCGAAGGTGCTCAGCTCCGTCTTGTGCGAGGACGTCTCGACTGTAAAGGAGCCGCCAAGCCAGTTCTATTGCTGACGTGGTAGATTAGCGGAACCGCCACTCTATCCTGGGTCAGCCCTCGACTGTCTAGGTGGAGGAATGCATCGGGTGGAATAAAGCCGCTTAGACGCACACTCTCGTAGTATTCGTTGTTGGGGTAGTAAGCCCCGAAAATTAAGCTGTTAAACGAGGACATCGCTCTTGCAATGTGACCTCGAATAAGCTTCAGCAAGAAATTATCTATCCTGTTTATGTTGGCCCCGTTGTATAGAGCCAGGTTGGAATAGTAGTGTTTGTACTCCGACTCTGGTGTTCTGTGCAATCCAAGGCAGCGTCGAAGACACTGCCTCTCAAACACCCGAATCTTTTCCATTTGAGATGGGGCAACGTTGAACCAAACCGGACATCCATAGGCAATCATCGGCCGGATAAGGGCCATGTAGCAAATCACCTTCACCCTGCTGTCAAGCCGGCTGCTATAAAACAACCGTTTCGTCAGGGCAAAAGCTCCCCTAGCCCTGGCTAGAGCAGCATTTATATGTCTGTCAAAATACAAATACTGATCCATCCAGATGCCAAGGTACTTTACTACACTTTTACTCGCCAGTGGATGTCCATTTGGCCCTACGATCACCAGCTTGCGCCAGTTCTTTCTCGTATCCCTTGTGGCTCTAAGCAACGGAGTCCTAAACAAGATAGTTTCTGATTTCTGAAAGTTGATTTTCAACTTCCAGTCATCGCAATATCGCTGAATCTTCTCGAAGTCACGCTGCAAAAGAATCCTGATGACCTCGACTTTTGGAGCTGTTCTGTACGCAATTAGATCGTCGGCATACGCAATTGCCTGAGTAAGACTACTTATCAGATCGCTGGTGTAAATGCTGAATAGAATCGGCGAGTTGACCGCTCCCTGCTGAAGACCATTTTTAATATTAAAGGTTGTGGCAGAAGTTACATTGCCACTTTTGACAACAAACTTTCTGCCATTGAGCATATCATAAAGCATATATAATAGTGGTTTACTAATGCCAAGTCTGGTCAGCTTTAGATAAAGACCCTCTAACCATACGGTGTCGAAGGCCTTCTCCAAATCAACCAGACAGGCACCCGTACACTGCTTCTTAGATTTGTTCCATTGGACATCAGAAACGAGTTTCGACGCGGCATGAATAGTGTCATGTCCCGCCTTAAAACCCAACTGATTGTCCGGTATGATATTATTGTCCTCTGCCCACTTAGACAGAGCTCTATTGATAACTTTTTCGAATACCTTGCTGATACTCGGAAGAAGACTTATCGTCCGGAGATTCGCCGGATTGGAGTTGTCCTTTCCCTTTTTCGGGAGAGGATGCACCACAGCTGTCTTCCAACGCACTGGATAATATGCATTATTCAGAGCGTTGTTAAACAGAGTGGTATAAATGTCTACTGCTTCTTGAGGTATATGTCGATATGCCATCGACTCCTGCTGACTTCTTCTTCTTTAATGAATCAAAAATGAGCTGGAGCGTCACCTTCGTAATTAACAGCGCACTGGACCCATTTCGCTCGGCGATTATGGCGTTTGCCAAATGATCTTCATTGAACCCGGTGAAACCAAGGTTCTCTGATCGCCATTGCGTTAGGTTGGTTTTCGGTGATTCTGCCCACATGTTTTTTTTTCATTTTTTATTCTTTTTCTCAAAAAAGGTTCCACAATTAAAAAAAAATTCAATAAATTTCTTCCAGTTAAGGCTACCTTTGGATGGGAAACCAAAATACCATTTTTTTTTGTGATTTTCTTCAAAACTGCACTCAGAGGAAAAAACCGGGTATAACTAACCAATTTTTGTTTTATTATTTGTAAAAACCTGATTTTCAGTTTAGTGTTTTTCAACTCGGTAGATCAGGTTAATTGCTGAGCCAGATACCTGATTTAATGTCATGCTAAATCAACGTAGGTTGCAGGTAATATCTGCCTGATATCATGTAAATTTAACACTGCCTTAAAATAGAAAAACTGTAAAAATGTTTTTACCTGAAAATCTTGCTCATTTTTCCGGTAAATCTAGTTAATTTTACATGAAAAACTAGTTTAATAACATGAATTAAATTTTTAACGTCCTGTAAGTTGAAGATGAAGATCTAGTTAATTTAACATGAAGAATCAGTTAGTTTAACATAATTCAATGTTGAATCAACCCTGTATCCGGTAATTATTATTTTGTATGGGTTACCCAAAATTCACAAAGAAGCTGATCATTTTCGACCAGTTTCTTCATCCTTCAACGCCCCGTCACAAAAGCTCTGTAAAAAGCTCACAGCTCATCTTTGCCTGAAGTTTTGAATTTTCAGTCGAAATTTTGTTTTAAAAATTAAAAGTTAAAGACTTAGTTTTTCCTTCAAACGCCAAGCTAGTGCCTTTAAACGTAAAAAATATGTTCCCTTCTGTTTGCACCGAAGAACTGAAAAAAAAAACTTAATAGTCGGATCTTTGAAAATTTTCGAGATGAACAGAATTGTCAAAAGGGCTTATCTCCCTTTGCCAAGACCAAAACTGTTTTGAATTTGATGGGAAGTTTTTTTAAACAAAGGCCTGGTCTCACTATGGGGTCTTCACTCTCTCCTTTTGCTGCTGAATTTTTCATGGATGGTTTGGAAAAACGTTTATTTGCGTCTTCAAGTCCTTTCTACAAAACTTTAATCTTTTGGATGATATTTTTGTATTTGGTATTTGGACTGGAACTCATCAAAGTCTCTTGACTTTCCTAGAAAATGTCCTTAATAAATTGGATCCAAAATTAGTGCTCACTATGGAGTATGGCTCATATTAAATTCAAATAATTTTATTTGGGTGGCCTATGTGTGTGTGTATTTTAAGACATTACTGCAACCTGATTTGTGCTAAAATAGAAATTCATAATATACAGTGTTAAAAAAATATGATCCCAGTTAAAATTGAGCTATATTCTTAACAAAATTTCTTGTTTACCAGAATTTAGTGTTAAAATAACAGGTGTCATCTTCTTAAATCAACCTAAATAAGCTAATATAGACCAGCAGGCTGATTTAACACTAAATAGAAGGTTATTAAAATCAGGTAAATTTCTGAAATCCTTGTAACTTTATATGGGATTATGCACTGTAAAATTAACAGGGCCCAAGTTAATTATTTACCTGACTTTTTTCTGTGAGTGTGTAATTCTGATTTCAATATTTTTATACGAAATCCTTCAAGCAAAACAAATGGTTTTTCTGAACAAAATTTTCAAATATTTTTTGGGATTTTTAAAAAATGTTTAAAATTATTTGTTTGAAAATCAAATATTTTGTAATTTAAGAGTTTTTTTACATTCTTTAAAGTATATTACGCAAAAAATTTTCTTTTCCTAAAAAATAGCGAAACCGATAGGGAAAATATTTTGTTCCTAAAAATCGCTACTTTAGTTTTATTTAAAATTTTTCTGTATGCTATGGGAAATAATAAACAAATAAAAATAACAACAAGAAGGTTTTTATTTTTAATTTTTTACTATCGTCTGAATAGATTTTTTATACAATTATTTCCAATAATATTAAAATATATTGCATATCAATTTTTGGGAAAATTCGATACCTCAAAAATTGGTTCAAAGTTTTTTAGAAATTTTTTTTCTATGTATGTAAGCAAATACTTTAAATTTTACATACTGCAAGTTTTCCTTAAAAATCTCTTAAGAATTTTTTTTTTTTTAAACTGCTCAAACAATTTAATATTTTTTTTCCGCACAATCATATTCAGTTAAGAATTAAAATGTCGTTCTTTGCTTAAACCGCAAACACTTAAGCAATTTGCTTAAGCTATATTTTAAATATCGTATTTCATGCTTTTAAACCATAAGAGGTGTAAGTACTTGGTAACTTGAAATTTTAAGTTATCAAAACCAAAACCCATACTAAAAAATCTAAATTTGCGAGACTTAGTAAAAATTTCAAATAACTAAACGGGCCTCGGTGGATAAACGTCACTTTACTATTCCACGAAAATTCAATTCTTTTTTTTTATGAGAAATTTTAACCCGGGGCTTTACTCTTATTCCGTAGTTTAGTAAAATCGTGGACTAAAAGGACTAAGTGGCTTTTACTGTCGTGCATTTTATTTAGGTACTTATTGATTTGTGCTGCTTGTTTTTTAATATTTGTGAAGAGAAGAAGAGAAAATTAATTGCATTAATCATATATGACCTTGAACTGGAAAATATTTTTAACAAAAGACTTCACATGTCAAAAATATGTACTTTCCGAAGCATTGATAGAAACACATTTCACTTTTTTTCAAAAAATATTTAATTTACTTAAAACAAGAAATACTTAAACCTTTTTCCTGAAATTATACTCAGGTAGCTTAGATTTTTTTAAAAGAAATTAGGTTTTAGTTACATTTTCTTAACTGCTAAAAATAATTGTTAACAATAAAAGTAGAAAAAAAAAGTTTTTAGTTTTCAAGATTTTAATTTCAAATTGCAGGATTTTTATTTGTAGGTTATTTGAGATTTTGGTTTGTGAGATATCGTACCGCTCCACAGTTTGTTTTACTTTTGTTTGTTTCCTATTTCAATTTTCCAAAACTAAATTGACTTTGCAAAAAAATTTGTTGTAAATACAGGGTGGCGCACCAATTGTGCTACAATAATAAGAAATTCAAATAACTTTTTTTTTAATCGATGTATTTCATTTATTTTTTTTTTTTATTGGTTAGAAAAAACTCCTTCAACATCTTTAAATAACGGTCCCCATTGACAGTAACGGTTACACTGTTTTCTTCAAAGAAGTACGGCCCGACAATACACCTTGATGAAACTGCGCACCACACAGTGACTCGTTCTGGGTGCAGTTCCGTCTCATGGAGCATTTCTGGATTAGACTCATCTCATTCCATATACGGCAATTTTGCTTGTTTACATTGCCGTTAAGATCAAAATGGGCCTCATCAGACATGAACAAACAATTGATCAATGTGTTGTCTTTTTCGGCCATTGATATCATTTTTTGGCAAAATTCCAGGCGAACAGGCAAATCCTGAGGGTTTAACTTGCTAGTAATTTGAACTTTGTACGGAAACAAGTTTAAATCGTCATGAAGTATCCGTTGTAATGACCGTCTACTAACTCCAATTTGCCCCGATAAGTTTCGGGTCGAAACGCTCGGATTGGCCTGTATTGCAGATGCTACTGCTGCGATTGTATCCTGAACCCGAACATTGGCATCTCGATGGTACGGCCTTCGTGCGATGCTTCCAGATTCGGCAAAAATGTTTACAAACCTCATAATGGTCCATCTACTCGGGGGATTACCGCCAAACTCCTGCCTTATATCCCTTTGGACGGAAATGACGGACTGCAAAGCATGGTACCGTTGCACTATCCAAATTCTTTTCTCCGTATCCCAAGCATCCATTTTTATAAAATGTAAATAGTAACCTACAAAATAAAAAAAAATAAGCCGATTACTCACACAGAAAAAAAGTTATTACGTTTTATTTTTGTAGCACGATTCGTGCGCCACCCTGTATAATGAAATAAAAATTTAACAAAATAATGTGCAATTTTCACGCCCACTTTGGATATATGAATAATATTTTATAAAGAACAGGCACAATTTCAATAAAAATTAGAGAATTTGATTTTCTAGGTGAGTTCAAAAATACTGAAAAGTTTTTTTTAAAAAATCCGCCCACTACCACGCCCACTTATTTACTGTTTATTTTTTAGAAACCGTTGGTAGGATATGAATATTATTTTGAAAACTTAAATTAGATAGTGAGTTAAACAAAAATTTTGTTAATTCTTTTCTTTCCTGTCATACCTCCTTTAATATGCATTACATCAATACATCTAAATAACCTACATGATTTTAGAAGAGATTCTCAAATCTTAGTTTTTTGGTTTTTTTTTTACGCTTCTTAAAATGGGTTATGGGGTCTTCCCAAATAGTTTCTGGTTCATCAAGAGGCGATACCTTTTGCAGATGGGTTGCAATGCTTCCCCCCGGAAATGTTAACACTAGCCTCATGGCGCTTCTCTAAGGGAGCATGATTCCTTGAACATGCTTTTATCGCCATTCAAGGTTTGAGTAAAAAAAAAAACTTAATTTTAGACTTTAAATAAATTCTTATTTCCAAAAAAGATATCCACCAAGTCAATTAACATTCTTGACGAGTCGAATTTAGTACGCCGTCTGCGAAGAACAAAACCTTCTGACTTGGTGCGGTGAACAGAAAACCGCTTTAAAATCGCGGATTAAGCAGGTACTTTCATCGGAAAGTAACCTGCAATACGTTACTTAACTTCGTTAAAAATAAATTGCTTGATAAGTTTCAACTTAGTTGCAATCGGGAAGTGGAGGTGGTTTTAGTGTAGTAAGAATCTCACACTTCTATGAGCACGCGTTTTTCGGTCCTCATAGAGCCTGAATAGCAGGTGTTGCACCTACCCACGGGAAAATAACCACAATAAAAAAAAAAAAAAATCATTCAAAATAAACGTTAAAATTTCTATTATTCGTGATTTTTGATCAATGAAAATCATTTTTTATGAATTTGTCAATTTTTAAGATTTGATCTTGTCCTACAAAAGAGTTGTATATCTTGAAGGTTAGCAAAAAGTAGCAAGAAAACTTTAAGTAAAATAATTTTTTTTAAATGTAATGGTACTAAAAATTCTGCTACAGCTTGCTACACTTTTTTTAAAAGCCTAATCAATTTGAAAGAATGTTTTTAATATATGCTTTTTTTTAATAATTCACTGAACTTATAAATTATTTCAAAAACCAAAAAAAAAATGTTCATACCAGCTCTAAATGAATCTTTTATTGATACCCACTACCCAAAAAGAAATTACTTTTCTTTCACCAGCATCACTTCGAACAAAATTGCGTTTCACAACAAGACTTTGACTTACTTTATATGCCTTGAACAATTCCGCTAATCTATGATAAAAAAAGGAAACAACCAAAAAAACTTTTAATAACAGTTATTCAACATATGATAGACTCGCATCAAAGCCTAATAGATCAAAAATGCATATTTAATTTTTAATTTTTTTGCCCACTGGTCAACGCAACTGTGCGCTCCAGCAAATAATGATGTCATAAAAAATGGTACAATGGCCAAATTTAAACTCTTTTAAAAAGTGAATTTGGACAAACAAATTTGACCTTATGTCACTTTGTACATCGACATAAGGCCAACTCTTAAAATTTGGCCTTATACGTCGCTTTTGGAAAGTGTCATAAGACCAAACCTTAAAATTTGGTCTTATGTTACTTAACCTAATGTCATGACACCTAAAAAAATCAAAGACAATTTTAGAAATTGGAATAAGCTTTCAACAAGATTTTTTTACCCTTCACTGTTAGTTTCAAATGTGATATGGTCTACCGGTAAATCTTTCATTTCTTTCTATCAGATCTGTAGACTTTTATTCCCTTAACATTCCTATGAAATTTCAAAATGATTTACTGAAGCGTTTTTCTTCAATAAATGAAGTCTTAAAAACAAATAAAGAAACATATCGATACCTTCCCGTAAGAATGTATTAAGCGACATTTTAAAAATTTTAAATAAAAATTTTTAAAAGCCTCTTTTTTAATTATTCATTTGTGTATTCTTAAGTAATAAAAAGATTTTTAAAGCGATTTTGAGTTGAAAATTAATTTCCAATTTTTTTTATTTCATTAGATGCACACATAAGAAACTAATCCAGAGATTTATTTCAATGCCTCTGATATTTTTGAAATGTCGCTTAATACATTCTTACGGGAAGGTATCGAACAAGGCGTTCCTAATCGTCATCAAAATGAAAATAATTCCCGTTGAATTTTTTCACAGTTATGCATTTGTTATAAATGTAAACTCCTATCACATGAAATGGAATAAGAAGTAAATAAAAAAAAAAAAAAAATATTAAAAACTTCAATATTTTTGGTTTGATTTTTTTTTGTTTCAACTCAATACGTACGACCACTCATCAAACACTAACAAAAAATGTTTAAAAATCTTGTCCCCTTAACTTGTTTGACCAATGTTCCTAGATATAAACATTAGGGTAGTCCTTAAATTGGACGTAGTCTTGGATAGCCCTCATTCGATTCAAAACATTGAAAAACAATTTCCCTAATTTTTTCAGATTTTTATTTCACCCCCCTGGTCACCCTATTTTCACTTTAAAGTACTAATTAAGGGTAAAGGATTATTCTTATAAAACGTATATTCTATGTATAGATTAGATTCAGACGAGAAAAAAATTGTATCCTAGGGGGGTCTATTTCCCCCCGTTCAGACAGGAGGGGTAATTTTCTAGAAATGTGACCAAAAACAGAAAAAAATTATTTAAAACAAAAGGGAACACTTAGAAAGCCACGCTTTAAAATTTTTTTGAAGCCACGATTCCATTCTATAATATGATTCCTAAATAAATTTTGTATTCTAAATAGTTTTTGAAAAAATTATTTTTATCTTAAAAAATTATAATTTTTTGTTTTTCAATTTTTAAGTTGGAAAATTATTTTTTCAAAAACTATTTGAAATAAAAACTTTATTTAGGAAGCATATTATAGAATGGAATCGTGGCTTTGAAAAAATTTTATGGCGTGGCATTCTAAGTGTTCCCGTTTTTTTTTTAAATAATTTTTTTCTGTTTTGAGCCAAATTTTGAGAAAATTACCCCTCTTGCCTAAACGGCGGAAAATAGACCCCCCTCCGTTACCATTTTTTTCTCGTCTAAATCTAATCTATACCCTCAATTTTTTTTCGCTTTTTTCAAGAATCACCCGAACCCTATAGTTATTACCTTAAAGTGAAAATAGGGTGACCAGGGGGGTGAAATAAAAATGTGGAAAAATTATGAAAAATTTGTTTTTCTATGTAGAACCATTTGATGCCTATCCATCTCAGAATTTAAAAAAAAAAACAATATAAGGACCCCCCAAATATACATACATGATTGCGTATTATGATGATGACAAGTATAGAGTATGAGTATTGGTATTAGACCAAGGTGCTCACGAAAGATCATATTTGAATCATCGATTAAAAAAAAGCTTGGTGTTTAGTTATCCTTTCTACTTAATTGGTTGGTACTGGTGTGACTGTTGTACTGTACATATAACCCTTCTTGCCTCTTAATTTGTGTAGATCTTATTTTTATTTTGAAAAAAAAAACACGAATTCACACTTTATACGTAAGAATAACCATTTATATGAGATATAGGATAAAATATTACTCTATCGAAAGCACTTATTGAAACATCAATCAAAAATCGACTGACAAGCACATTAGGCCCACACAACAACCCCATGGCACTCAAAGCGATTTTCGGCGTATCCATCATCATCCATAAGAGACTTGTTGTAAATAAAGTCTTTATTATTGCATGAGTGACCTAAAGCCTCCACATTCACACACACATACACACTACGACTTCACTACGTGTTAAAGCATTAATAAGAAGAAAAAAAAATGAAAGGCTTCGAGCAATTATCTAGATCCCTTAATTAAGCCACCGGCAACGGTTTGCTTGTTTATTTTGTTTTATAGTTCTATTTTTGTTTATATACCTACTGTTTATATACGAGGCATAAATATATACCTACCTACATAAATAATTTTTACTGAGTATAAGAAAAAATGTTCCGATTATAGCTAAGCCACCATACAACTACGTGCCATACCCAGTGGGATTTGTTGTCTTGAAGCATTTGTTTTCCTTTCCATTATGGGGGAATATTCTTCAAATTGATTTTGTGCCCAAGTAACACCCCCCAATCCAAATAAAGGCGAGCTCTAGTCGAGCAAACATAGATTATTATGATTAATTCTATCTTTATACAGCGCTCCCCTCTTCAAAAAAAAAAAAAAAAAAAAAAAACTCGTCGAAAATGAATTAGTTTCTATTTACGTTATTGTTGTTGTTATTTTTATAATATCATTTAATATTCTTTCGATGCTGAAGATTCCGACCACCCTTCAATCAGAAACTTAAGTTTGAAATGTTTACTCATTAGCGATATTTTTTTTTTTTTTTTGGCTTTCAGCAGATGTCATTTTTCTATTCGCTTAAGCTCTCTCTCGCTTCTGATCATCTCTTATCCCTTATTACAAAAATATGAGTAATACCCTACCTACATACATAAATATATGATATGATGATGATGGATTTCTTTTCATAAGAACTGTGCGTCCTTGTCGTCCTAGGCACCTGGCTTAGGAATGAATTATTGATTATTGAACAGTACCTTTTGGATGTTTTCAAAAGGGAAATACTTTTTTCCATAAATTAAATATGGATTCATAAGAGATTATGTATTTGTTTTTTTTTTTTTAATAAAAAACTTTTTGTAATAATCTTTAAAATTACATATACGCCTTTTTTGTACAAAATAAAAGCTGACTTTATGTTTTTATTCTTAAAGTTCTTAATTTGTTTCCAATATCTGGATAAATTTGCTGCCATTTGTTGGCAGTCCTAAAAAAAATACATTTGACAACTGACAGCTTATGATTTTTGTAAGTTTGACGTCAATACTGCTCGAAAAGTTTTTCCAAAATTTACACATGTTTTTAGTTGAATAGAAAACACATTGTTCGTTTTTTTTTTTTTTAATTATTGATTTTTTATTATGTACATCAAATAGGGTTATATGTAATATTTTCCACGACCATTTTATCATTATTTTTGAAATATTTTTTTACATTGAAAACAATGGTCACATTAGTCATTTTTCAATAGGTTTGGTATAACTCGGAAAACTAGGTTGAATTTGACATTTTTTTGCACTTGAACTTTTTGTTTAAAATCAAATTATATCAAAATGGATGCTTTTAAATTTATTAAACAAAATTAGCAGGAAAAGTTAAATAAAAACCAACAAATAAAAATAAAAAAATCGAAGATTTCCAAAATGTTTTATAAATTGAAAATAGTTTTTTTTGGGACAAATAAAGGCTCAAGGCAGGCACAAACAAAATAAAGTAGCTAGTGTCTCGAAACTTACTCTTGTGCCGGACGCGTCGCTTGCTATATCGCACCACGTACATCCTGCCGGCCGACCCCCACCACATACCGTTCAGATGCTTTTTTTTATATTGTTTGGTCTAATTTTCAAAAATGTATGGATATTAGTCCAGAAAAAGCTTTGTTTATAATTTATGGGCCTTAAAACTTATTTGAAATTACACCCAAAAGTTCTTTTTTTTTAGCGTTTTTTGGCTCTTTTTCCAAATGTTTGGCGTAGTTTCCACGTTTTGGTGGTATTTTCCAATTTTATTCTAGGCACTTTTTCCAAAATATTTATTCCAATTTTTTTCAAAATTGTTTTTGGCGTTATTTCAAGGAATCATTATAAGTCTTCATTTAGAAACCTGTAGTGCCTGGCCCTCAAAATGGTTCTTTTTCTTACAATTTCTCAGCACTCGAAATTACCCAAATGCTACAATTGGAGGGGAAATAATTTTTCAAAAAATGGATTACATTAAACCATTTTTTTATTTCAGTATAGGTTCTTCTGTTGCATGCAGAAGCTTTGAAAAATTAATTGCACAAAGGGTCGCTGAAAGTTTGGAAAAATTGTATGAAAGGACATGGCAATTACAGGGTGGCGCACGAATCGTGCTACAAAAATAAAACGTAATAACTTTTTTTCTGTGTGAGTAATCGGCTTATTATTTTTTTTTTTATTTTGTAGGTTACTATTTAGATTTATAAAAATGGATGCTTGGGATACGGAGAAAAGAATTTGGATAGTGCAACGGTACCATGCTTTGCAGTCCGTCATTTCCGTCCAAAGGGAATTTAGGCGGGAGTTTGGCGGTAATCCCCCGAGTAGATGGACCATTATGAGGTTTGTAAACATGTTTGCCGAATCTGGAAGCATCGCTCGAAGGCCGTACCATCGAGATGCCAATGTTCGGGTTCAGGATACAATCGCAGCAGTAGCATCTGCAATACAGGCCAATCCGAGCGTTTCGACCCGAAACTTATCGGGGCAAATTGGAGTTAGTAGACGGTCAATACAACGGATACTTCATGACGATTTAAACTTGTTTCCGTACAAAGTCCAAATTACTAGCAAGTTAAACCCTCAGGATTTGCCTGTTCGCCTGGAATTTTGCCAAAAAATGATATCAACGGCCAAAGAAGACAACAAATTGATCAATTGTTTGTTCATGTCTGATGAGGCCCATTTTGATCTTAACGGCAATGTAAACAAGCAAAATTGCCGTATATGGAATGAGTCTAATCCAGAAATGCTCCATGAGACGGAACTGCACCCAGAACGAGTCACTGTGTGGTGCGCAGTTTCATCAAGGTGTATTGTCGGGCCGTACTTCTTTGAAGAAAACGGTGTAACCGTTACTGTCAATGGGGACCGTTATTTAAAGATGTTGAAGGAGTTTTTTTTACCCAGAACTGCGCCGAAGACGTCATTCAACAGCGTTTGGTTTCAGCAAGATGGAGCAACTGCACATATAGCCAGACCAGTTATGGCGGAGCTAAACAAAAAATTCGCAAACAAATTAATTTCTAGGAACTCCACTCTTCGTTGGCCCCCAAGGTCACCTGACCTGACTGCACCAGACTTCTTTTTATGGGATTATGTCAAGCAAGAGGTGTATAAAACGAAGCCCAGGAATTTAACTGAATTAAAGCAGTCCATAACGACATTAATTGAGGCGATCCCAACTTCAACTCTTCAGGCCGCAATGAATAATTTTTTGATCAGGTGCCGCATATGCGTGGGAGAGCGTGGAGGTCATTTGCGGTCTATAATCTTTAAAAACAACTAACTATTTAAAATAAAATTTAATTTTCTAACCAATAAAAAAAAATAAATGAAATACATCGATTAAAAAAAAAGTTATTTGAATTTCTTATTGTAGCACAATTGGTGCGCCACCCTGTATAAGAGAAAATTTCTTAAAAGCATGAAGTAGGATATTTTGATTAACTTAAACAAATTCTTTGGTAGATAAATTGAGGTGAAGAAAAGAATGTCATCTTAATTCTTGATTGAAAAAGAGGTTGGGTGCGACCCACACTGGTAACTTCCAGTCGGTGCTCTCGGAAGCTAGAGGCCTGGTGTTATTTAATTTTCAAAAAATCACCTATTAAGGATCTTCGGAAGAGTTCTTAGATATTCAATATGCAATCAAGTGAAGATTAGTAAGAAGAATTTTTGGTAAGGTTTATAGTAGTTTTTCACTTTAAGAAAACAATGTTTGTTAAATTATTTTTCAAAACCAATATCAATTCTAACTAATATGTAGGATTAAATCAACCGGGAGCCAATAACGTTGTCTGTTCTTAAGATATTTGAGGCAAAAACAAAATGTTCAACAATTGGTAAAACTACTTGCAGTTTTTTTCGCTTTAAAAAAAAACATTTGATTCTATATTTTTAAAAAATTTACCAATACAATTACCTTGAAGCCAATATTATTATTTGTTCTCAAGATATTTGAGAAAAACCACTTTTTTCAAAAATTTTTAGCAACTTTTGTTTTATTATTATTATATAGTACCTCGTGGCATGATGGTTGGTGCGTAGGACTGTCATGCCAAAGGTCGGGGTTCGATTCCCAGCCGCTGCCTCCTAAAAACAGAAATGTTTTTTTCGCGAGGTTCTGCCTCTTGCGAGGAACTGACAAATCCTCCAAGAGTATACTTGTTATGAATAAGTGCTTCTCATCTAGCCGTTCGGACTTGGCAAAAAATTGTAGGTCCCCTCCATTCCTGCCAACAACACGCACACAGGAATGGTTGAGAGTTGTAAGTCACTAGGCCTTGGTTCTTCATGAGCTGTTGTGCCACCAAATTTATTTTTATTTATTTTTTTATTTGTTTTATTTAAAAAAACTATTAGTTGATATGTTTTAAACTTTTACCAATTCTTTATTACGTTAATATGCGTAGAATAAGATCAACTCGAAGTTGCTAGCATGATTTATTCTTGAGATATATACGAGACTAAAGAAACTTAACAAGGGGTTTTTTAAATTGTTATAGTAAGAAAACGTACGAACGTACGTACAGACACAGACATCTCTCTAAAAATGATGGATTCCGATTCTAGGGAGCTCGAAACGTGAAGATATCTCAAAATTTTTGATTCGACAAATCGGATCAATTACAATAACTCCCAATGGGAAGTTAACAATAAAGTAATTGATTTGAGCTATTTATTAATCAAATACGTTGCTTTAAATTTGTTCAGTTTTTTTTTGCAATAACAATATTTTTTTACATAAGAGGTCCTGTTTTTTAACCATCGATAGACTACATTTATATTGCAAGTAAAAAAATTTAAATAGTATTATGTACCAAAATTAAAAAAAAAAATGTATTGATTTTTCAAAAATATTTCATATTTTTGTAAATTGAATATTTCGAGAATGATTGTTTTTGAAGTTCAGTACCTACCTATTAGTTTTTTACAATGCCCTTTAAATATTTTCAAAAAACATTTAGCTTTTATGAAAAAAAAATCCTTTCACGAAAATCTTATTTTTGTTAAAAAAAAAATTTGCTTAGTTATAAATTATTTTTGGTGTATACAAATAAATTGAAATAATTTTGCGTACCTATACTAATGTTCAAAAACAAAATTTTTAAATATTTTAAACTAGGTTTTATAGACTTTTTTTTAGAAAAATCGATACCTATATCGAAATTAGTTGAACATTTCTAAATGATTTATTTTACCATAGCTTCAAATTTATGTTATCTTAAGATTTGAATACCAAAATATTTTCTTAAAAATGTCTTAAGTATTTTTATAAAAAAAATATTTTAGAGAAATCGGCTTCAGATGTTTTTATTATTTATTTTTGTTCACATTATGTTCCTTCTTTCTCATATTTGACCAAGAAGTAAGATGGCATTTCTTTTCGTCTCAATCTATTTTAGAAGTTTGCTTAGCAAAATATTGAAATTTATGCATTTAAAAATGTTTTTCTCATAACTTCCATAAACCCACAACTTTAAATATCCCAAGCTTCTTCAAATAATAATTCCAAGAACGTTCGATCCAATCACTCATTTTAGTCACTAATAGCATCAAATTTGAGTCTTGCTTTAATTTTAAGACTCACTTTAAAGGTGGCAAAAATTTGTTTGGTGCAAAAATTTAATTTATTAATTTAAATTTGTATAGAATCTTTTGAATTATTACTTTATTTTTTCTGAATCGAGCTGAATTTTAATGGGGAATTGGTGGCCTTTCAGATGGTATATTTCTTTTCAAATTAAAAATCTTAAAAGCCTCTTTTACAATTATTTATTTGAGTATTTTGTTGTAATAAATGGATTTTTAAAGGTATTTTGAGTTGAAAATTTCCTTTCAAAATCTTTTTATTACTTAATTACACACATAAATAACCTATTGAGAGGTTTATTTCAATGCCTCAAAAATGTCGCTTAATAAATTCTCATGGGAAGGTATTTATGTGTGGAAACTTTTGTAGAATTGTTTCAGAAAATTTGAATGCTAGATACAAATTTTCGAGAAGCAAAGCTTTACTAGAACTCATAGTGCATACCTAACTGATTGGAAGATTTTTGTGAAGACCTTTCTAGGGCTGGCCACGACACCAAACCAAACGAAACTTTTGTTAGTACTCGTATCTTCTCGGTATCGTCAAAATCGAAAATTGTCCGTATTGTCTCGGTATCGGTCTCGGTCTCGTATAAATCAGTCTTGTTTGGTCTCGTACAACAAAGTCTGGTCTCGGTATCGGCATTGGTATCGGTCTCGTCTGGTTTCGATCTGGTCTGATTCGCAAACCGGAATAAAATGCACGACTTGGTTACATGTTCTTGGTGTAGTAATTGAACATGCTTGGTATTTTCAAGATTTAAGACAAAAATCATTATAATAAAAGACAATTTTACTAACTGAAGTTTTTTTTTGTTGACTTAAAAATTTATAAAGGCTTTTTCACTTAAGTCACTTTCTCACTTAAGAGAACCAAGTCTAAAAATTTCATCAAAATCGTTGGTTTCAGAGGAAGCCATCATAAGTTAAATGGGCGTGGCAATTAGAGTCTTTCCGGGAAACCATTTAATTGTTTGTTGGTACTAAATTAATAAAAATAATTCAAAAAACTATAACTTCTGCCGATAGCAAACAATACAACCGAGAGTATTGGTAAATTTCGGTCCCAAAAAATGCGGTATCGTTTGGTATCGTCAAGGCATCGTTTTGGAGCTGGTATCGTTTCGGTTTCCGATAAAGATACCGAGACTTTTCTGGTATCGTGGCCAGCCCTTTTTATCTTTTCTTATCTTTGTGAAGGTACCTTTGGCTTTAATCTTATAATTAAAATGCCTATTTGATTTTGACATTTTTAAAATCCAAACAAGTACTACATATTGATTGAAATTGATTAAAAATAAATAACCTCGATAAGTATATATCGCTTCATTCATTTATCTGTCTACATTTAAAATCCTTATCATTCCCGTAAACATTCATTGACAATGACGAGAGGAAGTTTTGCTTAAGTTATTTAGCGAGGAAGTTCATAAAATAAAAAAAAAAACTTGAAAGATCCTTTTACACTTAATAAATAACAAAATTGTAGAGAAAACTTTACTCACCTTTTTTCCACCTTAAATTTAAAATGTAAAGAACACAATTTCTGTTATGTTTCAAAACAACAACAACAACAACAACAAAAAATACTTCCTAGACGATATTAAGTATCTTCTTGTCACGAGCCTTATTTTATTATTCCTTTATCTTATCTCAAAAAATATCACCTAAGAGACACAATTTTTCCATCACTTGCTCGTTAATAAAGATAAAATGTAAACTTCAACCTCGTTAAAGTAAAAACAAAGTACCTACTTTCAAGTCAATTCCACGGAAACAGAAGCACCGAAACCAGAACGAAGGCAAAAGGTATATAAATATAATATAAGTTAAGGTATGTATTTACTTACATATATATCCTTTAAGACTTCTTTCCTAATTTTCACAAAAGTCGTTCTCTATAGCTAAAAGCTACAACACAACGACATGGATATACAAAAATGCTTGTCCTTCCAGTTCCAGTCCACGCTCTTCTATACTCTTTTTACTTTTATGTTATTACTGTTTTACTGGAGCTCTCTGTGATCCTTGATGGTAAACATTCTCAACAAAACATAATTTTTAAAGAAAACCTAATAAAGTGTTGCACTGTGAACAATCTACTACCTACCTATATACTGCCTTTTCAAAAAGGATCATCATCCAGCCACAACTCTCGCTTATAATCACCATAACCTTATTAAAAGTTTTATACCTTTTTGCAAAATTAGTTGGAAAATTAATTTCCGCCATTGACCGAAAAAGAACCGGGGCTGTTTGTGGTTTCATCAAAAGTGCAAAAGCAAAAGGTATCAGAAGTAATAGGGCACAAGTTAGTTGAGAACAGTAACATCCTTAGTTTAAGAATATGTCGGATAAAGGTGAGCGGCGACTATGAGTACTTTATTTATGGAAGCCAATGGCGATGCCAGATGTAAATTTTTGGAAAAGTTATTCCTAGGCAACAAAGATTTGCATTTTTTTTTTCATTACTTTTAAATTAATACTTAAAAAATTAAAGTTTTTTGTTTGTAATTCTAGGGAAGTCTTTAATTAAATTGTATGTACATTCAATTCTTTTGATTTTATTTAAAACAAATTTATGTTTAAGAGTTTCAAAGTCTTAAGTGTATATTTCATAAATTTTTGAACGAATATAATAACAAACTTTGCACTTTTATTTTAGAATCGAAACATGAATGTAGAGTAGATGGTACCACGTGGCATAATGGTAAGTGTGTTGGACTATCATGCTAATGGACTGGGTACTGGGTTCGATTCCCAGTCGCTATCACCTAAAAACATAAATGTTTTTTCCAGGGTACTGCCTTTCGAGGAACTGAAAAATTCTCCAAGAGTATACTTGTTATGAAAAATTGCTTTCAATTTAAATGTTCTGACTCGGTAATAAATTTCACTAGAGTTTTGTCTAGCCAATTTGTCCAACAACCGTTAGGCAAAATGATCAACAGAATCTTCGTTTCGCAGTTGAACGAGCATTGGAATATTTTTGAAAGTTTTTACTTGCGATAAGGCAAGTTTTGGATTCGTGCTGAAAAAAAATTGAGATAACAAACAAACATGACATTACGATGATAGAGAACACCAAAAAAGTGGTTCACACAATTCTGTCTGTCTATCTGTTTGTCTACAGCATAAGCGGTCCGATCGATTTTATTCAAACTTGGTACTAAGTGGTTTTTGGTGATTATGCCCACACATTTTTTCAGTTTTTTTTTAGAACCAAAAATAACGGTACCTACCATATACAATGTAGCAATTTAACATAATTGTATTTTTCTCAAAAATGGCTCGATAGTTTTTCTTTAAAAAAAATCAATAAATTACTTTTAATAGAGGCTAAGGTGGAAACCATTTTTCAAAAAATGGTTATTAATGGTACTTCCCAAAGACATTTTTTTCAATTTTCTTCAAAAGGGTATCGCTGATTCAATATTTTTTTTATACAGAGGTTGTCAAAAACTATACATATTTTTGTATAGTTTAATTTGAAATAAATATTTTTTGGATTTTTGAAAACACATGTTTAGAATTTTTTTTTGAAAATCAAATATTTCGAAAACGATATGATCGTTTTTTTTTTAAACTCAATTCGAGTTTTTAGTAAACTCTAAAATATTTTTGGAAAAAATTTTACATACATGAAAAAATAACGGTAACTTTCATACAAAGATAAAAAACCGGAAAGGAAAATATTTTTTTTTCTCAAAACCGACTCCTACAATTTTGATTAAATTTTTTCCATATACTAAAATTAATACGATATACTACAACAAATAATACAATTTAGTACTTACCAGCTATTAATAAAACCTGTCATAGAACGTGTTTTTTTATTTTGAATTTTCTCATTATCGACTGAACGCATTTCGATTGACATTTTTTTTTTTCGAATTTTATTCTTATATGCAAATAATTAAATACTTAAGATTTGCATACCAAATGTTTTCCTTAAAATATTTTAAGGAATTTTATATATGAAAAACATTTTTTAAGAAAACCGCTCCAACAATTTTTTGTTCATACAATCATATTCAAAATGTCGTTTTTTTTCATCTCTATTTTTAGACGAAGCTTTTTAGCTAATTTAAATGTTGTATTTCATGCTTTTAAATATTATTCTCTCATAATTTCCATGTCTTTACATATAGTTTTCTTAAACCCTCAGCGCCTTGAACATAAGAGCAAATATGTGCGACCCAATCGTGCATTTCATTTTTTTTACTTTGATCCTAATATACATTTACCTAGTTTCAAAAGGGTTGGGTACCCTAGCTCCAAATCTAAAAGCCCCAAACCAAAATCCACAAGCCAAAATCCACAAACTAAAAATCCACAAAAACAAAATCCCTAAAACCAAAATCCCCAAACCAAAATCCACAAATCAAAATCCACGAACCAAAATTCACAAAACCAAAATCCACACAGATTCCCCATAGCTGAAGTATGTGGAATCTGTGTTTAAGTATATTTATTGGGTTTGTGGATGCTGTGGATTTTGGAATTTTCAAAAATATTCATCAACCCGTTTCGAAATAATGAAATTTTTTTTAAAGATTTTGGTATGCAATTTTGTTGACGTATGAAGGAAACTTTTGCATAAAAAATTTGATTGCAATCGGTTGACCGGGTCCGTTTAAAACAATTTGTGGTAATTTTTTAATACCAAAAGGTACGCCATACGTACAATAACAGACTGATTTTGAGTTATCAAGATCGTTGGAGTCGTTTTTGAGGTAGATTAGATTTTTCTTAACGACTGTACGGCAAGTGCCGTTATTTTTTGAGTTAATACAAACACTCTTCCCTGGAAAATCACCACAAGACCTTGAGTCCGAAATGTAAAGAAGATCACATCAATTGCTTAGCCTGTTGATCCAGATACAAACAGACAGACCAGGCAGACAGATTTTTTCTTCTTTTCCATAATCGTAATGTCATGTTTGATTGTTATCTTGAGTTATTTTTTTCACGAATCCAAAACTTGCCCTATAGTGTTTTTCCGTATCGCAAGAAAAAACGGGAGAATAAATTACAAATAATAAAAACAGAAAACGTGTCATAATCGTCTAACATTGTCGTCTAACAAAAGTTGTGAATTTTTTGTTTTTCAGTTAAAATTTAAAACTCAAGCTAAGGTTTTTTAAAACAAATATTTTGTCAATTTTGAGGAAATCTTTGGAATATGGCAATACTTTAAAGCCCAGTCGGATTAGACAAAAAAAAATGAGTTGATTTGATATTGAAGATTTTCAACGTGTTTTTTCATATAATAAATAAAAGATATTAATTTCAATAACTGAAAACACTTATTTTAATTATTTATTTACTTATATGCATTTCGGAAGCTTGCTGACGATGGAAGCATAGCTTCCGAAATGCATATAAGTAAAAAAATAAATAAAATTAGTGTTTTCAGTTATTTAAATTAATATTTTTTATTTATTTTAAAAAAAGGAGCTGAAATGCAAAAAATTAGATAGGTTTTTTTTATCTTAATCATTAGAGGGGTTCATTAAAAGTCTAAAAAAAGTGTTTGACTTCATAGCTCCATTGCGTTAGCCACCATCTTGAATTTAACTAAATTGATTTTTTGTGAAATAACTCCCTAATTTCCACTTTTGAGTAAAAATGAACTTAACAAAAGTTGTTCAAAATTTAATTACCTATCTAAAACTTTGGTCATAATCTTTTATATTTTATATCTCTGATATTTTCCGACTAAATAAAAAAAAAACGCATTTTAGACATTTTATTTCGGTTACTCTGAAGTGCATCGCATACATATTTTTTTTTTGTGGTTATTTTCCTGTAAGTAGGTGCAAAACCTGCTATTCAGGCTGTATGAGGACCGAAAAACGCGTGCTCATAGAAGTGTGAGATTCTTACTACACTAAAACCACCTCCACTTTCCGATTGCAACTAAGTTGAAACTTATCTAGCAATTTATTTTTAACGAAGTTAAGTAACGTGTTGCAGGTTACTTTCCGGTGAAAGTTCCTGCTTAATACGCGATTTTAAAGCGGTTTTCTGTTCACTACATCATGTCGGAAGGTTTTGTTCTTCGCAGACGGCGGCGTACTAAATTCGACTCGTCAAGAATGTCAATAATCGTTGAATTAGCGTGTTCTAATAGTCGATCTCTATGTTTTCGCGTGAAACTTTTTATTTCGTCCCGGACAGTAGGAATCCCCAGATCCCTATGAAGATCTTCGTTTCTTATATACCACGGAGCATTTACAAATGACCTAAGCAATTTATTTTCAAATGTTTGTAAGTTATTTAAGTTTGTATCGCAGGTACAACCCCAAAGTTGTATACCATAAGTCCAAACAGGTTTAAGAAACTGTCGGTATAAAATCAATTCATTTTCAAATCTAAGCTTTGAATATATACCGAGTAACCAGTTCATATCTCTTAATTTACTTTTTAGTTCTTCGCATTTCTTTTTCACGTGCGACTTCCATTTTAATTTCGCGTCTAGAGTAATTCCCAGGTACTTTGCCTCATTTGCAAATGGAACACGAGCGGTATTAAGAAAGACGGGTAATCTATTTATTTTTGTATACGTTAAGTCCACGTGGACTGACTTTTGTTCATTGAGCGCTATTCGCCATGTTTTCGTCCACTCATTTACATTACTAAGAGCATTTTGTAATTTAATTGTAGCTTCGCTAATCGTTTTGCCTACTGCTAGTATTGCAGTATCATCAGCAAACGTGGCTACAATAGTGTCATCTGTTTGAGGTATATCGCGTGTAAATAAAAGGTACAGAACTGGACCTAATACACTTCCTTGTGGTCTACTATTTCTTTGAAATCAGAATAGTCATTTCCGTGTCTTACACGAAAAAGTCTTTCATCTAGATATCCGTTTAGAATGTTGTAAAGTCCTTCAGGCAGAACTTGTCTTAATTTGAATTTGAGGCCTTCGTGCCACACCTTGTCAAACGCCTGCGACACGTCCAAAAAGACAGTCGAACAGATTTTCTTTTCTTCAAGAGCTCTCTCAATTACGTCAGTAATTCTATGCACTTGATCAATTGTCGAATGCTTGCTTCTAAATCCGAACTGATGTTCAGGTATTAATTGTTTCTCTTCGCAGGAGTAGTATTCTTTCAAAAACTTTTGATATAATAGGAAGAAGCGAAATCGGCCTGTAAGACTTCTTTTCGTGAGATGGTTTGCCAGGTTTCAAAACCTTTATGACTTCCGCAACTTTCCATTGGCTCGGAACATATTCTAACCTTAGAGCGGTATTTATTATGTAAGAGGGAGCATTTTTAAAATCTCTGCCGTTATTAAGTCATATCCTGGAGCTTTGTTGGACTTAAGCTTCTTTATTTCTCTTTTTAATTCGGCAAGTGTAGCAATTATTAAGCATTTTTAAAGTACAAAAAAAAAGTTATAGGCATAAATATATCGTTTTTATATCCTTTGTCATGACGCACATACATACAAATTAACGGACTACAAACTAAAAACGATGATAACCAAAGTTGTAGATAATAGAATTTTGAACAACTATTGTTGAGTTAATTTTTACTCCAAATTTAAAATTAGGCGAGTTATTTCACAAAAATCGATTTTCTTTAAAAACAAGATGGCGTCCAATTGCTTTTTGCTCAAAAGTTGAAAACAGGCGAGTAATTTCACAAAAACCGATTATCGTTAAATTCAAGATAGTGGCTAACGCAATGGAGCTAGAAAGTCGAAAACTTTTTTTTAGACTCTTTATGAACCCTTCTACTGATTAAAATAAAAAAAAACCCTTCTAATTGTTTGCATTTAAAATGCATCCAGTCGGGATGGACTATTAGAGAAGTCCACAGACCATAGTCCTTACAACTCATCACACGAGCTAAAAAGACTGTTCACTTCACTTCTTCAGTATATAGAAAAAAGAATTCTGATATTAAATGAAAAGACAGTTCCAATGAATTAATTTTTAATACGAAAACAACTGGAAAACAAAATACTTTTGTATAGTTTACCTAAGGACATTTTTGAGATTATTTTTTGTTTCAAGAATGGTTCTCTTCAAAACGGTAGAGACTCTATCTTCTCTTGTTTATGAAAGTTGCATCAGTGATAGCAGTGGTGATTGGAGATGTTTTTTTTGTTGTTCTTAATTTTATTTCTTGAATTTATTTTTTTTATTTTTTCTTTCTTTATATTATGTCCTTCGTGTGTATCTGATGAAACGAGGTCAAACAATTTTTCCTCTTTAACTCAAAAGCCATTTCAAGTCTTGAAATTTAAAGCCAAGAAAAAGAAGTTTTGCAAAGAAATGCATATTCCTGGCCGATGTGGTTGCGGAAATTTCCCTCTACAACTATACAAATAACTATTTGGCTGCTGATTTCATGGAAGCAAGAAGGGAAAATGCCTTCAGCAACGTAATACAGTTAAAGAAAATCGCCCTGTTCTCTATAATCTATACATACATATAAATGTATACTTGGACCGCAAACTTTTTCTTCTGCTTAGTAAAATATTCTCAAAGAATCCACAGAGTAAGATGCGCCACGAAGCCAAATATTGTGGTTTTATCCCTTTATTTTTGTTCTTTGTCTTGAGAAACTTAATTTTCTTCTTCCTGGAGGAAGGGATCTATCTCTTTTTTTTTTTCCAATGTTGTGGTGCACATTCAATTCATAGTTGTGGCTGAGTTCGAGTAAAGAAAATATTATACTAGAACACCAAATTGAGAAAGAAACCATATACCCGTAGGTACATACATACCTTTCCATGTGTAGGATCCTTGTTGTGAATTGTAAGTAGTTATATAAGTTTATATGCAATTTAAATTTGTAAAGCAATAGAATAAACTATTGAAGAACAAAGTTTTGTGATGCCAAAAAAAAAAAAAATAAGTAAATAATGTTATGTCGATAAAATTATAGTCATAGACGTAGAAAACATCAAATTTTATTTTCACTGAAATTGCATTGTGTATCGTTTCTGAGATTTTTAACGGAAGGTTCATAAATTTTGAAGATTTAAAATTATTTTATAATGGTAAAGTCAAACTTTTCACCATTTTTATCCTTTATTTTTTAAACAGATTCATTTTTATTCCCATATTAATTGAAGAGAAATCTGTGTAATGTAGGTGAATGGCCCGATTACAGAATCTGAATTAGGTACACAGGTGTTTTTATAGCCTTAACGTGAAAAATCATCGACTCCCCGGGAACAGGGGTAAGATTTAAAGATATTCTATAATCGACATTATTGATTACAATTTTGAAATTTTTTGCTGTCAAACGTTCGACTCTCTGTTGCGCCATCGATGCCTTAATGGATAAAAGACGGTTTCGAAACATCACTTCCTTTAAATGGTGACGTGAAATAAAGCCAAAAATACAAATTTGACCTTACGTTGTTTTCCATGTGGGAATAATGCCGGAATTTCGATTTGGCTTTATTCCGTTTAAGAAAACGAAATAAGACCAATTTGACGATATTTCGTTTTCATGTTTGTTTTGCAGGCTGGTACCTAAGGAGACTAAGAAAAATGTTGATATTGGCACCTGTCTGGCGACTGAACTCCTAAGCGGAGTGGAGTGGGAGGAAGTTTAATAAAAAAGCTGTTGATATTAGGCAGCTTCCTAATTATTTGACCTGTAATAAGGCCAAACAAAATAGGACCAAATCTAAAATTTGGTCTGATTTCACTTTGAATATGGAAATAAGGCCAAATTGGCCTTACGCATTCATAGGATGTGCGATATTTCCCAAAATCATTTTTAAATAGCAGACACTCCCTAAATCAAATGTTTATGTCCTACAAAAAAAAATATTTCGAAAACAATAATTTTATCCGAGGTTATTTACACGTGGCTCTAAGGGCTCTGGACCTTTGGCACCTCATGATGCGAAATTTTGATATTTGAGAATGCCATCTAATTGGTCAGTAATTGTTCAGAAAAGGTCAACTAGTCCTAGGAATTGGGCAGCCATAGATAACTTGTAATAAAGGCTTAAAGTTTCTCAAGGTCACTCAAGGTCACGCGTGACTTCTGGCACCTCATTTAAAGGATATTTATACACAGACAAAGAAGTGGACTGCTGACAAGACTAAAACTCTTGTACCGACGGTTTACTGACCCTTACCATCTGGAGATTGGGACACTGAAGTCGTCGATCAAAAACATCAACCAACTAATTAAAGAGAACTATCGGTTGTCAACTAATTTGTTTTGGGATAACAAAATTCGGGCCGTTAGCTCTAGCGACCCAAGCATGTTTCCCCAAATTAACAAAATATTTAGAAGGAATGATCAGAACGATCTTCCGTGTCTCAAGCTTCAGAGAACGACATACAACAGAGACGTTCTTCTGACAGCAGGAATTGATCCAGAGGATGCCGTATTGGACGATGACCTCTTTATTGTCAAAGATCCGCAGGAGAAAGTGGAGGCTATGGGGGCTGCTTTCCAGCAAGTGTAAAAGGTGAATGCGTGCATTCGCCCCAATCATGACCTGGAAAACAGAGCCTTGCTCCATCACTTCTACCTTCGGAATGACATCACGCAATGGCGATCAGAGAACCTTGGTTTCACCGGGTTCAATGAAGATCATTTGGCAAACGCCATAATCGCCGAACGAAATGGGCCCAGTTCCCTGTTAATTACGAAGGTGGAGCTCCAGCTCATCTTCGATTCATTAAAGAACAAGAAGTCAGCAGTTGTCGATGGCATATCCAACGTTGTACTTCGACATTTACCTCAAGAAGCAGTAGACATTTATACCACTCTGTTTAACAACGCTCTGAATAATGCATATTATCCAGTGCGGTGGAAGACAGCTGTGGTGCATCCTCTCCCGAAAAAGGGAAAGGACAACTCCAATCCGGCGAATCTCCGGTCGATAAGTCTTCTTCCGAGTATCAGCAAGGTATTCGAAAAAGTTATCAATAGAGCTCTGGCTAAGTGGGCAGAGGACAATAATATAATACCGGACAATCAGTTCGGTTTTAGGGCGGGACATGACACCATTCATGCCGCGTCGAAACTCGTTTCTGATGTCCAATGGAACAAATCTAAGAAGCAGTGTACGGGTGCCTGTCTGGTTGATTTGGAGAAGGCCTTCGACACCGTATGGTTAGAGGGTCTTTATCTTAAGCTGACCAGACTTGGCATTAGTAAACCACTATTATATATGCTTTATGATATGCTCAATGGCAGAAAGTTTGTTGTCAAGAGTGGCAATGTAACTTCTGCCACAACCTTTAATATTAAAAATGGTCTTCAGCAGGGAGCGGTCAACTCGCCGATTCTATTCAGCATTTACACCAGCTATCTGATAGGTAGTCTAACTCAGGCAATTGCGTATGCCGACGACCTAATTGCGTACAGAACAGCTGCAAAAATTGAGGACATCAGGATTCTCTTGCAGAGTGACTTCGATGAGATTCAACGATATAGCGATGACTGGAAGTTGAAAATCAACTTTCAGAAATCAGAAACTATCTTGTTTAGGACTCCGTTGCTTAGAGCCACAAGGGATACGACAAAGAACTGGCGCAAGCTGGTGATCGTAGGGCCAAATGGACATCCACTGGCGAGTAAAAGTGTAGTAAAGTACCTCGGCATCTGGATGGATCAGTATTTGTATTTCGACAGACATATAAATGCTGCTCTAGCCAGGGCTAGGGGAGCTTTTGCCCTGACGAAACGGTTGTTTTATAGCAGCCGGCTTGACAGCAGGGTGAAGGTGATTTGCTACATGGCCCTTATCCAGCCGATGAATGCCTATGGATGCCCGGTTTGGTTCAACGTTGCCCCATCTCAAATGGAAAAGATTCGGGTGTTTGAGAGGCAGTGTCTTCGACGCTGCCTTGGATTGCACAGAACACCAGAGTCGGAGTACAAACACTACTATTCCAACCTGGCTCTATACAACGGGGCCAACATAAACAGGATAGATAATTTCTTGCTGAAACTTATTCGAGGTCACATTGCAAGAGCGATGTCCTCGTCTAACAGCTTAATTTTCGGGGCTTATTACCCCAACAATGAATACTACGAGAGTGTGCGTCTAAGCGGCTTTATTCCGCCCGATGCATTCCTCCACCTAGACAGTCGAGGGCTGATCCAGGATAGAGTGGCGGTTCCGCTAATCTACCACGTCGGCCGTAGAACTGTAGATCGGCGGCTCCTTTACAGTCGAGACGTCCTCGCACAAGACGGAGCTGAGCACCTTCGGTTCAGTAGGACTGTGTCCCAACGGGACCGAAGAGATAGGGTAAAGCAAGAAAACCAGTTCTGGATGAAGATGAAGTTACTTCAGACATTTAATAGTTGACCTTGCTATTTTCTTTTGTATGGCCGACTTGCATAGGTTTAGGTAGTTAGTTTTAAGTAGGGACAGTCAGGGTGGCACAAAAAATAAAAAAAAAAAAAAAAAAACACAAAAATTATAAAATCCACAAAAATACAAAAAAATTATAAAACCGGAAAATGCTTGCTGTGGCTATTCTAGTTTGTAAGTAGTCTGTAAGTAGCTTATAAGTAGGTTGTAACTAGTTTATAATTAGTTGTAAATAGTTTTAAGTAGCTTTAAGTAGTTTTAATTAGTTTTAATTAGCTTTAATTAGCTTTAATTTAGTTTTATGTAGTTTGTAAGTTTTATATAAAACCAAAAAAAAAAATAAAGACAGAGATACCGAGTTTTTTGTAAATTCTTCTCGGTAAAAAATAAACCGACCTGGATTTAGTATTAAGATAGTTCTTAGGCCGAAAGGCATTAGCATTAAGTTATTATTGTTTAACTTAGAGCGCCCGACTGGGGCCAGTAAGTTAGTTTTAAGATATCGATAAGTAGGCTAGTTTTTTTTTATGAATTTTTGTCTAGCTTTAAGATAGTTTTAAGAAAATGGAAAATAAAAATGAATTAAAAAAAAAAAGGGATATTTATTAAAAAAAAGTATACCATCCGAAAGATCTCTAGATCGTGATAAAAGGTCAACTACTTACAGTAATTGGTCAGCCATAGTTTTTTTTCTATGGATTTTCAAAATTCGTTTCAAGGTCACACAAAAAAACTTTTCGCACCTCATTTGGGTCATTTAAAAAAATTAAGTATGCCATTTGAAAGGCCACTTCATATAGTCATAAAAGGTCAACCATACATACTTTTTCATAAATGTTTAATGAATTAAAAAAAATCAAGGTCAATGCGATTTCTGGCACCTCATTCAGAGGAAATTTGAAAAAAATTGTTAAGTTTCAGAAAGATCTCTAGATCTTTATAAATGGTCAGCTTGTTTCAGTGATTGGTCAGCCATAGATTTTTTTTAGTGAATTTTTGAAACTTTTCAATGTCATAGCGATTTTTGGCACCTAATTTATGGGAAATTTGCAAAAAATTAATACATCCTAAAAGGCCTTAGATCTTCGTAAAATGTGAGCTAGTTTCAGTTATTGGTCAGATTCTTTTCTACGATTTTCTTAAGGTTCTTTCAAGGTCACGAACGCTTTTTAACATAATGATAAAAATTCACTTAAAAAAAATCTGTGGCTGACCAATTACTGAAACAAGCTGACATATAAAAAATCTTTCAGATGGTAAACAATTTTTTTTTCAAATTTCTCATAAATGACGTGCCAAAAATCTCTATGACCTTGAATTTTTTTTTTAAATTCGTTAAGAATTCATAAAAAAAATATGCATGTTTGCCCAATTACTGAAAATAACTGACCTTGTATGACCATGAAGTGGCCTTTCAAATGGCATACTTAAGTTTTTGGAATGACCCAATTGAGGTGCCAAAAGTTTTTTTTGCAGATAAATAAAGACAATAAAATTTATTTTTATTTTATTTATCATGTAACTGAAAACACTTATTTTATTTATTTATTTAATTATATGAATTTTGGAAGCTATGCTTCCATCGTCAGTAAGATTTATATAAATAAATAATAGAACCAAAAATTTTGATTGATGTATAAATACAAAAAATCAATACAAACAATAACAAACTACACAAACAAATTTACAGTGAATTTAAGGTCTATCATAAATTTTTTTGAAAATTGATCTCAGTTATTTAAATTAATATCTTTTATTTATTATATGAAAAAAACACTTTAAAAATCTCCAATATCAAATCAATTTCTTGTGACCTTGAAACGAGAAAAAAACTATGGTTGATCAATTACTGTAAAAAGTTGACCTTTAATCATGACCTAGAGATCTTTCGGATGGTATACTTTTTTTTTTTGTAATTTCCCTTAAATGAGGTGCCATTAGAAATTACGCGAGACCTTTAGAAAAAATTTCTTGGACTAGTTGACCTTTTCTGACCAAATGCTGACCAATTAAATGGCATTCTCAAATATCAAATTTCCCATATATGAGGTGCTAAAGGTCTAGAGCCGGCTCTAAGCTCATACTTTTTCCCATACAAATTTGTATGCAATTTTCACTCTTTTCACGTTTTATTTTATTTTTCTCGAATAATAGCAGCAATTAAATATTGTTTTTGTTGATTTTTGTGCTTTAGTCATCTTAAAGGGAAGACCACATTCAAAAATTTATTTAAAACATCTTTTTTTTTTAATTTTCGTTCGAAATAAATTACCAAGAGAACGCGCATAATGTTTTTAACGGGTGATTTTTTAGCTGGTTTGGTTTTGGCAACACTGGTTTTGACAGCTGACGTGTGTTAAGTACCTTGTGTCACTGTCAAACAGCTTCAGTTTGGTTTGCAATTTAACCATGGATCGTCTTACAAATGAACAACGCTTGCAAATTATTGAATTTTACTATCAAAAGTCGTGCTCGGTTCGAAATGTTCATCGCGCGCTGCTTACATTTTATGGTCGGCATTCTCGACCTTTTGAGCAGTCTATTCGGAAGATTGTGACCAAATTTCGCACCAAATTTACTTTGTTGGACATTAAACCACCAACACGTTTACGTACTGTGCGTAGTGAAGAAAATATTGCGGCCGTATCAGCTAGTTTGACAGAAGACCGCGAAATGTCGATTCGGCGCCGTTCCCAGCAGTTAGGCCTTTGTTACAGCACTACGTGGAAAATTTTGCGGAAGGATTTGGGCGTAAAGCCTTTTAAGATACAGCTGGTGCAAGAACTAAAGCCAGCCGACCTACCACAACGCCGAATTTTTGGTGAATGAGCTCTTGGGAAGCTGGCCGAGGATCCGCTTTTTTATCGAAAAATTGTGTTCAGCGATGAGGCTCATTTTTGGTTGAATGGGTACGTAAATAAGCATAATTGCCGCATTTGGAGTGAAGATCAGCCAGAAGCATTGCAACAGCTACCAATGCATCCCGAAAAAGCCACTGTTTGGTGCGGTTTATGGGCCGGCGGCATTACTGGGCCATATTTCTTCAAAGATGATGCGAATCGCAGCGTTACTGTCAATGGTGAATGCTACCGAGCGATGATAACAAACTTTTTTTTGCCCGAAATGGAAGTTCTTGACTTGCATGATATGTGGTTTCAACAAGACGGTGCCACATGCCACACAGCACGCGAAACAATGGCGCAATTGCGAGGCGAGTTTGGTGAACAGTTAATTTCACGTTTCGGGCCGGTCAATTGGCCGCCTAGATCGTGCGATTTGACACCATTAGATTATTTTTTGTGAGGGTATGTCAAGGCTAATGTCTATAGGGACAAGCCCGCTTCGATTGACGCACTGGAAGCCAACATCCATGCATTCATTCGTGAGATACCGGCCGATATGTGTGAAAGAGTATGCCAAAATTGGACTCAGCGGATGGGCTACCTGAGACGCAGCCGCGGTCAACATTTGCATGAAATTATCTTTAAACATTAAATTGCAAGGTTCAAACTATTTATTCAAATAAATATTTCATTCATTTTTTCGAATTTTTGGTGTTTTTTTTTTTTAAAGTTCTAAGCCTCTTAAAAAATCACCCGTTATTTCCATATTGAAAACGGAAAAAGGCTTAATTTTTCTACCCATTTGAATCGGGTTACGTTTAAGTCAAAAAAAGTTGAGCTGTTGTCGACCAGCACATCCTCAGTAAACTAACGTTTTTGTTCAACGATATTAATTCACACAAATAATCATAATGTGGACGCTGCTTATGAGCCTGGCTGTGAAGGAAACTATAAGCCCCAAGGGTTCCATACTTTAGCGAAGTTGACTTAATTCCCACACAAGGTACAAGGGAGTAAAGACCACTTTTTATGAGAACCAAGAAAACATTCTCAAATAAGAAGAAGGAAATCGTGAGATTTTTCTTTGATTTTTTTTTAATAGTTTTGCAAACAGAATTTCGTAGTTATGTTACCCTTTTAAGTGTTTCGCTTTAAATTCAGTTTGCAAGACTTTGAGTTGATGCAAGACTCTGAGTTGAGACGAGTTGAGTCGAGCCGAGTTATTTATTTAATTTATTTTATCACGAAGCATAGCTATCCCTTCAAGCTTAGGTTAGGTTAGGTTAGAAGGGGTGATGATACGGCGTGGCCGCATCATCTCACTCGAATCTCAGGGGATCCATTGCGCTCCCCAGAGTGAAAGGTGGGTGGTGAATAGGGATAGGGAGGGTTTTGATGAGGAGTATTAGTTGTAGGGGGCCTCCCTGAACCATCCTGAGTTCTGAATGAATTTTAGGATGTTTTTCAGTGGCAGTACAGAGATGTCGCCCAGTTCATCGAAGAAATATTCTCCTAGGGCTGCTTTCCTGGTTCTAGCTAGGCTGGGGCATTCACATAAGAAGTGAAGGGAGCCCTCTTCCGCCTCTTCATCATGACACCCTCTACATAAGTCCGATGAGTTGATGCCCATTCTTTTCATGTGGGTTCCCATAGAGTTATGCCCCGTTAGGACGCCAACTATGAGTGATAATTGAGGCCTGCTTAGCTTGAGTAGGTATTCAGTTTTTTCCTTCGAAATATTCGGCCAAAGGTTCCTTGAAACCCGACAGGTGTCGATAGATTACCATCTGACATTTGCAGCTTCCAAGAAACCCTGGTGTATTCTACTTTTTTCTTCCTCCAGTGGAATAAGCTTGCTGTTTATACTTTTCGAAAAGAAAATTTCTTGGAAAAGAAAGAAAAGATTTTGAACAAAAAAAGTTTGTCAATTAAATTGGTGCAAATTTATTTGATATTCTTACAACCACAGTCAAATATAGGCACAATTTTTGGATCACCATCATCATCACTTTTATCGTATTGTTACATAGGTACCGTTTGTTTAAAATATCTAGAAGCGTATTTTATTTCTATGAATCCACAACTTGCCGCTCTTTGTTGAACAAAAAAAAAATGTAGTTCCTATATCGCAATGAAATTTGGTTTATACGTATATATTTCTTTTACTAAAAATTTATGAGATGGGTCGGTTTGCTTTTCTTTCATTTTCCAAATACCCAGTGGCATTATCTTGACTCGACTCTCTTATAGCTATGCAACAGGAACAAACAATGTGCAAATTGTTAAAAAAGCAATCATCCTGGAATGACATAAAACAAACAACAAAAAAGGATGAAACTCGTTGCGGGATGAAAGATGATACGAGAAAGAGGGAATGTAACCTTTTCCTTGAGTAAGTCTGTATGCCAAAAGAAATGACTTCCATTGTCCATAAATAAAATATGTGTGTATTTATGTATTTCTTAAGTTTTCATTTCATTTTGTTTTTCTTTTTTCCTTTTCAATTTTATTTTTTCTTTTTTTTTCAGTTTCTATTAACTTGAAGAAAATATTGTTTTCAGGAAGCAGAAAAATAAATAAAAATATATAATATAGGACAATGTGCTTTGAAAATAAATTATCTGCAAAAACAAAAAAAATAAAAACACTCACAGACATGCCTTCCCATGGCTAATTTAAAAAAAAAAAATTAAAGTCAAAGCTTGAATTCAAATATAATGAGAATTTAGTAATTTATAATTGAATTTATTTGTTTTTAAGCTGTTTTTACTTGTAATTTTTGTTTTGTTTAAATGGGGGTTGGAGTTGAGCTATCATTTAAAATATATTGTAATACATGTCATGGTTGGTAATGATGAGGGAGTTCAAATTGGCGAGCGACACACTAAAATTTAGCTTTCCTTTATTTATTGGCTTATAACTTTTAATCATCTTGTGAACATCTTACCTATGAAGAAAGAGCGTTTCTGTATCAGAAAAAAAAAACAAAGGACATTTTAAACACAATTTTTTTTAATTTGAAAGGTAGGTACTTATATTAGTCAAATGGTCAGGCCCGGCAGATCATGTTCAGCCCAAGTATGGGTAGTTGGTATATCAAATATTAAAAATAATAAGTTATAGGTTTTTAATAATGGGCGATTCTACGTAAAATGGAAGAAAATTTGTGGATGCAAATTAACGTTAAAACTAACCATAGTTGAGCTATAGAACGTCCTATCACATGCAGCTCAAAGCTGCCAGTCAAAAAAATAAAAAACAGTTATTTTATGATAACTTTTTTTTTGTTTTTTTTTGTATTCATTTTTATTTTCCATTTTCTTAAAACTTTCTTAAAGCTAGACAAAAATTCATAAAAAAAACTAGCCTACTTATTTATCAATATTTTAAAACTTACTTTATTGGCCCCAGTCGGGCGCTCTAAGATAAACTATAATAACTTAATGCTAATGCCTTTCGGCCTAAGAACTATCTTAATACTAAATCCGGGTCGGTTTTATTTTTTACCGAGAAGAATTTACAAAAAACTCGGTATCTCTGTCTTTATTTTTTTTTTTGGTTTTATATAAAACTTACAAACTACATAAAACTAAATTAAAGCTAATTAAAACTGATTAAGATTAATTAAAACTACTTAAAGCTACTTAAAACTATTTACAAATAATTATAAACTAGCTACAACCTACTTATAAGTTACTTACAAACTAGAACAGCCACAGTAAGCATTTTCCGGTTTTATATTTTTTTTTGTATTTTTGTGGATTTTATAATTTTTTTTTTTTTTTTTCTTTTTTTTTCGTGCCACCCTGACTGTCCCTACTTAAAACTAACTACCTAAACCTATGCAAGTCGGCCATACAAAAGAAAATAGCAAGGTCAACTATTAAATGTCTGAAGGAACTTCATCTTCGTTTTTCAACCACCAGAACTGGTTCTCCTGCTTGACCCTATCTATGGCTGACGTTTTAGATTAGCGGAACCGCCGCTCATTCCTGGGTCAGCCCTCGACTGTCTAGATAGAGGAATGCATCGGGCGGAATAAAGCCGCTTGGACGAACACTCTCGTAGTATTCGTTGTTGGGGTAATAAGCCCCGAAAATTAAGCTGTTAGACGAGGACATCGCTCTTGCAATGTGACCTCGAATAAGCTTCAGCAAGAAATTATCAATCCAGTTTATGTTGGCGCCGTTGTATAGAACCAGGTTGGAATAGTAATGTTTGTACTCTGACTCCGGTGTTCTGTGCAATCCAAGGCAGGGTCGTAGACATTGCCTCTCAAACACCCAAATCTTTTCCATTTGAAATGGGGCAACGTTGAACCAAACCGGGCACCCATAGGCAATCATCGGTTTGATAAGGGTCATGTAGCAAATCACCTTCACCCTGCTGTCAACACAACCGTTTCGTCAGGGCAAAGGCTCCCCTAGCCTTGGCCAGAGCAGCATTTATACGTCTGTCGAAATACAAATATTGATCCATCCAGATGCCAAGGTACTTTACTACACTTTTACTCGCCAGTGCATGTCCATTTGGCCCTACGATCACCAGCTTGCGCCAGTTCTTTCTCGTATCCCTTGTGGCTCCACGCAACGGAGTCCTAAACAAGATAGTTTCTGATTTCTGAAAGTTGATTTTCAACTTCCAGTCATCGCAATATCGCTGAATCTTCTCGAAGTCACGCTGCAAAAGAATCCTGATGACCTCGACTTTTGGAGCTGTTCTGTACGCAATTAGATCGTCGGCATACGCAATTGCCTGAGTAAGACTACTTATCAGATCGCTGGTGTAAATGCTGAATAGAATCGGTGAGTTGACCGCTCCCTGCTGAAGACCATTTTTAATATTAAAGGTTGTGGCAGAAGTTACATTGCCACTTTTGACAACAAACTTTCTGCCATTGAGCATATCATAAAGCATATATAATAGTGGTTTACTAATGCCAAGTCTGGTCAGCTTTAGATAAAGACCCTCTAACCATACGGTGTCGAAGGCCTTCTCTGGTAACTTTTTAAAAAGCAAACAAAAAGTTTTTTTTTTCTATTTTAAATCATTTTTTTTTTTAAATCGTTTAAGATGAACAACCTCCAACACAGTTTTTTCTCGTTTCTAGTGTCACCAATTCAACAACAAACACAAATATGAAATTTCGGGCAAATTGTTTAGTTCCAATGTAAGGAGTGTTGACTGTAGACTAAACCAAATAATCTGCTATAATTACACTGGTTGGCAAAAATAAACTTGTGTGAATGATTAGAATTTTTTGAAATTATGACAGATATGACTTTTGTAAATTTTTTTATTTTTTTTGTGGTTATTTTCCCGTGGGTAGGTGCAAAATCTGCTATTCAGGCTCTATGAGGACCGAAAAAGGCGTGCTCATAGAAGTGTGAGATTCTTACTACACTAAAACCACCTCCACTTCCCGATTGCAACTAAGTTGAAACTTATCTAGCAATTTATTTTTAACGAAGTTAAGTAACGTGTTGCAGGTTACTTTCCGGTGAAAGTTCCTGCTTAATCCACGATTTTAGAGCGATTTTCTGTTCACCGCACCAAGTCGGAACGTTTTGTTCTTCGCAGACGGCGTACTTAATTCGACTCGTCAAGAATGTCAATAATCGTTGAATTAGCGTGTTCTAATAGTCGATTTCTATGTTTTCGCGCGAAACTTTTTATTTCCTCCCGCACCGTAGGAATCCCGAGATCCCTATGAAGATCTTCGTTTCTTATATACCACGGAGCATATACAAATGACCTAAGCTATTTATTTTCAAACGTTTGTAAGTTATTTAAGTTTGTATCGCAGGTACAACCCCAAAGTTGTATACCATAAGTCCAAACAGGTTTAAGAACCTGTCGGTATAAAATCAATTTATTTTCAATACTAAGCTTTGAATATTTACCGAGTAATCAGTTCATATCTCTTAATTTACTTTTTAGTTCTTCGCATTTCTTTTTCACGTGCGGCTTCCATTTTAATTTCGCGTCTAGAGTCATTCCCAGATACTTTGCCTCATTTGCAAATGGAACACGAGCGGCATTAAGAAAGACGGGTAATTATACGTAAAGTCCACGTGGACTGACTTTTGTTCATTGAGCGCTATTCGCCATGTTTTTGTCCACTCATTAACATTATTAAGAGCATTTTGTAATTTAATTGTAGTTTCGCTAATCGTTTTGCCTACTGCTTGTATTGCAGTATCATCAGCAAACGTGGCTACAATAGTGTCATCTGTTTGAGGTATATCGCGTGTAAATAAAAGGTACACAACTGGACCTAATACACTTCCTTGTGGTATCCCAGCCACTATTTCTTTGAAATCAGAATAGTCATTTCCGTGTGTAACACGAAAAAGTCTTTCATTTAGATATCCGTTTAGAATGTTGTAAAGTCCGGTAAAGGCAGAACTTGTCTTAATTTGAATTTGAGGCCTTCGTGCCACACCTTGTCAAACGCCGGCAACACGTCCAAAAATACAGTCGAACAGATTTTCTTTTCTTCAAGAGCTCTCTCAATTACGTCAGTAATTCTATGCACTTGATCAATTGTCGAATGCTTGCTTCTAAATCCGAACTGATGTTCAGGTATTAATTGTGTCTCTTCTATTATCGGTTGCAGGCGCAGGAGTAGTATTCTTTCAAAAACTTTTGATATAATAGGAAGAAGCGAAATCGGTCTGTAAGGCCGCGGCCACGCAGTAACCGGCTGAGCGGCTGAGCGGAAAAAAAAATATAAAGCATATGAAATCACATAGAAGCGGCCACGCTATGAGCGAGTGGCGAAACAAAATTCTGAGCGGCTAAGCGGCGCCGCTCAGCAACCAAACCTGTTTTAATTTTTAGTAATGTTCTGAGCGGCAAGAAGTAAAGATGGCCAAAGTAAACATTGAGTTGTTAATTTCGTGTGTGCAATCTCGACCATATTTATGGCAAGATAGAAATGCCAATTTTAAAAATAAAAATATTAGTGAGAAACTATGGAAGGAAGTTGGTGAAATTTGTGGTTTAAGTGGTAAGTTTTTATTTAAAGTTTATGTGATACATAATTTAGTGCATAGCAAGTTAACATCTGTAGTTTAGTGTGCAAAATCAAAAAAATACTCCGTTATTTTACTTCGAACATCCAGAGCTGTATGGGTACTTCTATTAAACGGTAACCACATACAAACGATTTTCCGACACTAAAATACGGTGAACTGTTGACAACGGCATTTTAACTACTAATCGCTCAAAAGCAGTCGCTCAGTGCCTGGCCATACGTCGCTTAGAGCTGCCATTCAGCCGCTAGCCGCTCAGCCACTTAGCCGCTTACTGCGTGGCCGCGGCCTAAGACTTCTTTTCGTGAGATGGTTTGCCAGGTTTCAATACCATTATGACTTCTGCAACTTTCCATTGGCTCGGAACATATTCTAACCTTAGAGACTTTTGAAGAATATGATTGATTTGAAGAATAGAACCCGCTTAGATTAGGTTGACCTGGTAAAAACATAAAACTGTTCTGCCTAATGAGCTCAAGTTCGAATGACTTATTCCACATAATATAAGCTTTCGCATGAAACCAGATTTATTAACTCACATTTTTTACCGTATTTAAAGAAAAACTGCAGAAATTTCAAAATCCGGTAGTTGTTATGATTAACACGATCACAGGCTTTATAAAAAGAAAAAGAAACATTTAAGCGTATAGTATATTTCACTAATACTACAGTCAAACCAGGTTTTGACATCACAAAAATTAGTTACAGGTTGGACTTTTTATTTTATTGTTCTTCAAGGTCTAAATCTGACTAAAAAATTGGCATCTTCGCCATCCCAGTCCTTCCCACCCCATTAAGCCATCTCTATTATGAAAATCGATTGATGTCAATACCAATTGGTCTAAGGTAAAAAGTGTGGATTATTAGATAAGCTCTGAATAGTTTGTCCATTAAAATATAAAAAGAGGAAAAACGTTCATATTTACATTATTTTACCGGAGTGGTTTTTGGAAACTTTGTTGTTTTGGGAATAAAATGAATTTTGAAAAAAAAATTAAATGTTTAAATAAGATCAAATACAGTTCTTTCAGATCCTATTAGAATTTTTGCAAAAACATATAAAGTTGTGAAGTAATTCGACGTCAAAACGAGTTTTTGAAATGTCTATGTTGTAAAGTCTGAAAACGTGATGTGCTAGAGCAATTTTGATTTTAAATTCATTATGCCAAAATCTTTAAAAAAAAGTATGGTTTGGCTTAAGGCGATTTTCGTTGCAGACCAGTGTTATCAATTTCTCTAGCCAAGCACTGAACTAAAAACGAAAAGTATAGAGCAAAATGTTTCGTTTATAATTTCGTTAACATTTTGTACTCGTATGTTTTTTTTTTTGATTCGCATAAAATTCGTTTGAGTTTTTTTGAGTTTTTATTTTTCGTTTCTTTTTAGTACAACATGGTTCTGTAATTTTTGTGACATTTGTTTTTGTTTTTCTATTTGCAATTGAGAAAAATATTCATGGAGACCTGGGTACACGTCCTTGGACTAGAACAAACAAACGTTCCTCAATGTTTCCGTTTGCATAATTTGGTGGTTTTGGTGATTTTATGCTGAACATTATTAATTTTAATATTTTTTCTTCCTTGTATCAAACATTGTTAGTATTTTTAAAAAAATACCGTCAAATCTCGATTGGGTATTTTACCCATTCGAAAAATATCGAGTGGGTAGTGCTACCCCCACTACCCATATTATCTGCGCCGGGCCTGCAAATGGTGTTCAAAAAGAACTCGAAGTGGAATGTTCTAGTACAATTATTTTAAATATGGCTCCTTTTATTTCTTCAAGGTCGCTTAACACGAATCTAAAGTTGTCTTACTAAATTTTTCACAGCTTATGTGAGAAATCGTCAAAGTTTTTGCTTTACTGCTTAAAAAGTAAGTTTCTTTTGTAAATAGTACTTATGCAGAAATATAGTTCATATAATTACCTACATTTTATATTCATCTAAATTTTTTGTACGACTTATTTTTTCCGCAAAAAATGGACACTGAAAAATGGGTCAAATCAAGAACTTTTAAAAAGTAAGTGATAGTGGTTTTAGAAGTGTTTTTTTTTTTTAACTAGGTAATAATACACAATTGTGTTGATGTTAAACTGATATAAGTAACTTAAACTCAGCCCTCTTGCTTAAAGGCTTTATTAACTTTATAATTTTGACTTTCATTTTTTCTACAAGTACAATAATTGATATGGAAAGCTTTTTTTTTTTATAATAAGCACGCACTAAAGGGGTTGTGACTACCCTTAAAATGATTGAACACAGTGCGAGCGTTGGGAAAATAGGGAAGGATTCAAGAGGAGATACCGATGCACATTGGTTTTGTAGTTCTGAATATCAAAATGGGAGGGAAATACAGAGTCAGGTAAAGCATTCCACATTCGGGTAGTGCGGCTAAGAAAAGAATCTCTATACTTAACAGTACGTCCGAAGTTGGGCTCAAGGGTAAACTGATGAGCATTCCTAGAAGTACGAGTATTACGGCGGAATTGTTTAAGGGGAGGAATGCAACTGGCTAATTCACTTGAACATTGCCGGTAAAAATAGCGATAAAATAATGATAGACACGAAACATTGCGGCGGTGTTCGAGAGATGCAATTTTTTCCGTTGTAGCTCTATCACCTATCATTTTTAAAGTTCTTTTTTGAATTCTATTTAATAGACTTAATTGGGTCTTAGGAGCACCCGCCCAGATATGAGAATCATACTCAAGCTTTGGACGAATGAAGGCTTTATAAATTGCAGCCAGATCAGAAGAGGAGAAAAACTTTTTGCATCTTCGAAGAAAACCTAAACATTTTGCAGCGTTTTTGGCGATGTCGAATATATGATCATTCCACAGAAGGTGGTCTGTGATGCACATACCTAGAACTGAAAGATGTTCGGTTTCTTCGATGCAAGTGCCACTCATGGATAGTGGCAAAGGGGGTGGATTTCGCTTTAACGACAGAAGACAGCATTGAGTTTTCGAAGCATTAAATTCTACACGATTTTTTATTCCCCATTCGACAATGCTGTTAAGATCAGAATTTAATGAGCTTATCATACGCTGCGGTTCAAATTCAACATCCGAAGAAAAAGGAAGTGAATCTGGAAACGAATATGAAAAGCTGAGGGTACTGTCGTCTGCAAAACAATTTAATGGATAGGAAGTTTCAGACAAAAGATCATTTATGAAAATGAGGAAGAGAGTCGGAGACAAAACGGAGCCCTGGGGCACACCAGCATTTATTGTATGAATGTCAGACTAGAACCCATCCAACACAACTTGTATTGAACGGCCCGAAAGGTAATTTCCAATCCAACGAAGAAGAGATTCATCGATACCAAATGCACGCATTTTCGATAAGAGAGCTTGATGCCAAACTCTATCAAACGCTTTTGAAATATCAAGTGCAATAATCTTACTTTCTCCAAAACGATGTAAAGATTTGTTCCACTGCTCGGTGAGATATACCATCAAATCACCAGTGGACCTATTGCTACGGAAGCCATATTGCCGGTCATTAAGAAGCTTTCGTTCTTCAAGATATTTCTTAAGCTGATGATTAATCAGCGTTTCCATGACCTTGGAAAGAAGGGACGTTAGTGCAATTGGACGATAGTTAGAGGGAGAAGAAGATACGCCTTTTTTTGGGACAGGCTGGACAAATGCTGTTTTCCATCCACTCGGAAAGAGACCAGTAGAGTAGGAAAGATGGAAAAGCTTTCGCTTAACAGAGCTTGATGTATAGCGTAGTCATTTGGCTCTAGACCAGTTTCAGATGCTTTCCAATATTTTATGTTGACAAGCCATTGTTAAACTTGAAAATACCACCTCAAGGAATGATGCTTAGCTCCAGCCTCAATGGGAAGTCAGGACGCCAAATGAGCTAATGTTTCTTATGCCAATGTAAGAAAAAAGAGTTTCAAAAGAATAAAAAAAAATTTAAAGTATTTTTAAGGTATCGAATTTTTAAAAATTAATACCTTAAAAACTTTTCAAAAATCACCAAAACATTTTTTTTTTTTTTTTTAATTTTGACGAGCAATATTTGGGCTCTGAACCTTTGGCACCTCATATATGGGAAATTTGATATTTTAGAATGTCATCTAATTGGTCAGTAATTGGTCAAGAAAGTTTAACTAGTCCTAGAAATTGGTCAGCCCTTGATAACTAGTTATAAAGACTAAAAAAATTTCCAAGGTCACTCACCTCATTTATGTGAAATTTACAAAAAAAAGATGCCATCTGAAAGATTTGTAGATAGTGATAAAAGGTCAACTATTTTCAGTAATTGGTCAGGCATAGTTTTTTTTAAATTAATTTTTAAAGTATTTGTATGTAGGTCACAGTATAGATAGTTGGCACCTCATTCGCGTAATTTAAAAAAAAAGTAAGCCATTTGAAAGGTTACTTAACGATAATAAAAGGTCAACTACTTTCAGTAATTGGTCAGCCATATATTCATTTTTATGAATGTTATATTTTTTTTTATGTAGGTCACAGTATAGATTTTTGGCACCTCATTTGGGGTGTATTTGCATAAAATTTATATCATCTAAAAGGCCAGTAGATCGCGATAAAAGGTCAACTAGTTTCAGTAATTGGTCAGCCATAGATATTTTTAAATTAATTTTAGAAGTTTTTCTCAAGGTCACAAAAAAATTTTTGGCACCTCATTTGGGTCGTTTCAAAAAAAAAAACATACTGATTGGAAGGCCATTTAGCGGCCATAAAAGGTCAGCTAATTTCAGTAATTGGTCAGTCATGGACGTTTTTGTATGAGTTTTTGAATTTTCATCAGTACTATAAGAGAATGTTAGTAGCTAATTTTGAACATGAAAGCAATGCCTAGTCATGCGCAAATAATCTAGTTGTTTAAAAACCCTAGAAAAAATTACTTTGACGCTAATAAGAGCTTGGCAATGGTAATAGTCGAAGGTGTCGCCTTGCCAGCAAATTTTTGCATTAAGACGCAAAAAAAAAAGTTTGGTTTGTCTGTAGCCCAGGAAAATTGGACTTTCACTTCGAAAAAATTCTGACAAAGCTGAATTTTGGTAGAGAGCTTTGTGTTGACGTCTTAACCTTATCCTGAAAAGTTCCTTAAATTTGGACCAGGACTTAAATTTGTTGGGGGTGTTAAAGGGGGTTTAATTCAGTTTTTTTTTCTTAATTTCTCGAAAATTATAAGTTTTTTTGAAAAAAATATGAAGGTACAAAGTTAAGCTTATGTCATTCTACACAAAAAAAGATTAACATACTTTTTATCATACAAGCAATAGGTTCTGAGAAAATCATGGTGGATTAAACCAAACACTTTCTTTTTCAAGATGGCGGTCATTCCCTTACCCCTGGCACACCAAAAACTTGGTTTCTTAAAGAAGAGATGTAGCCAAACTCAAATCGTACCCATCGATTATGGAAATTTTAATAAATTTTTTGACAAAATTTAGTCCACCATGATTTTCTCAGAATCTATTGCTTGTATGAAAAAAAGTATGTTAATCTTTTTTTGTGTACTTTTACTTTTTTTTTTTTAATTACCCGAATGAGGTGCCAACTATCTATACTGTGACCTACATACAAATACTTTAAAAATTAATTAAAAAATAAATATGACTGACCAATTACTGAATCTAACTGACCTTTTATGATGACCGAGTAACCTATCACATAGTATATTTTTTTTTTGTAAAATTACCCAAATGAGGTGCCAAAAATCTTTCGTGACCTTGAATTTTTTTTTCGTTTTAATCGTAAAAAATTATCTATCGCTGACCAATTACTGAAACTAGCTGACCTTTTATATAGATCAAGAGATCCTTCAGATGGTATGCAATTTTCCCAAATTTCCCATAAATGAGGTGCCAAAAATCGCTATGACCTTGAAATTTTTTTTTAAATAAATTAAAAATTCATTTAAAAAAAACTATGCCTGACCAATTTATGAAAATAGCTGACCTTTTATGACCGTGAAATGGCCTTTCAAATGGCATACTTGTTTATTGGAAATGACCCAAATGAGGTGCCAAAAGTTTTTTTTGTGACCTTGAAACGAGTTTTGAAAATTAATAGAAAAAAAACTATAGCTGACCAATTACTGAAAATAGTCTACCTTTTATCACTATCTACAAATCTTTCAGATGGCATCTTTTTTTTGCAAATTTCCCATAAATTAGGTGCCAAAAATCGCACGTGACCTTGAGTGACCTTGAGAAACTTTAAGTCTTTTAAACTATAGTTATCAAGGGCTGACCAATTTCTAGGACTAGTTGACCTTTCTTGAAAATTACTGACCAATTAGATGACATTCTAAGATATCAAATTTCCCATATATGAGGTTTGGCACCAGAGCCCAATATTTGATCAAAATGAAGGAAGCTGTTAATGAGGAAAGTAAAAATTTAGCTTAACGGCTATTTTTTCATAAATATTTAAAAAAAAAATATTAAAAACCAAATTGTTGTCGAAATACTAAGCTTTTGAAAAATTGAAAAAAAAAATTTTGTGTATTTTTTGAAAATTTTTGGTGCTTGATAATATTTATTTATATTTTTAAGAAGCTTCTGTTTGAAAAAACTTTTTAGATCAGTCATATTGTCTACAAGAAAATCAAAAAAATGGTTTCTTGGGAGATATAAAAAATAATTTTTGTGAAAAATGTGGCTAAAGGTAGCCTTTGGCAAAAATTAGTATAGTGAATATTTTTTTTAATAAAGGTTAAAGGGTAGTTTTTTTGGGGATAATATGATTTTTAAAATTGCTTAAGAAAATTGTATGGCACAAATTGCGTATTTTTGGCTCTAAAATAAAATAAAAAAAACGTAGGACTATCAAAAAAAAATATCCAGGACCACATTTCTTCATTTCTAAAGGGTTAATTCAATGAGTTCAACTCACATATACACATTTTGCCAGAAAAATAGCTTTGCAAGAAATAAATAACTTTTTCATTCATATTTTATTCTTTTTTATGGAAAAGAAAGTACTGGTCAATGGGATCACAACTCATAATCGTAGATAAATCCAAAAAGATTAATTATCTGATTTATTTGGGTTTTTGAAGCATTCTTTCCCTAGGGTTTGTATAAAATCAAATTGTTAACTTTACCTTTGACTGCCTATTAGTTGCCCATGGCCCAACAATAGTCTTATCTACCCTCAATTTGGCTTATAAAATCATTTAGTCCAAACATAAAACAATCTTACGGGTGATTAAAATGCTTAACCTTAACCTTTGCTTAAAATTAATGCCCCAAATTGTTTTGGTAATACTTCTCAAAATTACCAAACCATGTTGTGGTATAAAGTTTCCCTCTGTGTTAAGGTATTCATTGAACAAATCTCAAATTACCTCTGTTTCACACAAATAGCTATACCATCTATTCTACTCAGAGGTATATGGACAAGACATTAGCTGACTGTCCAGTCTTCAAGTCACATAAATAGTAGCACAATATTGAAACTATAAATACTAAATCCTCGCTGGACTTAAAGGTAAAATGTATGAAGGTATATCTATACACGTATACCATATACATGCATTCAATTAATGGGGGACACATTTATCTCTTTCTAAGACGGCCTATACGAGGATGCCCCGCAATCCGCACTCGAACCCCGAACCCCACAAGTCACAAACACAATTCACATGTCGACCCTTGGTGTCATGCTACAAGTATATCCTGTCCGTAGCTTACACTCTGGGGAATATTGAAGGACACTCTCGCACTTACCATGAATTTATTATCAGCTATCCCTTTTATTGTAATTAAGAGTTCGAGAAAGGTGGATTAGCAATTAGCTTCACTTCCTCTTTCTTCCATCATTCTTACCCCCCACTCCCACTCCCATTCACCTAACATAACATAAATATAATATGTAGATATGTGCCCACATACGACTTTATGCCGAAAAAGCCTACGTGATGCCATTTATTTAATAGGCCAAATACACATTTATTTTATCGGTCATACATATACGACAAATACCGTATACGCTCGACCTCTAAAGTCGATATATGCCTCAGAACAGAGGAGGTTATATAGCAGAGCTTTCTTGTCTTTCACAGGAGAACGCACTCGGCAGGCATAGGAAGATGAATCCTTGCTCCTTATCCTTATCGTCAGATACAAATAGCTCAGCATGTCCAATATCCATTATGCTTCTCGGTACAATTAAGGCAAGAAGTACAGACCCATGACCCACTAAGGACTAAAGGTCCTTTTAATTATTCTTCTGTGCATTCGTGTGTGATTGTATGGATTTCTGTGTGTGTCTGAAAGAACCACCGAACCATAAGAGTATCTTTGGGATAATTGGCTTGGGAATGGCCTCAACCACATACACATAAAGTTGTTCTCTCTCATTGTTGGCATCATAAACAACACTGAAATACATCAAAAGAGGGTGGATATATTTCCGGTTGAGGGGGTGATAATGGGTGCATCCAACAAAACAAAAAAAAAAGACAAAAGACAATAGAAAAAATAGTTAACCTCTGTACGAAGAAAAATATTGCGGTCGTCCACAAAAGGACCAAATAATAATGTGGATGTGTTTCTCGAAGTTGAGATCTCATACCCTGTTGGATTTGCCCACATCATTCAAGCCGGTATGACAGTTGGGGCACAAGAGAGGTCACGAAAGTGGAATAAATGGAAACTTTTCAATCATTTAGAGATTCATTATAAGTAGTTGAAGTATTTTTGTTTTTTTGTTTTTGTTTTTGTTAAGTATTTGTGTTTTTGTTGTTCTTTTTGCTTAAGTATTAACTTAAAGCTATTTATATCTTTACATATATATTTTTGTATCCATGAAAAAGTTTTTCTTTTTCCCTTGTTTTGTAGTTTTTTTTTTTTTTATTTTCATATAAAAGAGTTTGTTAGAAGCTTTTACTAACATTTAATTAAGACAATTCTTCTGTTGTTTTTCTGTTAGTTCTTTTCTTAGATAAACTTTTAACGAAGATAATGTTTTGCAGTGGTAAGATATTATTTGATTAAGTCATTATTTTTTGTATATTAATATACAAGAAGTAAACAAGCAGCGATAACTTTTGAAAAACTTTGGAGAAGTTGAAAAAAATGTAATTTAAGTTTGGTAGGGGTTAAATATCATAAAGACCATTTTATGAACTTCAATAACTGTAATTTAAAGTTGATTAACTTATTGGTCAGATGATCGATGAACTATCAATATCAGATAATTGAAATTTATAAATACTCGTATTTAGCTATACTCTACTAGCTATATGCTGAATTGAATATTGAAACAGAGTGCCGCAATACAATTTTTTTAAATGCGTCTCAGTCTCTATGGGTTATAGCGGTGCCAGATAGATATGCTTTAATATACATAACTCTCCCTTCTTGGTCAGTTACTATCAAGTTTTGGAACAATAAGAAACGTGATTTATCCATTTCGACATACTTTTCCACGATCGCACGTCCTGTGATCAAAAATCCCAACACGCTTTATGAAATCATTTCAATTCAGCCCATTCAAACTATCCTGGAAAAAAAACCAATTGTTATTATAGTCTTCTTTATGTTCAACAAACCGCAAATATGACAAGACGAAGAACTGATGGAGTCCCCGAAAACTACAGTCTCAAAGAACGAAGTTTCGCTTTTTTTGTAATTTCGAAAATCTAAATCTCGCGAATGATAAAACTCCTTTTCATAATGTTGGAATTACAAAATCTGACGTTTAACGATCTCGTATTTGAAACTCGCACCAAAAAGCCTCGAAAGTATCAACCGGAATCCCGCAATTTAAAATCTCCTATAACAAATTTCACAGTAACATCGCTTGAATTCCGCACTGAAAAAAACCCTGCTAACAGAAAAAAGACACTCAAATTCGAAAAACTCTTTCTTTGGCTTTTATTGTTTTCCGAAATGTATTTTTAGCTATTAAACAATCTAACCCAACATTACAATAAAAGTATTATGTACAATTTCTTTATTCTCTTTCTTATTCTTAACAAAATTTTTAGTATAAATAATATAAAAATTATTGATTAAAATAGCTTTTTATGGCCCTTGGTTTTACAAATTGGCGTTTCGTCTGGAAAATTTTATTTGGACTTATCAGTGACATTGAGGGCCTGTGTCATACGCAATATGTTTATTAAGATCAGTTTAACTAACGTGAATTGAAAAAAAAAACCACTGAAAACTATATCCAACACGATGAAATTGCCGGACAAAACCCCAATTTGTTGGACTTAAAGCAATAATATTCTAGTTTGAAACAATAATTCAAGAAGCCCAATTCTGCAAAGTTTTCTACTCAGCTGATTTAATTGAATTGCAAAGGAAGCGGGTCGGAATTCTAGTTTTTAAAATTCTGTTTGATCAAAATTCAGCTTTTTTTTGTAAATTCGGTCTGGTCGGAATTCTGTTTGGCCAAAATTCTGTTTTCCCAAATCCTGCTTATGTTAACCAAAATTCCGTCTAAAAAATTTTCTCGTTTACACAAAATATTTTTTTTATGATTCTATAGACCCAGAGCTCACACCAAATTTCGGTTTGGAGGGATAGCAAAAAAAAAAGTATAGGCGCTACAAACATGAGTAAAAGCTTTTCAAAAATCACTGTTTTGGAGTCCATTGCTGCTTATGGACTGCTAATCTTTGATTTTGGAAAAAATCTTGACTGAAACTTTCGACGCCTCCCTAATACTTCTTTTTTTACTATAACTCACACGTAAGAAGTTTTAAGTTTTACTACGTTTACTACGGCTTTATGCTGTTGTGTGAATACTCTTAGTAAAACTTAATTTCTTGGTTCTAAGATAACCAAAATAGCTTTCAAGTCATTTTCTTATGACTCACACTGAACCAAAAAGGTACCTGATTCGCATGAATAATTTCCTATTTTATACGAATCTGTACATCAAAATTGAACCAAACATCGCGTTCTTAGGATTTAGGTAGAATTCTATGAATGTATTCATACGAGTACGAGCGATTCATGTGACACATGATTCTTTCCTAACATATATGTACCTGAAGTTCATATATCCAATGTTGTATACTTAAGCTGTATGCATGAAATTCATTCAAAGCGAATTTTTTTCAGTGACATTACATAAAACTTATGAATATGTTCATATTGCAGTCATTAATATTATGTAAGTATTTCATGAAAAATATGAATCATTCATATTTTATACAAATACTTGGTCATGGAACGCATGAATTATTCATAAAAATTATGAAGTCAATACATAAAACTTATAATTCTGTAGAAATATTTTATGAATGCAGTCATGAAAATTATGTACACTTTTCATGATAAATATGAACCGTTCATTATTATTTTGAATACCTAGTTATAAAACGTATGAATTCATAAAGTTTATGAAATCAATATATAAAACTTATAATTCTGTCGTAAGATTTTATACATGCATTCATTAAAACTGTGTACAGCTTTCATAAAAAATATGAATTGGTCATTATTTTTATTAATTTTTAGTCATTAAATGCATACAAATTTTTTTTAAAACTAACAAACGTTTCATAGCTAAATATTTGTAAAAAAAAAGAAAAATTTTCATTATTCTGAATGTTAGCGTTAATGACTGATGTCACAAAAGTTAAGAAAAAATATTCTAAGTTTAATACCTTAAAATATTTCATAAAACTTATAAAAAGTTTGAAAATATCTATAAAAAAACAAACGTTTCATGGCTAAATATTTACAAAAATAAAGAAAAATTTATATTATTCATGAAATACTTACATAGCCTTGATGAATTCGTCCTATATGTTTGTACCCATATCTTCTAGAAGATTTAAATCAAAAGATTATAATCACCTAAGATTTAAAACAGAATTTCATATTTGTCATTGAATGAATATATTATTTCAATTAGAATTGTCGAAATGGATAACGACTTTCTCAAGATTTTGAAATATTATTGTATAAAGTAGATTTGCTTCAAAAACTATTTATACTTACTTTTGTTGCTCAAATACATCTTCTGAAATCTCAATCTATAATTTGCACATTACATCAGTATATACAGACTCTTTCCACACCTGAAACTTTTTCTTCAATAATTTAAGTTCAATACAAAATTTTTGTTTTAAATGATAACTTTTGTAAATCTATTATGCATGGAAGCCAGAGTATAATTTACGAATATCACATACAATGTTCACAAAACAAAACTTAAAACATAAACTTAATCTATGCATGGTAATAAAAAAAGAGCTTAATTTTTTATGGAATGGTTGCGAAATCTCGAAAAATAAAATATTTCAATTACAAAGAAAACAAACAAACAATTATTAATCCAAAATAGCAAGTCAGAGAAGAATTGAAAAATACCAAGTAAGAGATTTTGATTTTTGATTTTCGTAGCCATCATTTTTTTAATTAATTTAGGAGCTGGCTTCATCCAATGTTACTTCATTCAATTGAATATTCTGTAAATATTTTGTGAAAAGAAAAACAAAAGAAACAAATTACTAAATGTTGTATAAAGAAAACTTAGAGTTGAAAATAGGTAATTTGCCTATACATTAATTATTTAAGATAACTCACCTTGTTTTTAACGCTTCTGTTAGTAAAAACATTATAGTGGAGTTGACTTTTGAATTCATAAAAATGATGCTCCATAAATGTCTATATTTGTGAGCATGCCGACGGATACTCTAAGTTAAATAAATTTAAGCATTGAAGCATATATCAAGTGCAAATCTTGGAAATATAAACTTAATTCTATCAAGGCAAACTTAGTAGCTCGAAAAAGTTTTCAAAGTCCCTATCTCCGACGGCTAAGTAAAAGGTCGCATTTGCTTTTTAAAAACTTATATGGTCATCGAGCTCCTGTAGGCTTAACCCAACAAACATGAAAGCCTCTTGAGAGCTTTTAATAGTGAATCTAACAGTGCTTCTCTTGCCGGAGTTATCTTTTTGGCTAGCCTTTTGTGTTGGAATCAAATATCCGATGAGACACCAAAATAATTCAACTGCAGCACTGTTTAGAAAAAAATGCAAAATGCAAACTAAGATTCCTTAGCTAAAAATAATAAAATACATGAAATTTTTCTAAGAATTGAAATACAAGACTGATGCGTTATTAGCTTAAGTGATATAACAAGTGATTACACTGTGTAATAACAGGAGATAAAGCAAAAACCAAAATAAATTTTTTTCATTTTCTCAATACAACTACACACATACACTTGATCTAAAAGTCAGTTTTTAAATCCACTAAATCATTTAAAAATACTGCAAAAAATAACTTACCTGAATTCAAAATCCTTTTATGTCGGTTTGTATTTGTACCTACTTATGAATTTATTTCCTTTAATTTTAAAATTTAATTTTTCTTTTCACATTACAAAAATCCAAGACTAAATGCCACATGAAACTACCGAACGACACGTTGTTGATAAAATTCGATCACGACGACACAAAAACCACAGACGAAATGATAAATTAAAACAAAAACTCTTAAGAATATAGCATGCCGTCCTAAAAAAATAACGGGAAGTTAACAATTATTCAAGAAAAGTATACTAATATTCATGAAAAATATGTATAATACGTACACGTAACGTTTCGCATGAGTTTATTCTTGCACATAATATTCCATTCATGTGTTTTAAGAATGGAAGCATACAATGTAGTATCGGATCTTATGTAGTATGTATGAGATACATATTCTGCACAAATTGCTAAACTCACCACTCTGAACCCAGTTCAGTAAATGTATTGAATTTATGAATTGATGCATAAAAACTTTAAAAATCGAGGTTCATAATTCATACAATTTAGGCCTTTGCATTAAATTCATGAAATGGATACATGCAAACCTAAAAATTCATAAAATCTATGAAATTAAGGATTGTGTTCCTAAACACTACTCATTTTTCATAAAAAAGTGCAATTTTCGGGCTTAAGCTCGTATGAATAAAATCATGAAAACTATGATCAGTGATTTTAGATGAAATTTTCCCATAGAATTTTTTTTAGGAATGGAGATTCATAAAAACAACACCCAATCATAATATTTATGAACGTTTTTTAATGAATTTTCAGAGAAAATCGGCGATTTTGTCTCTAAGATCGCCGTTCATAGATTTTATGTACAATTTTATTTTCAGTGCACGCTATTTGCTTATTTTTTAGAATTTTTTCTTATGTGCTTCCATTTTTTACTGTATTCACCTGCACTTTTGCCTAAAGAAGTTCATTTTCAGGTTGCTTATGTGTTTTATAACCCGCCTTTTATTTTCCAACCAAGCTTATTTTCCAACCAAGCTTAGACCAGACCAAAACTCTGCGTTAAGATCTAGTTAATTTAAAGTCGTTTCAATTATGTGTGTTCTAACCACGCTTAATTTAGTTCCATTAAAAGAAATCTGTTTTCACAAATTCTGTAAATTGAAATTTGGAGATTATTTACAAAATTTTTAAATACAAAATTTTGAAAAACAGAATTTTGGTCATGCAGAATTTTGTACCCCCAGAATTTTGAAAAAAGGAATTTTGACATGTAGAATTTTGAAAGCAGAATTATGAGACAGAATTCCGACCCCAACCCAAGTGCAACAAATAAATTTATTCGCGTTAGATTGGAATTTGCGAGATTTTGATTAAAAAATTAACTATTAATTTTTGCGGGATTCCGTTATGCGAGATTGTTAAAAGCGTGATTTTGTAATTTGGAGATTTCGTTTTGCGTGATTTCAAATTGGAGATTTTGATTTCCAAGATTTCTTAGCCAACCCCATCACATTATCTCTGAGATCACTGTGGCATTGAAAGCTTTTACGTTCAAGCACATTCTTTCCGATGACCCTCATAACCATTGGAGTCTGTCCATTGAGTTGCAGCGTAAACAGCTGACTCGAGTATGTTCAAACTTGGTACATAGCGTTTTTTTTATCAAATTCCAAAAACAACGGTACTTGCCATAAGCTTTATTTTTATTTTATTTTTATTTTTATTTTTATTTTTATTTTTATTTTTATTTTAAACGGATGCACAGCTAAAAAAAAAAATACTTCAAGTAAGGGCTACGTTTGATTGGAAAATTTTATTCCAAAAAATGGGTATTAATGGCAGCTTTCTGAGGACCATTTTTTTTTTTTTTTGATTTAGCAAATTTCTTGAAAACGGTATGAAAGATTTTTAAATATTTGTTTTGTGGAAAATCTTCTAAAAAATGGGAATAGTTTTTGCTAACCACAATTTTCAAAAAAATTATCATTGGGATTTCCAAAAACCCTAATTTTGAAAATGACAGTAAAGTGGGTGGCATAATTCTTTCTATCTGTCTGTATGTCTGTTCGTCTTCAGCCTAAACGGCCCGATCGATTTTCTTCAAACTTGGTACATAGAGGTTTTTGGTGATTATGCCCACACGTTTTTTTTCATTTTTTTCTTAGCATCGAAAATAACGGTACCTGCCATACAATTTTTCTTAGCAATTTAAAATATTAATATTTTTCTCAAAATTGCTCGACAACTTTTCTTAACAAATATTCATTAAATTACTTTTACCAAAGGCTTCCTTTGGGAGGAAAACCATTAATTTTTTAATTTTCGATTTTCTTCAAAACGGTATGACCGATTTCCAAATTTTTTTATTCAGAGGCTTCCAAAAATTATAAATATGTTTGTGTACTTAAATTAAAAAAAATATTTTTTGGATCATCAAATCATCTAAGACCAAATATTTCAAAAACGATATGATCGATTTTTTGAAACTCCATGCTTCAGATTTCTTTAGTACTCTCTTAAATATTTTTTAAAACAAAATTTACAAGTATGAAAAAATAACGGTATTAACTTCCATAAGTACAAAAGTTAAGAAACCGGAAAGAAAAATAGTTTTTTTTTCTCAAAAACGACTCCTACGATTTTGATTAAACTTCTTCCATATATTAAAATTAATACGATCTACTACAAGAAATTATACATTTTTGCCCTTGGCAACTGTTAATAGTACCTGTCGGCTTAACGAATTTAGATAATTTTATTAATTTGAAGCTTATGCGACCTTTAGTCCAAACTCCAAATGCGTTTCGCCCAGGTACTTACAACAATTGGATTTATCAGTTTGATGTTATTGTACTTTTCTAAGAAAATAAATTTGATAAATAAATTTAATTAATTAATATCGCATATCAAAATTTACAACAAAAAAAAGTTTTTGAATTTTATAAAAAAAAGCTACAAATTTTTGTTTGGATAATTCGATATTTCAAAAACGGGTTGACAAATTATTTTCAAATTTTATTTTTAAATGTTTAAAGTTTTCTCTAAACATATCTTAGAATTTTATATGTAAAAACTTTTTTTTAAGAAAACCGCTCAAACGATTTAAATTTTCTTGTCCAAACAATTATATTCAATAAAAAATTTAAATGGCGTTTTTTTCATACAAACTCTCAGCGAAGTTTTTTAGGTAATTTAAATATCGTATTTAAAGTTTTCTCTCATAATTTCCCTGTCTTTACATTATAATTTCCTTAAACCCTCAGTGCCTTTAACATAAGAGCAAGTTCGTGCAATCAGTAATCAGTGAAGATAAAATTGCCCGAAAAAAAGGGCTAATATAAAAAAAACTATTAGCAATTTCATATTTATAGTAGGTACCTCTCCAACCTTTCAAATATTGTTTTTATTATTTGAATTTTCACATTTTCACTTACTACCTGAATTTAAATAATTTTCTTTTTATGTCAAAATTAAAAAAAAATATTTAAATAAAAATTTTCAAAAAAGACATTTTTGAACTTTTTTAATTTTCCTTCAAAATTTCATGTTTCAAAAACCGGTTGACAGTAAAGGACTGTGAAGATAATGGTTAAGAACTATTTTGTTTTTGTGTGTACCTTAAAATTTTAGCAGAGTTTTTCCTTTTAGTTCAAATTTTGGAACCCTATTACAAATTTCTCTCTGTCGCTGTTGCTATAAAAAAACGACTATCATGTTCTTTTAATGTGACACAATTAATTTTTCTTTTTTTTCTGTCAAAAAGGGACCTCAAACTTGAACCTAGATTTTTCTTGAAATTAAAAAAAAAATTGCTAATTTTGAGCCTCATTGAAGATTTTTGCAAAGAAGAAAGAAACTAAAAATTGTTTTGCTAACTCACTAACTGCACAGACGACTACATTTTGCAATTAAGATATTAATTTCCTATAAGAAAATGTTGTAATTGGTCCTATTTGTATGCATGTTTTCTCATTTGTAGTAAATAAATACATACTTTTTAATAAAGTCGCAAAATTCCGTTATTATTGAAGAATTTAAACATTAAAGTCCTTTTCTGGTTAACAATGTTATGTAATAATATAAGTATAAAATAAACACAAAGCATATTACCGCAAACAGTACCCTCTTATTTCTGCACTTTCGACTATCGTCAGTGACCCAATTTCGCCCAGTGCCAAACAGGAATATTAAACTCTATGGTCGACCTTTTAAAGGACTTTTTTGTACATTTATTAAGGAACGATACACTTGCAGGAGCACTTTAAAGACCAAACGAGATGAAAGGTTTATTCGACTGAGTTTGTTTGTGTGTGTGTGTGTGTGTGTTCATGCTATGGGTTCCATGTCTTCTTTTACATCAAAAGCATATAGGTAGAATGTGCATTGAAGTCAATTCATGTGGATAGTGCCACCTCCTCCCTGTAAGTAAAAATGTACTTTCAATGTAAAAAAAAAAAATAAAGCTACAACATTTTTTCCATATACTCATCGTCTAATGCTGTGTCGCTAGGTTTCACTCTTCTATTTGATTACTATTGATGACTGGAGTAAAAAACGTATACAACATTGTACAGATACGTTATACGTACGTAACGTATTTATGGACTTTGAGCAGGGACCCAGACAGAAATACAGAAAACTAAAGATGGGGAAAGCGTGTGCAAGGTGGAGGTGTTCCAAGATTGCAGCAAGTCCTGTGTGTTTGCGTCGTCGTAAAGGTTGCTTAAAATAACTAAACTTTTATTTTTCGCTTTTGACTTTTACCACTTTATTCCTTTTAACTTGGCTTACAGTTGAATGAGCTTCGCTCCCATATTGTACACGTATAACACATAGGAGATATAAATATACACTTGCAAAATGCATTTAATGTTTTATAAGAAGTTATTTTTAAATTTATTCGACGATGTCATACGATGGCATGTCGATGCAACATTAAGGATAAACTTTCCTTCAATGGATTATGTTCTATTTTCCCTTTTTACTATTTTTTTTTGTGATAAAGATAAGCTGCTGGAAGTCCGTTTGCATTAACGCATTATATATTGGCTATGCAAGCATTCACTCAAATTTCTAAGAAAATAAATATGCAAAAGAAATTTAAAATATATTTTGAATTTGAATGGAAAGATTAGTACTTAGAGATGCTGTTAAGAGTAGCTATAGTGAAAAAAAAATTAATACGTGATTTAAACATTTTTCAAGTATGTAGGTATGTGTGATGAACAGTTTAGTCAGATTTCAATACAATGAATAGAAAACTTACGGGAAAATACTATTCTTAACAAATTTCTGTCTAAAACTTTTTGTTTTTGTATAGTAACAGAGAGAATAAAGTGCAGTCATGATTCAGATTCAAGTAAGCTTTTTCTTTTGTCTGCATTCAGAAGTCTATCAAAAGCTTGATTCAAAGAAAATTTACAAAAAAACACTTGACTTTGTTGTGAAATTATTTAACGCGTGAAAAATTTAAACTTTATGATGGCGGAACTACAATCCGAATGGATTTATATAAATCCAAATATACGAAACAATTAATAAAACAATTAAAACAACCGATCTGCGTGCGCCGCGAAAACAACGAAAGCGATGACGATGACGAACTGTCAACTGATGGGTGCGTTTAATAATTCGCACAACTGACAACACATAGAGTGCTGCCACCCAGTAGCTCAGCAATGGGGTGGGTTCAATAATCAAAATGGTTTTATTAATCGGATACGATTAATAAAATGAAATAAAAAGAAAATTGATAAAATGTTAAGTAACGGGTGATTTTTTAAGAGGTTTAGAACTTTAAAAAAAAAAAAAAACACACAAAATTCGAAAAAATGAATAAAATATTTATTTGAATCGATAGTTTGAACCTTGCAATTTAATGTTTAAAGATAATTTCATGCAAATGTTGACCGCGGCTGCGTCTCAGGTAGCCCATCCGCTGAGTCCAATTTTGGCATATTCTTTCACACATATCGGCCGGTATCTCACGAATGAATGCATGGATGTTGGCTTCCAGTGCGTCAATCGAAGCGGGCTTGTCCCTATAGACATTAGCCTTGACATACCCCCACAAAAACTAATCTAATGGTGTCAAATCGCACGATCTAGGCGGCCAATTGACCGGCCCGAAACGTGAAATTAACTGTTCACCAAACTCGCCTCGCAATTGCGCCATTGTTTCGCGTGCTGTGTGGCATGTGGCACCGTCTTGTTGAAACCACATATCATGCAAGTCAAGAACTTCCATTTCGGGCAAAAAAAAGTTTGTTATCATCGCTCGGTAGCGTTCACCATTGACAGTAACGCTGCGATTCGCATCATCTTTGAAGAAATATGGCCCAATAATGCCGCCGGCCCATAAACCGCACCAAACAGTGGCTTTTTCGGGATGCATTGGTAGCTGTTGCAATGCTTTTGGCTGATCTTCACTCCAAATGCGGCAATTATGCTTATTTACGTACCCATTCAACACAATTTTTCGATAAAAAAGCGGATCCTCGGCCAGCTTTCCAAGAGCCCATTCACCAAAAATTCGGCGTTGTGGTAGGTCGGCTGGCTTTAGTTCTTGCACCAGCTGTATCTTTAAAGGCTTTACGCCCAAATCCTTCCGCAAAATTTTCCACGTAGTGCTGTAACAAAGGCCTAACTGCTGGGAACGGCGCCGAATCGACATTTCGCGGTCTTCTGTCACACTAGCTGATACGGCCGCAATATTATCTTCACTACGCACAGTACGTAAACGTGTTGGTGGTTTAATGTCCAACAAAGTAAATTTGGTGCGAAATTTGGTCACAATCTTCCGAATAGACTGCTCAGAAGGTCGAGAATGCCGACCATAAAATGGAAGCAGCGCGCGATGAACATTTCGAACCGAGCACGAATTTTGTTAGTAAAATTCAATAATTTGCAAGCGTTGTTCATTTGTAAGACGATCCATGGTTAAATTGCAAACCAAACTGAAGCTGTTTGACAGTGACACAAGGTACTAAACACACGTCAGCTGTCAAAACCAGTGTTGCCAAAACCAAACCAGCTAAAAAATCACCCGTTATAAGTACAGGGTGTACTTGTACTTAAAGTGGGCGCCAGGAATTCTTTTACGAAATAAGAATTAGTGAATTCCAAAACTAATTTTTTTTTTAACGAGCAAAACAAATAAACGAAAACAAGTAAAGGAACCAAAAATAAAACACAAGTTTTTATATGCCCAGATGGGGACTTCAATTGTTTTTATTTGGGAAACCTTTGAGCCGAAACCCAGGGATTAAAACCCAAAATTTTTTCGAAGATATAGATTTTAAGTGAATTTTTAAAAGGGCTTACGGAGCAACGTAAAGCCACGAGCAAACACAAATAAAATTGGGCTGTTAACAAAAAAAACCGTGTCCCACAATTAACTTGGATAAAATTTAAACTAAGCAAAAAAGAAACGATCAAAAAAAGGAAACTATAGAAATCGACACACAAAGAATTAAATTAAATTAAATTAAAGAACCACTCTACTTAACTTTTTATCTGTCTGCGGATCACCTATCCGCATTCTTTCCTCTATCACCTCGATTTCCTCTTTTTCTTCTTTTTCCTCAAACTGCTTCGCACCTCGAAACACTAATTTTTGTTCCTTAAAATTTCCTCGACAACTTTTTCCACTTTTAAACAAAATAACTTTTTCTCGATTTTTGTTCTCCTCTTAAATTAACGTAACCTAAATATATAATAATATTGGTTATTTAGATAAAAGTAAGAGTCCGCCTGACTCACTTTCTTCTCCAGCTCATCCGCTGGTACCTCGACAAGAGACCGTCCGTCTCCTTGGTAATTTAAGCTCGTGAATTTTGGAACCAACTGTTCCACTCAAATTGCAAATCGATCGAAATTTATTTTTGTTACTTTTCTAAAATACTTTAAGAGTAGGTCTCTGGCTGATGGACGCCAGGTATCTACTGACTCTACAAATATTTTGAAGTCGCAACGGAAAAAGGAAAGGCTAATAATGGTTAATGATAAACAATAGACAGGTGCAACTTGTTGTGGTAAATTTTACCGCAACAACTTACGGTTTTTTAAGTGTGGTCTTATAAGTTTATTATTATTTTAATTTTATTATTTCAGTTTACATTGTTTTGTTTATTAAATATTGGAACTAAGATGTGGAATATTCCAAAAAGGAGTTTTGTTTTTAATGTTAAGCTTTAATAAATTAATAATGGCCTTGAAACTCAAGATCAAATTTACTAGCTAGACCTCAAAAAGTTATTTCATCAATATTATTATTTCATGGTAACTCAAGCCAAACTTCCTTAACCACGCATACTCTTTTATCGACATTCTACAATATTAATTGGAATAAAGTCACATGGTTTCTGTGAAAAGCAGAAGCTGTAGACATTGTTAAAATTGTTTGCTCGGCAAAACTCAATGAAGTGTCAATAACATTATGCTCTTCTCCAGGTTTGCCTAGCAACAGCTAAAACAGCTTCTATGATGGCCCATTGTGTTTAAGGTATATAACAACAATATTGAAACATATCTGTAAAGAAGCTTTCGTTCCTTTGCAGATATGTTTCAATGTTAAATGTAAAAATAGATTATAAAGTTATTAGATAATGCATTTATTTGATGTTGTAGGTAGTTCACTAGGGTGTATACACACTTTTTTACTATATTTTTTTTATTTAAAAAAAATCACTACATGTATAGTGGTGTATACCTTACCTCTATGTGGACTAGGATATAATTTTTGTAAATTTTTTTTTTTTTTGTGTTTGTGTTGAGATGATCGACTTTCATGATTTTTTTAAAGTTTTTAAATCAGCAAAAACAAAGCGTATTAATATATTATCACTATTTTTGATTAAGAACTTTTCCGTTTTCCGTTATTTTAGTTTAACTATCGAGATTCCTTTTTTCTTAAAACGTTTCAACTGAAATTTTACCTAGCACAGGTTAATTACATGCGGACTGAATTGAATTTGAAACCAAACTGTCATTGAAAGTATCTTATGTCATCACTTTTTGTTTGTTTTTGTTTTACTTTGCAAATGCCAAAGTATCCTATGTCTACTTAAGGGAAGAAAAAACACAATTTTTAATTTATAAAAATATCTTATGTCAACATAGGATGATTCGCCTTTTTTTTTACTTTTCCACATGGTTCACACATGGCTTAAGCCAACTTAATATATTTTACATTTTCAAAACAAACCGAAATTCTATAGATAAGATAATCTTAATTCTCCATTGGGTTTTTGAAAACGATTGTCCATAACATCTTACGTTGTTTTAAGATATTTTACCTTGTGCCAACATATGATTTTCAGACATAAGATGAAACCATTTTGCGAGGAGTAGTGATAGCAGGATGGTGATACGACAGTACTGTGCACCTCAAAAATGGCAATATGGTTCGCTTAAAAAAGGAAATCATCTTAAGTCGACTTAAGATACTTTACCTTTTCAGTCGAGAAATATCTACAGTTTTTTTACGAATGCAAAACTTGCCCTCTTTACCTAGCACTTGAACAACATACTGTCGTCCTTCTGTCAAAACCTCGTAAGTCTTAAATGCCATTTTACCGTATTTCAAATCAAAATGTGTATCAAATATTATTGTAAGTACGAAGAATGAAGAATAAAAACGTAAATAACTAAAAATTAATTATTTTTGTTTTTGTTTTTATTGACTTTTGATAGTCCTGTAACTATATACATTAGACCTTGCGTCAAATCCGCGTAGCTCAAATTTTTTTGCTGAGTTGCTTATGATGTTGACCTAGCGATAAATCCAATTTTTTTGACCTCGAGCGTCGAACGCAACCCTGGTAAAAATCCAAAAAAAACGCGAAATTTTCGCCGTTTTTCGAGTAATTGGGGATTTTAACCAATACACCCTAATTTCAGAGTAAAACGTTGTTCTACGATTTAAACCTTAATAAATTTACTTCAATTTGAGTTCAAAACCGTTTCCATAGACCCACCAGTTTCAAAGGGACGGCTTTATGAAATATAGCAATAATAAATTTAAAACAACTAGTAGTCTATTTAAGTGTATAATAACAAATACAAGCTCTTTGACATATGGTGCATAAAAACACCAGAGCGTGTTGATCGGGCCAAAAGAAGAAAACCATAGCAGAGAATAGGGGGTGTATATTCCCCCGTTTAGGCGGAAGAGCAATTTAAAAAAAAAAGTTGATTTCAAATAAAAAAATAACTCTACAGAAACAACGGTCATATCTGGACAAAAATCGTTTAACCTATCTCAGAGCCATTCTTAATTTTTTTTTTAAGCTATTTTACCTATAGGTTTGTGAAAAATTTACTTTCAAACTCAAAATTTTGACAAAAAACACGATTTTTTTGTTAATGAATTTTTTTTTTTTGTATTAAGTGCTATTTTAGGTTTTAAAATTAAATGCCCACATTAATTTTTATTCAAATATTGAAAACCAGATGCTGAAATGTCTTCTAGTTTTTGAGATAACTGAAATTAACCTGATTAATTTCACTATTTTTGGTCGATTATACTTTTTCTTTTGGGAGAGATGGCTCTGCCTCAGATCCGGTCGTTCTGATTTTTTGCTCAGTTGTTTATTATGTTGGTCTTACAAATAATCCAAGTTTTCGACCTCGAGCGCCAAATGCAACTTCGTTAGATATGCAAAAAACCGAGATATGATCGCGGTTTTTTTTAGTTAATGGCTATTTTAACTATTAAGACCTAGTTTTTGATTATAACTTCGATTAACCATTTCAAAATATTTAAATTGGCTTCAATTTGAGCTCAAAATCATCTCTGCAAACACAATACTTTCTCTGTAAAACACAACCTTTCAATGCTAGCAATAATATATTTATAATAAACAAGTAGTGAATGTATGTAACAACGAACAGTAAAGTGATAATTAACAATTTAAAAATACGAATTATAGACCAAAATGCTTGGAACAAATTTAAGAAACAATAAATTATTTGTGTATAAATTTTAAGTAACAACATAAGTACATTTTGCCCTCTTCGAAGGGCCTGGTTAGGCATCGTATGTTTCTAAACAAAGTTATTTCTGCAGCGGGGTCAACTATGCCTTCTTGGTTAAGCGAAGTTATAATTGAAAACTAGGTCTTACTACCGGATTTGACGCAAGGTCTCAGTCCTATGAAACTACAAGGCTATTGGACTATGAATAGAAATTCAAATTTTAAAGCTAAGGTACGTACTGTCGTATTTCATAATTATGTTTATTTCTAGAAAAATTTCCCTCCCACTTAAACGGGGGAAATAAACCTGCCTTCCCATACGAGATGGTTGATGTCTTATAGTCTAACCTACACACCCTGAGTTTTGTTTGTTACTTATAGGCGAAACGACCGCTTTGTCGTTATTTAACACTTTTTAAAATCTCAAAATCTCTGGCAGCCCAACTAACAATTTAACTTGTATAAGGTTCTATACAAGCTATTTTCAGACTGCTATAGAAATAGTAAAAGGCCTTATGCAAGCCATTTTGGCGCATTTACCCAAGCTAATTAACTGCCATAAGACTTTTGTTGACAGGTCTTATAGCAGCAAATAGCTTTTCATGAATTGCTATTAGCTTGGCTGAACAAGCTATAGCTTGTCTTGGATGTTTATAAAAGGCCTTACGAAAGCCATTTTGACAGCTATTGCCAAAAGCTTGCCTTGGATGTTTAAATAAGGCCTTACCAAAGCCATTTAATGACAGCTATTGTCAATAGCTTGCCTTGGATGTTTATGTAAGGCCTTAGCCAAATTTATTTTGCATAAGTAATCCATCGAGGAAAAATTTTTTTTAGCATAGCTGGTTCTGAAATAAAAAAAAATATATTTTTGTATCGGTTTTTATTTTATTTCTCTGATGTTGTATTTTTATTGCATTTTATTTTATTGTTTTTTTTTCTCCTTAGTCAGCTTCCGAAACCTTTTTTTCTATATTCTGTAATGAGTCAAATGTTCCAGATCTTTTAAATTTTTGACATGAGTTATTCATTTTTAAGTTTTGCTAAAAAGTTCAATGTTACTGTAAGCACTTCTTTTCTGTTTTACGATGGTCAATGGGTACTTACAGTTCTTATTTATTTTAATCTGATTTTTTTATAAGCACAATATTTTACAAGACACAATTGTTGATCCTCACTGATTATTTTAATTTGTATTAGGCCTTTACAAACAAGCCTTATAAAATTTGTTGGAAATAATTTGTCGTGGAGAGCCTTATAGCAGCTATTATTTTTAACATTTTCAGTAAACAAGTTTGGAAGGCCTTATACAAGCCATTTATAACTTATATTTATGAGCCTTGTATAGAGCTTATGTAACTTATATTTTTAGGCCTTATAGCAGCTATTTGTTTAAATTTCAGATGGAAAATTCTTGGCTTGCTCAAGATTGCCTTATACAAGCTCTATGCCAGCTATTACTTGCCAAACTCGAAAATTTTTACCTTATACAAGCTAAATTGTTTGTTGGGAGGGCAACGGGTCTCATTTTTGTAATATAGGGAACATTGTCCAAGGATGTCTCTTGAGATAGCTTTTTAGGGTTTTTGAAACGGTCTGGCAAAGTAACGGTTACCACCGAACGGTGTGGGACACACATTTTCGTAATCAAGGGGGCATTGTCTAGGGGTGTGTAAAAAAAAAATCGGTTCATACCATTTTTCATGGAAATAACTTAAAAAATTTGAGATGACAAGCGAACATGACATTTCGATGATAGAGAACACCAAAAAAGTGGGTGGAACAATTTTGATTTTTTTTAGCAATTTTACATTATCGTATTTTTCTCAAAAACGGTTGACAATTTTTCTTAAGAAAATTCAGTTAATTTCTCTTAGTAAATTATATTTTTCTAGAGGAATTTGTTTAAATTCAGACATCTTGAATTTATATGATGGTAAAGCCCGTGGTCTGGCTAGTTAAGAATGATGAGAAAGAAAAACGAAGAATATAGAGAATATTTTTTTTTTAAATTTAAACAAATTTCCCTAGAAAAATATAATTAACAGTGCTTTGGCGCTGTTAGTTTAATTAGTTGTCGGTGTATATCGATTGGAAATAATGCGTCTTAGAAGGGCACAACAGCATCTAACTGATGAGCCCAACTGTTGTACTTGGGCGAAACGCATTTGGTCTAAAGGTCGCAAAATCTTTATTACGAGTAAAAATAAAATCAATAAAAGTATGTACATATAAAAAGAATTAAAACACCCTTTATTGAAAATGGGGCACCAAAAAGATTCCCTATATTTTTAAAATTTTTATTTTAATCCCCTATAGTACCATTAGGGAAAGGTTCCCGTTTTTTCCCAAAATCGGCGCAATTGCCAAACATCATAAAAATATAAATTTAAAAATAAATAAAATTGTATGATCATTAAATGTTTTTAATCGTATCTAACCTACTTATATCTTCTTTGTCTCTTTTTAGGTATGTATGTTCATTCCAGCTTCAGTTTTTTGGACCATATTGTTGTAAGTTCATATTCAAATAGTCACCTCTACCTTGTTAGAGATAAAAAGTTCAAACAAAAATTATCAACCATTTAAGATATTTATATTTCTGATTTCACCATCAAAGGCTACATTATATATATTAGAACTTCATGAAGATATTCCTAATAGTTATGGACTACATAAGCAACCAACTATACTCGTTTAGATTTTTTTTTCTCGATAAATTAATGACCATCCTAGAGCTAGGAGCCGAAAATCGATTTCCTCAACTTCCTTCTAGCCAACTAATGAGCGCATCCAATTAAATACCAATTCCTTTGTGAGCTATATTTCAAAATGAATCTAGGTTAATCATTATTCTTTGTTCCAAGCTTAATCTAATTGTCATTAAATGAACGTTGGACTTTTGCTCTCCCAAAAAAAAAAATCGTCTAAAAAAGAAATTAGGAAAAGAATCCCAAAGCGATACCTAGCTATACCTTTATATTGTGATGGTGCTGAAAGTTTAGCAATTTCCTTTGGTTTTGTTCTTTAGCCTTTCATAGACTATACAGACATCCTCGATATTTTGCAAAGTACCTAGGTTTTATTATAATCATTTCATAGAAACTCACACACTCATTTTAGCGTTTATTTCGCATACCATCCATCGTTTGCAATCATTCATCATGGCCAAGCGCCGCATTTAAGAAAACATCTTTCCCCACTGTGGCTGGCGGTTGTGGTTGCATGGATAGGATTTCTGATGCTAAACTAGGTCAAGGCTCACTTCAAACAGAAGTGAGGTAGAGCATTGTTTAAGTTCAACACGCGAAATCCTTCACAGAATAAGTGAATCAGCAGCAGTGTGTATAAGTGGTCTCCGTTTACAAACACATAAACATACAGATGAAAACTTAGTTATCTATAACTGTTTTATTTCAAAATTAAAAATGTTTCTCTTATGCAGTTATTTATTTTGTACATAATATTGATTATTTAGTTTGCTTCAAAAACTGATGAGTCTTACAACTACAAAATTGCTGATAATCCACAGATTCGAACGAACATAGGCACAGAAATATCAAGTCCATAAATATGTACAATACCCTACAGTTAAAAAGGAGAAATTTTCAAGTCTTGTCAGACTTAAGTGATTCCATAGTTTCTGTCACAATACTAGAAAAATACAAAAAAAAAACAGTTGCATTTACAATTTTTTTTTTTAATTTTTAAATACACACAATTTCATTACATGCTAATAAAACATAACAACTACATTATAAAACTTTCCACCCATTACTCACACATCATGCAAGACTAACTACATACATAGTTAATTTCATGAAAGTAGGTATATATGGGAGCTTTGCTCCCCTAGTGCCTGCCCATACAACACAGTATAACGGTGCGCAGTTATGTATATCGAATTAGCCTTCCTTTAAAGCCGCTTGATTTAAACACATTTATCGCAGACTATTAATTAACCTGTTCCTATATACGCCTTGCCTCCTACCCGATGCGTGCCGCTGCAAGAATGCTAGAATTAACTGTGCAGGACATCACAATAGCAAGGATTTAATTTTTCAATTTACCCAAATGTGTATTAGAGCACAGACTGGCGTAGGAGAACTGCTTGGCTTGGTGCCTTGGCAGGAGTCCCCAACTTACATACATTCATACATAAGTATTTGCTGGGAGTAGCAATTAAATTCTTAGAATTTCTACACTGGAGAGAACCCCTGTTACAAAACTTAATCCGTAATAGCAGTCAAGTTGGTGCTTTGGAAGTTGGAATTCTATCCTATATTAGGTGCAGTATACACTTACCATCGACACGGAAAAATAAAGTTTTAAATTTCACATTATTCGACATCGCCATGGACTTATACAACATACTTGTTTTTTTCATTTAAATAATAACATACAGTCACTGTCAAAAGTCGTAGGCATGCGTTTGTATCGAAACCCATCGATACAATCAAAACACATAATAAAAACAAAACAATAAATAATATTATTATATTGATTATTTGAAATGCATTTACATGTGATGTGCCTTATTTATATGACAGCTCAGCAAAATAAAGATTTATTTTTGTGTCTTGGTTTTTCTTTTAATTCGTCATGCTCCATTCGATACGAAAATACCCTCATCTCCCCTATAGTTTGATTTTCTATAGTTGAAAGTTCGAAAATAGTTTTCATAATTATTCATTTAATAAAATTTATGTTTCAAAAAGGTAGAGGGTAGGAGTATCGTTACGTCCATGTGGCATCTCTAAAATACGTATGTGTCACAAGCTACACACATTTTTTTTTTAAATTCACATTATTATCATTTTTAAAATATACCAAAAAACTTTAAGACAATGAGGGGCTTAAAACACAATTAAACAATACATAAAGCGCTTGTTGAGCAAGTGAAATTCAATAACTTTTTAAATTTTGTGTAACACAGAACAACAAGTAGTCTAGGAGACCTTAAACAATTGTTTTGGCTTCTTTCAACAAGTGGAAAATTTCATAAATCTACCGTTTCTGTAACTGAAAACAACAAGAGCTCAAAGAATAGAGAATAAACCTACTGAAAAGATGGTAAATTTCAACTGACAGTTGCGGACTTGTTCAAAGTTAACAAGTAAGGAACAAACCCTTGCCAGTAGTGTTTATCAAGTGATGGAACCAGAAAGATTGTTTAGAATCTATTAAATGGTAAGGAATTTGGTTTATTAAGTGTTTAAGTTTTTATTCTGAATCGAACAATGATTATGAGAATCATAGACGAATATATTTTAAGAAAAAGATTACTTTGAAATAGAGCCACATATACTTGTTGTCCATGTGCGGTGTACAAAATGTTGATTATCTTCTGAAAGCTCTTCCTACAAATAACGTTCGTCCACTAGTAAAAGAAAAGCGCTGATTTCAGACAAAATATTTTTTTTTTTTCGGAGACTTTACGACTCATCGTGTAAAAAATACTTGTTGAACTGATTCAACAAGTTGAGGGATTTTTTTTTAGTTGGTAATTGTAACGGTTTTTATTCAGTTACAAAAATTGTTTAAAATTGATGAACAAACATAGTTGAACAAGTTATAGTTAATTAGTTAACTTGTTGTTCTCTGTTATAGGCTCCAGGAATTTAATTTAGGACTTAAGTTACGATTCAAGAAATCCAAAATGTAGCATAGGAACACTCAGAGAAAAAAGCAGGTATAACTAAGCAATTTCTGGTTTATTATACTTGATTTTCAGGTATTTTATAACCAGATACCTGATTTTAATGTTGTGTTAAATCAACGTAGGTTACAGGTAGTATCTTCTGCATGATATCATGTAAATTTAACACTGCATTAAAATAGTCAAACTGTAAATTTTTCCCTCTAAATCTTGCTAATTTTACATGTAAAGCTAGTTAACTAAACATGAAAATCTTGTTAAAAACATGGATAAAATGTTTAACGTCCTGTAAATTTAACATGAGGATTCAGTTAATCTAACATGATTTAATGTTGAGTCAACCCTGTATCCGGCAATTATTGTGTCTTGGATCCATGCATTTAGGTCCCATCTCTAACGCTGTTAACTGTCCAATTCATTTTTATATTATTTTATTTTAAAAATAATTTGTGATACTTACTTAGTTTCGAACTGGGAACCTCTCACACGTCACAAATATCCCCTGGCCCACTTCGCTGCATAAAAAACTAGTGCTAAATATAAATAAGTTGAAATTGAATTTGTTTGGATAGCATATGTGTGTATGTTGTAACACTGGTGTCACGTTGAAATTAACTGGAAGAGTGTTTTCCTTTAATATGAGGCCAGGTTAAATTCTACAATTAAACATTGTGAAAATAACCATATAAATCGTTACTTCAACCTGATTTGTGGTAGAATAGAAATTCACAGCATACAGTGCTATAAAACACGATCTCAGTTAAAATTAGCTCTATATTCTTGCAAAAATTTCTTGCTTACCAGAATTTAGTGTTAGAATAACAGGTCATCCTCTTTTATCAACTTGGATGTGGTAATATACGCCACCAGGTTGATTAAGTACTCAATATATGGTTATTAAAATCAGGTAAATTTCTGAAATATCTGTAACTTTGTATGGGATTATGCACCTTGTAATATTAAAAGGGCCCAGGTTAATTATTTACCTGCCTTTTTTCTCTGAGTGTACATGGTTCTTAGAAATAAAAAAAATTAAATAACATTTTTAATGTTAGAGCGGTCTTTAAAAAAAGTCATCTTGGATAAATCGACTCTAAATAAAAATTAATTTTGTTGAGATCTTAGGGGATAATTTAATTTCCTATTTTTTTTTTTGCATACCTACTGGGTGGTTCACGAAAAATCTGTCAAAATATTTAGAACATATAGGCTGAAAGGGAATGATATTTCCCCAGCTTAGATGGAAGGGGCAATTTATAAAAAATTACATAAATAAAAAAAATCATTTTAAAAACAACAAAACCTACAATATTGTTTCTTCGCTTTTGGGAAATCCAAGAAACCCATTCATTTAATAAACATTTTCGGCAAAAATTGTTTTCAAAATAGAAAAAAAAGGCTGCAAAACAATATTTTGAGTGTCATCGTTGTTTTAAATATATTTATTTCTATTTATGTTATTTTTTTGTATACAACGTTTTTAAATAAAATTTGAACACAGGAGTAGTAGCCCAGGAAAATTAGACAGCAAAAATGGCAAAACTACGAAAAAATTCCGACAAAGTTGTATTTTGGATGAAAACTATGTTTTGACGTCTTTAGCATTTCCTAAAAAGTTCAGTTATTTTGGGCCAGGATTACATTTTTTTTAGGGAGGGTTAAAGGGGTTAAAATTCAGTTTTTTTCTTTTGTGCACGTTTTTCTTAAAATCTGTTGCTCCTACGGAAAAAAGTGTCATAATCTTTTTTTTTGGAGATTTTTTTTTGAAAAAAATTACATTGGCTGAGATATTAACAAAGCAATGTTATTTGTCATATTCAGTACAAAGTAAAAAGTGTAACTTTGAGGCGCTATAACTTAAAGATTAATGAACTTACAGAGATCGTTAATAGCTCACTTTGAAGATAATTTTACAGTCTAAATGTTATTACTTCATGATTTCTTTTCAAAGGAAATTTTAACGAGTTGTTAAATAAAACCCAAATCACTTTTTGTTTCAATATGTCCGGCTTTCTCTTACCCCGGGCACCCCAGGAACTTGGTTTTATAAAGAGGAGATGTAGCAAAACTCAAATCATACAAACAAAATTTGCCCACCGATTAATAAAATTTTAATAAATTTTTTGACAAAGTTCACTCCACCGTGAATTTCTTGCATGATTTTCTCAGAATCTATTGCTTGTATGAAAAAAAGTACGTTAATTTTTTGCTGTAGAATAACATAAGCTACATTTTGTACCTTCTCATTTAAAAAAAAAAACTGTTAGTTTTCGAGAAAATTAAGAAAAAATTGATTTTTTTCCCGTTCCCCCTTACAAATTCAGCCACGGCACAAATTTACAAAACTTTTCAGGGAACGCCTAAGGCGACCAAACAAAACTCTTTACCAAAATTCGGCCTTGTCGGAATTTTTTTCGAAGTGAAAGTCTAATTTTCCTGAGCTACATATAGTTGAATCGTCACTCAAAAAGTCACTTATATTCCTTATTCATTAAAAAGGTGATCCGTATCTTGCTGATAAATATAAAGAGGGATTTGTTTTATGAATGCCAATGCAAAAATTTCTACCGGTGTACATTTCAAATGACGACAAAATTTGAAAAGTCATAAAAACATCTTAAGTTAATACCAAGCAGGGTTCAGAGAAGGTTATAACACAGTTGACAATCTTTTTAATTTGTTCAATATTTTGAAACTAAGCATGAACGAAGGAAAAAAAAACTACTGCTTTTTTATCGATTTGAAGTAGAATTTGATAGTTTTGCCGTAAGGCCCTGCTCTTTAAACATGAGAGTCTCAACAAAATTCTAAAAGGCTTTTAAATATCTTACATAAATAGCACAAGTGCAGTTTGGGATGGAACAAAACTATCAGACTGGTTAAATAAGCAGAGATGCTTTTGAAGTCTTCACTTTGTTAATGACATTTACGGGGGATAGGATTTTTTTAAAAGGATTTGTTATTCGCTTACCACTATATAAGGACGATATAGTTATTTAAGCAGTAACGCTACAACACCTCCAAGGTATGATCAATAGAATGGAAGAATATTGAAACAAGTGGAACATATATGAAAAAATTGTTCTACAAACAGATAGCTGAGGTCATTTCCCATAATTCTCACGTAATCCTTTGATATCTGGCTAATGTTTGAAGCCTTTCGGGGTTTTAGCCTGATATAAGAGGTCAAGTGCCAGGTGCATGTTTTTAAAGTTAAAGTTAGTTAAAGTGATGTAACTTCTTAACGGTTAATGCTAAGAACAAACTTTATAAAAGTTTTTAATGGGAAATTACCTCAGCTATCTGCTTGTAGAATATTTTTTTTCTAAAATTTACTGTTTTCGAGATATTTGTAAAAAAGCACCCATTTTCGTGGCCTTTGACCCCTTATAACTGCCCTAACAGTCATCGGATTTTTGAGGACTTTTCTCAGATTATATTTATAACATCAATTCCAACGTTCATACCAAAAATCAGCCTGCTACAATTTTTTTTCTTAAAAAAACTATTCCTAGGTGCCAGTTATAGCTATCATAGAAACTCAATATTGAAAACTTTAATGATTGATTTTTAGACATTTAGATAGCAAAATCATTAATTATTTTGATGAACAAATAATGGTCAAGACTTAATTAATATTTCTAGTCAAAAAACTTTCGACATAAAATGATTTTTAAGATTTCAATGATCATTGGTAAGGTAGTCCCCATTCACTGAAATAAATGAAGTATTTTTATGTCGAAAGTTGGGCCTATTTGATTTTTTTACTAGAAATATTAATTTAGTCTTGAACTTCATTTATTCATCAAAATAATAAATGATTTTGCTTTCTAAATGCCTCAAAATCAATCATTAAAGTTTTCAATGATGAGTTTCTATGATGGCTATAACTGACACCTTACTGGGTTCTAATGCATATGTCATGAATTGCCACATTCAATTACACTCATATATTCGGAAAACAGGCTGCCCCCAAGCTTTTGTGAAAATTGTTATCCCTAATGCTGGCCACGATACTTTTGTAAGTATCGTCTCGGTATCGCCAAAATCGAAAAATTTTAGTATCGTCTGGGTATCGGTCTCCTCTGGTTTCGGTCTGGTCTCAGTCATAAACAAAAATAACGACGCACGACTTCATTACATGTCCTTGTTCGTTGCATGATCTTGTTGAAATCGCTTGATATTTTTAAAATTTAATAAAAATTCATTATATAAAAAATATGAATGGTAAATGAGCGACAATCTTTTAAATTAAAGTTTTTTTTACTGTCCTGTCCTTGTTTCATATTGTCTAAAGGCGATATTCCATTAGCATATAAATATGGCAAATTTGCCAAATAAATATGGCCCAAATTGGTCATATATGTGTGATAGACATATTTATATGACAAAATATATATGACGCCATATATATGACAAAGATTTTGAGACATATATATGGCAAGGTTTAATACCGAAACAAAGGCGTTGTCATATATATTTGGAAGTTTTGTACCATATAGTCATATAAAAATCGATTGATTTTATATGTTCATATGTTTGTCATATAATCTTTTTTGCTTTTGGATAATTAAATGGAGTTCTTCATTGATTTCATCCTAATTAATAGGTTTTTATTGAGGACCTGGGGCTATTTTTTTGTTGTTGCATTTATGCACTAAAAAAGTGAAGGAATGCAATATGCTAACAATTTGTGCTACCATAGTCGTGTTAAATGACAAAGAATAGGTAAAATAAGGTAGAAAGAATTGCATTTTGTCATAAAATTTGAAAATATTATTTATTTTGACCGCATACATTTTCAAATAAAATAAAATTTATCAAATAATTTTGTTTGTCATATTCTCATATTTGAATTTTAAAACTATAGTGTGATAGCCAAATTCAGCTTGGTCATATATATGAACAAAATTTATTTGTCGAAGCCGTTTTCATATAAATTAGCCATATATGTATGACATAGTGTAATACAACGTGTCATACAATGAAAAGCTTTGGCATATTTTATATGGCAGCATTACCCAACTAACAATTTCGCTTCTATAGTCCTCCATAGATGCTTTTCGTTTTAATTCAACCTATGCATATAAGCATTGCATAAAAATCCATAGAGTGAAAAAGACGACCTTTTTCACTCCTATTGTACCTTTGTGGAGTTAATTATAACAGTCTTAAAGAAGTTCACATTAAATAAAATAAAAAAAACTTTTTGCTAGAACCAGGAATCGAACCCGTGTTCCTCTGAACAATTGCCTTACTCGCTTTTTTTTTTTTTTTATAATTCATTTTTATTTTTCAATTTTCTTAAAACTATCTTAAAGCTAGACAAAAATTCATAAAAACTATTTAAAACTAACTTACTGGCCCCAGTCGGGCGCTCTTAGTTAAACTATAATAACTTAATGCTAATGCCTTTCGGCCTAAGAACTATCTTAATATTAAATCCAGGTCGGTTGCCTTACTCGCTAACCGCTCCACCAATCTCAGATATACAATTCAATGCATTAAATTGGAATAACTTTTATCTAGAATTGTCTTGTATGAGACAAGAAGCTTGCAGTAATATAAAAAAAATTTCTTCAAGAAAAGTATAAAATAATAGATTAGTATATGTCTATAACAAAAATATTAATCAAATAAATAGAGATATAATAGATTTATTAATTAATTAATACCAACCTTAAACATTGACAATAATAAGAATAATATATATGCTAGGGTGTTAAAATAAATATAAATCCTAAAATGGCCGATTATAGCTTGGCTTCACCATATTCTCTAATACAAGCACTATAGAAACAAAGTCTCACATAAAGATTTATAATAATTTTACGGGATGACTATTGAAACGAAAGTATCTTGGTTACTTCATAAGAGCATTATAGAGAGATTAAAGAAACATTGGTACATCACTTCTTTCAAGCTGATATAATTTGCACCAGAAAATATTTAAGGATTCAGTAATGCTCCAATAAGGTATTTACTTTCTGTCAGAGGGCTAAATGGAGCGCTATAGAAACAAATAACACTTTAATGTCTGAAATGCGAAGCAATTTTGTTAGTTGGGTAGCCATATATACATGATAATGTAATATCGCCTTAAGTAAAGTTCCGATTAGTTTTCCGAAACATAAATTTTGCGTCAAAATATCATAGCAGGAAAACAATGCTGTTAGAAAATCATTGGAGCCATTTCCGAGAATTCAATTTATAAAAAAAATTATGATGAGTAGTTGGTGGATTTCATTAAAGTCACTTCTTCCAGCTTAAAAGAAAAAAAGCTGAAAACATCACCCAAATGATTGGTTTCAGAGGAACAAAGAGAAATAAAAAAATGGACGCGGAAGTGGGTAGTTCGTAGTTCTTATATATAAATAATTGCTTAAACCTTCTCTTTAATAAAGAGAAAAAACTTTGAAAATGTCATTCAAACCGTTAGAGCCATTTCTGAGACACCAATAGCAAGAATTTTGTATTTGTAATAAATTAATTATAATATTCAAAAATCTATTCTTTTGCCGATACCAAACGCTACTACCGAGAGTATGAGTAAATTTCGGTCCCAAAAGCACGGTTTGATCTCGGTATCATTTCGGATGCTTTAGAGCTGGGTATCGTCTCGATATCGCTTCGGTTTCCGATACCGATACCAAATGATACCGAAACTTTTCTGGTATCGTGGCCAGCCTTAGTTATCACCAGAAACGTTTATTGGCATATAACTTTTAATGGAATTTCTGAATGTAGAATGGATGCAACTTGAAAATCTAACTAGAACAAACCTTAAAAGCATAGTTTTTAATGTGTGCCCATGAATAACGAACCAAAACAGCTCAAAGAAGTGCGATAAACTCAACTATTCATAGTCTCTAGATTAAATTTAAATTATATTATCGTCGGCTTAGAGTGTAAAGCAGCTAACTCCTATTTTGCATTTTTTACAAACAAATATTTTAAACTAAGTGTTCGCATTACTTGAATAAAACCAAAATAAAAATATTTAAATTTTAATATTTAAATATAAATATTTTTCAACACTCGTTATTGCCAAATCCATCGAAATTGAAAAGATTTGATAGACTTTTGTATTTTTTAGCAATTTTTGAAGTGGTCTATAATGGTAAATAAAAAATGTGGAGTTAGCTGCTTTACACTCTAAGCCGGAGTTATATCCTCTTGAATAGACCTTTTAAAATGGAACAATTACGTGCAATGGTTATTACTGTTGAAAATGTTCGTATGGCCCATAAGTATGCTTGAACCCGAAAATGCTACTAAATTCATGGGTTTTTGAACAAATGGTCACACCGGTTACTTTTCAAAATTTTGGGTATAGCTCGGAAAATAAACTTTTAAATTTTATGCTCTTAAAACTTTTTGTTTAAAATTAAATTTTATATCGAATGGATGGTTTAAAAAATTTTATAAAACAATTTGAGTAGTTAACCAAAAACCAAACCTAAAACAAATCGAAAATTAAAAAAAATTTTAATTTTTTTTCTAAATAGTTCATAAATTTTTTTGAAGTACAGATACGCTCAAGACTTGCTTAAGCAAAGAAAAGTAGAGGCTTAAGGCCTTTATACGACATGTCAAAAAAGTGCTTTCAATTGAAAAATGTTAATTAAAATGTTAGTCATTCAAACTTTACAATTTCTTATATAATTGTTCGAAGTTTTTACCCGAAAACCTAGTTTTTGGGACAACATGATAAATTTAACAATTGATTAAATAATCGGACCAGGCGTTCAGTTTGTAGGTGTGGAAGCATTTAAAAAAAGCCGGAAAACAAAATTGAGAAATAATTTCTTTTTTAAATATTCTCTATAATCGTTATGTCATATTTGATAAAAATTTTTAATTTGAACTCATGTTGAATTTATCATATTGTAGCGAAAAAGTGGTTTAGGGACAAAATTGGAAACAATTATAAGAAATGTTAAGGTTTGAATGGGCATATTTCTGACGATTTTAAATTTGTTGCTATATTAAAGCCTCTACTTTATTTTGCTTAGGCATGTCTTTACCTCATTTTTGCTTCAACTTTACTAAAAACATTTTTAGAAATCTTTGATATTTACATTTTTTTAATATTGGTTCTTGTATACTATTTCTGCTTAAATTCTCTTATAAAATTTTTTAAATCATCCAATTCGATAAAAAATGTATTTTGGAAAAAAATTTTGAGGGGTAAAATTGTCAAATTAGGCGTAGTTTTTCAGTTATACCAAAAATATATAAAAGTGAAAAGTATGACCAATCTTTCTAAAATGCATGAGTGAATTTAGTAGCATTTTCGGTTTTAAGCATGCTAATTGGATCAATAAACATATTTAATATTAAAAACCCTTGCACGTAATTGTTCCTTTATATTCCTAATTTTCCGGGCTATTCAATAGCCTATAAGGAATAATTAAACGTTTGCACCAAACTTTCATCAACCTACCAGATTTTGGAGGTGTTTCATGGAAGTAATTCAAAACAATTCTCTTTAGTTGAAATATATGTTAATATTTTTATCGACCCATTTAATCCTTGTTGCTTAGTTATAACAAATGAAACACAGCTTATTTTCTTTAGAAGGGAAAAGGTTTAAACTAGAGCGACCCACTTCCACAACCATTTTTTTCTTTGCTATGTTTCTCTGAATCCAAATTTTTTTTTATATACGGACTAGTTGATCAAGATAAAGAACCCCATAAACAATAAGCTCTTATATCATTTCAAACTCTGTTTTGGTCCTTTTTGACAAACAATGACTTCTAATATCCTTATTGATTTTGAAATCAAAGAACAAAAAACCATTGTGTACTTTACCTGCAAGTTTGAAACAATAACTATTGTAGGAATTAATTTGTTGACCAATTACATTAGAAACCATCAACTGTAAATTTATTTTTGATGGTAACTGTAAATGGTTTGAGGCATACACTTCTGTATATAGACGTTACCTAAAATTGCACAACTAAATTAAGGTGGATAAAATGTTGGTGTAATTTGATAAATTTCCTTTTCGTGAGTGCAAAATAACTCGTTAGAATAAAATCCACAAATGGGACTCATCGTGACCTTCTTTCTTTTTGCATTCAGTTTTCACACACAAAACTCACACAGGGGCTACAGCTGCAGGCAGGAAGAACATCCAGTTCAAGAAGGACATGTTAAAATATGTTTTTTGCTATAATAATCCAGGTGGAGTTTTTGTCAGTTAATTTAGGGTACAAGAAGAGTTTGAAATTCAAATCTATGTATGTATGTGTATAAGCTGTGCTGCATAATTTTGTGGACATATCTATGCAATGTAAAACCTGATTGAAGTTTGAGTTATAAAATAGAAAATTTAATTACGTAGAACTTCTGTAATTATGATATACTATGAAAGTATAACCCACATACTCGACTGCTCGTACATATACATACAAAATACACATATGTGTGCTGGAACTTATGTATAAATTGTATTTAGATAAATTTTGTACGATTAAGGATGAGATGGGTTTTAAGTTTTGTTTTAATTAAATTTTGCTTGTACAAGAAACGATAATATGAATAATTTCTCATTATAAACCAGAGTTTTGAAAATGCATTTTAATTTTTTAATGCAGTGAAAAATATTATTGGCATTACTAAAATTTCAATGCAGATAAGAGTCGAGATTTAAAATCTTTTAGGTAAAGTGAAAACATTTGAATTATCGACTTGAAAATTGATCTTTGAAATAAAATAAAGGTAAAAAATAATTAAAAAAATAATAATTTAATATTCTTTAAAAATATATTTTGTTTTGATATTTCAAAAAGAGGTATCATTTATTTAAAAAAAAAAAAACAATTATACACTTCATTTTATAATCATTTATTAAAGTGCAAAATCACACTCGTTTATATCTAAAAAAAATTGTCTACTCAGTTAAGTTAAACTTTTCCTTTTTACCTGCCAAGTCCGAGAGAAGGGAAGTTAATCGGTCAGTAAGTAGGGCGTAAAAAACTTTACCCTTTTAAGGAATAAGTTGGACAAATTTTGTTTTCTATTGATTTAGAAAATGCAACAAGTTTTCAGTGCGAAATCATCCCAGTCTCAGGATTAAACAAGAATTATCTCCAGAAACGTGTTTTCAGTCAGTTAAAATTCTTAATTAGCTCCGAGTTGACTCACCTACTTCAGAAGTTGATTCAGAGGCCAAGCTGAGTGCCTTTGTATTTGTGGCTCTATCTCGATTTCGATAGTGAAAGTGAAACAAATAAAAATTTGCGTTTTTGGTTTCCGAAAAAGTGGTTGCACTGCAAACTTCATATGAACTAAGCAGGACCACTTTCACAAAAATGAAGGTCAGCTTCAGTGGAATAAGTACTCACAGTACAATTTGGCTCGGTTCAAGTGATGAACCGTTTTTGGCCAGTTCATCAGCCACTTCATTTCTATAAATGTCACCGTGTCCTGGGACCCATCGAGGGTTGACTTAATTTGCTACCCTGAGCAGTCTTAATTCTCTTCGGCAACGATCAACTATAGTTTTGACTTCATGACAATTGACGAAATGACTCTTATTTCCGCCTGGCTATCTATGAAAATGGGTTATTGAGAACTTATTAATTGGGAATTAGTTACGTAATAAAAAATTTATTTCAATGGGTGTCTTGCTAAGTTCATATGAAGTTATTAGGAATCCCAATTTTTCGCGAATTTTTTTTAACTAATTCGCAATTAGGTAGCAACTTATGATAGGATACTTTCTTATCGTGATTTCCAAAAGTGTCCTGCAAACTTCATGTACATCCAAATTGGTCCTGTCCATTAAACTAACAATAGCGATATCGTTATAAATGAGTGATGTAGCAACCAATGAAGGGGTAGAATCCCTTATTTTTTTACATATGGGTGATTCTACAAGGGATGGAATTTTCGACAGCTCCGTTGATATTTAATAACTGTATTGACAAAAGCACAAGTCAGTTGCATAGACTTACTCTTATTTTTAAGTGACATTGAAATTTAAAGGTAATTTACACAGGGTCTCTTGCATAAATTGTATAAAAGTACTAGAAGGCACAGGTTGGGTCTCCTTTTTAACGTGAGGGATACGATTTTCTAAAAAAAAGTAGTAAAAAAAAAAGTTTCAGTTTCCTGGAACACCTGTTTTCAAAAAAAGAATCTTTTCTTTTCTATCTTTCCTGTGACCACGTTCTATTACTCTAGCATCGATAAACTCGGTTGAGAAACGTTGAAAAATGGAACAAAACTCATGTATGTACTAATTTTGTTTTAAATTGTATCATTTCTCTACTATTTTTAACGATGCGAGAGTTAGGCCAAGGTTGCACATGTAAGTTTTTTTACGAAAGCAAACTTTGATAAAATTACAAGTGTTAACAGCTCAGTAGGTGATTTACAGTAAATTTATCAGCTAACGTAAACTGTAAGTCGAGAGAGAAGCCTTATACAAGTAGTAGAAACACCGTTTTTTTTATCTTACGAAACTCTCATTGTAGTCCAGTTAATTTGTGCTCAAAAAGGCTCTTAGAGGACAAATTATGGGGTAGTTTTGATTTTGCCCCTCTTTAATGTTTTTGGGTGTGCTGAATCCAAAAAAAAATGCATTTTCTGGGAGTTTTTCTCTAATGGCTCGAGGTATTTTTTTTTCGAAAAACATGTTTATAGGCATTGCAAAGCATGAATATTTTACTTCATAAATCCTTTTGAATTTTTCAAATACCCTTATTTCTCTTCGAGAATTTCTTACGGCAAATTTCTTCACAGAAGTACTAAGCCAGACTATTACCAAGACTAGCTAAACCAGGTACTAGGTCCGGTTCTCGATCACAATAAATAGTTAGTACTTGATCATTTCTTCTCATCAGTAGTACCAGATCTATGTTCACACACCGGTACTTGGAGTTTAATACGTCTTAAACTGGTCTAGTACTGATTTTGACACTATTTTGGCATTTAAGATATTATTTTGATATTTATTTTAAAATTGAAAATGCCATTTAATATTTCAGTTTTTGTTTTAAAATTATTTCAACCGAATTTTAATAATTGATTTGCTTTATTTATTTATTGTTGTCCCTAAATAAGTGCAGAAATAAATTTAATTGTTGTTTAAAAAAAGATTTTTTATTTGTAGTGTTTTATTGAATTGAATTTGTTTTTAAAAACAAATATGGTGAATGAGTTTGTAAAGTATCGGAGTAACTGCCTGAACAGAACGGTCGACGGAGCTGGAATAGATGTCAAAAATGGTGCAAAAGTTACAACTTCGAGTTCAACTCTTGCAGCTCCGGCGGCATCATTTTTGACATCCATTCCAGCTACTTCTTGCATTCAGGCAGTAACTCGTAGTGTATTGATGAGGAAAAATAACCGGCCAATATGCAGAGTTGCAGTTCCCACCCAATAAAAATACAATAAACAATAACATTCCGGTTTCGAAAACATCCCTCCTATTGGTTTCTTTAATAAGGGCGATATTTCAATAAAAATATTGAATATGTATGTATATGTATTTATCGAACCTTATTCGCCTATAACTATCCACTGGATGATTGCATTCTGAAATAGGTGCAATCGATAACACCAACTAACTAAAGTTAGTAAAACGCATTCTCAGTACTCGTCACTCGTTCTTCCAAAACTGCTGGCTTTTGAATAAAGATTCAAATATCGCATAAATGCACACTGGAAACTCTTTCGGAGGTAGTATGGGTTCATTAAATCAGCATCAAACTTCTTGCTATAAATTGCAAAGTTGTACCAGAATAATCTATATTTTCTACGAACAAAATATCCACGTTTCATAAATTAAAAAAAAAAAACAACACCAAAGACGGTATCGAAATTAAATAATGTCTTTGGAAGCGAATAAAATTCGCTCTGATCCAGGTATTAACGCCACTAGACTTTCGATTTTGAGGTTCTAACTGATGCCGAGTCCTAACTAATACTCGGTACCAATCTGACAGGACTAGCCCTCAGTACCTCTGTGAACAAATAACTTGGTCCCGATTTAAGTACTAGCAATTGGTATAATAACCAGGTACTAGCTGATTTTAAGGAGTTTGCTAGTACCGAATCCCAACTAATACTCGGTTCTAAGCTGACAGTATTAGGGCTAAGTACTTGTATGAAGAAATGAGTTGATACAAATATGAGTACTAATTTTGGGACTAGTATCGGTACTAGGGTTAGGACTCTGTGAAAAAACTGGCTGTTAGTCTTTGTTTTATACTGTACGTAATTCAAAAAATTCTGTCAATTTGGATTTTTTAAGCATTTTTTGCAAATTTTTGCATGTTGCGACACGAAATTTTAGTAGCAAACCTCAGATTCGTATACAGCACCCTGGCAAACATTAATAAGGGGGGATATAAAAGCCACACAATTTGCTCGCTTTGTGCCCCTTTGAGCACAAATTGACTGGATTTTTCGAATTACGTGTAGCTTAAGACGAAGACCCACGATTACTCGAAGGTGAATGGTGGTATTTAAAAAATTCAAAAAGAATTATGAAGTAAAATGTTCGTGCTTTAGAATTACTGTAAACATTTTTTCGAAAAAAAATACCTCGACAAAAATATAACTCTGAATTTGCATAAGAAAATCCATGTTTTTATATCTTTAGAATTGAATATCTATAAAACGTGACATACTTGAGCAAATTCAAGACCATTCAAACTCAGCGCATCAAAAATCACCAGAAAAATATATCTTGCTTCATGTCATATACAGAAATAAAAAATTTTCACATAAAGTATTTACTTAGTGCTTTGAAGTGGATTTTCGAAAGCAGTAAAAATACGTCAATATTCAACTAGCGCTTGAGTCCAAATGAAAAAACAGAGATTTATTGGAAATTATGTACACTTTCAATAGTACTTTGGTGAAATTTTCAAATAACCGGTATTTTTCCGTGTTGCATCATGAAATTTTAGTCGCAAGCCTCTGATTTAGATTCGACACCCCCAAAAACATAAAAGAGGGGCAAAATCAAAACTACCCCACAATTTGCATAATAAAAATACAATATGACTGGGCTATAGCTAACTCAAATGGCAATGATATTTTTTTAAACCAACGAATGCAATTCTTATTCGTGCTGTAAGTTAATCTTTAATGTAAAGACTCTTGTTAGTTGCTTCTGTATATCTAACATAAAAGGTAAGTAAAACTGACATATGCCATCTTAGCCTAACAGAACGTAGACAAAGGTGTAACAGGCATTTCTTGATTAATTAAACTTAATTCGCTTTTCTTTGAAAAGATTTGTATTACCGAAAAAAAAATTTCCTTAACCCTTATATTTTCCTTACACCTAGGATTAATCCAGATTTTTTTCTTTTATGTAAGGAATAAACATTTTTAAACCATTCATGATTCCATTTTAAACTATGACAGCTTATGCATTCATGTCCTTATCGAAAAACTTTATCAACTCGTTAAAGCTTTCAATGCATCTTTCCTTTGCTTCATTTTGGATAAGAACTATTCGTTTCTATAGTTTGATGGTTTCAAGTTAAAAATTCAATAAATAAATTCTGCTGTTCCCTTAAGTCAATTAAATTGTTTTATTTATAAACGGTTTACCCCCAGGCAATAATACCTTCATGTTCGGGATTCAGTTCTAGGTTTACATTTTCGTCCATTAAATGTAGATTAAATTCTTGACACCCACTGCTCATTAGGGAATCAAAAACCATGTAAAATTAATTGCTTCTAAAACTCAATATTGTCTTTTATCATTAAAAAGTGGTTTAGGAGACAAATTGACAATTTAATTTTCATTCACAACAGCTATAGCTAGTACGTACCTATCTTGAATGTTTATTTTACCTTAACTAGATAAAAGCTTAGAGTTTATGGAGTGAAAATTTCTATACCAGAAGACAAATATCATGGTCAGTTGGGCAATTATGGAGGTTTAAGCAAACCCGGTAATCTTCTAAAATTTTATACGAGTTCAAGAACGATATTTAAAATAGGTTTTATTAATATTCCGAGCTTTCTTTAGAGAAAATTAACTATAAATTTAGCAAAATACATAACATAATTTTTAAATAAAACAAATTAATATTAAATTCAATAAGAACCAGTATTACTATACACCTTTTATACATAATTCAAGTTAAAAGTTCAACTGAATTTTTAGCTTGAATTATAAACTCAGTAGCTCCACTTAAACAAAAGAATTTTTTTTTCAAATGTTCTTCATATTCAATCACCTTACATATATGTATGTAGGTATGTATATTTAATAAGTGACTAATTTTTACGTTAGTAACTATAATAATGCTTAAGTAGACTATTTTTGAAAGTATTTTTAGGATGTAGGTAGATGAATATTAAATAGAATTATTGTTTTATCTGAATTTCAAAAGAAACTTCCGAAAAAAAGCCTACCTAAGCTTCATAAAATGACTATCCCTTTTTGGCCAAAACCATTTTCTTTACTCTTTCGAAAAAGGTTTAGATGTTGCTGTAGGTTACCAAAAATCTTAATATACGAGTACATGGTCTTATTATACATTTCAGATCCTAAAGTGTTTTTCCTATAAAATATTAATTTCATAAAATCTTTTTAATACTCGTATCGTTGTTCAATAAACCCTTTGAAACTTAAACTAAACAAAATCCTCTTAAAATTCAAACCTAAATACACTTAATTTTGAAGTTCAAGCACTTTAACACCTACATAGTGTAGGAATACGAAGAAATTGCTGGTAAACAATGCTATAAATGAAAACGAAGGAGGTTTATCCGGATACCGAGAAATAGATTTCTTATGTTGTGAAAATGGATTCAATCTATGGTAGGTACCTACCATCACGCACAAGAAAGACAACTACGCCAACAACAACAACAACGAATAATGCTACGAGCTAAAAATAAATAAAAAAACGCACGGTCCATAATGAGCATAATATCGAGTAGCATGAGCACATAAACATCTCATCACACAGCGAAATATAATAACATGGCTGATTTTCTTCCTTCAATAAGAAAAGTTATTTATGATTTTATGTATACCTTACATTACTACATATACATACATAATAAACGTATAAAATACATACATATAGGTAGGTACTAGAATAACTTTTAATCCAATTATAATTTAAGGAAAAGGTGGTGAATTTCTAGACACAACGATAGAAAACAGATGAGAAAATCTCAGGACCACGTACTACACGAATAACACTTTTCGGTTTACCCGTAACTATCTCAGTTTCTCGATTTAATTTCGTTTTTCTCATTTCCGCAAGCATTTTCCAAAGACGTGATTTCCGACCGAAAATTCTCAATTAAGTTTACTATACAGAACGCTAACATTCTCCAATGCTGGCAAGTTTTAACACTCAATGACACCTGAGATTCAAACATACTTATAGCCTTATCGTCATATATATGTATATGTATGTATATACGTATAACTTAGTGTAGCTATAGATTTTCAAAATGGAGCAATTCATTTGGAAATTCAACGCACAGGGCCGCATTCATTGAGGATTACAAATCAGAAGTTTTAACTGAGACATTTTGAAAAATTGTTAAAATCGAAAAAGTGGCGTGAGAGGTTGTAGGAGGAATCAAGTTTTAGTGGCTTTCACCTCAACCGAGCTAGGAATAAGGGAAGCCTATGAGTGCCTGCTGTATTTTTCCAGGGCGGAATTGGACGCAACAAATAGAAGCAGTTTTGTCAAAGCCCATATAAAATAAACACGAAATAATTTGGACGCGTGTTCCAAAGGTGGAAAAATACCCCCTTGCCTCTCCCACCAGGTCCTTGGGAGGATTCCTACAATTTTCTAATACATCGAAACTTTTCCTAGTCATACTGGCATGCCTTTTTTCGAAGCCAGTTGAGAAGCGACCAGAGCGGCTAGTAATTTGACAATTAATGTATGTACCCAACTCGTTAGCTAGTACTCGCTCATGTGGCCTTCGGAAGATAAGGGGCACCTAATCATGACAAGCAATACTTAGTTTTTCGCAAGAGGCAATACCCCGAAAACAAATTTTCTGCTGGAGTTAGCACAGCAAAAATTGTAATAGGCTGATTTTTAGTATAAGTGTTGGTATTGAGAAGGGCTCGTCAGGATACCAGAAAAGTCTCGGAACCGTTTGGTATCGGTATCAGAAACCGAAACGATACCGAGACTATACCAAACGATACTACATTTTTTGGCCGAAATTTACCGATACTCTCGGTAGTATCGTTTGGTATCAGCAGAAAATTTTTATACTAACGGGTGATTTTTTAAGAGGTTTAGAACTTTAAAAAAAAAAACACAAAAAATTCGAAAAAAATGAATGAAATATTTATTTGAATCGATAGCTTGAACCTTGCAATTTAATGTTTAAATATAATTTCATGCAAATGTTGACCGCGGCTGCGTCTCAGGTAGCCCATCCGCTGAGTCCAATTTTGGCATACTCTTTCACACATATCGGCCGGTATCTCACGAATGAATGCATGGATGTTGGCTTCCAGTGCGTCAATCGAAGCGGACTTGTCCCTATAGACATTAGCCTTGACATACCCCCACAAAAAATAATCTAATGGTGTCAAATCGCACGATCTAGGCGGCCAAGTGACCGGCCCGAAACGTGAAATTAACTGTTCACCAAACTCGCCTCGCAATTGCGCCATTGTTTCGCGTGCTGTGTGGCATATGGCACCGTCTTGTTGAAACCACATATCATGCAAGTCAAGAACTTCCATTTCGGGCAAAAAAAAGTTTGTTATCATCGCTCGGTAGCGTTCACCATTGACAGTAACGCTGCGATTCGCATCATCTTTGAAGAAATATGGCCCAATAATGCCGCCGGCCCATAAACCGCACCAAACAGTGGCTTTTTCGGGATGCATTGGTAGCTGTTGCAATGCTTTTGGCTGATCTTCACTCCAAATGCGGCAATTATGCTTATTTACGTACCCATTCAACCAAAAATGAGCCTCATCGCTGAACACAATTTTTCGATAAAAAAGCGGATCCTCGGCCAGCTTTCCAAGAGCCCATTCACCAAAAATTCGGCGTTGTGGTAGGTCGGCTGGCTTTAGTTCTTGCACCAGGTGTATCTAAAAAGGCTTTACGCCCAAATCCTTCCGCAAAATTTTCCACGTAGTGCTGTAACAAAGGCCTAACTGCTGGGAACGGCGCCGAATCGACATTTCGCGGTCTTCTGTCACACTAGCTGATACGGCCGCAATATTTTCTTCACTACGCACAGTACGTAAACGTGTTGGTGGTTTAATGTCCAACAAAGTAAATTTGGTGCGAAATTTGGTCACAATCTTCCGAATAGACTGCTCAGAAGGTCGAGAATGCCGACCATAAAATGGAAGCAGCGCGCGATGAACATTTCGAACCGAGCACGAATTTTGATAGTAAAATTCAATAATTTGCAAGCGTTGTTCATTTGTAAGACGATCCATGGTTAAATTGCAAACCAAACTGAAGCTGTTTGACAGTGACACAAGGTACTAAACACACGTCAGCTGTCAAAACCAGTGTTGCCAAAACCAAACCAGCTAAAAAATCACCCGTTATTATTAATTTATTACAAACAATCAATTTTTGTAATTGGGTTTCTTGGAAAAGGCTTTTATGATTCATATGACATTTTCTAAGCTTTTTTCTTTCGCAGGGAGAAGGTTTAGGCAATAATTTTAATTAAAGTTGCTCACTGCCTCGCCCATCTAATTTATCCTGAAGCCCACAACTTGGATGAAATTTTCAGACTTGGTTATGTTTAGTGATGACCCCGCGTCTAAATCAGATATTGTGAAACAAGTATTTAAAACATTATTAAGTCAACATTAAACTTCACTTAAAAATTGTCTCTTATAGTAACGATTTTTGTCTTAAACCTTGGAAATACCAAGCGAGTTCAACTACTAGATCAAGAGCATGTAACCAAGTCGTGCATTTTATTCTGGCTTGCAACTCAGACTGGGCTTTAACCGGACAAGACCGATACCCAGACCAGACTTTGTTATACGAGACCAAACGAGACTGAGTTGAACGAGACCGAGACCGAAACCGAGACAATACTGAAATTTTTCGATTTTGACGATACCGAGACAATACTTCCAAAAGTATAGCAAGTTTGGTTTGGTATCGTGACCAGCCATAGTATTGAGGTTACTTTTAGTCTGAAAAAAGTCCTCAATCATCCGATGACCGCTAGGTCGCTTGTAAGAGGTCAAAGATCACAAAAATTAGTTGCCAACTCCTCGAAGATGGTAAATGTAGGTAGTTGAGGTAATGTTAAATGAAAAAAGTTTATGGAATAATTTTGTTCATAACGTTAAGTGCAAAGAATCTCTATATCATATCAAAGTTTCTCAAGTATTCTCCAAAATTATTCTGTTTTTCCACCTTAACTTAGAAGTCAAGTGCCTGATGCGGTTTTTGATTGTGGTTTTAAGGTTAATTTTACGAAAATTACTTTAGCTATTTGCTTACGGAACAATTTTTTTTTCTGAAACTTACCGTTTTCGAGATATTTGACAAAAATTCATTTTCGTGACATTTGACTTTTTACTCCGAACCTAGCTGTCATCGGATAATTGAGGACATTTTTCAAATTATTAGCAGTGTTGCCGTAGTAGTACGAGTATTATAAATGAAAATCATTTTGCCGAATGCTTTTTTAGCATTATTTGTCTTTTTTAGTATTCCGTAATGCTTTATTTGATTTAAAAAAAAATTAATTATATAATCTAGATCTAGATCTTTAGAGCTTAATTGGTAGCATATTTAAAATTTTGAGCTTATGAAATTCAAATTTGATAATATCACGGCTGATTTTTGAGTTAGTAAATGTGTGTTATAAGTAATGTTTGTTATTTTAGTTGAATTATGCAATAAATTTATAGACAAAATGAGAAATTAGTTGTCTAACAAACAGATTCAAGTTACGTAATGACACTGATCTAACGAGATCCATCATCCCATTATCGCATGAAATCAAATTTACGTAGGGATTTTACTGTGTGTATTTCAAATATCAAACATTAAAACATTTCCCCTAGTTTCACAGTTGGAGTTTGAATTTCACTTTCGTTTTAAACTTTAGTTCAGCCGACCAATTGAACTCTGTTCAAGCTTTAAACGAGATTGTGGAACTGGGGGTTAGCTATTTGTATTTAAACCAATTTTTTTTTTGAGTTAAAAGAACACATTTCTGAAAAATAAATATAACATAACTTTGTCAATAGCTCTTTTTATTAATTATTGATAAAAAAAATAGGTATTCTCAATATAGATTTTGAAACCAAACATTCTGTTTTTTAAGCTCCCATACATTATAAAATTTATAATTTAGCATAATGAAATTTTAGATAATGGCAACACTGATCATAAGTAACCTCAATACTAACGTGTATACTGTTACAAATTTTTTCCTTAAAATGAGTCAATTCTTACTCCAGTTTGATGATTCAAAACTTTTTTATTTATGTTCTACTGAAGAATCTTATGTTCTACTTTTTCCTCTGCCTAAACTGTCTAAGAAGCGCTTTTGTACTACTTTAATATTAAGTTTCGTATCAGCAAATGTGCCTTAGTAGGCAAGATTCGGTTTTGGATTCCCAGTAAACGTGAAGTTGGCATTATCATTTTCTATTATATATGTGCCACTTAAAAAAAAAAATCGTACTTAGGGTATATTTTTAGATTGAAGTAAGAATCGGAATATTGGGTGATTCTCTGCCAACTGTGATTTTTTTTATTTCAAAAATTTTAACTTATTGGAAACTATTTATGTTTTATTTTGTGGCTTAATTTACTCAGGGTATCAAATCTGTAAAAGCATTTTGCTACAACTTTTAAAGATCAAAAAATATGGTGAAATGTACAAAAACTGGAATAGACGATAATGAAACTCTTTTTCTTTTTTTTATTACTACTCGTATTTTGTTCTTTCTCTTGTTGACCATATTTCTGTTGATATTCTTAATTAGCTTGTTTTTACCCTTTTCACATTTCTAATTCCCTTATTTTCTTTAAAAATTTATAACTTTTTCGTTTTTGCAGTCTATTCTTCTGAATGGCAACCCTTTTCATTGTATTGCGCTATTACTTAGTTTTTATTGCGCGAAATAATTTTTATTTGGCCTGTGCGAAGTAATGCTACCATTCATATAAGAAAATTGGTACAAAATAAATATTATTGCAAGAGATAATTTCATTAAAGTTCACGATGCCGTGATACTGAGATTTAGACAGTTTATGTGGCCTTACTTCACCATGCTAATGAGAAAAATAATTCCCAAGAAAATTTCAATATATGCCGTTAAAAGAAATAAGAAATTCTGATTGTCTACCACAAAACATGTTATAACATGCTTAAATAATACTACCACGGTACTGACAAATAAATTTGTGACACACTTTCTTTGAAAGAAAACATATCTCTATTCTATATTAAAAACCTGTTGTAAACTTTGCATAAATAGTGCTTCTTTAAGAAAACAACCATTGAAACGTCTTGAAACTAAAAGAAAATGGCAGTTTACGGGGTAATCTTTTGAATTCAAAAATTAAAATAAATCCTGACAAAACATTCAATTATTATTATTTTTTTCAGCAAAAAGTATTTTGACTTAATTTTTGCAAACAAATTTTGAGCAAATATTGCACTCAATTTTTTAAAACAAAATTTCTTTTCAATAAAGTATTTCATTAGAAAATAGTAAATTTAATTGAAAAAACAAGGAACGGACATGCCACGGTACTGACATTTTGACTACACTTTCTCAAGCACTATGAAATAAGTAGCAAATTTATTCTTGATATCAAATGTAGATTGTAGTAAGTAGCCTTTTACCCAACTCAAACCAAAACTGTACAAATACGAACATTTTACATAAAAAAAACTAAAAAACCACTGGGCACAAGGAATCACAGTTGGCACGGAATAACCCATTTGCGGGTTTCAAAAAGAAACTGTGCTGTGATTGTGCTCAAGGCTCAAGGCATGATTGCGCCAACATTTGTAAGTCTCTAAACTTTTTCCTGGGAGAATTTCCTTTTTGAAAATTTTTATATTTCTTGAAGAGAAAGTAAGTGCTCAGTTTTATGTTATCATGTGCCGAAGAAATAAGAAAATAATTAGAATGTTCTCAATTTTTAAAATTTTCGAAAAAAAAATATATTATGCTGCTATGTTTGTCTTGTGCAAATATTATAAATGCGATTTTTTTTCTATGTGCTGGATGGTAGCGCAAGATGAGCAAATAAAGAAAATTAAAATTTCATCACAAAAATTTACAAATTAACGATTTTATTTTTTCAAGTACTTTGTTTCAAGTACATGTACTTGGTACTGTAATACTGCCCAGTACATTTTTAAGTACTTTTAAGGAAAAAGTAAATTTCAAGAACAATTTCATTTCAAGTACAAGTCTATTTTAAGTAGTTTTCAAGAAAAATTTGTTGAGTAGTCTGGTTGTGCTACCGAATAATGACTATTACAACTCAAAAACACAGATCACTATAGCGGATAGCGTCTCGTTGTCTGGGCATCATTTTTCTGTTTTTCTTTTTGCATGCAAAACAGATTACTCAACAGATTGCACTTGAAAAGTACTTGAAATGGACTTGTACTTGAAAAGTACTTGAAAATGCATTGGGTAGTATTACAAGTTCAAAGTACATGTACTTGAAACAAAGTACTTGAAAAAGAACTTATACTTTGTGTTGTGTTTTTCAAGTACCAAGTACATTATACGTGTTTCCTACTCCAGTTAAAGTTCAAGTACAAGGTACTGGGTAACTTACAAAATACTTGATTACAAATCTACTTAAGTACTGTTAAACTCTGAATTCTTTCAATTTAATGTCACGAACGCAATGGAACTGACTGGCCAAAATTTAATTTTAACTGTGTGGATTTACAACGTATGACACTTTTTAACATTTTCTGCTTCAGTTCTAGTTGCAGCACTTTATTGTGTTTAAGAAGAAATCCAACGGATTCAATATAAGAATTCAATATAAGTCCCATAACCTCGTTTCTTAATTCTCAATTTATATTCTACTGATTTACGAGTAGCTTAAGACTACTTCTCCCCAACATACCTACACAATACAGTGATCAATGATTTAGCATCAAGATGCTTACTAGATATAGGAACTAATACGGTTGTCAACAAATACGGTCCTGTTTATTTAAGGCGCATATAACTTTGGCCCGTACCTAGATCAATTTTCTTTGAATAGATGCTAATTTCCTCGCCATACGTCATCTCCGGCTCTATCTGCATGCCGACAAGCGAGAAGTGGAACAAAAGTTGGTATATGTTTTGCTTGCGGGAAGTCACGTTGACAGAATTCGACAGCTAAAAGCAGCGAATATACATAGGTAGCATCAAAGAACCGGATTAGGGCAAAGAAGGTCTCTGTCCTAAAACTTCATATGTTTGTACATAATATGTATGTATGAAGGTACGTTCGTGATCTGATTAATCACTGTGTTGTGCGGTGGTGGTAGGTGTCAGACCTAATTCACTCAATTCTTCGTGCTTTGCATTTTGCTTAATGTACACATCTATAATCCTCTTGAATGGTGGAGGGGGTTTTGGGCTTTTATGTATCACACAACAAGAAGAACATTCTATGCAAATCATTTCCCTTCTCTTCCCCCCTCTCTCTCTCTCTCTATCTCACTCTCTCACCATTCAAATGCAATCATATCCTTGTAGAAAGTTTTGTTCACTTTCAGGAAGACCGGTGGTCAATAAGCTTCCAAAGGCTTATGGGCTTGTAATAAACAACACTTGGTCGAGGTGCGAAGCAAATGGCACATGAACTTCTTACTGTTGCAATAAAACTTCCTCATAAACATTTGTCATAAGGTTGAGAGGTTATGTGTGTTCCTATATCCAATATTTTAGAACCTATATACTATACGACGAAACTTAACTTCCTTCTTGTGACTGAGGTTATATGATGGGGACATAAAACAACAACTCAAGGTGTGGTATACTAGCTGAAGCTATATACTGTTTGATGGTACCTTTTTGGTACGTGCCGATTGTATACGAGTTCTTTAAGTTGGGCGTTCTAGTTGTGTATTGTTTAGAGGGCAAATCCTTGTATTTTGTGGTTGGATGTCGTAAAAGTTTTGTCGGTACCTATACAAACCGTATACATAGGTATAAAGAACCAAGGAGTACATATATGGGAAAATTTATTAAAACTTTTAGCAGTGCAGTATAGTGGTGTTTGTTTTATTGGTTTAAGGTTAGGTAATGTCGGTTTGCTGACCTAGAATGATATAAGTGCTCACCTTTTAACTGTAGATAGGTTGGCACGAGGGATCTTTTGCACAAAGAATATAACTTGGTATCATTTAAAATTCATTAGTAATGCGGTAATGATTCAATGAGAGGGGCTGCAGGCAAGGAAACATTTTAATGTGATGACATAAAACATGACAGTAAATTGAAAATTGAGGTTGAAGTATGTAATAGGCTAAGAATATTAAAAATAATGGTGTTGATATATTGTAGAACAGTTAAACCAAGATTTAAGATTACATTCGTGACAGGCTGGGTATTATATTTTTGTTCTTCGATATCTAAAGCGTCCACAAAAAAGGGGTAATTGAACAAATGCTTTCTCCACTTAAGGCTTGTGATAAAACTGTATCTATTAACATATCTTATTTCTAGGTCAGAAATTTCAAAATAATTCTCATACTTTGAATAAAAATATTTGTTTTCAATTTTTAGGCCACATTTTCCGCCTTCCGTCTGTCTGTTTGTCTGTATGTTAATCTATCTATCTATCGGTCTATATGTCGGTCTGTCTTTCTAACTGTCTTTTTTTCTTTCTGCCTGTCTGTCTCTCTGTCGCTGTCTGTCTGCCTGTCTGTCTTTTCGGCTACAGCCTAAAAGCCTGGATAGATTATGTTAAAACTTGGTACATTGTTGTTTTTGATGATTTGACCACACATTTTTTTATTGTTTTCTTTTTAGAAATTAAAATAACGGTGTCACCTATTTTTTTTTTTGCAGTTTAACATAATATTATTTTTCTCAAAAACGGTTCCACAACGACGCCGTGAAATAACGCCGAGCAAAATAGCACGGATTTATTTCGCTTTACTAAAGTGAAATAACGACGAGTTTGAGCGTTCGGCCTTATTTCGCTTTGGCAAAGTAAAATAATGCCGATTTGGCATTATAAGGATTAACATACTATCGTGTAGTTGAAAAATAAAGAGTTCATTTGCATAAAGTAAAGATAAACACCGAATATTTTTGTTGGATAAAAAGGATAAATTCAAAGTTTCTTTAAAGTCAAATTCTTTAATTGCAAAGAATTTAAATGCAACCTCGCATCTAGCCCAAATCCTTTAGTCAGCCCAAGCAGGGGGGTTGTAGGGGGGTAACATGCATTAGAGCATTCGGTTTTATTTCACATTGCAAAAGTGAAAAAAATGCCGGTTCTCACGGTAAAATTTAGCGAGACAAAAACTTTTCTTTTCATGTTCCAAAATTTAAGAAATCTCGAGAGCCACAGACAAATCCAATGAGTTCTTTTTACCAATGATGTTTTTAGTAACAATATCAAATCTGAAGAGCTACTTGCACTAGTTTCTTGGTACATTTCTGAAAGAAATCTAACAAATATAAATGATGTCTTTTTTGTCAACACTCATCGAACAAACTTTGATCTGAATAACCTTATTACTCGTTCTCTAACTTTATATAGCTCCGTCTCTACTCTGTAGTAAAGTTGATCTCTCAATGAGCAGGAATAATTTTAAAATTATTTTTCATAATCTATTTCACTCATAAGTTAAGCTAACTAAAGTTCTGCCAAGTGAAATTAGACCGAACGCTGAATTTCGGCATTATTTCACTTAAGCACAGCGAAATAAAGCTGGAATTGAGCGTTATTTCGCACTGTGTTATTTCACGGCATCCTCCACAACTTCTCTTAAGTATATCAGGTACAGAGAATATTTATTGTAAGAAGAGCCACCACCAAAAGATCGCCAAGATCGCAAAGAAGTCTGCTCCTGACACGCTTTATTTTTATTATTAAGAATGTTAAACGCTTCTTTTATTTTTTTTTTACTTGAGATGACTCAAAGCAACAACTATATCAAAAAGTAGCCAAAGCTTTGGTAATATTAGCTCAGCTGCAAATGTTCTCTAAGTCCCTTAGTTGATTCGGACAGAATCATTCGAGTTGGCGGAAGACTTAAGAATACAAACTTGCAATATGATCAACAGCATCCAATCGTCCTGGTATCAAATCATCACTTCATCAAATTGATTCTTCACGAAGCAAATGAAAAAACTCTTCATGGAGGCATTCAGTTGATGATGGGATATCTTCGGAAAAAATATTGTATTTTTCAGACGAAGCAATAATTGAAACAATTATGGGGAGAATTACCAATGGCCAAAGTGACTGCATCCAGGCCATTCTCACATATTGGATTTGACTATACTGGACCGATAAGTAGCAGGGCTTGGAAAAGATGCGGAGCAAAAAGTTACAAAGGCTATTTAGCCATCTCGTTTGCCAAGCAACAAAAGCGATTCATCTTGAAGTATAATAAGTGATCTCACCACTCAAGCTTTTCTAGCAGCGTTTTGGCGGTTTACATCTGGCTTGAAGGACCAATAATTTGGCTGATTAGCCTTGAATTTATTTATTAAATTTAATTTTTAAAACACTTTTAAAAAATATCAAATAAAACACAACATGGTTTTTAGTTTAAAAGGAACTTATTGAGTGAGGTTTACTTTTGGAATGTTTTGACAGCTGGCTAGTAGGGCTGCCCACGATACTTTTGTAAGTATCTTCTCGGTATCGTCAAAATCAAAAAATTTCAGTATCGTCTCGGTATTGGTCTCGGTCTCGTATAACTCAGTCTCGTTTGGTCTCGTATAACAAAGTCTCGGTATCGGTATCGGTCTCGTCTGGTTTCAGTCTGGTCTGAGTCGCAAACCAGAATAAAATGCACGACTTGGTTACATGTTCTTGATCTAGTAGTTGAATCATCAAAAATTATTATTATAAAAGACAATTTTCTTAAATGAAATTTTAAACGCTTGTTTCACAATGTCTAAGTGAAGTTAAGACTATGAATTCTGCACAAAAATTTTGACGCGGGGTCATCACTAAAGAGAACCAAGTCTGAAAATTTCATCCAAATTGTTGGTTTTAACATAACTTAGATGGGCGTGGCAGTTTCAAATAAAATTAATGCCTTAACCTTCTTTCTGCTAAAGAAAAAAAGCACTTAAAATGTCATCTAAATCATAAGAGCCGAGAAACCAATTACAAAAATTGATTGTTTGTAATACTCGTAAATTAATAATAATATTAAATTTTTCTGCCGATACCAAACGAAACTACCGAGAGTATCGGTAAATTTCGGTTCAAAAAATGTGGTATCGTCTCGGTATGGTGACGGAGCTTGTATCGTTTAGGTATCGTTTCGGTTTTCGATGCCGATACCAAACGATACCAAGACTCTTCTGGTTTCGTTGCCAGCCCTACTGGCGAGTTGAAGAAGATCGTGAACATAGTTACGATGGCAACTGGGCAGCTGCTACATGTGTCTAATTAGTAGTTCCGTATTTTCGAGTTCGACCCTCTGGTTAACTTTGGGTTGAGTAGAACATTGACTATGGAAGTATTAGAATTTGTAACAATCCTTATATTGTATATGTTATTTCTGAAATTGGCAACACCATGACACGATTAGTCTCAGCTTCCATCTTGATTATAACTCGTCCTTCATTTTTCCTTAAATTCATATTTTTTTTACAAATGTCAACTCAGATAAGTTCAGCATTTACTCCTGTAACTCCTTTATAAAATTTTAAACTCGACTAAACGAAAAACTTAAACACAAAATCGGAGTTCTTAGCACTCTGAGCTAAAAAAGAAATCCAAGTTTTGTTTTACAATTCAGGCTCGGCTCTGAACTAAAAAAAGAAAAATACATTATTATTGGAAGATCTGATTAGCATAAACCTTTTCATCCAGAAAGTATCAATTTACAAAGAATCAATACTTCAACTTGGGTCAGTAATAATATAGATAGCAGTCAATAGCAGATTGGAAAAATTAATACTCTTTTAAGGCTTTTAAAATCCACAAACCTTACCATAGCGATAGCTTCTAGCAGGCAGCTGCTGAATCTTGCCTCTACTAACTCATTTTTATATGGAGACAATATTTACTTTGTTTCAAATAAAGGTCCTTAGGAGAAATTCTAGTCCCATATTTGAAGAAGGTAAATTTCGAATAAGGTAAATCCATGAACTGTCACCAATCTACCTCAAAGAAAAATCATTTATAATGACAGAAATAGATTTAGATTTATTTCCATTTAAAGTTAACACCATAATATCTTATCAAAAAGTTTCCTGGAACTGGTGGGCATATGGGACACCTAGTTTATACACGGAAAGAGAGTCTTGCTCGGAAAAAGCCTTTGTAGTCTACGAGTATTTTATGGATAACGACAGTTTATTGTTACACTCGAAGTAATGCGATGACCAATAGCCTTGGGAAACGCAATTTTCCAACAAACTTTTATAAATAAAGAAGCCTGTTTTGAATAATTGGTTACATCATTTCACTCCACGGACCATTTAATTTCAAAAGTTCACAATTTATTTTCACATTCCAGAGAATTTGTATTTATTAATATCATTCAAAGAGAACCAACTTAATTTACGTACCAAGTTTTATTTTCCAGAAATAGAAGATGAATTTCCTTGCGGTGGTGATGCTGAAGTATTTACAAGAAAACAAATTTATTTTTATATTGTTTCTATCATTTCAAAATAATACCCTCACAAGAACAAACAAAGCAAACTTTAAACTTTGCATGTCCTCAAGATATCTAATTTATATATTTTCCAGGTAAGAGCCAATGGTCTTTCAAAAGTTCAGTCAGACACAAGGTCATTTCATATTTAAAAGAAAAGGGAACAAAAGAAACCCAGTGACAACAGATGGAGAAAATAAAACTTTTCAATAACTTTTAAAAGTCAAGTTTTGTTCAAGGAAATAATTTTATGATTTATAAGTTTTGTGATAATAATAAAAGTTTGCATAGAACCTAACGATTGTTTTTTGGGTCAAATTTGTAACTCAAATATGTAAGCCAAGGCGGAGTTATCTTGCAGGTTTGAAAAACACAAAAAAAAATAAAAAGGATATCCTTTCTTGTGTTTTATGTTGATGTTTGTGTTTGTGGCTTCCTTCTGGCTGAGTTTTAGAAGGAGAGTACTTTATTTAAGGAGAAAATTGTCATCGCGTGCCATCGTTCTTTTTAAATGAAATACGTGTGCAGCTGACATGGTCTCTCTGGGTAGTAGTTGTGTGGTCTTTAACATGGATGATGGAAATCCGGTCAAGAAGTGCATCAAGAATGAAATATTGTTTTCTTTTTTATGCAATATTCTTCTCTGGGATTGCATATGGTGTCAACGGTATGGCTTTGAAGTAGTGAAGAATATGAGGAAAATAGCTAAATGAAAGTTATGGCTTAGAAGCAGTGAGTGAGTAAGATGGAAAAATTTAAATTTGTATATTATGAGCAACTAAAGGATTAGATTCATTGCAATTTTAAATTGACCAATTTTACAAGCAATTCAGTTTCGAGAGATAATTATTAAATTATGGTCAGTTTTTGCTCAGGTGTTCCAAAGAACTGAATATATTAAAAAAATTTTATTCTTTCAAGTCAATTTCTATAAGAAAATCATACCCCTTAATACCTTAATGGGGAGAAATATACCCCCTCCAACACACTTTTTTATTGTTTCGACCGAACAATACTGAGAATTAGACCCTTTGAAGAATTTGTTGAGTAACGGAAATATGTCAGATCTTTATAATTTTGTCTGGCCATGATAGACATCAATTAGATTTGTAGTTATAAAAAAAATCAGATAGAATACTTGAACAGTTATTAAAATATCAACGTCAAAAATTCCATCATTTGTAGAACCACCCATACATAAAATATATGTGTAGGTATACCTATTACCCACATATTAATATATAAAAACTCAATTTTCATAATAAACTCATTTTTAATAAAATTGCAGTTAAGCCACTATGGTTTTCACGGCCTTATATAAGAACTCGGCTCTTTTTTTAATATTAAAGTTTTTGCTATGATAAGAAACCTTTGATAAATATGCAGATAAAATTGAAATTTAAAAAATTTATCTACTATAAACTAAGTTTCGAATTTTCAAAAACAAAAAAAAATAACAAAATTTTTCCTAGAAAATTTTGATTTCCTATAATTTTATAGGTATTCTATTCAATCATTGCAAACATTTTTCAGCAAAAAATTTGAATATGTATGCATTAGGGTGGTCCTTGGAAGTAGTCTTGGATAGCCCTAATTTTCGTAGATTTTTATTTCACCCCCCTGGTCTCCTATTTTCACTTTAAGGTACTAATTATGGGTAAAGGATCATTTTTATAAAACGCGAAAATTAATCCGAATAGTATTGATTAGATTCAGACGAAAAAAAAATTTTATGGGAGGAGTGGTCTATTTCCCCCCGGTCAGGTGGGAGGGGTAATTTTCTAGAAATTTGGCCAAAAACCGAAAAAAAAATATTTTAAAAAAACGGGAACACTTACAATGCCACGCCTTAGTTTTTTTTTTTAAGCCACGATTTCATTCTATAATATGCTTCCTAAATAAAATTTTTATTTTAAGCAGTTTTTGAAAAATAATTTTTACCTTAAAAAATTATAGTTTTTGTTTTTTAATTTTTAAGTTTGAAAATAATATTTTCAAAAGCTATTTGAAATAAAAGATTTATTTAGAAAGCATATTATAGAATGGAGTTTTGGCTTTCAAAAAAGCTTTGGCGTGTTATTTTAAGTGTTTCCGTTTTTTTTTTTAAGCAATTTTTTTCTTTTTTGATCCAAATTTTGATCCTCCCGTCTAAACGGGGGAAAATAGACCCTCCATCCAATTTTATTTTTTTCTGGTCTAAATCTAATCTATACCCTCAGATTGTTTTTTTTTTGTTCCGTTTTATTAGAATCACCCTAACCCCATAGTTAGTACCTTTTAGTGAAAATAGGGTGACCAGGGGGGGTGAAATAAGAATCTGAAAAATTAGGAAATTTTTTTTTTCTATGTAGAACCATTTCACGCCTATCCATCTCAGAATTTCAAAAAAAAAAAACAATATGAGTTCCATCCTAGTATGCATATATATGTTTATAAACGTACAAAATGTAGGTACATATATATTTTTAAAATTCCCATTCCTTTAGAATGTTTGTATAAAAATAAAATATTATAATCAGTCAAACCGTTTTCAAGAAAAATCAAAGAAAGTTTCTTTGGCAAAAAATTAATGTTTTTCTAACCAATGGTATCCCTCACAAAAAATATTGAACTTTTTTTTATAAAAAGTTGTTAAACGGTTCTTGTAAGGTACCGTTTTTTTTTTTTTTGATTTTTGACCAAAAATCATTACGTAAAAAGTTTGAAGAAAATCGATGAAATGGCTTAGGCTGTAGCTGAACAGACATACAAGACAAACAGAATATTTAAAGATCCATTTTTTTTTGTCTTCCGTATCATCATAAAAGTTGATCAGTTTTTAAACAAAATAAGTTAAAAAAAATAAAATTTAAGGTTTATCAACTATCAATTTGATAATTGACAACCATAATAGGGCTGATATAGTGCTAACATAATATATCGCAAGTATAAATTGTTTACAAGTATGATCTAACCAAAGATCAGAACCTCTGTTTCTTCATAATATCTGGTAAAAAAAAATATTTTTTTTCCCCGTGGGTAGGTGCAAAACCTGCTATTCAGGCTCATAGAAGTGTGAGATTCTTACTACACTAAAACCACCTTAAAATAAAGTATGCATTTTTCATTTATGTACATATATAAATAAAGTACCTGAGGTCCTGTCATGTATTTATTTTACATGAAAACAAAGCTGGTCCCAAGCAATAGTGGTAAGTACCAATTGCAAAGAAAAACACTTTTGGCCCTTAAAATTTGTCGTAAAATACAATGCCCCTGCTACATAGAACCAATTTCATTAGATAATATTCTTCTCATTTGTTATTCACAACCAATTGTACACCCAGGCGTATACGTACTTTTCATAGTTTTTTTACACTTTTTCTTGCATTTGTCTTGTGGATCTTACGTTCCACTTTAAACTTAATCTAACCACAACAACATAATTTTCTTAAAGTCATATTTTTATCTTTGGGTTTAAAAGCGCCAATGTCACTTTCTAAACAATATTGACTTCAGTACAGTATTTGACGCAGCGGAAGATACGGATAAAATAAATTATTAATTATAAGTAGAAAAGTACACTGAGCCAAAAAATTCTGTTTCACAAGAAAGAAACTGTTAGCCACGAGAGATAAAAGGCACCAAGCGCTTTAGCTTCTTGTAGTCAATGTCTTAATATTTAAATGACAGCTTTAAATTCTTTGTTTGCAAAAACTAAAACTTCGAACTGCAAATGAAAAGTTTTCGCTACAAACAATATTTATTCTCACAACTCGTTTTATTATTTTTGGCTGTGAACGAATAAGCATTGAAGATTAGCTGTCTAATATTTCGCTATAAGTATTTTTGAAATTTGTGAAAGGAATTTATCAGATTGACTCTTAAAGTTTAAAACATTGAATAAAGATTAAAACCATTGCATAAAGGAATAATGTTATTCCTAGAACTTAATCCTAAAACTGCAAAACTATTTTCATTTTAACTACAAAAAGCTTACTTTCTTACCATAAAGGGAAAGTGTTTATGACAAACAATATTACCTTTAAAATTTATTGCGAAGCGAAGAATTGTTAATTTATAATTCTTTCACTTACAAATAATGGTAAAATCATTCTTATTAAATATTATTATTAATTAAAATAAATACTCATAGTTAAATGAGTACTCAAAGTTTTAAAAATTTCAGAGTCAATCTGGGGCCTACCATTAGACATAAAGTCTTGTCTGGTATATTACCAAAAATTTCACAAACATTGCATAATGTTATTAACTTTACTGATATAAGACAGTGTGAACTAAAAGACGATTAAGTTCAAAGCACGTGATTTTATCAGTTTTGAATATTAACACCATCTTCGCAACTTATTCATCCTCACATTCTTTGTCAATCACAGCATAATCTATATCGTTTGTAACAAACAATTAAAGAACTACCCACCAATGCAATTAACATTTCTGTTAAATTCTTTGGCAATTTATGAACAAAACTTTTTCTTTGTTGAATACAGTGAAAAACCATAATCACAAGCAATTTAATAAAAAATGTGTTCTAAAGCCATACATTCTTGAGAGCCCTAGCAAATCGCTATATCCCATAAATTGTTATTAGTAGTGGATAATTTCTACTAAAATTAAGCAGTATTAAATACGCAATGTTTGTAACAAGGAAATGTTTCTGAGAGTGTACCTCTGGTAATAAGGTCATTTGCTTTTAACAATCATAAGACAATCTTATTAAATCTTTTTAAGACACTATAAAGTTCTCTATATTTTTTTCCATTCGCAATATTTCGTATTCTTTTTTAAAGTTAGCTTTTATTACAAAAACTAAATAGCTTACTTAGACCCGTTTGCTGATACGAAACTTATTGTTATATTTAAAAGCTTATGTTCCACTTTTTCCTTTGCGTATACTGTCACATTAGCGCTTATGTTCTACTTTGATTATTTAAGTTTCGTATCAGCAAATGGCCCTTAATGTTTTTGTTTTATGTTTTTAATTAATTTTTATTTTTCAATTTCTGAAAATTGTCTTAAAGCTAAACACAAATTCATTAGTCTCTAATTTGAACACACCACGTGATTAAAAATTTACCTGACTTTTCTTTTCATGCACATAATTCGGTTATACTTACATCTTCTCTCAAAATAAGGTGCCAGCTATTAGTCTTATATATAGGCCATAATTTCTAAATTTTGTAGAACTTTTAAAATTTACCTTACGAATAAATATGAAATTTGAAGCATTTGCTTAATTCAGATGCTTGGGTGTTTTATAAAAAGCTGTAAATAGTTTCTCCACCTTCTTTTTTTCCAAAGTTTCAAATTGAAAGTTTTAATTTTTTTGTTATGGTTAAATTGTCTTCTAACAATTTGGTACCCCCTTTTAAAAATTACCTCTCCCTTCTTTAGGAAAAAGAGCTCCTTAAGCTTATTTGGGAACGAAATAACTGTTCATTTTTGGCGGATTTCCATCCAACTTCTAAACGTTTTTACTTAAGCACAGGGTGAGTTGAAAATACAAAAAAAAGTTTTAATGACAACAAAATGTGCTGAATAGACATTTTTTCCATCAAAGAAAATATAATATGTTAATGAAGGTTTTTTGATTAGGAATTGCACACTACCTCCTAACTAAAATGTTCTTAAAATTTATTAATGAATTCATAATATACCAATCATATCAGTCGTGTTTTATTGAAAATCTTGTAAAGGTTATTTACGCAAAGTAATAATGTTCAATAAAACATGAAAAAGAAAAAAAATATTTGTGTATTGGACACGAAGTAAATATTGTTGGGAAATCTTTTGAAAAAATATTTGAGTTAAACAAAGTAATGCAAATGTCTAACTCAATTTTTGTCTCTAATTTTGACATACATTTGACGCATATGGATCTACACGCTTGGTTTTTTGATTGCTAGTACCAAAACTTATGAATCGATTCACTCTATTATAAACAACATCACTGTTTTTGAAAACTCTAAATGAACCTCAATTTGATCGTCAAATCATTATCATTTTGTGACGCAAATATTGTCAAATAAGTATAAGCAAACGTTGCAAACGTATTCACGTCAAAGAAAAATATTATTTTTATGGATTTATTTTTGTAAGTCACCCTGTGTTTTGTCGTTAAGGATATTTCTTCGCCAACGACATTTATATGAACATATTATGATACAATGTAAATTGAGGTGGAACAAGAAAATGAGTTGCTTGTGTTTAATTCTTTTGTTTAATGAAACATTGTACCAACATACCTAACCTATACATACATATATTTTGTTGATATTATGTTTCCATTCTTTTAATGTCGCGGCATTTTGTATTGTTTCAATAAAAGAAATCACCAACCCACTACTTCTTTGTTTCAATCTGTCGCGCCGTTTTTATTATACTTTTATTGTTTTCATTGTTTAACCTTGTGTTTTTGTTTGCCTTAATCTATTGTAGGTATTCATCACCCAGGGACCAATCATTCTTTAGAGTCTAGAGGTCTCAAAAGTATAAATGAATGTTGCCTTTTCGTGTGAGAAATTATATATAAAATAATCACCTTTGATTTTATTCCTGTCTAGCCGTTTCCCAGTAGGTATCTGTACATTTCACACTATACAGAAATTAAAGAAGAACGATATGTGTGGCAGTAAGTTAGTTCATAAATTATTCCTTGTGTTTTAAACTTTGTCAATATTTATATTAAATTTAAATTTAAATTTTTGTCTGATGGGCTTTCAGGAAGCCGTAGGAAATTGCGCCAAAAACAATTTTGGAAAAACCCCAAAAAAAATTTGACATAACTATTAAAAAAACGCCCAAAATTAAAATGGAAAATACAGCAAAAACGTGAAAATTACGCCAAGCATTTTTAAAAGGAGCCAAAAAAGAAAAAAAGGAAAAAACGACCAAAAATATAATAACTTTTTGGTGTAATTTCCAAATTAGTTTTGGAAATAAGGCCCCAAAAAGTATAAGCCCAGCTTTTTATGGCCCAATTTCCATAATGCTCTTATTTAGAAACTAAGCCAAAAAAGTATAAGAATGAATCCGAACGGTACGTGCTGGGTGTTGGCCAGCAGGATGAACGCGAAGTGAGCAGTGGCGAGTCCGGCACCTCACCGGTGTATATCATCTGCATCCATCTTACAAACGTGTACATTTTTGTTTTTGATTTTGAAAAGAATAGTCCCTCGGTGAACTTAGTTCCGGAGAACTTAGTTCCCAGCACTTTTTTTTCGTTTACCTTGGTTTTTCGTCCTGTTCGCTATGGGCTTTTTGTTTTTTGGTTTTTTTTCTGGTTTTTGTTCACGAGGAATTCCCGCGTCAAATGTTCGAGAAATCTCGGTGAACAGTTATTGACAGTTCGATTACAACGTCAAAGCTTCACAACACATTCGCAAGTCCGTACCAGCGAGAAATGTCAAAAAATCAACTTCTCCACTCGCAATTGTTCACTATGCAAGGGGGCTAAAGCGGTTACCGGCTTCACTGCCTTACTCATAAAACAAAATGCAAGGCTCTTGAAAATGTGTAAACTGTCTTTTCTCTCTTCTCGCCACAAAACTTTGTCTTCTTCTCCACCTTGGTATAATCGTAAACTTCGTTGTCTGCGAAATAAGAGAAATAAGTTGTGGAAAATTTTCCTCCGCTCTCGTTCTCCTACTAACTATTCTAACTATCTTGGTTCTTATCTACATTTTAACGAGCTATACAACTCCCTTTACCAACGCTATCTAATTACCACGCAATCCCACCCAATCAATGATCCTAAGTCATTTTTTCGGTTTTTCAACTATAAACGAAAATCCGATGGCTACCCTAACACCTCTCTTTCAATAACGAAACCTCAAACGATCCTAGGACTATCGCCGACCTTTTTGCTAAATTTTTTAAACAATCTTTTGCAGATGACTCCTTTGCACCTGATTCTGCATATTTCAATTATCTAAAAAACTTTTCTCTTGGACCGCTTTTCCCTCGCACTGTGGATCCGTATCTCATCGAAACTAAATTAAATCAACTAAACGATGAATTTAATCCCGGTCCCGATGGTCTCCCTGTCATACTTCTAAAAAAACGTTCTTCCACCCTTTCTCTTCCTCTCTCAAAACTTTTTAGCCTTTCCCTAAATCTTGGTGAATTTCCTCAGATATCGAAATCATCTTTCATTATCCCTATACACAAAAAAGGTTCGAAGGGTGATGTTAACAATTATCGTCCAATTGCCAAGCTTTCTCACATACCCAAACTCTTTGAAAGTATTTTGTATGAAACGCTTAGCTTCCACTGCAAATCTCTCATCTCCCCCAGACAACATGGCTTTCTCAAATGCAGATCTACAACCACTTACCTTGTTGAATTTATGTCTTTCACGCTATCAGCCATGAAAAAAGGTTGCAAAGTCGATGTTATATCAACTGATTTTAGTAAGGCCTTTGATAAAATCTCCCATAAGCTAATACTTTTCAAATTGTCCTCTCTCGGCTTCGCACCTTCTTTGTTAAAATGGATCTCCTCTTACCTAGATAATCGTTATTAAAGCGTTCGTTTTAGAACCGCCACCTCTTGCTCTTTCCTAGCTAGCTCCGGTGTTCCCCAAGGCAGCCACCTAGGCCCTCTTTTGTTCATTCTTGCTATTAACGATATTGAAAAGGTCATCAAACACTCTTGTATTTCACTGTACGCTGATGATACCATGTTTTTCAAGATTATTTCGTCGACACATGACTCTTCCCTTATTCAACAGGACCTTGACAGTTTTTCAATTTGGTGTCTTAAAAATTGCTTGGAGCTCAACGTTGCCAAATGCCAATCAATCACTTTTATGCGTAAGCGTATTAAATCTTCTCCCCGTCTTTACCTCCTTCATGATCAACCCATACCCACCGTTGAATTTATTCGTGATCTTGGCATAATACTTGACCCGGAACTTAATTTTCTCTCCCATGTAGATGATATCATTCTCAAGGCAAATTCAGCCCTCGGCTTCGTCAAAAGATGGTCAAAGGAATTCTCTAACCCTTATGTGACTCGATCCCTATACATATCATTCGTTCGCCCACTCCTCGAATACGCTTCTCAAGTTTGGTCCCCTTATCAACTTATACACATTTCCAGAATCGAGAGCGTCCAGCGTCGCTTCCTTCGCTTTGCTCTTCGAGGCCTTGAATGGACCAATCCCCTGATCCTGCCTCCCTATCTAGACCGCCTTAAACTATTCAACTTGAATTCTTTGAAAGAACGTAGAGAAATATCAGACATTCTCTTCATTCATCGATTATTTTCTGGTTCCGTTGACTGCATTTCACTCTACAACTCTATCTCCTTTAACATTAACCCTCGTTCTCGAAATCCTCGTCTTTTTTATCTTCCAACCCACAGGACCTCATATTGCTCAAACGAACCTATCTTTCGAATGCTGCGAAATGTTAATCTGAACATGAACTCCTTTGACTTTCACCTTAGTACTCCATCCCTAAAACTCCGTCTTCTGAATTGCCCTCCCCCTCACTAACGTTAGCTTAAGTTCTTAGTTTTAAGTTAGATTAAGAATTAGCTTGTATTAAGCCGAATAAATGGGGGTTTTGCCCCCACCAAAATGTTCTTTTTTATCCCATCACCTTCCATCGAGATTTAGATACAAATAAGGAAGTTAAAGGCGGATTAAAATTGAGTGCTAGCAGAGCAAATGGAATAGAAGATACAGCCGTAAACTACATGATTTTAGATGTGGATGTTTTAAATGGACAACAATACTCAAGTTATAGAAGTCTTTGAATCCTTGATCCTAGGTTTAAAGTGAAAAGGAGCGTCTGAAGTAAGGACCAAGCACATTATGTATTCAGAGTGCTTGGTTTTGAAGAGGGGAAACAGCTGGCTCAGGAATTTGAAAGATGAAAAACTGCTAATTAAGTTGGTATTTCATTCAAATTAATGAATTTTATCCTAGTTTTTTTTTTTTGGAATAAAAAGTGGTTGTTTGTTAGTCGTATAGGCTCAGAATAATACAATCAAAAGCCTATATGTACTAAAAGTGGAATACCATTTGACTTCAAAGTAATTTACCTATAACCAAAAACTCATTTTAAAGACATGATTTTATCCCCACAATATGCGTGAAAAGCTTGTTGCTGTCACGTTGACTACCTAGCTAATGATATTTTTATTTGAAAGTTAACTCCCAACCACCCCAAAATTTATGTTTCGAAAGTATAAATCGCAATTCATAGCTTCTTGAATTATTTTATTTCTTTTATTTGAGTGATTCTAAGAAATCGACAGTAGGGGCCATCAAACATTCATAGCATGCCATAAAGATGTGAGATATTCAAACTCTTCATTTTTTTCTTTTTTCGTTTTAGCTGAAGGACTGAAAGTTGAAAACAAATTGCTCCAATTTATTCTTTGGTGTGGTGTTTAGTTGAAAAGTTTCTTTCTAATCTTCAACAAGAAAGAATTCTCATAAAAAAACACCCAGAAAGCTGAATTCTCGAGGATTAATTTCTTTCCGAATAATTTGCCTTCGTTTAGTTGCGAAAAGTTTTTCTTTTTTATTTATTTTTTTTTTTTTACTTTTCATTTTATAGGGTTTCATCAAGTATCAATCTGAAAATCGATTAATGCCTTAAGTTTTTATTTTTTCATTTTAGAAATGATTTCCAATTAATTATATGGCTGGGAAATTTGTTGAAAACTCCATGGCAAAACAAAAGTGGCTAACTCGCCTTTATTTTGGGATTCACTTTTTTTTTGTAATTCAGCCAGATGTTTGCAAAATATCGGAAAAACCTATCTTCCAGACATAAATTATAATTTATGAAGGCACACAGGATATTTTCACAGGATGCTAACGTGCTCTAGGGCAGTTTTAGTTGTTTTTTTTTTAACATCGTTCTTTTGTTGGGATAGGAGAGAAAAAAAAAAGAAAATCGAATATGAAAAAGGAAAGTTGGAGAAAAGGAAGAGATTATTTAAGTCTTTAATCCAGTTATTTTTTTTCTTTTTTTAGATTTAAGCTTATGATGGTTTTTCACAAATCCTTGAAGAGTGGCATTTTATGGGATTAAGTGAATTCAAATCGGAAGTTTTTAATATTCAAAGATTTTGGGTTGAACTCTTGCTTACTTATATGTACCTATGTGAATCAAAATGAAATGGTATCATAGCTATGGGCAATGGCTGTGATAAATATTTTAAACTTTAAGTGAAGAAAAGATTAGGGTTTTTGTTTTTTTAGGATTGGCTCTGTTGAAAAATAACCAAAATTAAAAGGACTCAAGAGAATAAATTTTTAATGAACTGAAAGAGAGAAAGTCTTAGAGACATAATTAAATTGTTATAAATACAAAGAATACCAAAATAAACACAAAATAGGCACGTGTGTTTTTTACAAACCTATAAATAATAGAAATTTGCAAGAAAAAAAAATAAGACCAGCAAAACTCATAATGAAATTAAAATCGAAAGCTTTTTAAACAAAAAACCAATTTTTGTGGTATTTTGGGTTCTTAGGATTTACAGTTTGCAAGCTTTTGATTATTATGGGTTTTAAGAATTTTGGATTTCAGGGTTTTGTTTAACTAACTTTCTGGGTCTTGAAAAGTCATGTCGTAAGAGAGTAGTCGTGAGAAGGAACTTTCTAAAGAAATTGACTTAAAATTTATAAATATAAAAAGCAAAGGTAATATTAACACCTTTGTTCTTTTAAGTTGTTTTTTTTATAAATATTTTTTTAAAAAATAATACAAACCAAAATAAAAAAATGAGAACCAATTTCTTTCTTAAACTAATTTTGTTGAAATTTTTGGTTATTGAGAACAATTTTTTGATTTTTGTTTTCAAATGCCTTCATCAATTTTTCATTAAACACTGAAAACCGTCTGTTAAAATATATTGTAGTTTTGTTGAAAATTAAAATACTTATTTTTTAACTACTGGAAATTGAGTGATTGTAGAAGAGAACAATTTGAATTCCAGATTGTCAAATTACAGAAAATCTAGTTTTTCTTAAATTCAATTTTTTTCAGAAACTATGAGTCATTTTTGAAAACTGTTTTCACTATTTGATTGCAAATTGATAAAGGCATTGAATAATAAAACAAAAATTGATAACCTAAAATTTTTGAAAAATAAGTTTAAGAAAAAAATCAGTTTTTGTTTTTTCATTTTTATTTTAAGTTCGAAATGATTTTTTTTTTTCAAAAAATATATACAAAATCAACTTTGATTAATGCAATTATTAAAAAATTGATTGTTGGCCTTAAGAAAAAATATAGCGTGACATTTAAAGTATTGCTGTTGTTTTTTTTTAATATGTTTGTACTCTTTTAAGTCTGGACTGGATTGGATGTTCAAGATGTTTGGAGAACCTTTGAAATAGCTTTAGACTAAGAGCTGGCAGCATACTTATGGGTTGAACGCATAACCAAAAAATGAGTATGAGTGTCTGTAGGTGCATGCATCTTGACTTAAGATTAAAGAGTCTAGCATGATTTTTTTGGCTCCTGTGGTAAGGACGAGGGGATGAAAACATCGGTTGGGGCTTAAGAACATTGGAAATGGAAATTATGAGAGTAAAATGTTTACGAGCATAACAAATATTTTAATTGGCTAAAGTAACTTCATTGTTAGTTTAAATGAAAAATAAGAACTCCATCTTAGTTATTGATTGAATTTTATTTTTGATTTAAATTTTAGGTACTTTAATCACTGTATTTATTTATATGGAAATAAAAATAAAATTATCCAATTTTGAGACATCGTATTAAAAAAAATTAAACTTTTTTTAAAAATTCAAAAATTATTTTCTGCATAATTCTGATATGCAATATTTTTTCAATCTTATTTGATATTTGAATATAAAAATTATTCTTATTTGTTCAGCCGATAATGATTAGATACATAGTTTAAAAAAAATTATCTGTGAGAAGTACTATAGATATTTGCTTTTGGTAAATTTTTCCTAGCGGTTTTTTGACATTTGTATCGAAGGTATTTTTTTTTATTTTTTTATAAAAATAAATATTTTAAAAATATTTTTCAAATTGTAAAAAAAACTTTTAATACTAAGTTTTATAAAAATCAAATATGTACGAGTATTTTTCATATTATGTACATTAGCGTGATCCTAATATTGGTTATTTCTTTTTGAAAATCTCAAATGGATAGGCATCAAATGGTTCTACATAGAAAATAAAATTTTTCCTAATTTTTTTCAGATTTTAATTTCACCCCCCTGGTCTCCTTATTTTCATTTAAGGTACTAACTATGGGGTTAGGGTGATTCTTATAACACGCGAAAAAAATAATCTGTGGGTATAGATTAGAGTTAGACGAGAAAAAAATAGTTTCCCCCGTTTAGGCGGGATGGGTAATTTTCTCAAAATTTCGATCAAAACAGAAAAAATAATTTAAAAAAAAACCAGAACACTTACAATGCCATGCATAAGCTTTTTTTTAAAGCCACGATTTTATTCTATAATATGGTTTTTAAATAAAGTTTTCATTTCAAATAGTTTTTTGAAAAAATAATTTTTAAACATAAAAATTAAAAAAAACAAAAATTATGACTTTTAAGAATAAAAATTATTTTTTCAAAACTATTTAAAATAAAAACTTTATTTAGGAAGCATATTATAGAATGGAATCTTGGCTTTAAAAAAGCTAAGGCGTGGCATTGTAAGTGTTCCTGTTTTTTTAAATATTTGTTTTCTGTTTTGACCAAATTTCTAGAAAATTACCCACCTGTCTGAACGGGGGGAAATAGACCCCCCCACCCATACATTTTTTTTGTCTGTTCTGAGTCTAATCTATACACTCAAATTTATTTTCGTATTTTATATGAATAATCTTTTACCCACAATTAATACATTAAAGTGAAAATATGGAGACCAGGGGGGTGAAATAAAAATCTGAAAAATTAGAGAAATTGTGTTTCAATGTCTTGAATCGATTGAGGACTATCCAAGACTACGTCCAATTTAAGGACCACCCTAATGTACATATTTGGTTTTCGAAAAAAAATTGAACAATTTTGAAAAAAATCCAAAAAATATTATTTCTTATTTTGGTAAAAAAAAATATTTACATTGCTTAAAAGTTTCTGCATATGCAAACTATTGAATTCAAAATAAATTTTTGAAGAAAATCAAAACAATAATGGTTCATTAGAAGTTACTATATTTAAAAATAATTTTTTGAAAAATGGTTTCCCATCCCAAGGTAGCTTTTAACAAAAGAAAATTATTGAATGTCTTTAAGAAAAGTGGAACCACTTTTAAGAAAAATAAGATTTTGATAAAAAAAAATCAGTGTATTATTGTAGGTATGGTGTACTTTTTGATAAGAAAAAAAATTACCAAAAAGCGTTATTTACGATACCTGCCATAAACGTTTTTTATAATTTTCGATTTTCACATTAACGGCTTAAGTGATTTCAGTAAAAAATTTGTATACAAAATTTTTGATAAAATATTAATAATATACTCGTATATCGTTTCAAAATTTTGAAAAAAAAATAAATTTTGGATTTTTAAAAAAATATCAAAAAATTTTTTGTTTGAAAATTCAATATGTCAAAAATGAGTTGATGAATTTTTTGAAACTAGGTTTCAAATTTTGAAACTAGGTTTCAAAAAGTATTTTAATACATTCTCAAAACTGGCATACCAAAACTTTTTAAAAAAATGTTATTGAAATTGTGTGTACAGGGTGATTGGTATATGGTGCACGTAGGTTGGGTTAAGACAAGAAAAAAATCGTATGGGGTGGGCCTCTATTTCTAAAAATTGACTTAAAACAGAAAAAAATATTTAAAAACAACAGTACAATTTACAATATCATGCTATACTTTTTCGGGAAGCCAGAAATCTCTTCTTTGATTTTCATTTTAAATTAGGTTGTGTTAGTGACGTGTTTTTGAAAAATTAATTTTCAAACTCGAAATTTTGAAAAAAAAAATTAAAAAGAAACTTTCAAATTAATTTTTTTAAAAATTTTATGCAATTAGGAATAATTTCTATTTTCAAAATTCAATGCTCTTATTAATTTTCAATAAAATACAGAATACCGGATGTTAAAATGTATCTTAGTTTTTGAGAAATGAAAAAAAAAGTACTTTTTTCCCAAGAAAAACACTTTCTACAGCGTTCTACAGAATTCAGTCCTCAAAATTTCATCATTTAATGTCAACTCTTGCACTGGGGTATATGAGTGATATTGGTGAAAGTCATCGGTATAAATCACTGCCTGCTTTGAGGCAATTCAAGCTAAGTTGCTATTCTTCTGGTGCTAATGGTGGGATTACGTCGTACCAAATCCAAAATCCCTTCCTCTATGTCTGTTGATACATCAGATGACCTTTCTCTCCTTCAAGTTTCCAGTACTCCATGTTCCCTAAGATGGTTGTGAAGTCTTGAAAAAAGTGAATAGTGGGGACATCTCCTATTGGGGAACCTTTCAGCGTACAATCTTTGTGCTTCCCGACTGGAACCATCCGCTAAGCCGTAGCAATAGTGCATATCTGTCAATTCTTCCCGAGAGTAACTTGCCATCGTTTTGTATTGACAATTTCATACGCAATTTAGAAATCAGTTTCAAATAGAATGTCCTTCCATATTTATTTGTGGTTAGGTAAAACGTGCAATTCATAAAAACTGAGATACATTCTTTTCACCGGTTTTTTTTTTAATTTAAAATTAATAAGATCACTGAATTTTGAAAATGAAAATCATACTTAATTCAGTAAAATTTTGAAAAAAATTGATTTGAAAGTTTTTTTTTCAAAATTTCGAGTTTGAAAATTAATTTTTCAAAAACTGTTCACTAGGTTTTAAGGCTTTTTGCTTCCAAAAGTGTTGTGTCGAAATTATCATAATTTTTTTTCATTTTTTGAAGAATCACCCATTTATAGAAATCAAAAACGTAGTCTCAGTATTCAGTTTTTAAAAAAATGCCTTTTTCGTTGCTAATCGATCAATAATCATTTAGCTTAGGTACACTAGTAAAATTCCAAAACGTGTTTTTTTGACTGAAAGTATGTAACTCAAACATTTTATATGAATGTGCCATGCTTCAAAGCAAACAGTTATTGGAGCATACTTTTCTAATCCAATAACTAAACTTTTAGTGATTAAAATGAATGTAATACTTAAAAAGTCCATGTGTCCAGTCCAGTCAAACTACTGACAGTAGAAATCACACTTCTACCTACTAAGTGAAAACTCATCTATGATTTTTGGTTTATAATTTAAGTTCCAACGGCTAAATCATTTTTTGAAAGTCTTTGATTGAAGATAATAATATTTGGCTTCACAAATTATTTAAGTCAGCCAAGCAACTGAAAGGATTATCAAAAAATTACATTTTGACAAGCGAATATTAAAGAAAAAAAAATACCAAAAATAATTGAAATGGTAGCTAAGGCTAGATTCGCTGGTGCAGAAAGTAAAATAATTTAAGAAACATCCCACTAAGATTCACATTTGGAGTAATTTACTGAATCTTTTCTTTCAGAAAATCAGTTAGGTAAAAAATTGCACTATGAACCTTCTGTGTTTGCTCTCTGGCTCATGAATTTTTCTCTTATAACTTCCATATATTTACAAACAACTATTTTAGACTCTAGTAATCTTGTTTATAAGAGCCAGTACGTGTAGCCCAGTTGTTCATTTTATTTCGTTTAGATTCTGAAAAATTATTTTTATAAAAAGAAAATTTCATATTTTTAGCAAAACCCTGTTTCCTTAACTTTTAATAAAAAGTGTTTCTATTTAGCGATGTTATAGCCTTTAAACAACTTTTTTTTTAAATTGCATTTCCTGCCTGAACAGGAAAATATAGAGGCCTCTTCAATACGACTTTTACTTGTTTTTCTCCAACCTATTCATACTCTTGCCCTTTGATATTCTCTATATGGACAGCATAATAATTTTAAACTAGAGAGTATTTGGTTAAAGACTGACTGCAAGTCAAAAGTAGGGTATTATTGGAGTTAGAATAATTCAAAATAACCACAGGGTAATAAGATAACAAATTAATCTAATATTGTTTACGAATAGAAAATAAGTTGGAAAACAATTTTCCTATCCACTGATGCAATAATTTATTTTATTTACAATATCATTTTCATTCCTCTGAAGATTTTCTTCAAATTAAGTCCACAATAACGTTTATTGAACCCTGAATAACCCTAATATAGAGCTTTTATTCCCCCTTAGGATAGTCATTATTGTTCCGGTATGCTTCCATAAGTCTGTCAACAAATTTTCTATAGGTAGAACTTAATTTAAACAATTCTGATGTGGTCCAGATCCAGAAAATGCATCGTATATGTCAAAAAAAGCAACACAACACAAAAACCCACAAACCACAAAACCAACCGACACATTTCCAACATAAATATATCAATCCCTCTGCAGATACAATTTCACAAGCTACTACATACGCCATCCGTCTCAAAGTCCCATACCAACTTAAATACTTCTAACTAGATATATGTATATATGTACATACGTAAAGGTATCAACAATATCAAAACACAGTATGAATCTGTTGATACGAAATGTGGGTCATACAGCTGAGTTGCAATAAATCAATCAGGTAAAGTAAAACATTTTCATTCTGCCAACTCAAGACTTCCATGCAAAAGGGCTATAAGTTTTGTAGCACATTCGCTATGCCTTTGCCTCTTTATTCCGCTTTCTACCTATATAGAGACCTATTAGGTACGTTACCTTACCTTTTTTGGGTGGGAAAAGTAACGTGTGAATGCATAATTTTAAGGAAGGTAGACACCTATATGCATCTAGGAGCAGGAGGGCAGAAATAGCAAAATTGGAAATCTGTCGCTATATAGAACGATACTGATCCTGATTTATCACCTCGTTGTGATGCTTAAAGTCCTGAGTGTCACATCAGTATGTGCTTGTGTTTGTATTGTGTGTTATTTTTTGATGTTGTTTAGATTGTGTGTAGAGTGTAGACTTTGGTGCTTCTGCTTGTATGGGTTCATGAAAATAAGTTTATTCAACAAGGATCGAAGAAGCCACAGTTAATGTTCCCACGCAATTGGGGTTGCCATTTTTCAACAGTTTCTACTCGTATTTCTATCTGAATAAAATATTACTTTAAAATAAATTAAATTTAAAATTTCTTTCGCAAGTTATTATTATTGACCTTTGACTACAAGTACCTACCTTATGTTCCTTGTGGTACACCAGGGTACCCATTTTATGATTTTCAATTCATATTAATTGAATAAAGTTTGAACTATTTGAATGACGTATAGATCTCAGTGAATTATAAGAAAATGAAAAATTATAATTGGTAAATTAAACAGTCTCTTTATTGACTGTGTCTTCAAACACCAAATATCATTAATTTTTAAGATTTCGTTAAATCTTCTAATCAAACTGATCTATATAGAATAATTGAAATATAAGTGGATACAATAATATTGACGTTGGTATACCTTTAGAAATGAATGTAATACTCATCTAACTATTGTTAAACTAGTGGCAACCTTGTTTTAATATTTTTATTTCACATGTATGCATCTATCTACATAGATATACCTACTCTTTGTCAACTTGAGTGAATGCACATATACCTACGTACCTAATTTGAATTTGTATAAATCTTCACCTTTATATAGAGACGAGACATGTAGAAAATATTTATGTTGGTTAAAGGTATTTTGTCAATTAAAAAGGATGTTCGTATAGTTTTGGGACCGAATGCCGACAGACAATGATATCTCCTTATTTGAAGTAGGCTTTTGTATACGAACGATGAAGTCAACAGCAATATATAAGGTGTGATAACATAGTTTAGTTTGTTAACACTATTGCTTTTACCCTTAATGGGATTTGATTGTGATATTTTGCATGTGTATGTGTAATGTTCAAATGAAAAAGGTTTAAATGTGAAGAATAAGAAAATTGCGAATTGTTATCTAACTGGTTATTGGGGGGTTTATTTTAAATAAGCCATTAAAGAAGTGAAAATTCATTTTAAAGTTATTGTTGGCAAATTAAGAAACTAGTTATAAGTTTTGTTTTGAGATAAAAATGTATTAAATATACAAAACACAATCATGAAATTATCTCGCTAACCACCTGCAATTCTATGAGTTTTACGAGCCTAATGTACAACCTGCTATATAGATAATTGGATTCTACACATGTACGTGCTTTTGAATACTCCAAAAGACGAAGAAAATAAATTCGATTGAGGAATTTTAAAAATCTAGGAAATCAAATTACTTGAAAAAATAAAATGCACGACTGGGTCACACGTACTTGCTCTTATGTTCAATGTTTTTTAATGCTAAAAAAAACTGCTTTGGGAGTTTAAGATGAAAAAAAGACCAAAACGTCATCTTAATTTTTTATTTAATATGATTGTATGGACAAAAAAATTTTAAATCGTTGGAGTGGTTTTCTTAAGAAATTACAGGTTGGGTATAAGGTGCACCAAAAAGCTGGAGCGAGTAGGTTGGGTTAAGACAAGAAAAAAATCGTATAGGAGGGGGGTCTATTTCCCCCCGTTTAGTCAGGAGGGGCAATTTTCTAAAAAGTTGACTTAAAACAAAAAAAAAAAATTAAAAACAACAGTACAATTAACAATTCTATGCTAAGCCTTTTTGAAAAGCCAGAAATCTCTTCTTTGATTTTCATTTTAAATTAAGTTGTGCTAGTGATCAGTTTCTGAAAAATTAATTTTCAAACTCGAAATTTTGAAAAAAAAAAATTTAAAAAAAAATTTCAAATTAATTTTTTCAAAATTGTATGTAAATAAGTATACATAATTTTTATTTTTAAAATTCAATGCTCTTATTTATTTTCAATAAGAAAACAGGAAACTGGATGTTAAAATATATCTTAGTTTTTGAGAAATAAAAAAAAAAAGTTCTTTTTTCCAAGAAAAGCACTTTCTACAGCGTTCTACAGAACCCTGTAGAACCCTAACCCGGCTTTGTGCCAATTCAAGCATAGTTGCTATTCTTCTGGTGCTAAGGTCGGGATTACGTCGTACCAAATCCAAAATCCCTTCCTCTATGTTTAATGATACACCAGATGACTATTCACTCCTTCTAGTCTCCATGTTCCCGAAGACGGTTGTGAAGTCTTATAAAAAATGAATAGTGGGGACATCTCCTATTGGGGAACCTTAGCAATAGCAATATTGCATATCTGTCAATTCTTCCCGAGAGTAACTTTCCATCGTTTTGTATTGACGATTTGATTTTGTCCTTCTATATTTTTTTTTTTGGTAAGGTAAAACTTATTTGTTTTTTTTTTTTTAATTGGTATAGGTAATCCTTTTAATTTGGGTAACACGTAGACGCCCAACTAACATACTCTCGAGAGCTAAGCTCCCATTTTCTCAAAAATACGCTCATAGTACTTTTTTTAGATCTTATTGCTAAACTTAAGACATGATCTGTCATAATGAAACATAAATTTGTCTCATAGTGTTTTCATTAAATGATTTAAGCATTTTTTCTTGTATCAAATCACTTTAATCTTATACCTAGAACAATTATTACTCCTGTATGTCAATTGAAAGTCTTATAATAGTTTTGTTTTCAAATTTAAACTCTAAACGTCATTTTTAAGTCTTTAAAATCTCTTAACAAGAGCTAATAAAGTAACAACTACAAAACTCTAACTAAAGGATTCATATGAGATGTTGCACTGACAGCAGCTTTATTTGATTCATTCAACAGTCGTTCTTTTTTTTAACGTTTTGCATGTACATTGTTTTCTGGCGTTCAGTTTTCTATTGGTCTGTCTACCTGAAGGAAACATTGGATGCTGATGCCGATTACTGTTTAAAATGTATTTTATTTTGTTACAAATGTGAACTTTCGGTGATAGACTTTCTTTTTATTTTATTTCGATGTAATATAAGGTTTTTTTACGGCATAAGCCCGTTGGAAACGTTTTAATGTTTTAAACTTCGTAACTTTGTCAGAATTTGTGTGGAAAATTAGACAGATTTACGCAGTTTAAAATTTTACTACGAATATCAAATATTATAGTTTTGTTGCGGAATGTTAATTTTTTTGATATTCTTTGTCCATTTATTCCAAAAATTATGACGTTATAATGAAGATTTATCGTTCGGAAAAGGTAATCTTAATATTTCAAACTTAGACATTTCATCTTTTTTTGAAACATCAACAGTAATTCACATTCTTTAGAAAAAAGGGAACGCATCACCGATTTGTTCTTGGTTCGTTTGATAGATGTCAAAATAAAGTCGCATTAAAGCATCAGACTCCTCATAAAAAAGTGTTTATTTACATACCAACATAAATGGACAACACTCTCATAAAAATGTCTTTTTAAGAGTTAAAAAGTATATGCTGTCATAGCCATATTTAAATTTGAACGAAGTGTTTTTTGTATAGTTTGAGGGTTACCGTGATATGAAATTAAATTTTGAAATAATTTATTTGGTTTTCCATTATGATGAATTTATTTAAGTTATATTTATGTATATATGTGTATTGATATTGATGTTTATTTTGTTCAACATTAAATGCAAAAGAAGTATTTGTTCTAATAACAAATGTCTAAAAATATAAGTTCTGACTTATTATTTTTCCATTAAAACGTCTCTTAACCTCTTGTAAATTCTTAGATTACAAAAACAGGCATACAAGAATAAGATTATCAATTCGACATATTATCTGCTATTATATCTTTTTCTTCATATAACATGAATAAATACCATAAATAATGTCAGCATAAAAAGTACTATTCTTACTAAAAGCAAGCATCAAGGTAACCCTTTTTGCAATTCAAAATAAAATTAAAATAATTTAAATATCAATAATTTTGAAAGCGCTTCGTTATTCTTTGAAGTAAAATGTGTAAGTTAGTAGAAAAAGTTTCAATCGCACTAAGATTTAACTCCACATATGTGTCAAACTATAATTATACTAACGTCGCCATGAAATGAAAATATAAATTCGCACATTCATTTTTCAACATGAGACAATGACGATGACACATACAGACATAAATAATTCGTACCAAGTTTCCGTAGGAAGTATACAAATGTGAAAGATGAGTATCTGTTTTTTTTTTAATTATGCGCATACTCTTTCTCTTTTCATCAACTCCCACAAGAAGTGACGCATTCTCCTAACAAGATTAATGGAGCATTTGTCATCCCATAGGAACAATAAAAATGTTTCTATAAGAGGAAATTAACTCCTATAAGTGGGCCATTTAAGGCTTTTAACATTTTCATAAGGATGTAGGAGTACTCTTCTAGAGTGTGAATAACTCCCGGAATAAAGTCTCACAAGCCTCTAGGAAACTCTTATGAGAGGAAAATTGTTACTTGGGTATTTATGTGTACATATATAAGAACAAAATTTGAAAAAGAAAATTGTCAACCCATTTTTGAAATATCGATTTTTCAAAAAAGAATTTTTAAACTTTTTTTTTTTTAAATTCAAAAACAGTTTTTTTGAAAATTTTAATAAGCAATATTATTTAATCTTATATAAAATTTTTATATAAAAAATTATTTTAATCCATAAAGCCGATAGTGAGAAAATTCACAATAAAAAAACACGTTCTATGACAGTTGCAATATTAATAGTTGTTTGGTGCTAAATTGTATAATTTCTTAAAGTAGATCGTATTAATATTAATTTATGGAAAATTTTAAATCAAAGTCGTAGGAGTCGTTTCAGAAAAAAAAAATTTTTCCTTTCTGGTTCTTAAGTTTTGTATGGAAGGTGCCGTTATTTGTTCATGTATGCAAAATTTTCCTTAAAATATTTTAAAAAGTACTAAAAAACTCTTCAATTTTGAGCTTCAAAAATATCGATCATATCGTTTTCGAAAAATTTAATTTTCCAAAAAAAAATTTGAAACATTTTTTTAAAATCCGAAAAATATTTTTTTTCTTAAATTCAAGTACCAACACAAAAATACAAGTTAAAATTTCAAATGAACTCAACTCCATTGCGTTTTGCGCAGGTATGATAGTTGGGCTATATTCAGTAAGATGACTATCAAACCTTTCTAAGACGTAATTTTTGTAATTTTAAAATCTCAGCATTGGTGATACTGGAACATGCTAGGAACTTGTAGTAAGGCTCCAAATTTGCAGTTTTTTTTGCATTTCAAGAATAGGCTACTTCAAAATCCTTTTTTTGAAAAAAATTTCATACTGACCTGCTAATTTCACTGTGAAATTTTCTTCAAAAAAGAACTTGCTTTGAAATTAGCAGGTCACTCGATTTCACCCTTATTTGGCGAACTGCAAAATCGGGAATAGAAATGCAAAAAAATATGCAAACAAAAAAATGCAAACTTCTGTCAAGGTCCCAATTTCGTGGGTGAAAGTTGCCATGCTTACTTCATAGACGTCGTTTCTCTCCTGAACCTAGTCATCGGTCAACGACGAACCACTTATTGCTGCGACGTTGCGCAGCAATTTTAATAATAGAGACATCGTGCAGCTGTGGGCTGCATGCAGTTCTTGAGTTTTTTTTTTCTGTCATCTGCCTATATTCAGGATGACTATAGACGAGTAAAAATAAGTTGAAAATGTTCATAATACTTTTTCACTGTTGCCCAGTGATATCAAAAAGCCAGAGATCGTGTTCTTTAACGTCAAATGCGTTTGCAAGTAAATAGGCTGACGTTGATCAAATCGATTCTGTGCAAGCATCACGATTACAGTACCTGCGTCAAAAAATTACGATCATTTGACAATCAAATTGACTTTGACGTTTTCGCAAACAGCCAAAGGTTTCACGTGTGTTTTAGCCATAACACCATGTTTTTGTTAACATTTTGTATAAAAAACTGAAAAATTTCGATAAAAAATTGGTAAAAATATGAAAAAATATCAACTTTCAGTTTTTTTTTTTTAATAAAAAAAAGTGCTGAAAATTGTTGAAACAAAGCTTTATGTTCCAATATTTTAAGAACAAACAATAATATTAGCTTCGGGGTTGTTTTACTGTATCCACTAGTTTATAAAAAACAATTGATCAAATTTGTAAAAAATGTAAAAAATAACACGAAATTTGTTTCTCTAATACCATAACAACAAACACTGATACGGGCCTTGGAGTGAAGGTAGCTACAAAATACATATTTTTAAACTGAAGTAAAAAACTTTTTTTTATTTAATGTTGTTGAATGTGCACAGAGATCGGAAGTATAAAATGGTACTTTACTAAAATGTGTTTAACGTTGTGATTCGCACACTACTCGTCTTTCCAAATATATAAAATTCATTTTCATAAAATAACACCGGGCCTCTAGCTTCCAAGAGCACTAATTGGATGTTACCAGTATGGTTCGCACCCAGGCTTTTTTTTTTAAATGAAATAACTCCCCAATCAAAAAAAAAAAAAAAAAATAAAATTAAATATAAGCTCCCGAAAATCTCATGGATTCTCTCATGAGTCCCAAATATTGGAAAACTTTTTCATATGAACAAATCTCATCTCCATACAAAGTTTGGGGAATAATTTCATTGTGGAGTATTTATTTTCATTTTTGACTAACCTTATGTATATAATTCCCGAATTTTCTTTCACTATCTAACATGTAAGGAGTCACAACATTTACATTGCAGTCGTATTCACTTAATCCCAGTTAATTTTATAGTTGCTTTCATAATTTCACTTTTTAGCAAATATCCCCTTGAATTGCTTAATTGAAGCAAAATGTTGACAAGACATGAATACGACGTAGGTAGCTTATGGAGTGATATGACATAAAGAAAACACTTTCAATAACATATTTTCGGTATGCGAATGTTTTCAAAAAACCCGGAGTCAAGCATTCAAAGAATTAATTCTAATTCGTAAGAGGTATTATTGAGAAATAAAAAAAAATCATAAATAATGGAAAATATGCGCACTTAAGTTGTTTCGATGCAAAAATTCGAAGTCCTCATCTTTCTAACAGAATTTTATGAACCTTCATACTTTTATACATTTATTTAAAAAAATCCGTTTTTATTCTTGTCTTAAATTGATTTAGCCATAAGGTTTTCTGAAAACTTAAATTTTTTACACAAAAAACAATATTCTTGTTCCTTTTAAACACAAAATTCTTTCAGCTCGGATACAAATTTTGAGAACTCAAAATTAAGCTACCCAGTCAAATATGACATTCGCAAACTATAGGTACTTTATCTGTATCTGAACTTTTCAAATTAAAAAAAAATACACTTTTTTAGCAAAAACTCATCATCACTTTTCAATTGAATTTACATTGCGAAAAAAAAAGAATAACAAAATGAACTCATCGACGTGCAACAATCATTCGTAATAAACTTGTCGGCCGATGGTAGAGGAAGGTATAGGTAAGGTACCTAAGTCATTTTTTTTTTTGAGCAAAAAAATTGAAATTTGACCTAAATTTTATGAATTGACATTCACATCATAGCCAAATATACACTCGCTGGTGTATGAATACATAACGTACAATTTTACATGTACTCTATATTGTTTAAGCTGAAACAGAAATCATTCAAAAAGCAAAGTTGCTAACTGCACCACATCCTATACGCTGTACCTGACATATCAATGGAAGTAGAATGACAAAAGTTTTCCGAGTTGAACTTACACTCATACCACTAACCTACGAGTATGTGTATACCCTAGTTGAGTTCATTTAAGTTAAGCAGCTCAAGCGGCAAAAGAGGAAATTATAATGCTTATGCAAAAAAGCCATCATGGGCGAGAGATACACGATAAATTGAATAGGTATATAAGTACATACATAGATCATATAGATACATTCATATATATGTAAATATATATTTGAGTCTACAGAAAATGACACCATGGAAATAATGTATCGAACTCAGGCGAATCATTTCAATTTAAGGAGCCAGCCAGCGAAAACTTTATGAATATTAATATGCATGTCTAATTAAAGAAACATTTTAATTATCCTTTTATTGAATTTAGTATGCAGCTTAGATGAGTTAAGTGCCGGATCAGCTCCAATTAAAGATTGAAATGTGAGAGCTATATGTGGTTCTACCAATGAATTCTACTATTTATTCATGAGTTTGTTAAATAAATCAAAGAGCAGTAAAAGCAAAGTCGACACAAAGTTTCGTATCAAGCCATCCATGATCCAGACATACATATACATATATGTAAGAAAATATTCAAGAAATAAGCTCTTATATCTATTGAGGTTGAATCAATTCGAATTGAAATTGAATGGAGATTATTTGAAAAGTGAACCAAAGCAATATAAATAACGAAAAGTTCAAGTTGGTAGGAATATAGGTATAGTTGTTATTGTGAGTGCAAGGTTATTTTTTAAAATTTAATATATTTAAAGTTGTAAATTAAGTTTTGCAAAGGATTTTGCATTAAATTTTATTATTTGAAATCGGTTATACTCAAAGTTAAGTACAAATAATTAACAAGGCCATTTTAAAATTAAAATACTGCACTATGCCATAAGATTTCAGAAATTCCACAAAATTTAGCTTATTTTAACAACCTTTATATTAATTTAAACATCAACTTAATTTAAGTTGATTAAAGAAGATGTTGGTAACACAAAATTCTTGTAAATAAGAAATTTTGACAAGAACACAATGCTCATTTTGATGAAGATTGTGTTTTTTGCGACTGCATCTAATTGATTGCGGTTTTACCACAAATCAGGTTATTTTAATAGATTTTCATGTTAAATTTACTTAACTATTACTTTAAGGCAGTAATGAATTTACCTGCATGTCATGCAAGTTTTACCTGCAACCTAAACATTGAATTCACACGACATTAAAATCCGGTATCTTGCTTAACAGTGACACGTATCAACTTGTGTTGAAAAATAACAACCTGACTCTCTGCTTTAATCAACCAAAAATTGGTACATATGAGGCGATGAGAACCAAAACTCGACATAGCCGTGCCAGAAAAACAAGTCATAACCAGAAGCTGTTGTTAAATATCTCCTTAAAGAAACTTTTAATATAAATTTCCTTTAAACCATAACAAAAAGATTTTAAAATCATGATTGTATAAGAAAATATTTTCGATTTAGTTTCATTAAAAAGTTATTAAATATATTAAATTTGGTCATGGAGAGTTTTGGTTCTCTTCACTTCATTTATACCATTATTATGCCTGCTTTTTTTCTCTTAGTGTATAAGAACAAAAACAGGATTCAGCTTAAACCATAATTTCGAATATTGGAATTTGTTAAAATTTTGATGTCTAAATAATTTTCCAGGCAAACGGCTATATCAAGCAGGCCGCAAATACAACTGCGAATTTTATTCTTCTGGCTCGCCAACATATTGGCCATCTGATTCTAACAAAATACCAGACCTTATAGACTTTTTCGTAGTAAAAGGTATTAAACGAAACCATATAAGTGTCGAAGGTAATTACGATTTATCGTCAGATCATACTCCAGTAATATTATCACTGAGCGAAGCAGAAATAATAGAAAAAAGTAATCCTAAGCTCGTGAACAAAAGAACAAACTGGAACGAATTCAAAGATAAACTTGAAAGTTTTATAAACCTAAGATCCCCTATGCAAACAATTGAACAGATTGATCATGAAGTAGAACAATTTATTGCTGATGTGCAACAGGCTGCAGAAGAAAGTACTCCAACAATTTCGAACTCAAGAGAAAAAGAAATAAACTATCCTGTCGAAATAACGGAGCTGATCTTGGAGAAAAGAAGAGCTCGAAGAAAATGGCAAGCTACGAGATTTCCGAGATTTGAATTTAAAAGTGATTCACTTAGTATATCCTGAATAGTCTGACGGTGGATGCTTCTACGGAATACTCCTTATGGAAAGCAGCAAAGCGCCAAAAAAGACCACAGGCACAAAACCCGCCAGTAAAATCTCAAGATGGTAAATGGATCGGAAACCCAAAACAAAAGGCTGATCTCTTCGTTTTTAAGCCATTTCCAGCAAGCACAGCTACAGATCCCTTACAGTTTGTTGATAGAAACGACGAATGTGAAATTCCTTTTGTCACGCTCAAAGAAGTAAGAAGTATGTGTCAACATAAGTTGTCTAACAAAAAACCACCAGAGTACGACCTAATAACTGCTCAGGTTTTGAAAGAAATGCCTTCTATAGCCTTCAAAAAACTCCAATTTATAATAAATGCATGCCTTAAACTAAGATATGTGCCACATCATTGGAAAATTGCAGAAGTCATTGTTATACCTAAACAAGGTAAGCCACCAACAGAAGTAACATCTTACAGACCTATATCGATTATACCAATCATGGAAAAAGTATTCGAAAAACTGCTTCCGAAAAGACTAAGCAAAATAATAGAAGAAAGAAGACTTATTCCGAGCCATCAGTTTGGATTTAGAAATAAACATTCCACGATAGACCAAGTGCATCGGATTACGGATGTTGTGGAAAAGGCACTTGAAGAAAAACAAGTATGCTCGGCTATATTCTTAGATGTTGCTCAAGCCTTTGACAAGGTTTGGCACTTGGGACTTGAATACAAACTGCGAAGGGATCTTCCCAGGCAGTACTATGAAATACTGAAATCCTACGTTACGAACCGACTCTTTAGAGTACGGTACGACCAAAATTACTCGGAACTAAAGAAAATTGAAGCCGGTGTACCACAAGGAAGTGTCCTAGGACCAACCCTGTATCTGTTATATACAAGGGATATTGCAGTGGACATCAACGCTATCATGGCCACCTTTGCTGATGATACTGCAATACTGGTGCCAGATAAATCCGTTACGAAGGCTACACAAAAACTGCAAAATGCAATCGATAAAGTTAGTGATTGGACGCAAAAATGGCGAATCAAACTAAATGAAACAAAATCGACGCATATAAACTTTACAAAAAAAAAATAAACAATGTTCCAATTCTTATAAACAGTACAACAGTACCTTACTCCAATACTGCCAAATACCTTGGAATGACTTTGGATGCAAAGCTTAAATGGAAAGAGCACATCAAAAAGACGAACTAAACTTGAAGTACAGACAAAATGTACTGGTTACTAGGAAATAACTCTGACCTATCTATCCAGAACAAACTAATGTTATATAAGCAAGTACTGAAACCCGTTTGGACATATGGCATCCAACTATGGGGCTGTACAAAGAAAACAAATGCTGAACCCATCCAAAAATTCCAAAGCAAGGTCCTTCGCGGAATAATAAATGCCCCTTGGTATATAAGAAATAGCGATCTACATCGTGACCTTCAAATTGAAATGGTTACAGAAGTGGTTAAAAAACACGCTGTATCACACAATCAGCGACTGCAAAGTCATACCAACTCCGAAATGGAGACCGTCTTAAATGTACGAGACAATGTTCGGAGATTAAGAAGAACCAAGCCTCATGAGCTGATGGTCTAAAAGCTATGGAAAGTGTTATAACTTAAACTTCCCACAATGCGACTGATAAATTAAGAAAGAAAAATCATTTGTCGATCTTTCATAGATTGGTCCTGATTCATCGGTGGTTTTAGTGCGGTAAGAGTCCCACACTACTTGGTACCGATTCTTACCGAGTGTCTTTTGAAGATTTCCATCGAATAAAAAAAAAAAAAAAAAATAAATCGTTTCATTTGCAATTTATCAGTTTTAATTCAACGTCAAAATTCTTAGTAAAGGATATCTATATAAATACCAATCAAAGGAAAACGTTAGTTGGCATACAATTCATGAACACCAAAAATTCTATTTAATACAGTTTTTCTGTTGAATTGGCAGAATGAAAAAAATATTAAATTTTTTTTCATTTATTTTCTCTGGAAAAACGCAGTGCAAAAACAATACAATGCATGAATACACTTTATTCGAAGAAGTATTTTATTATGTAGTTACACATTAACCGACCAAAATCCGCAAATTAATAATTTCTCAGATAAGGTACTCTTAATATTTATTTTTTGGTGAACATTTTGGTGAAAAAACCGCAAATCAGGATATTATTAATAAAAACTGCTAAAAATGATAACTTATGATAAGATTAGAATAAGTTGCTATATATTTCTGCTCAGCGGCGTATACAGCTCCATTTCCTGGGGGGGGTCATACCAAAACAAAAACCCAATTCAGTTTATATAAATTTATTAATTAAAAGACTGATCCACGGTTTCCATTTTTTTCGCTTTTTGTACTTTTTTTGGAATTAATTTCTGCTGGTCCCACAAATGTTACCATTTTTTTTTAATTATAAAGACGCTCGATATAGTGAGGTAATAAAACCAGCCTGTTCACTATTTCGAGATTGTTTACTTTTTCGAAAGCTTTCAATGAGGTTTAAAAAAAAGAAACACTTGTTTAGTGTCCTTAAGCAATGTTAAATTCTTTCGGGACATTTTTGTAAAACAAAAAATATGTTTTTATATATAATTTTGCGTGTTCAATATAGTTAATTTTTTTAGATTTACTAAATCGAGCGTCTACTGTATTATTATTTGCTGACAAAGCTTAAACATCCTTAAGGGTATTCATGCAACTTCGTAAAACCGTAGATAAGTTTACAAATTTGTTAAATTTATCTTTTGGTTAATGAACTGTCAAATTTTGTATGGGAAATGGTTCACACAATTTTGTTAAAGTTGTCAAGGGATTTTGTTCGTAAAATTAACAAACTGGTTAAGCTTATCCAAACGTCATTGTGACTCTTACTCTGATTGAATTACCTAGCATTTAATCGAATGTATAACTAAGGTCGTTCGTGCAAACTTTTCAGACAATTTATAAACTTACGACGTAGCATGAATTTTTATTTTCTGTGTAAAACACAAATTTTGTAGAGCTGCGTTTTGGAAACAAAATTTTGATCCACTCCCGAATTTTAATATGATCTTGAGGTTGTGTACCAAAAATATTTCGTATGGATTTTTTGTGCACGCTAAAAAATATGTTGGTTTTGGAGATGTTAATCTTAATATTTTACTTAATATTAATATTTTTCTTAATATCTTACATTTGAAGACAGTTTTAAGCGACAGTTTGCATAAACTTTTTTTTATCTGATAAGGGGATAGTATTGAGGGGATAATTTTCTCATTTATCAATCAAAAATTGTGGTAGTTAGAACCACTCTTTTATTGAAGACAAAAATTCTTAGCAATTTGTTTTTATTGAAGCCTGAAAATGAACATGTGAAGTATTGGCCGCAGATCAAAAAATTGAATGCAGACCCTATATGGTCTTCGAACTTTCAAAAATGTTTAAAATATGTGTAAATTTAAAATTACCTTCTCAATGGGTTTTCTCATGATAATTGAAACATACAAAATAATTCTGAAAAACCATTACCTACCAATGTATGTATATGTATAAATATATATTTGAATAAAATTGATGCATTGATTGACTATTTTTAGAAATCTGCATACAAAAAATCGATAAAATTTTTGGAATCCCTAAAAGTTAATTCGTAAATAAGCCAAAAATCCTTTAATAAATTCAGATCTCAATCAAAAAATGTTTTAAGGGTGTATGACAGAGCTGTGTCTAAGGGTGGGGCACTGGAGCAAATGCTGCAGTGCCTTCCTATGAAGGGGGCCATGCCGTACTGCGAATGGCTCGCAACGTTCCATGAATGGTGCCATGAAATGTGTTTGCGGAATATTCGTTAACGCAAACTGCAAAAGTCTTCTCTTAAAAAATGCAAATACAAATTTTACTGCGTTGGTATTGTGTTCAATAGTCAAGTTCGCTAAAGTCACGAATTTGAATTACATCATCTACGGTGTAACTGAGCAGTACAAAAATCGAGTTGATGATTATTGAAAAGGCAGAGAGCATGTTTGTAAACGTCAAAAGCTTTAGCAAGTAAATTGACTGGCGTTGATGAAAACAAATTTTCAACAAACAGGACGGTTACATATGTATTATTTGTCATGACGCTTTCTGCGTCAAAAAAAACGACGATCATTTCATGAACAAATTGACTTTAATTGACCGATATTATAATCAATTCATAGTTTGACTTGCGGTGGATTGTCTTCAATCGAATATACGATCGATACGATCAAAAGAAAATGTATTGTAAACATAATCCAAAATTAATAGTAACTGTTGAAATCGTGTTTAAAAGTCAGACAAGAATGTAGGATTAGAGTTTCTGTTGATTTCATTCAAACATTCCAAGCAGAGCGATATATTTTAAGTTACGTTGCGTTGGAATGAAATTAACGATAGAAAAAATATCGAACTAAAAATAAAAATGTCGACAGGTTAAAAAATCAATTTATACCAACTTTTTTTCTATGTACTAAATATTGGGAAGAAATATCGAAAATTCGATAAAAGTCGATCCTATTCTCGACTTTCTTTTTAGGCTGCTGACTTTTTGTCTAAGTTCGAAGCTAAAAATTTTATGAACTAGTAACCAAAATAGGTATTCTTACATGCAAAAAAGCCGATATAAACCGACATTTCAGCTAGTTGAATCGCCTTTTTTGCTGGTAATTCGTACGTAACCTACACTGAAACATGTTGGTACTGGGTTTGAGTCGGAACGGCCCTGGTGTATGGAATACGGTTTAAAGTAAAATTTTTGTTTTTCATTGTAATATTCGTATAATATCGTCTGTTAGTTTTTTTTATCCATTCATTTATTTATTTTTTTTTTTATCGAAGATGATTTCCTTGATATTTTGAACAAAATTCTCACAAAATAAGTAAGTTAAACCGATCAAAAACATTATTGAAAATACTTTGAGAATTAAAGAGTGTATATCTGCCAAAAACGTAAATTGATTTTAAATCAAAAAATACATCAATGCTAAAATGTTCTGAATGCAAGTGGTTAAAATCGTCTATTTGATAAATCTTAACCAAAAAAAAAAAATTGTTTAATTTCGACAGTAAAACCCCAATAGTATTATTCGGGCAATGGCTTGTAAATGCTGATAGGAGGAGGTAAATAAACTTTACCAATAATGAGTGTAGCCTATTCCAAAGCTATAAAAAATTATTTTTTTGAAATTATATTTTAAGATTGCAAATATTTTTGCTTTTCTTATTATTTTTTGCGTATATCCTTTGAGTTCTCGGGGGGGGTCATGACCCCGTGACCCCCCCCTTGTATACGCCGTTGTTTCTGCTATTATAAATAAAATGGACTTTTTGAACACATAATGTACATTAGGGTGGTCCTTGGATAGCCATCATTTGGGTTTTGAACCTTTGGCACCTCATATATGGGAAATTTGAAAAAAGAAATTGCCATCTAATTGGTCAGTAATTATCAGAAAAAGTCAACTAGTCCTAGAAATCATCAAGTCTTAAGGTTTCTCAAGGTCACTCTATTCGCGGATTTTTTTTTAATAAAATAAAATATATTTTTTTTTGGTTTTCTATGTTATCCCGTTTTATTTGTCGAAGAATTTTTATTTCAGAATGTACGGCCGCATTCTCAATGTGTTAATTTTTAAATTAATTTTTCAAACTAAACTAACTATAGCTGTCGGAGCAGGCGAAAATTATATCAGAAGAATATCGATACCGAACAAATACATGAATCGATATTCTTTTGCTTACCTTATTTCTTTTTTCTTATCTTAGCCGAACCAATGCATTCACCCCCTAGTGGGAACATATAGCATATCCTGAACTATGATCCATAATTAATATAGCTTTTGTTTTCTTTTTCAAATGATTTGCCTTTGGCTTCCCAACAGGTCAATTCAATGCATTTGTTTGATTTAAGTCATTAATTGTGAAGCAATAAAATGCATAATTTACGATGGCAGGAATTTGTAAATAAGTATGGTTTATAGGACCAATACTTATTTTGCGCGATTTCTGCTACTTCATTTATGGCAAATTTTGCAAAAAAATTAATACCACATGAAGGCCCTTAAATCTATGTTAAAGGTCAGGTAGTTTCAGTAAATGGTCAACTATAGATTATTTATTACGATTTTCAAAGTTTTTTTTCAAGGTCATGAAAAATTTTCGGCAAAAGAATAAAAATTCATAAAAAGAAATCTAAGGATGCCCATTGACCATTTCCTGAAAATAATTAACTTTTTATGATGATCTGGTAAAATAGCAGAAGGTATAATTTTTTTTGTAAAATGAACCAAATTTAAGTTGACAAAAATCGTTCGTGACCTTGAAAAAGAACTTCGAAAAATCGTAAAAAATAATCGAGAGCTGACCAATAACTGAAACAAGCAGAACTTTTATATAGATCCAAAGATCTTTCCGATGGTATACAATTTTTGCAAATTTCCCAAAAAGAGGAGTAAAAAATCGCTATGAACATGAATTTTTGTTTAATTCATTCAAAATTCATTTAAAAAAAATGTGTATGGTTGACCAATTACTGAAAAAGCTGACCTTTTATGACTGTGAGGTGGCCTTTCAAATGGTATACTTTATTTTTAAAATATGTAACCCAAATGAGGTTGCCAAAAGTTTTTTTGGGACCTTGAAACGAATTACTGAAAATAGTTGACCTTTTATCAAGATCTCCGCATGGTATACTTTTTTTTGTAAATTTCCCACAAAAGATGTGCAAAAATCGTGAGTGACCTCGAAAAAATGAGATTACAAATTATCTAGAGCTGACCAATTCCTAGGACTAGTTGACCTTTTCTGATCTAACCAATTAAAAATCATTTTCTTTTTTTCAAATTTCCCATATATGAGGTGCCAAAGGTCCAGAGCCCTTCATTCGATACAAAACTTTAAAATCAAGTTTTCCTAGTTTTTTATTTCATTTATTTTTATTTTGTCTTCCTCTTTTCACTTTTAGTAACTAATAGTGGGCTTAAGGTGATCATTACAACACGCAAAAAAATATCAGAGCATACAGATTAGACTAAAAAACGACACGTACTGAATCGTACTGAAGGACCTATTTCCCCCGTTCTGATTATTTAAAAAAAACAAGAAAATTCAACGCTCTATCCTTTTTTTTTTAAACAACAAACACATTAAGGGTATTCATACAACAGCGTTAGGCCGTCGTAAACGTTGCAAAGTTTTAAACTTCGTAATTCTGTCACAATTTGTGTGGAAAATATGACAGATTTAAAAAATATGACTACGTTTACGACCACTTTGCGATATTGCATGAATACCCTTATTCTCAAATATGCTTTTTAAAAAAAATGTTTGACTTGGTTTTTGAAAAAAACAATTTTCAAACTTTTGAAAAAAAAAACAATAACGTGGTATTGTATGTGTTCCAATTTTTTTAAATAACTTATTTTCAGTCAACTTTTTAGAAAATATCGCCTCAAGCCTGAACGAACGAAAATAGACCCCGTCTCCAGTACGATATTTTCTCGTATAAGAGAATAAACCCATAAACTCTGATATATTTTGTTCACATATGTCATAAAAAGCACCCTTAGGCCATATAATAAGTAACCTACATATGTATATACCTAGATTAAAATGAAGAGAGGGATACGAAGGGGGTAAAATTAATATCTAAGAAAATTAGGAATTTTTTTTTTATTTAGAACCATTTGAAGCCTACCCAGCCTGAAATTTGGAAAAAAATATTTTCCTAAATGGTTTTTTACATTGTATGGAAGGTACCGTTATTTTTCATAAAAGTAAATATTTTTTCTAAAAATACTTTAAGAAATGTTAAAAAACTTAAATAGCGAGTTTTATAAAAATCGACCATCTAGTTTTCAAAATGTTTGATTATCAAAAAAAATTACATATTTTAAAACTCAAAAAAAAAAAAAAGTTTTCAAACCTTAGTAAAAAAATTATTTATGTTGTTCAAAGCTTCTGTAAGAAATTTTGAAATCAAAATTACCGTTTTGAAGAAAATGGAAAATAAAAAATGGTTCTTTTGAAGGTAGCTACCATTAATATCCAAATTTTGAAAAATGGTTTCTCATCCAAAGGTAGCCTTTACTGAAAGAAATTTATTGATTTTTTTCAAGAAAAGTTGTGCAGCTGTTTTTGAGAAAAATAAGATCTTATAAAATTGCTAAGAAAAATACATACATATCATATGTACCTACAGACAGATAGAAATACCCACTTTTTTCGTCTACCCTATCATCGTAATGACACATCTGATTAAAATCTCGAGTTCAATTTTTTTACGAGTGCATAACTTGCCATAAAAGCCCAAAAGAAGGACCACTCAAATGTATAATCTTTGAAACGTTTCGTATAAATTCACCTACTTTTTGCCACACAATTAAACAAAAGAAATGCAACAAATGTTATTTTAATATTTTCACTTTGAAGTCCGTGATTTTTTCTCATTACGAATAACTCAGAAGACTAACGTGCCGACAGGAAGTGGATACATATATTAGCATTATATCAACCACGCACACTTGACACTTTATATTCCAAGTTAATCTTCATATATACATGAGTAGTAAATAGAAAACAAAAAAAAAATAACACGTGGCAGTGTGTGGTTTGTTATCTTCTCTACTCAGCAAGCTTGCACCTCTCTTCAACAAAAAAGATTTGCCGCCCAAGGCCTTATGCGGATGCGAATGCGGATGCAACAGTGAAAACACAGCCACAAGAGAATGTAAATTTTTTTTTTTTGAGAAAAAAATAACTTTGTTAAATGATAACGTCATGCTTACCATGATGTTGATGGTGTGGCTAAGAAGTGAGACAAAAAGGATCTGGAAAATAAGTAAAACAACAAAAGAATAAATTTTGATGTTTATAAAAAAGAGGAAAGCATTTCGCACACTTTTGGGGTGTTGTTGAAGTTGCATTAACAAGGAATTTGCTTGTCCGCAACGGGTTGTTGTCGCTTGGTGTGTTGGAATTTGGCGAATAGGAGAAACCGGAACCTATTGTTTATTGTTTTTTTTTTCTCTTTTCTACCTCCTGATGCAATGCACAAAAGAAGAGTCAAAATAAAAAACCTAACTTTACAAGGAGCGTGTGTTAGGATGGAAAATAAGGGGATTAAATGTCTCCTATTTGTTGAAGCTTTTTTTATTGAATTAAATAAACTAATTTAATTCAATTTCAAAATTATTTTATTCTTAATTTTGTCAATAACTTCTTATGTATATAGTTGCCAGGTTATTTGCAACTAGAATATTAAAATATAGTTAAGGGTGCGAGCTACGCAAGCCGTGTCAATAATACGAATAAGATTTCATGGTTTTTTAGGCTAGAAAATGCACTTTTCGGGTTCCATTTTTGAGTATGCATATACCTATTCCATAAGGAAATTCATTATATTTGAAATAAGGTGAAACCTAAAACTGTTCTCGTTACATTCCTGATGGCCGAACAGACTTTTATATGTAGATTGTTGCTACGACCTACGAGTCCGATTATCTCTCAGACTAGGTATAATTCACAAATAATTATTAGTCTTGTAGTTTTATGGTTACATGTTCAGGATCTTGTAGTGGAACTCATTTGGTATTTTTTAATTTAATAATTTAATACAAATCATTAAGATCCTCATTGATAAATGAAAGACCATATTTTTAATTAAAGTTTTTCTTACAGTCTTAACAATTCTTTAGAGCGTGGTTCACAATGTCTAAGGTTCCGATTGGTTATCCGAAACAAAAATTTTAGATCAAAGTATCATAGCAGGAAAAAAATGCAGTTATAAAATCATTCGAACCGTTTCCGAGAAATCTAGATAAAGAAAAAATATGCGTTGCAGATGGTGGATTTTACTAAACACACTTCAAATTTTCTCCAAATTATTGGTTTTAGAGGAATAAAGTGGAAGTGGGTGGTATTTATTTAAATAACTGCTAAGACTTTTTCCCTACTAAAGAGGAAACACGGTGAAAATGTTATTTAAGTCTTTAGAGCCATTTTCAAATAATTATTATAATACTCAAACATTTTTTTCCGAAATAATCAATACTACCAAAAGAATCGAAGAATCTCTATCCTAAAAGTACGGTATCGATTTGGTATCGTTTTGGATGTTTTGGAGCTGGTATCGCCTCGCTATTGCTTCGGTTTCCGATATGGATACTGTTTTCAAATTACAGTAGACGCTCAATATAGTGAAGTAATAAAAACCAGGCCTGTTAACTTTTTCAGGATTGTTTTTTACTTTTTCGAGTGGCAGTTTTCAAAAGCTTTCCGAAGAAGAGAAAAGAAATTGATCCAAAGTTCACATTTTCTTCGGTATGAATGTTTTTAAATTTATTTAAGTTTAAAAAATCTTTCATTAAGGTTTTAAAAGAATAGAAACTTTTCCTCAGTTTCCTAAAGCAATGTTAAATGCTTGTGAGACATTTTTATAAGAAAAAATGTTTATATAAAATTTTGTATGTTCACTATTTTGGCTATAGTTCTCTATTTCGAGATTCACTAAATCGAGCGACTACTGTATTTACGAAAAAGTACAAAAGGGGACCTTTAATCCACTTCTTGCCTACAACTTGCAGCCCTGGGCTGGGACTTTTAGTATGTTATAAAGGGTTTTTCAACAGGTACCCTACAAAAGTAGAGCGACAGGGACAGCAAACGACACCATATTTCTTGATGCCATTTCATGATGGAAAGATCTACGAGCCAACAACGAGTCGAAATTATTAAAATTTATTACCGAAATTCGGAGTCAGTGGCCTCAACGTTAAGAGCACTACGTCTAATTTATGGTCGTCATAATCGTCCTAGCAGATCAACAATTGAGCGTCTAGTGATAAAATTTGAATCCACAGGCACAGTACAAAATGTTACCGTGCCAGTGAGACAAAGAAGTGCCCGTAGTGTCGAGAATATTGCTGCCGCTGAGTCTTCAGTTGCAGAAAGCCCAAATAAGTCTCTCACACGTTGTTCTCAAGGCATCTCTGTGACGTCGTTGTGGCGAATTTTGTGAAAAGATCTTGGCCTACATCCTTACAAGATTAAATTGACGCAAGAACTGAAGCCACTTGACCACCAGAAGCGTCGCATGTTCGTGAATTGGGCTGATTGGGCGGATTTTCATCGAAAAATCATCTTCAGCGATGAGGCTCATATCTGGCTAAATGGCTTCGTCAATAAACAAAATATGCGTTATTGGTCAGGCAGCAATCACGTACTCCATGAGTCATCATTGCATCCCGAAAAAATGACGGTTTGGTGTGGTTTATGGGCCAGCGGCGGCGTCATTGGGCCGTACTTCTTCCGTGATGGGGAAGACCGGCACGTTATTGTAAATCGCTACCGTTCAATGATAACCGAATATTTTTGGCCCCAATTGGATGATATGGACTTGGAGGATATGTGGTTCTAACAGAACAGCGCGCGCCACGAAGCCACACAGCGAATTTCACAATCAATTTATTGGAAACCAAGTTTGGAGAACGTGTTATCTCACGAAATGGTCCATTCGCTTGGTTGCCTCGGTCGTACGATTTGACGCCGTTAGACTATTTTCTGTGCAGCTACGTCAAGTCTATGGTCTATGCCAACAAGCCAGCGACGATTGATGAACTTCGTACGAATATCAAACGTGAAATTGCAGCAGTATCGGCCGATTTATGCTTGAAAACTGTCGAAAATTGGGTTCAGCGTCTGGACTTCTGCAAGCGTGCCCGTGGTGGCCATGCAAAAGAAATCGAGTTCCATACATAATGGCATCGAACGTACTTTCACAGGAATAAAAAATTTCTTTGATATCCAAAACCGTTTTTGTTTTATTTAAAAAACTTTTGTAGCACTCTTATTGAAAAACCCGATACTTGGAGGTCACCCGGACTCACATAGACGTTGACCAGACTATATAATATGTTCACAGCTACAAACAATTTTTGAGATTTAAAAAAAATTGATTTCATTTACTAGATAGAAAACATCTAGTCCGCAGCAATAGTTTTGATGTTCTGAATCCAAATCTGAAGTTGACGACTGAGATTTCGTGACGCAACATGTAAAAATTGGCTAAAAGTGCTACAAAAATGCACACTGACTAGATTTTTTTAATTACGTAGAGTAAAACAAAGGATAACCATTTTTCGGTGATGAATTATGGTATTTGAAAAATTAAAAAAGAATTTTGAAGTAAATTATTCATACTTTAGAATGACCATATTTTTTTCGAAAAAAATTACCTCGACACAAAATCTTTAGATTCAAATATCTCAAAAATGTGACATTCTAGAGCAATTTCAAGACTATATTCAAACTCAGCGCATCAAAGGCCATCAGAAAAGTATATCTTGGGTTATGTCATAGACAGAAATAAAGGTTTTTTTTCTAATGTAGTTACTTGGTGCTATCGAGTAGATTTATTAGAAATTATATAATACTAACTTTCTATGGTACATTGATGTTGTTTTCGAATAATTTGTAGTTTTCGAGTCATTAATGAAAAACTCCCAAAAAATGCATTTTTTGCATTTTTTTTCATGTTACGTCACGAAATTTTTGTCGCAAACCTCAGATTTGGATTAAACACCCTCGAAAATATAAAAGAAGGGCTACCCGACAATTTTTGTAGTAAAAATAAAATATGAACGGGCGCATCCTGTTCTAGAAAAAAAGGCACAAACGGCAAAATTCGTAAAATATTTATATGAAATTTTTAAGTCATGTTAATGATTAAAAATTATGAATGTAGGTTAATTTCAATGCAAGTTTCAAACAGTATTTTTGTTAAAGGTTAAATAAAAAAAACTAAAACTGAGATCGTGGAACTAGTTTCTGCAGGAGGTCTCATGGTCAACAGGTTGAAGTAGAGTAACCTGTTTCTACTAATTACCTCGCAATAACGAAAGAGCGTTCCTTGTTCCTATTAGGGCATTCTAACGATTGGACGACAGCAGATGATTTTTCAAGATGATATCAACGATGGCATGTCCCAGTAAGGCTGAACTACTTAGTGAAACATTTCATGTCTTAATGTATCAGCAAGGACACTACCAACATAAGAAAAAGTGAACAAACCATCAGAAGTACAGCCCCTGATTTGCTGGGATGACTAGGTGCCCACAACAAAACTCGGATGGTGATTGCCAATATTTACATACACCTGACCTTAATGAAGTTCGGTTATTAAGTTCCAAGCATGAATTGTACAAGGCTGCAGGTGTAATTCTTTTCTGCGGGAAATAACCAGGAAAGCACTCGTCTGTAAAATTGTTCGAATGAAATTATATCAAATGAATTAGCTTTGGCATGAATTTGCCCAATCCTCATCCATACAAAAATGATATGAGTCTGTGACCTGTTCCAAAAACAGAGGAATAACGTCGCGTTCAAAATCTTATCGGCTCTAGGTACTTACTGTTTGATCGCCTAAAAGCCTTTTTCAACGATCTGATAGGCCCCTATTAGTGTGGTTTTGAGCCAAGTAAGTAAACTGTCACCGCCGGCCGAGCTATTTTTGGTGCATTTGCCAGTATTAAATCGGATGCGAAGAGAATTATATTGGCTGCCAATGAAGACAACACCAAATAATATTCTACCAACGAGAAGGGAATCTCAACATCATCGACACAAGCGAAACGTTACGATGGATAGATATTACTTTGAAGTTGTCAAGGACTTTACTTACCTGGGATTATTATCTCGTAACTTTTGCCTACACACTCAAGTGGAAAACGATCTCAAACAACTTGCTGTGCATAACTGGAGGTGGCTAACTACGGACAGAGTTAGCTGAAAAGACTTGTGAGTTGAGGTCGTAGTCCATTCTAGGCTGTGAGTGACATCAAACTGCAAACAAAATATTCAATTTTAAACTTCGGTAAGTGTACTTGACTTACTTACTTAGGCCCCCTCTCGAATTTTCTTCTGGGGCTACGGTCTTTCACAACGTTTCATTTTGTCTATTTCAAAATCTTCCTGGAACACTCGATTATAGGGAGAACTGTAACTATATAACTTTTGTGGAATTTGATGCAGAGATGCATCTCTGCGGTCAAACCTTATCTACACAGTTGTAGCCTGCAGGCAGGCCACCCCCAAAGGGCCTTATAGGGAAACTTTTGTACAAACCCACAAATAGAAAGGAAAAATGAATTGGACTGAGTTCCTGGCTGTTATGGAGCTTTGTAGTTATTTTCCCTATCCTAACTGAGTGAATTGGAAAGCATACCGATGTGCTTGGATAGGACGGAAGGAAGAATAAAAAAATGTCCAAAATATTGGTCTTTTCATTTTGCATTCAGTTCCGTTTTTTTGTTTTCTGTCTACAAAATCCAAACTATACCTATATACCAATACTTTACGCCTCCCCTGTACGATCTGATTTGAAGAGTTTTCTTTTCAGCTGTCTTTTTTATGATTTTTTGGTTCTTCTCCTCAAGTAGTAACCGTGTCGTTGCTGCAACTAGTTCAATCCGATATATTTGATAGCGATCTCGAGCTTTTTTTGTTTGTTGCAGCAAGTTTCTGATGGTAGTTTGCTTGTTTTATTCTGATGATGCGATTTCACTGTTTTTCGAATCCTTTTGTTTTGTATTCTTGGTATTTGGTAGGATATAAAGGTATTCGCTTCGTGTATTTGAAATAAAGTTTATTTCCAACATTTTGGTTAGAAATAGCTATCCAGGACTTATGTGATATTTATATTCCCGTAGGATACCTATACCTAACCTATATTACGTATATCTCTTATAGCAGCAAAGCTTTTTGTTAGATTTCATTTATTTAGCTGTCATCTATGTTTTATTTGTGCTCGGGCGTGTTCTACCTTTATAGGTATTTATTTTAGAAAATTGTTTATGCTTATGTGTGATAACAACACAAATAAATTGTTAGCTTTTGTTTTGGGATTAATATCAACCTTGCTTTATAGATAATAGGTAAGGAAGGCACCTATACTTTTGTATGTAGATACCTATATACATAACATTGGTGGGTGTATTGATTCAAATACGCAGATACATAATCTTCCTTTGCTCTGAAAATGAACTTCTCTTGGATATTTGCTATATTGGTAGATACTCTTCTACCATTATCTATAAACATTTATTTGTATGTATTTCTATAATCATTTTTGTTGGTATCGATTGGTGATTGTGGTACCTACATATATTAAATCTGTTAATTTGATTTCTGTTTGCGATTTCTTTAAGCTTTTAGGTATCCTTCGATTCTGTTAGAGTAACTTTTTTTTGGCAAGAAGTGAAAATAACTATCCAATTAAAATATATCTTTTGCTAAAAAAATACTTTTCTATACGAACCTACAGTACACCATCGGTGAAAGCAATAGCCTCGATAAACGCAATATCTCGGTTAAAGATTTTTTTTTGTGGTTATTTTCCCGTGGTTAGGTGCAAAACCTGCTATTCAGGCTGTATGAGGACCGAAAAACGCGTGCTCATAGAAGTGTGAGATTCTTACTACACTAAAACCACCTCCACTTCCCGATTGCAACCAAGTTGAAACTTATCTAGCAATCTATTTTTAACGAAGTTAAGTAACGTGTTGCAGGTTACTTTCCGGTGAAAGTTCCTGCTTAATCCGCGATTTTAAAGCGGTTTTCTGTTCACCGCACCAAGTCGGAAGGTTTTGTTCTTCGCAGACGGCGTACTAAATTCGACTCGTCAAGAATGTCAATAATCGTTGAATTAGCGTGTTCTAATAGTCGATTTCTATGTTTTCGCGCGAAACTTTTTATTTCCTCCCGCACCGTAGGAATCCCGAGATCCCTATGAAGATCTTCGTTTCTTATAGACCACGGAGCATTTACAAATGACCTAAGCAATTTATTTTCAAACGTTTGTAAGTTATTTAAGTTTGAATCGCAGGTACAACCCAAAAGTTGTATACCATAAGTCCAAACAGGTTTAAGAACCTGTCGGTATAAAATCAATTTATTTTCAATACTAAGCTTTGAATATTTACCGAGTAACCAGTTCATATCTCTTAATTTACTTTTTAGTTCTTCGCATTTCTTTTTCACGTGCGGCTTCCATTTTAATTTCGCGTCTAGAGTCATTCCCAGATACTTTGCCTCATTTGCAAAAGGAACACGAGCGGTATTAAGAAAGACGGGTAATCTATTTATTTTTTTATACGTTAAGTCCACGTGGACTGACTTTTGTTCATTGAGCGCTATTCGCCATATTTTCGTCCACTCATTAACATTATTAAAAGCATTTTGTAATTTAATTGTAGCTTCGCTAATCGTTTTGCCTACTGCTAGTATTGCAGTATCATCAGCAAACGTGGCTACAATAGTGTCATCTGTTTGAGGTATATCGCATGTAAATAAAAGGTACAGAACTGGACCTAATACACTTCCTTGTGGTACCCCAGCCACTATTTCTTTGAAATCAGAATAGTCATTTCCGTGTCTTACACGAAAAAGTCTTTCATTTAGATATCCGTTTAGAATGTTGTAAAGTCCTTCAGGCAAAACTTGTCTTAATTTGAATTTGAGTCCTTCGTGCCACACCTTGTCAAACGCCTGCGACACGTCCAAAAAGTCATTCGAACAGATTTCCTTTTCTTCAAGAGCTTCCTCAATTACGTCAGTAATTCTATGCACTTGATCAATTGTCGAATGCTTGCTTCTAAATCCGAACTGATGTTCAGGTATTAATTGTTTCTCTTCTATTATCGGTTGCAGGCGCAGGAGTAGTATTCTTTCAAAAACTTTTGATATAATAGGAAGAAGCGAAATCGGTCTGTAAGACTTCTTTTCGTGAGAAGGTTTGCCAGGTTTCAAAACCATTATGACTTCAGCAACTTTCCATTGGCTCGGAACATATTCTAACCATAGAGGGGTATTTATTATGTAAAGGAGGTTAATAAACCCTTTACGAGGGAGCATTTTGAAAATTTCTGCCGTTATTAAGTCATATCCTGGAGCTTTGTTGGACTTAAGCTTCTTTATTTCTGTTTTTAATTCGGCAAGTGTAGCATTTCTCGTTATGTAGCTTTGATTTGAGGTAAAATTCATATTAATATTTTCTTTGAGTTCTTGTCCATCAAACGGCTTAAATGTTTCCTCTAAGTAATCGGCGAATACCATCGCTTTTTCTTTGTCACTCTTAGCCCATTCATTTTGGCTTTTCTTAATCGGGGGCACTGGAAACTTTGGTTTTTTCGTTGTTTTTATAGCTTTCCAAAGTGAGTAGTTGGATTCTTTTTCGCTGTCAAGCCTTCAAGGTAATTTTAAACTTCAAGGTTTTTGAAATCTGGTATCGCCGTTTTTAGCATATTACTCAAGCGATTTAAATGAGCTTTGTGTTGAGGAGCACGGGTTTGCTGCCATTTTTTACGTGCTTTTCGTTTCTCTTTCACTAAATCTTTTATTTCTTGCGGATATTTTATATCTTTATCGCGAGGCATTAGCCTTTGATAATATGTGTTATCCCAAGTTGCATTTTGTATTATATATGAACAAAGGTATCTACTGCGTCTTCAAGCTCAAGAGGCGTTTGTAATGATACCCTTAACTCAACGTTGTCCTCGAAATCTTTTTTAAATCCATCCCAGTTGGTTTTACTGTTTGTTAACCTGGGTGGTTTTTCAATTTTAACAAGGCTTTTGCTCATAATGAGTACGACGGCAGAATGATCTGAGAAGAGGTCATAGCCCTCTGAAATTTCTATACGGTTAGAGGGTATTCCTTTCACCATGAATAAATCGATTAGGTCAGGTATTTTCGACGGATCAGTTGGCCAGTAAGTTGGCTTGCCAGTCGAATGAAAGTCACAATTATTCTATTTCGTTCAATATTTCCAATTTTTTCTATATTAATTTTTATTATTGCTTTCAAGTTGTTTAACAGCTTCTGCGAAGAATTTTTACACTTGCAGGTGTATTGAGTTTTTGTTTTGATTAACCATTGTTCACCTTATTTTCCAACCCAAGGTTCTACTGTTCTGTGACTCGGTTACTGCAACAAACTCAACCAACTCAACTGGCCTCAATTTCTATTGGGTGCTTTTAACGAGGGCGTATTGTACCTATATACCATTTTCGAGTTGTATAACTTTTTTTAAAGGATGGATAGCAACTTGAAAGCTATGTAATATACGTCTGCGAAGTTAGCAGAGGGCAACTGTAAGCCATGCAAATGGGACCTTGACAGGAATTGGCTTCTTTTTTTTGTTTTTCTATTCCCGATTTTATATTTCAGGAATCAAGCGTGTTAGAAACTTGCAGTAAGGCATTTGCATTTCAACGATAGGCTAGGTTCACAATTTGAGGTCCTCTATTTTTCCTAAATTTACTTCAGTATAAAGTTATAGTAGGTCACAGCGTGTATCTCAGGAATCCAGCGTGGTAGGACTTTCAGCAAAGCTCCAAATTTACAGTTTTTTTTTTGGTCAGAATTTTGAAGTCTTTTTTTGAAATAAAAGATTCATCCTGACGTAGATACTAACTTCACAGTGATGCTAGCAGGTCACATCATGTATCTCCAGAACTATATGCATGCTAGGAACTTGCAATAAGGCTGCAAATTAGCAGTTTTTTGCATTTCAAGAATAGGCTAGGTCCACATTTTAATTTTGGCTCCTGACATACACGATGCAACCTGCTTACTTCATTGTAAAGTTAGTAAGTCATTTGCAAAATAGACAATAGAAGTTCAAAAAATGCAACAAAAATAATGCAAATTTTTGTGAAGGTCCCATTTGCGTGGGTGAAAGTTGCCCCGTTTACTTCACAGACGTAATAAATAATATGTATATATTTTCTTTCAAATACGATTACAAGCATATATACATACATTAGGGTGTCCGATATTTCTCAAATTCATTTTTAAATAGCAGACTATAATATAAATATTTTTAAATAGCAGTAATATAATTTTTTGTTTTGTAGTCTTTTATAGGGATGATTTAAAAATAAGAATTAACAATACAAAACTTAGAATAGCTGCAGTAGTTTGAAAGAAAAAAAAAATGAAACGTGAAAAGAGCGAAATTCCCATACAAATTTGTATGGGAAAAGTATGGTCTTAGAGCAACGTGAAAATAAACACATTTGGCCAAATATTTTTTGTGGAGCATAAACTTTTGAGTAAAGAGATGTCTACTATATTAAAAAATAGTTTTGGGAAATAACGAAAATCCTAATACAGGGTGGCGCACGAATCATGCTACAAAAATAAAACGTAATAACTTTTTTTCTGTGTGAGTAATCGGCTTATTTTTTTTTTATTTTGTAGGTTACTATTTAGATTTATAAAAATGGATGCTTGGGATACGGAGAAAAGAATTTGGATAGTGCAACGGTACCATGCTTTGCAGTCCGTCATTTCCGTCCAAAGGGAATTTAGGCGGGAGTTTGGCGGTAATCCCCCGAGTAGATGGACCATTATGAGGTTTGTAAACATGTTTGCCGAATCTGGAAGCATCGCACGAAGGCCGTACCATCGAGATGCCAATGTTCGGGTTCAGGATACAATCGCAGCAGTAGCATCTGCAATACAGGCCAATCCGAGCGTTTCGACCCGAAACTTATCGGGGCAAATTGGAGTTAGTAGACGGTCATTACAACGGATACTTCATGACGATTTAAACTTGTTTCCGTACAAAGTCCAAATTACTAGCAAGTTAAACCCTCAGGATTTGCCTGTTCGCCTGGAATTTTGCCAAAAAATGATATCAATGGCCGAAGAAGACAACACATTGATCAATTGTTTGTTCATGTCTGATGAGGCCCATTTTGATCTTAACGGCAATGTAAACAAGCAAAATTGCCGTATATGGAATGAGTCTAATCCAGAAATGCTCCATGAGACGGAACTGCACCCAGAACGAGTCACTGTGTGGTGCGCAGTTTCATCAAGGTGTATTGTCGGGCCGTACTTCTTTGAAGAAAACGGTGTAACCGTTACTGTCAATGGGGACCGTTATTTAAAGATGTTGAAGGAGTTTTTTTACCCAGAACTGCGCCGAAGACGTATACCATTCAACAGCGTTTGGTTTCAGCAAGATGGAGCAACTGCACATATAGCCAGACCAGTTATGGCGGAGCTAAGCAAAAAATTCGCAAACAAATTAATTTCTAGGAACTCCACTCTTCGCTGGCTCCCAAGGTCACCTGACCTGACTGCACCAGACTTCTTTTTATGGGGTTATGTCAAGCAAGAGGTGTATAAAACGAAGCCCAGGAATTTAACTGAATTAAAGCAGTCCATAACGACAATAATTGAGGCGATCCCAACTTCAACTCTTCAGGCCGCAATGAATAATTTTTTGATCAGGTGCCGCATATGCGTGGGAGAGCGTGGAGGTCATTTGCGGTCTATAATCTTTAAAAACAACTAACTATTTAAAATAAAATTTAATTTTATAACCAATAAAAAAAAATAAATGAAATACATCGATTAAAAAAAAAGTTATTTGAATTTCTTATTGTAGCACAATTGGTGAGCCACCCTGTATATACATATGAATGTATACATACTTAAAATCCAGATAGAGACATAACTATACATAATTGAATGATGCTTCATTATTATCTGGCTTAAGCTTAGATTTAATTAAATAAACCACATTGAAAGAATTGTTTTAAAAATAAATATTTCCATAATATGGATATAATAGTAGATAGATAGTAGATTATTTTTTATATTATGCTCTTCAATTTGTATTCATAAAGGTAGCAGCTGTTAAACTGGGACAAATTTCAGATGGTGAATCTAGACGCTTGATTAAAATAAATTGAAAAAATTTATTTAAACTTTTCGGAACAGCAATTGTTGATTTTTAAATGTCAAATTTTTTAAGTTGATATCACTGTTTTGCTTGCTAGTTTGCATACTACATTTAAAATGCACTATTTATGTGATGTGTATATGTGTATTCACCAATCAATTTTTGTATGTTCAAGTGGGCTAAAATTGTGAATATCTATTAAAAAATGTTAGAATTATCTCTTTTATTTCTAATTTAAAGACAAAAATTAGGAATATTCTGGTTTCTCATAAAACACTAAATCGTTTGTGTTTTTTTTTTAGGTTATAGGAAGGTACTGAAAAAATTCTAAAATATTTGTATGGGCATAAATTGAGACGAAATTAGTACAGAATTCCTTTATCCGAAAAACATATTAGAAGCTTCTGATATAAAAAATACGCTAATACGGTTTTCGTAGCAAAAGATTAACTGGTGATCCATTACTTATCTCACCAAAAAATGGACCCGATCTGTGCATAGTTCTGGTGAAAGCAAATAAATGCTGTTGTGTCTTATCTCCAATTCTTTGCCTTAAAAATTAAAATAAATTTGGTGACGCAACAGATCGTGGAGAATCAGGGCCTAGTGACTTTACAACTCTCAACCATTCCTGCGTGCGTGTTGTTGGCAGGAATGAAGGGGACCTACAATTTTTTTTCTATGCCTGAACGGCTTGCTGTAAAGTACTTTTTCATGACAAGTATACTCTTGGAAGATTTGTCAGTTTTTCGCAGGAGGCAGTACCTCGAGAAAAAATTTTGTTTTTTAGGTGGCAGCGGCTGGGAATCAAACCCAGAACTTCAGCATGACAGTCTTAGGCACTAACCATTATGCCACTTATTTTTATTAATTATCTGTTAGCTGAAACTTCTAATCCACATCATTTGCTTTGTTGATAACAGTACTCTTGGTTTTTCACACTCATTCCTGGAATCACTTTCCCAGTCTTCAGAAATGTCTTACTTCAAATTCAACATATACCAAATAAGCTCATTTTTTTTTTTTTTTTTTTTTTTTTTATTTTGATCCTTACAGCATTGTTCAGTATAGGGAATCACTAACCAAGTGGAATTTTATGCTTTCAAAACCCAATGCTGCCTTCTGTCGCTTAAGAGAAACCTACCTCAACCGCCTCTATCTCTGAATGGCCCTTGCACTGAGACTACATTAAAAACTAGTTGCCAGTTGCATTCTTCCCTTGAAACAATTACCACATCATGCAAATCAAGCAGGGAGTGCAAATCAGTTTCCACTTGGGTCCAACTTCTGACGCTCAGTAAAATTTAGAGATTCATTCCTAGGAATACCACACGTACATATGTGGAAACCAAACTTGATACCACTCTGTATAACCTTCTTATTAAACGTCACAGTTGATTTTTAACTTGCAATATAGATAAGGCAAGTCCTGGATTCGTGGAAACAAAAATTTAGAAAAAAACAATCAAACATGACATTACGATGAAAGTGGGTGGCAAAATTCTGTCTGTCTGTCTGTTTGGTAACAGACTAAACGGCTTGATCGATTTTCTTAGAACTTGGTACAACATAAGGGGTCCAAGTCAACACGTTTTTTTGTAACTTTTTTTAGAACTAAAAATTATGATACCTGCCATACATTTTTTTAGCAATTTTATAAAATTTTATTTTTCTTAAAAACGTCTCCAGAACTTTTCTTAAATAAATTCAATAAATTTCGTTTAGTAAAAGCTACCTTCTGATGGGAAAGCATTTAAAAGAAATGGTAATTAATGGTACCTACCAAAGAACCAGTTTTTTATTTTCGATTTTCTTCAAAACATATATTTTTATACAGGAGCTTCTAAGCAATGCAAATGAGCCTGTTTAGATTGAGAAATTTGAGTCCGGACTCGTGCGTCTCATCATGTCTACATTCGACCACATTGAGGCGCCTCAAAAAACATAGAAGCAACAACAACTTCAATGCTTTGCACATTGAAACACCAAGAAATGAGTCTCATGAAGTCGGTGTTAGTATTTTGTTCATGCCTCACGACATTCCTGACCCCCCACTTCCCTTGTCCAGAAACTACAGTGAGACTGGTTCCAATCTTCCCAATCTAAATAGCGTCAATAGTTTTTCTTACTAAAATTTTCAAAAAAATATTTTTTTGCATTTTTAAGAAATGTTCAAAACATTTTTTTTTGAAAATCAAATACTAAATGATTGATTTTTATAAAACTTATTATTTAATGGTCTTTATATACACTTTGTTAGGGATATGAAAAAATGTACTTTTATGAAAAAATAACGGTATTTTCCATACAAATTTTAAAGCAGTTAAGAAAATATTTTATTTCTTAAAAATGGCTCCTACGATTTATATTAAACTCTCTGTTAATTTCGTTAAAATCGTTTAAGGAACAATGAAGTTTTAATATGTTTATCCTGTTTTGAGAATTTTTTTTTTCATTTTGTATCAGCTATCATCTTTGTCAGTTTCGTTAAAATCGCTCAAGAAACAGCGAAGTTCTGAGGATTTCTGAACTTTGTCCTTCTATGATTTCTCTTGCAAAACTTTAAATTTTTGAAACTTTCTCCTTTTGAACTTCGTTTTTCGAAACCTTCCAAGCTTCATTCTTTCAAAACTTCGGTTTTTCGAAACCTTACCTTTCGAAACATTTTTTCTAAGCTACCTGTTGACATTGTAAACCAAACTAAGACTAGGCAACGAACTTATATTCGAGCCTTTATGATACACAATTTGAAATCAGTTTAGTTCAATTTATCTGACGTCTATTTAAAAATCGAATCGTTCAATAGCGCTACTTAACTATATGAATTTCCATCAAAAGAAGATCCATCGATTTCTATCAATATTTGTTTGTAATCTTTCATATCTAAAAATGAGGTGTTTAATCTTCTTATATGTGATAAAAAATTAAATTTAAGGAGAAAATATTGCGGTCTAAAAACGCACAGTTTTATTTTATAACATTTAGATACACTTAGAGAAAAAAAGCTGGTATAACCAACCAATTTCTGGTTTATTATACCTCATTTTCCGGTTGTTATTTTTCAACTCTGTAGATCAGGTTAACGGCTTTACCTAATATCTGATTTTAATGTCGTGTTAAATCAACGTTGGTTTCAGGTAAAGTTAACAATGCCATACAAAAGTAAAACTGTAAATTTTACCTGAGAATCTTGCAATTTTTACCTGTAAATCCAGTTAACTTTACATGAAAATCTAAAACATGAATAAAATATTCAACACTGCTTACCGTCCAATTCATTTTGCATTATTCTGAAAGTATAAAAATTTATAATATATAATTTTATTTTAAAAATACTTTGTAATACTTACTTAGTTTTGAACTGGGAACCTCTCACACATGGATATAGTACGCATCCCCTAGGCCAATTCGCTGCATAAAAAACTTGTGCCAAATATGAATAAGTTTTAACTGACCTTGTTTGGATGGCTTGTGTTTGTAACTATGTACTTTAACACTGGTGTCACGTTGAAATAATCTGGCAGAGTGTTTCTTTAACCATGGCCTGTGAGTGTGTTTCAACGCTGGTAGAGGGCTACTTTAATTTAAATAATTTTATTACGATGACCTGTGTGAGTGTGTTTTAACACTGGTGTCACGTTAAAATTAACTGGTAGATGAGGCCACGTTAAATTCAACAGCAAAACATTGTAAAAATAACCATATAAAATGTTACTTCAACCTGATTTGTGGTAAAATAGATTTTCATAGCAGTGTTAAAAAAAAATCTGACCTCAGGTAAAATTAGCGCTCTATTCTTGGCAAATTTTCTTATTTACCAGAATTTAGTGTTAAAATAACGGTTCATCTTCTTAAATTAACTTAAATATGGCTAATTTAGCACTAATATAAGGTTATTAAAATCAGGTAAATCTCTGAAATGTCTGTAACTTTATATGGGATTATGCACCTTGTAAATTTAACAGGGCCCAGGTTAATTATTTACCTGACTTTTTTCTCTGAGTGTATGTGTGTTCAAAGGGCATAAAAGTAATTTTATAGCAAATACATAGGTAGTTAAGTTAGTTTCCTTTTGTTATTAAGGAAAAATATATACCTATGTATATGTTGAATGACACCTTTTCATTTCCACCCTTTATAATACCAATGAAAGTTAAATCATAGATATACGCATTAATCGATTGACACGCACCTTGTCTGGCTGGCACGTATCGCAATCACAAAGCAATTATTGTTACGTTATTAATATTATTTTTTTATTTTTAATATTCCTGTTGTGTCACATGCCATCCCATTCCTTTTATTAAAACAATAACAAAATGATTTGGTTTTATTTCAATTTGGTTTCGGATTGCATGTCTCGAGGCATAATCAAGAAAACGCTTATGGAAAATTTTAATTGAAAATATATATTTTTTAATAATGTTTGACATTCTTGACAAAAAATAATTGGTTTTTCCAAAGAGGGAGAGATGGTATGTTCCTATTGTATTGTGTTTGTGTGCATATGGATGTAGTTTTTTTTTTTTTAAGTGGTATAGTAAGGTTTAAAAAAAAAACACTTAAAAACAAAAAGTTAGTAAGACTTACGAGTATGTCGTTTTGAATTCAAATACATAATTCCTATTTGTATGTATTTTTTAAATGTAAAATGACAAACAGCGAATAAAACGTTTAAGCGTTTAAATATTAGGCAAATCTGATTAGAAAACGAGAAGTCTTTTTTCCACAAACTTAATTGTTATACCTACTTTAGAAATTATATCTGTTTTTTTTTTAAAGTGTCGAAAATTAAAAAGAAAACTAACTTATCCGTTTCAGAGTAGTTCCAGTCTGACATTTTCGATTAAAAACGACATAACTAAACTCAAAATGTCATTTTACAAATTAATAGTTCAGGGATGTTATCTAAATAGATAATGAAACTATCCCTCTCAGTTTTATTGCATATTTTTTTCTTTTTTTTCTACAAAGTCGTTTCGCTTTTTAGGGAGTGACAAGCGTTACTATTCTTATGTCTTATAGATTTTGAATTCTGTTCATTTTTATTCAGCTACATGAGTATTCATAATTCTTTATTTTTCCCTCCGGGATTTTGCATCTCATTTTTTGCATCAATGTTTTTGACATCGTTTGTTGATAATTAAAACCCAAAAATTGTTTTAAATGTTTAAAATTTTCATCAATGTTTCTTTAATAGTATTTATTGTTAACACTACCATAGTTGTAATAACTCCCCTATTTTTCTGATATAAATATTAAGCCTTGCAACCTTGTAGTCGCATTTAGTTGATTTGTTTTATTTAGTGTTGTTAATAACCAAAACGAAATTAATTTCATAACAAATTTTTGTTACCCACGCCTTTTTGAACAAAATACCTAAGTGACAAAATATTAAACAAAATGGAAATTAAATAAGAAGCTTCATTTTTAAATAAACCCTAAGGACATCAGTAACCCCATTAAGTAATAACCTTTAATTAGGCTCATTTATGTCAGTGGTGGTTGTTGAAGAATGATATCGGTTTTTTTTGTAGAAGGGTTGGTGAAGCAACCCTTTTTTGTTTAATATTTATTTTTTTTTTTATAATGTCTAACTGTTGGTAAAAAAAAAAAAACCAAAGAGATAGGAGGCATATTACCAGGGGTTATGCCAAAACACTTTGCTGAAAGTACTTCAATAAATTACAAATGTTGGGTACTTAATTTAAAACAACTTTTTGGATCATTTGTTTAGGGTAGTGCCACATTTTTTGACATCAAATTTGAATTATTGTTTTCCAAAAGAATAATATTTTGGAATACAAAAAAATTTCGATTTTTAGTCTAACTTGGATATTTATTTTCTTTATTTCAGGTATTCTAGTCGAATTCAATATGCTCGAAGTATCGTAATTGCCTAAGGATCAATTTGGATTGCCATTATAGACGTGTAGAAGAAAAAATTCAAAATGTCTAGTCATTCCGGGACTATTGGTCGGAAACGTGGCAGCGAATATTATTTCGGCGGTGAACAGATGCGCCGCCAGAGGTCAGCGGAATGGCATAGTCGCCATGGATATAGCAGCAGTGAAGATGAGTATCAAAATAATACACAAACATCGGCATTTGACACTCAACTATTGGCGTCGCTTTTGATTCAAAGTCAACAATTAGCAAGTGAGTATTGAATTTCATTAAGATTAAAAAAATAGTCCAGTAGTTAGACATTGATTTTATGGGAATTTAATATAAGGTAGGCAAGAAAGACTATAAGAATGGTTTAAACTGGATATGGTGATGGGAAAGGCCATGACATCTCAAAATATAGTATCTTATTCACACATAATCATAACATCTGTTTTTTTTTTTTTTTTAACAAACCTTAATTTATGAACCAGTTGTTTTGCTCATCCGGTCTATTATTGATTTTTGTTTTACATTTAAATATTGATTGATGATAATTAATATCTTTTTTGTGCTCTAAGAAAGTTTTGATTTTGTAGGCCCTTTTTCTTAAAATTATTAGATAAAGTCATAAATTGATTAACATTAATTTTTCTACTGTTGGTAATAGCCGTAATACATACTTGCATATATAGGATACACTGTAGCGAATACTCTAAATCAACTTTTGAGAAACATTCCCAAGTGCGGATGTTGAGGAAAACAAATATACGGGATTTTAATACAACTTTTTTCTTAAGTACAACATATTAGACCGATAGAAAAACACAAATAATAAGATGGGAAAAATAATTAAAGATAAACATAAAATTTGACCTTTAAAATGCAAAAAAAAAAAAACTCTTTCGATAGTTTATACCTAAGAAAGGGTATTCCATCTTATTTTATGAATTAAATTGAAAGAAATTGAAAATAGTTAAACGGAATTTTTAATTTATTTATATTTTTTTAACTTTTGAAAATGTAAAGATTTTATTAATATGCCCTTACAAATTAAATGTGGAAAAATAATTTACCTGAAGAAATATTGAGTTTTCACACAGAATTTTAAATTTTTTTTAATTCAAAAATTGTTGTTTTTAATCTGAAAATGCATTATTACTTTAAGTTTTTAGAAGTTTTTATTCAATAAAACACAGAAACAATTTTGTCAAAATCGAAGGAGTTGTTTTTGTGAAAAACTAGATTTTCTTCCAAGTTTTTCTTATCACCTGTATGGAAGTAGTTCTTTTTGAAAAATATTTTCTAAACTATTTTTCAAGTTTAAAAAATTTTTTACAAAATTTATATTGAGTTTCCCAACTAACAATTTCGCTTCTATATTGCTCCATAGATGCTTTTCGTTTTCATTCAACCTATGCATATAAGCATTGCATAAAACTCCATAGAGTGAAAAAGGCGACCTTTTTTCACTCCTATTGTACCTTTGTGGAGTTAATTATAACAGTCTTAAAGAAGTTCATATTAAATTAAATAAAAAAAAACTTGTTGCTAGAATCAGGAATCGAATTCGTGTCCCTTTGAACCAATTGTCTTACTCGCTAACCGCTCCACCAATCTGATATACAGTTCAATGCATTAAATTGGAATCACTTTCATCCAGAATTGCCTCTATGAGACAAGAAGCATTAATAAGAAAAAACTTTCTTCAAGAAAAATATATAATAATAGATTAAAATGGCTATAACAAACACATATTTTTAATTAAACAAATAGAGATATAATAGATTATTTAATTAATTAATACCAACCTTAAACATTGTCAACAATAAAAAATATATGTGCTCGGGTGCTAAATTGAATAAAATTAAAAATGGCTGATTTTTGGCGTCACCATATTCACTAATGCAAGCAATACAGAAATAAAGACTAACATAAAGATTGTATAATAGTTTTACGGGATGACTATTGAATTGAAAGTATCTTGGTTACTTCATAAGAGTACTATAGAGAGATTTAAGAAACATTGCGGTACATCGTTTCTATCAAGCTGATATAATTTGCACCAGAAAATATTTAAGGATTCAGTAATGCTCCAATTAGGTATTTACTTACTGTCAGAGGGCTAAATGGAGTGCTATAGAAACAAATAACACTTTAATGTCTGAAATGCGAAGCAATTTTGTTAGTTTTGTTTCAAAATCAAAAACATTTTTTAGTTATTTTAAAAATAGTTACCTACCTCCTTTTTGTTGGGAGTTTCTAAATAAAAAAAATTATTAAAATCAAATATAAGTGTTTTTTTGGGAGGCTAATACCACTAATAACCATTTTTTGAAAAAAAAGTTTCCAACCCAAAGGTAGGAATTTTTTAAAATAAAACTGTGGAGGCAATTAGGAGAAAATCTAATATATTGTCAAATTGCATAGGAAATGTTCTTAAGTTATAAAATTAAATGCATAATTGAGTCGCATGTACAATTGTACATGCTCTTATAAATGAAACTAAAGAAATTTTAAAATATGAAGCTTAGTAGGTAGTAAAAAAAATATACAAGAAATTTAATCATATTTTAAAGTCTAGGTATAACTTACTCGAAAATAGCTTCAAGCTAAAAAAAAACAAATGCCGTTTGAAGTTTTGAAAAATAAAGAATTATACATGGGAATGCAGGAAAAATCGTTACAAAGATTTTCCCAAAAACTTATTTTCTATATAAGTATGTACATTAGGGGTGTCGGAATTTTTTTTATTTTTATATTCAAAATATGTATCGTGGAACATGTAAAGGATTTAATCAGAAGTAATTTTTCTTCGGGGACATTTTCCAAAATTGAATTTTGAGACCCCGCGGCTGGTTTAAGGTAAAAAATTACAATTCGAAAAAGTGGTCAGGAAATTCATTTAAATTTTGGTCGATATGTGGTCAAAGTTATTTAATGTGACTTTTTTTTTGCTTTTGTAACTTGCTGCCAAGAGAATAGAATGAAAAACTGCTCCTTAAAATGTCATAAGATAACTTTTTACCTCAAATCTTTATGAGAGCTCCCAAAAAATGTATTGATTTTCTAGCCGTTTTCGATTATTTTTTCTTAATGGATTGCTCGAATTGGCCAAATAATATCATACAGCGAACTTAAATTGATTCACAGCCAACACAAATGAGTAAAGAAATCCAAAATAAAACATTAAAAGTAATTATGACCACATATCGACGCAAATTTAAATGGTTTCTTTTTCCAATGGTGTTTTTTTACCTTAAAATGGCGGAGGGGTCTCAAAATTCAATTTTGGAAAATGTCCCAGAACAAAAATTACTTCTTTCTAAATTCCTTACCAGATTCCAACACCCTTAATGTACATTTATAAAATTTTGGTAGCATTAAAAAATTAAGTGCACGACTGGATTGCACGTTATTGCTCTTATGTTCAAGTTACTTGGAACTAAAAACTTTTAAAATATGCAACAAATTATGGAAATAATTGAATAATCAACTATTAAAAAAGTTAAAGGTCAAAAACAAGCACTACATTGATGATAACTTGAAAAAAAATTTGAAACCGTAGGAGCGATTTTCTTCAAAATTTATTATAATAAAATTTTGGTAACATTTAATATAAAAATCTTGGTATAACTTTTTAGGCTTTCGCGATTGTTAATAGACATAATAGATAATTTTTCGGATTAGCCGCGTTATAAGAATTTTAAGAGTGCACTTTGGTACTCACCCCGAACGTTTCGCATCAAGTTGCATTGAGCGTGGTCACCGGGAAACTCGGTTTTCCCAGTGACCACGCTCAATGCAAAGTGCACTCTTAAAATTCTTATAACGCGGCTAATCCGAAAAATTATCTATTATGTCTAAAAATCTTGGTGTTCCAATTTCTAGTAAAAATTAAAATAAATTTTTACACCCAGTTCTAAAAAAATCATTAACCTGCTTTTCTTAAATCCAAAATTTTATTTTTTTAATTTTGATATATACAATATAGTTAACATTTTAAAAGACCTTTCACATAAAAATTGTAACTAAAATCATTCAAGCCATTAATGAGAAAATGACGAAAACCAATAAAACCGTTTATGACAGGTACCTTTAATAACAGTTTTTGGTAATTTTTTTTTCAGCACTATTTTTGCTGCCACTATTTTGACAATCGTTTTTTCTCGAAAATACCTAAATACTTTTCCTGGGAAAAATTTTGATACAAACTTTCTATTATATATGGATAACGTTAAAAAGGGGTAACTGGAAAATCCATAGGAATCACAAGTTATATGAATAAACTGCAAAGTCATTATGCCACTCAAGGAATGCATTTAAAAATTAACAAAACTAAGCTTATCTTAACCTTTTTTGTACAATGAGTAACTATGTTCACTATTCTTTGTAATAAGGGCTTTCATACAGTTGGGAATTGAGTTATACCGTTTTTATAAATCTGGCCAGACATATTATACTCCAGGCAAATTAGACGAAAAAACTTCAGACAAAGCTGAATTTTGGTGGAGGCCTTTGTTTTGATGTCTTAAGCATTTCCTGAAAATTTCTGTAAATTTGGGCGGGGGTTAAAGGGGCTAAAATTCAAATTTTTCTTTATTTCTCGAAAACTTTAAGTTTTTTTGACAAAATGTGAAGGTACAAATTATTGTAGCTTATGTTATGCTACACAAAAAAAGGTTAACATACTTTTATCATTCAAGCAATAGATTCTGAGAAAGTCATGCAAGAACTTCACGGTGTAGTTAATTTTGTCAAAAAATTTATTTAAATTTCATGCTAAAATTTTTGTACATCTCCTCTTTCTAGAACAAAGTTTTGTGTCCAAAATCTTATGAGCATTAATAGAAACTCATAAGTTTTTTGAAAAAAAATACATTTCCAGAGATATTAACAAAAAACTGCTATTTTTCCAGTCACATCACGAAACCAAATGTGTTACTTTGACACGCTTTAACTTCAAGATTAATAGATTCACAGAGTTTGCTTTTTTTTTTAGATAATTTTGTTGCCTTAAGTCCATTCTTTTAAAATTTTGTTGTTAGAAGGAAATTTGATCGAGTTGTTGAACAAAATCCAAATCAATTTTTTCTTCAAAATGGCGGTCTTTCCCGTACCTCGGGCACCTTAAAAACATAATTTTATACAGACAAGTTGTAGCCAAACTTAAATCGTACAGAAACTTTAGGTCATCGTGAAACTTTAATAAATTTTTTGACAAAATGTACTCCACCGTGAAGTTCTTGCATGATTTTCTCAGAATCTATTGCTTGTATGAAAAAAGTATGTCAACCTTTTTTGTTTTGAATAACATTAGCTACAATATTTGTACCTTCACATTTTTAAAAACAACACATAGCTTACGAGAAATTAAGAAAAACTGAATCTACCCCCTTTAACCCACCCAAATTAACGGAACTTTTCAGGAAATGCTTAAGACGTCAAAATAAAGGTCTCCACTAAACTTCAGCTTTATCGGAATTTTTCGAAGTGAAAGTCTAATTTTTCTGGGCTAGATATATCTTACAGCTTTGATTAGGACGTCTTTGTCTTTAAATTATCTACCAGCCTCATAAAAAGTTTGATAAAGCTAGGACGAAAAGTTTTCGATGATGTTTGAGTCTGGGTAAATAGGGTGGCCATGGCAAAAGTTGTTCCTCGTTTTTCAACTGAATCCAGCTTGTAGCTTCCCTGGATGTCTTGATAGGGGTGTGATCTTGTTGTCAAATTCAAGGTTCTAGTTAAACAATGTCTGTATATGCCCATTCCAAGAGATATTTATTACTATTTCCGTTAGGTATTGAAGTTATAAACTCCAACTTAATTGTTCCATAAAAAGTGATAGCGCTCCGACCCATATACGAGAGTGGGTCCATAAGTCCGTGACTTTTGGAATAAAACACAGATTTTTTGATAAAAAATAATTTTATTTTTCAACGTAGTCTTCCTTGAGCTCTATACACTTTGTCCAACGCTTCTCCAATTTTTGTATCCCTTCCAAAAAAAATGATTTGTCGAGGTCCTCAAAATAGGCCTTTGTTTGCGAGATGACTTCATCATTGGAGTCAAATCTTTCTCCACCAAGCCATTTCTTCAGGTTTGGGAACAAGAAGTAGTCGCTCGGAGCCAAATCTGGAGAATAGGATGGATGAGGGAGCAATGCATAGCCCAATTCATGGATTTTTGCCATGGCAACTGCACATGTGTGCACCCTCGTATTGTCTTGGTGGAAAAGAACTTTTTTCTTGGCCAAATGAGGTCGGTTTTTTTTCAAATCGTCATTGAATCCGTCCAATAAGTTGGCATAATATTCCCCATTGATTGTTCTTCCCTTTTGAAGGTAGTCAATGTGGATTATCCCGCGTGCATCCCAAAAAACAGTCGCCATAACTTTATTGGCTGACAAACCCACCTTGGCCTTCTTTGGACCCGATTCACCCTTAGAAACCCACTGTTTTGACTTTAGTTTGGTCTCTGGTGTGTTGTGATGGATCCATGTTTCATCCACGGTTACAAAACGGCGCAAAAACTCCTCCATATTGCGATTAAGCAACGCCAAACCTTCCTGTGAAGTTGTTACACGATTGCGTTTGTGGTCGACTGTGAGCAAACGCGGCACCCATCTTGCGGAAAGCTTTCTCATGCCCAAGTGATCATTCAAAATTGAAACTACTGAGCCATGCGAGATCCCTACGGCTTCCACAATCTCTCGCACTTTCAATCTTCGGTCGGCCAATACCATATCGTGAATTTTTTCGATTGTTTCGGGTGTAGAGACCTCAACGTTCGGCATCTTCAGTGCTTGTACGGCCACAACGAAATTCAGTAAACCACTTTTTTACCATTGAAATCGATGGTGCAAAGTCCCCATAGTATTTATCAAACCGAGCCTTGGTCTCAGTTATGGTTTTTTTTCGCAAGAAATAATGCTTAATAAGCACACGAAATTCACTTTTTTCCATTTTCTCCTCAAATTAGTGAGTAGTCTGATAAAAATAGCTGTCAAACACAAACTAACTGACGCAGCAAGTTTAAATTTTGACAGGAGTCAACTGACAGACGTTTGTTGACAGGAGCAGTGTTGCTGTTTCAGTAAAGAGGTCTGAAATTCAAAAAGTCACGGACTTATTGACCCACCCTCGTAGTACCTATCGAACAACTTTGAGTACTTGTCAAAATAAGTTCCTCTTCTCTTAAATCATTTATATAAAAATTTTAAACATCGAATTCGGCTAGATTAAGCCTTTTTTTATCCGAAAAGACAAGCCATTTTCATTCGTTACTCAAAGCAACAAGGTCCTTGGCGAAATTCATGTGAAGGTCCTGGTGTCCTTGCCGTTAAGCCTTTAAGCCGTTTTTTTTTTTTTTCATTTTCTAACGCGGAGTGTTATCGCTGGCTTAAATCATCATAAAAACAGTCAAAATACTGTCTAATTTGACCACTTTTTAACAATATTCTGGGCAATAATAGCGCGGAATTCAAAGTAATCTGGAGAATTGAACATAAAAGCAAGAACGAGTAATCCAGTCGTGCATTTTAATTTATTTTTACGAAGAGGTACACAAATTTCTTTAAATACAACCAACGACTGACACGACACAGGGTTTACTTGTAAGAGAAACTGCTATTTTTTAAAGTTTGTTCAAAAATAAATTTTGTATAAAAAATTTACGAAATTTTCCTTTTTCAATCGATAAAGAAAGTATCCATCGTTATAAAATTGTTATTTAAATTGTTCACCTCTTTTTAAAACGTTGATTACCCGGATTCCTCAATAGCTATAAACAGGGATTTTTCGTCACAAACTGCCTTCAACTAGCTCTACAACTCCACAAATGTCAATACTTTTACTTAAATTTAAAACTTTTGCCCAAAATTACTAATGTAACAAAGTCCTAAGAAAATAAAAATAAAATCATTTGTTTCTGGTTTTTATTTATGTTTTTATTTTTGGCAATTTTGTTGTTGAATGGAATTTCAAAATTTTCAAAAATAATGTAGTAGTTTACTTTTCAAAGTGTGATATTTGAAAAAACTGAGAGGTCAGAACCATGCCTTGCCTATCACCATATCCAAATACAAGATAAGATCATTCTTAATAGGATACCCTGTATTCATAATTAATAACTATTACTATATGTAAATAAACTTGTAATAAGAAACTTTTATTTTAATTTTAATATTTTCCAGATTTGGATCGCTATGCATCTGATTGTGATAACGGAGAGGTTACCGAATCCCTCCTAACCGAATATCCCACAGCAACAGCACTGCAACACCAACAGCAACAAGCCCATCAACAATTATATCACCACCAAAGTACTGATTTAAATTCGCCATTACATTCAGCGATAGGAATCTCATCTGCCAATACTAAAAACAGCTCGTCGCTAGCTACCGTTAACAGTCGGAATCCGTTCAGTATGAAATACGATCTAAATACTCCGCCGTCGACAAATCCATTTCCCGAGACAAATAATGATCGCCTATCGTATTCCGGTAGTTCAGCTATGCTTGATCGTTTGCAAGCAGCTGTCGAATTAAATGCGACTAGTTCGGCAGTCGCAGCATACTTACAAGCAAGTGCGGCCTTAAACGAACGTTCAATTATCGGGCTAAATTCGTTGCGATCGAGTCGTTCGAAGAGCAATCGGTTAAATCGGGTTAGCGGAATGACTTCGTCGAGCAGTGCGACTTCATCTAATAGTGCGGCCACTTCGGGGGCCAGTCGTAGTGAGCGTGAAAAACAAAAATTACAACAAATTCAGCAAGATTTACGCGAATACGCGCAATGCGAAGCAGATGCGGAAGTTTTTGATTCCGAACCACCGCCGGAACCGGCACCACCGGAAGTACCGCCGCGAACGCAATCGTTGATGATGTCGTTGCGAAAAAGATCGGATTATCAGCTGAAGTATGATGGCAATAGTGAACAAAAACAAGAGGAGTATATTTCAACTCCCCAGCAAAAGGGTAAGTCAATAAAAATATATTTTGTATTATTTAATGACTTTATTTTATTTTTTTTTTATATTGGAGAAAGGATTTGATCCTCCTGCGAAAAGATTAGCATATTTTGTATTCAAAAAAAAAGTAGAGTAATCTGAAAAGAAAAATTTGGAAAAGCTTCTTGTTTTCAAGAAAATTTATGTTGCGTTTTTGCAACGTTCGCCAAAAGCAGAAGCAAAAATTTGTATTTGCGATTTTTTTGTTGTTTGGAATTTCAGTCACTTTTGTTGAAATATTTTTATAAAAAATGTATTTAATATTAAAATTGATTAAGGCAAACAGGGCCTAGAAAATAAATAATGAAGTACTGAAAGAAATATATATGTAAAAAATGCATACATAGGTATAGGTATGTACATTAGGGTGGTTTTTATATGTTTTTTTTTTTGGAAATTCTGATATGGATAGGCATCAAATGGTTCTACATAGAAAAAAAATATTCCTAATTTTTTTTTAGATTTTTATTTCACCCCCCTAACTAACTAACTACGAGTAACTATGGGGTTAGGGTGATTCTTATAAAAAGTATAGACTCGATTTAGACGAGAAAAAAATAATATCGAAAGGGGGGTCTATTTTCCCCCGTATTGGCAGCAAATTGTTTTTGAAAAAATAATTTTCAAACTTAAAAATTAAAAAAACAAAAAATTATAATATTTTAAAGATAAAAATTATTTTTTCAAAAACTATTTAAAATAAAAATGTATTTAAGAAGTATATTAGAGAATTGAATCATGGCTTTAAAACCGTATTTTTCCCGTATTTTTTAAAATAATTTTTTTCTGATTTTGGTCAAATTTCTAGAAAATTACCCTTCCCGCCTGAACGGGGGGAAATAGACCCCCCCTCCACTATAATTTTTTTCTCGTCTGAATCAAATCTATACATTCTGATTTATTTTAGCCTCTTATAAGAATAATCCTTTACCCAAAGTAAGTACCTTAAAGTGAAAATAGGGAGACAAGGAGGGTGAAATAAAAATCTGAAAAAATTAGGGAAATTTGTTTTCAATGTTTTGAATCGAATGCGTGCTATCCAAGACTACGTCCAATTTAAGGACCTCCCTAATATACATAGTATGTACCTATATGATATACATATTTATAAAAATGTCTCCTTTTTGTGATAGAAATCGAAGCATTTCGGGTGAAGTGGAATCTTACATTTATTATAACAAAGAAATTTGTTTGACTGAAACAATGGCAACATCAAAGACGTTTTCCAGTTTTGATGACTGTGGAAGTACACAGGTCAAATGGTCAAAATGATCAACTTCACTCGATGTTCCTTCTTTTTGAATAACGGTAATTCCAACCGGCAACAAGAAATCTACCACGAATGTTCTGAATTCCAGGTGAGGTATTGGTATTTCTTGGTAATGCAATGCATTTTCCATGCATTCGGCAATGTTGCACTTAGTGCATTTGATAAAAAGGTAGGCCAATAGCTACCACTTTTTTCCTTGAATTCGGATCTGACACTTACTTTGTGGCGTTATCAAACAAATCAACTTCACCCATTGTTATATTGTATTCCGTTTTGCATTAGAATAATAACATGCTTTCTCTTGTTTCGACCGTTACAATAGAATTGTCGTTCCAGTGGGCAGCTGCATTTAAGTTTTTCTTGTCGAAAGTAAAATCGATACAACCACGAACTTTTTTCCTCATAACTTTTGCCTCGTCAACTATGCTTTACTAATTCTAATTTTATAAGGCTTTTGAGTACTAAAATCTTCAAAATGTATATTCTAATTCGACTTTGCCAGCTAGCTCGTTTGGGAATATGTTTGCATCGTCATCAATCTATCTATCTTCAATTTCTTCGTTACCGCAAACAAAATAATTTTGTATAGGCAAAATTATGACATTTGTATTTCGTATTTGATGCATCAACATTAAAAAATATTTTGTGTTTTTATTCCGAACTAGGATTCATTAATAGTTCCTCAAGGTCTCGAGCTGATAAAAGTCTTTTTCTATACTAAGGTAGAAAGATTTTTTATTTTTTTCCAAACACAATGATACAATTTTTTTTTTTTAAACTTGTTCACTTGAGCAACTCACAGCTTACTAGTGAATTTCAATAAAAGCACACTTTCTAAACATTCAAACCCACGGGTGCGTCTAATGGGTTTTTTTAATACGGAAAGAAGTGGTTCCTTTTTTTTTGAATAAGAATATGCAAACGTATTTACATAACGGACTACAGTTGACTTCCCTTATAAGGATCACGATCATAAAAAAACGCGCTTGTAGATTGGTATAAATTTGTTGTTTTTTTTTTCTAAGAATTAGAATTACCCTTGATTGAACGGTAAAAAAGTTCTTATAAAAATATTAAAAAAATATAAAAATATTATTTTTTCTTATTTACTTAAAAATTGGCATATTTGAAACATAAACACACAATACAACTTGAAAAAAAAAATCTTTAAACTGATATGTAAACGCAACGAATTCGAATGTTGTTTTTAGATTCTAGTGCTCTGCATTCGACAAACGTTGCGAAAACGCAACATAGTACATTCATCTCTCCTGGCAAGCAGCTAGATGTCAGAAATGATTTCAAATTAGTTTTAGAATATAATTTGGACATTCCTTTACCTGCGTATCGTACGTTATATTGAAAAATAATAATTTTATTGTTATTTTTGGAAAGTTCAAAAATGCTGCCTCAAAAATCTCAAAATCATCGACATTCAAAAGACTACAAATATAAGAAATTCAAATTTTCAAAAAAAAAAAATCCAAAAACAGGTCGATTAGATAATCATTGAAACTCACAGAATCAATAACTAGTTTACCGAAATTTCATAAGGTAATCACCAGAAATCAAAACGAAAATGGGTTAAAAGTGACAAAAATAATTTAATTTCATTTAAAAGCTAACTCTGAGACTAGCTACATATGTATGACGATTTAAGAAACGTAACTACTTGATAGTTTCCCATGCAAAGTACATAGGTATCAAATACAAAATTAATTTTTTTTGAATCAACTGTCAACGATTGCATTAAAAGCAAAATAATTTTCGTAGCCATTAAAAGCAATAAATATGTATGTACTTACTTACTTATCCGGCTCCCGATCCATGGAGGGTCTCTGCCTGAGATATTGCGGTCTTCCATCGGTTGCGGTCCCTCGCACGCTCCATCCAGTCATTGAGACCAAGCGTTCTTGCGTCGGAAACCGCCTGATCCCTGTAGCGGAGGTTCGGTCTTCCTGGTCGTCTCGAACCTAGGGGCTGGGATTTGAAGATTTTTTTTTGTTTTTTGCTGGAGCATTGTTGTCCATTTGCTCGATGTGGCCGAGCCAGTGTAGTTGGCGTGTTTTGGCTCTTTGGACTACATCCACATCTTGGTACAGCTCGTATAATTCACGATTAAATCTTCTCCTCCATTCGCCCTCCTCGCATATTGGACCAAATATCCGCCGAAGAATTTTTCTCTCGAAAGTGCCCAGTATCAATTTCCCTCTTTTACTTATCGTCCAGCACTCGACGCCCGTTTTGTATAGCGTGCACTTTGTCTTCCGGGAGAGGAGTTTTGAGGCTCTGAACCTTTGGCACCTCATATATGGGAAATTTGATATTTTAGAATGTCATCTAATTGGTCAGTAATTGGTCAAGAAAGGTCAACTAGTCCTAGAAATTGGTCAGCCCTTGATAACTAGTTATAAAGACTTAAAGTTTCTCAAGGTCACTCAAGGTCACGCGTGATTTTTGGCACCTCATTTATGGGAAATTTACAAAAAAAAGATGCCATCTGAAAGATTTGTAGATAGTGATAAAAGGTCAACTATTTTTAGTAATTGGTCAGCTTTAGTTTTTTTTCTATGAATTTTCAAAACTCGTTTCAAGGTCACAAAAAAAACTTTTGGCACCTCATTTGGGTCATTTCAAATAAACTAGTATGCCATTTGAAAGGCCATTTCACGGTCATAAAAGGTCAGCTATTTTCAATAATTGGTCAGCGATAGATTATTTTTTACGATTTAAACAAAATAAAAAAATTCAAGGTCACGAACGATTTTTGGCACCTCATTTGGGTAATTTTCCAAAAAAAAATATACTATGTGATAGGTTACTCGGTCATCATAAAAGGTCAGTTAGATTCAGTAATTGGTCAGTCATATTTTTTTTTTAATTAATTCTTAAAGTATTTGTATGTAGGTCACAGTATAGATAGTTGGCACCTCATTCGGGTAATTTAAAAATTTTTTAAATAGATATAGATCCAATAGATTCTGAGAAAATCATGGTGGATTAAATTTTGTCAAAAAATTTATTAAAATTTCCATAATCGATGGGTACGATTTGAGTTTGGCTGCATCTCTTCTTTAAGAAACCAAGTTTTTGAGGTGCCGGGGTAAGGGAATGACCGCCATCTTGAAAAAGAAAGTGTTTGGTTTAATCCACCATGATTCTTGACCAATTAGATGACATTCTAAAATATCAAATTTCCCATATATGAGGTGCCAAAGGTTCAGAGCCGAGTTTTGAACCCATTTGTTTGGCCAAACCGAAGTAGCAGCGGTTCGCTAGGGTAATTCTTCGTCGGATTTCCACTAAGGTGTCATTCGTGGGGTTGATGTTTGTTCCGAGGTAGGTGAACTCCTTGACTACCTCGAAATTACTGCTACCAACAGTGACGTTTTGTCCAAGGCGGTGGACAGATGAAGCTTTGTTTGTTGATAGCATATACTTTGTTTTGTCCTCATTCACTTCAAGACCAACGCGTTTTGCCTGTTCATCAATAGCTGTGAATGCTTCTAGTACAGCTCGCTTGGAGCGGCCGATGATGTCGATGTCGTCCGCATAGCCAAGCAGTTGCGAAGACCTGTTGAAGATAGTGCCTTCCAGGTTAACACCACTCTTGCGAACTATCTGCTCCAGGACTAGGTTGAAGAAGTCACATGATAAGGCATCTCCTTGTCTGAACCCTGTACATGTTTGGAATAGAAGCTCTTGGCGACTAATGCTATCAAATGCGGCTTTGAAGTCGATGAAAAGATGGTGGGTCTCGACTTGAAATTCGTTGGTCTTTTCCAGGATTTGCCTCAATGTGAAGATTTGGTCTAACGTTGATCTGCCTGGCCAGAAGCCACACTGGTACGTGCCGATCATAGTGTTGCAGAAAGGTTTAAGACGCTCACATAGTACGTTGGATAGGATCTTGTATGCAACATTAAGCAGGGATATACCTCTGTAGTTTTTGCAAGACATAGGATCGCCTTTTTTGTAGATTGGGCATATGGAGCTAATTGACCAGTCATCAGGCATACTTTCCTCCTCCCATACTTGGTTGATGAGCTGGTGTATGCACCCTACCAGGACATCTCCTCCACACTTGAAGAATTCCGCAGGTAGGCCATCCGAGCCGGCGGATTTGTTGTTTTTAAGCTTGTGGATGGCTTTCTTAATCTCTTCAGTACTGGGCGCTGGGACTGGATCTTCATTGACTGGTCTCATGCTTCTTTGTTCTACTGTCGCTTCCTCTACAGAATGCCCATTGAGCAGCTGCTGGAAATGCTGCTTAAACACGTCAACAATTCCCTGTGCTTCGGTGACTAAGTTCCCTTCGCTGTTTCGAAGAGCTTGCGTGCCGGTTTTATAACCACATGCCAGTTGCTTGGCTGTTTTGAAGAACCGGCGGGTGTTGGTGGCAGTGCTAGACTCCTCGAGATACCTGAGCTGAGAGGCTGCGGATGCTCTTTTCTTTCTACGCAGGGTTTTCTTCTCTTTCCTTCTCTTTTCACGGTACTCCTCTCTTGCTGCTCTTGTTTTCCGTTGCAGAATTTGCATTCGTGCATTTTCCGTCCCCTGCTTCAGTACCGCGCATTCTTCATCATACCACGGGTTCTTTTTTTTAGGTGGTTGATAGCTGTCTCCTTAATGACGTCGCGATACAAGTTCCACTGGTTGTTGACACTTGTGGGTGGGGGTACGGCAGAGAGTTTCCCGGTTAATTGCTCACTGTAGCCTCTGGCTTTCTCAGATGTGCTAAGGCATGCAATGTTAATATGTATGTATGTTATGTTAAATGGGGCATGTAGTGAATATACTCACAGCATATATAATATTTTAAATAAAATCATGTGCGTTTTAGTTTGAATTTAAATTATTAAAATATATGACAAATCCAGAAGTCTGCTTACTTGTCAAACGTCAAAATATTATTTTGTTATGATAAAGTATATTTTAAAGCCTCTCAAATTTGAATTTGTAATATCCATAGTACTGCAATATGTATATTTCCTAGATACGTGTACGGTGGCGAATACTTACTTTTTTTAACAGACACCTATGTATTTAAGGTTTTGTGGTTTGTGTTAGATTATTTTTTTTTTACTTTCTGCTAATTTGTTCAAATTGGGTTAAATCTGTAATATGTTTTTGACATGCTCTGAAAAAAAAATTGAAATTCAACCAATTTATGTTAATCAACGATTTTGATAATTTAACAACTCAAACTATGAGTAAAATTTAAGTTAACAAGTACTCATTCGAGGGTTTACCAGTCACAAAAATCATTAATTAAAGACGATTACAGCTATGAATAATTTAGCCCTTAGTGTGACAGTATATTGGTTATAACCGCCATTTTGTTAAATTATGGTTTTTCACTGGAACTAAGAGACAGTACCATGTTTCATGTTGTTACTGATTTAGATTTATAAGAAATTTGCCAAAAATTTGCGGAGCATCTAATTAATAACATGAATCAACCAAAAGAGGATTGTAAACGTGTTGAATCTTAAGTAATTAATACAAGGTTAATGAGCATAATTGGATATAAAATTTTCCATTGTTTTTGATGATCCCTATTGCCAAAAAAATAATTTATTAAACAATACGGTATGTGTTCTACCAACACCACCAGATCCAAAACTTCAATTGGTTGTTTTCAAGATTCCATTTTATTTGATCAAGACATTGTGCTACAACAAATAGTATGTATTTTTGGTTGTAAATATCAAATCGTCCATAACAAAGAACAAGTGTCTTTTTCTAAGAATATCGCTCTTACCAACTTTGTTTTCAAGAAAAACACTAACAGTGCTATCAATAAAAAACGCTTATTCCTCCTTTAATTTTATTAATCTACGGAATAAAAGTAAAATATTAAAATTTCCCATTTAAAAAAAATTAATGGTGGTGGAATAGTAAAATAGTAAGCTATTCAAAATATAAAATATCGTAGCAAGCCTCGGGGATAACTTTTTAGGAAAATAATTCATATTTATTATTTGCTCTTGATGCCCTTTCAATCCACATATGTTTCATTTTAATCTCTGAGATGGTCACTCATACATATTTGGGTATTCTCCATTGAATGGGCCGAAAGTTTGAAATAAGCTCGATGGTGTCACTTTACTGGGTATATTACTTTCTAGATATCTTTTCAAGTTCAAGGAATGAATTGTTTGAACATAAAAGTTTTAATAATTCAATTAATATAATAAAATTTTAAATAATTAATTCTAAGACACAGTCATAAAGTTTTAGGTGCCAGTTATAGCTATCATTGAAACTCTACATTGAAAACTTTAATGATTGATTTTGAGATATTTACGAGTATAAAGCAAAATCATTTATTATTTTGATGAAAAAATGAAGCTTCAGACTTAATTAATATTTCTAGTCAAAAAAAATTTCAAATAGGCTTAACTTTCTACATAAAATGACTTTTAAGATTCCAATGATCATTGGTAAGGTAGTTCATTCATTGAAAAAAGAAAAGTCTTTTTATGTGGAAAGAAGGGCCTATTTGAAAATTTTGTTTGACTCAAAATATTAATTAAGTCTTGAGCTTTATTTATCTATTAAAATAATAAATGATTTTGTTTTCTAAGTGTCTCAAAATCCATCATTAAAATTTTCAATGATGAGTTTCAATGATAGCTATGACTGGCACCTTAAACTTTTTTTTCTTTTAAATTTTGTCACAGTTTGTGGAAAATTTGACAGATTTACACAGTTTACAATATTACTACGATAACGACGACTGATGCGACATGCTGTATGAATGCCCTTATTATTTTTTTTTATTTTGAAGTTTTACCTACTGTTCAAACAGTATTTCTTAGAAAGAAAATTAAATATCTTATGAAATAAGTTCTTTCTTAAAAAATACCGTTTTTTGTTTTTTCAAGAAGTCTTATTTTATTTAGTAAATAGAAAACAAAATATTAAAAAATACAGTCGAAGAAATCACCAAAAGCTTTTTTTTATAAAAAAATCCGGGGTGCTCTCGACCTCTGTCACGAGTTTTAGAGTTCAAACTGTTAAGCCTAGTTAATACTTCAAAGAGGAGTGAAATCAAATTTGAAATGAAACATCAATAAATTTATGCACCAAAGAGTTTTCATAAAATCTGGTTTCGAAAAGCCTATTGAATTACATTTGTTTCGAGACAAATTTATTTCTCCTTGTTGCCAAAATAATTGGATTTGGTTTTTGGTTGATTTGAAAACTACACTTTAAATGAATGTATAATCTATGCTTTACCTGGATCTATGCATATTTCTAAGGAGGTAATCTCCCAATCTCTGAAAATATTTTTTGACAGCACTGGTTGTGCCTTACTTACTTACTTATCTAACTCCCGATCCTTGGGGACTCTCTGCCTGAGATATAGTGGTTTTGCATCGTTTGCGATCCTTTGCACGCTCCCTCCATTCTTCGAGAATAAGCCCTGACCAGTTTCAATTCCCCTTTTTTGCTTATCGCCCAGCACTCGGCACCGTGGAGTAGAACTGGTAAAATTAGCGTTTTGAATGCGTGCACTTTGCCTTTCGAGAAAAGAGTTTTGAACTCATTTGTTTGGCCAAACCAAAGTATCAGCGCTTCACTAGAGTAATTCTCCGTCGGATTTCCACTAAAGTGTCGTTCGTGGAATTGATGTTTGTTCCAAGGTTGACTCCTTGACTACCTTGAATTTTCTACTACCAACAGTGACGTTTTGTCCTATAAGCAATGGAAGGATGAGGCTTTGTTTGTCTGATAGCATTTTATTTTGTCCTCATTCACTTCAATTCAAGACTAACGCGTTTCGCCTGTTTATCAATAGTTGTGAATGCTTCGAGTTCAGCCCTCTTTGCAATATCGTGTATATAGACAACTCATGGTTAAACCTTATTCACAGGAAAACAAACAAATATTATGTCTTTTCGTGTACTTCCCAAAACTACGAATTTAATTTTTTACATAAGCTTTGACAGAACCTTAGGCTAAATTTGTAGAAATTTGGAGGTACGCGAACAGACATAATATCTGAAAAAGTTTTTCAATCTTCTCTATCATCTGACATTTAATTTTATATATTTGAAACTGTTATTTTTCTCTTGTCGTTTACCCTACCTACGTGTTTTGTTCACATTTTACGTTGAAGCAAGCTTATAGATATATCTAACAACAGTCTGTTTAAATTTCCCTATAACCATGGGGATTCAAAAACTGGTTCTTGTCCTTGATAAAAATAAAGCAGCGGTACTATAAAAATCCTGCGAAAGCTTTGATTTCTTTATTTTCGGAGTATCCTTAGAGCTTTTACCAGTATTTCAACTCTCATCAGAAACAAGGAAAATACGGAAGAGCTTTCCCAAGAATCCACCACTACACAACATTGTTGCTGAAGCATTGCATGGCATTAACAGCTATTATTATATTTTACTAGAAAGATAAAAATAAATTATGTATATTCTTATTATTCTATATATTCTTGTTATTAAAAATTTCAATTGTGGGGAACCTGGGACTTATTTCAATTTATTTATTTCTATTTATTTATATGTGGGTATTTGTATACTATGTATACACCGATGTGCTTCTACTTTTTAAGCTATCTGTACTTCCTATCAAGACACATTTTTAATCAAAATACAAAATTTCCCATTATTTTATAACGGATTTAACTGTTAAAATATATTGAACTTTTTGTGAACTTCGAACGGAATGAAATTCTTCTTAGAACTTTTTCTTTTTTCGTATAAAGCAAGCTTTAATTTTTCGAAGGTTTTTTGTAATAAAAATATTCAAAAACAAATTATTATTAAAAACTTATAATGGATTCTGAAAGATTTAAAATGTAAAGCAGCACAGCATTTGAATGTTTTTAGGTGGATACCTCGGTACATTCGCAACGTTTGGAAATGTTCATTTATTTTATTTGTTATCAACCAATTTTGCTGTCATTTTCGGTCTTCTTCAACAATTTTTACATTATTTGCTGAAATGCTTTCACTTTTACCCCGCAACTAAGGGATTTTGTCAACCTTTTTTTATTTTATTTGAAACAGCATTTGAACAGCATTTAACTTTTTTTTACCACCCACAGTTTTCGAGAAAATTGATTTTGGAAAATGGTGGGCAAAAAGAAAACTATTGCCCTCTAAATTCGATTTTTCTTATTTTGATTAATGCTTTCCATGGAAATTCTTCTGAAAATCCTTTTAATTTTTGTGACCACCACTAGAATATTTTTTTTTTCGATTTTTTAAAATTATAAAAAATATTTCGTTTTTTTTTTGTATATTTGAATTTTGAAAGATCACATTGTTTTTATTTGTTGAAATTAATTGAATTAATTTGAATAATTTGAATTTGAATTAATCAAAAAGAGTTTTTTTTTTCAAATTTTGAAAGAGTTTTTCAATTTTCAAAGTTATAAGTAAAACAAATTTTATAGCAGCGTTCTTTTGACCGACTATTATTCTAAATGGTGAAAAAGGGTGGTCAAAAAATGGTCATCTTTTACAAATAAAAAAAACACAGGTCTGAGAAATGCGCCATTTTCCTAAACTATCTGTAAGACAGTCTGCAAAAAAAAATTATGCAAAATATGAAAAGCAGTGAAATCTTGGAAAATTCACAATCCAAAAAGTGGAGAATAGATTATTTTTCAAAAAAATTCTCATCTACCTAAAAAGTAAAAAGCATAACACCAGATTTATAATGAATAAAAATTATGGTAGAAAAATGATAAAAGATGAAATATGATATTGTGTAAAATTAGCTCCTCCTCCTTTTAATAACTTAAGATGAAAAAAGATATTGTCATCGCTCAAGGGGTTTAAAAAAAAAAAATAGAAATAATTTTTTGAATATCATACTCGTATATTTAAGGAGCAATTTTGATATGCAAATCTTAAATGCATATATGAATATAAAAACAAAGTTCTAAGGATTGTCATCCCGTTTTTGAGAAACTTAATTTTTTTGAAAATTTTTGTTTAATCCTATTTGAAATTTGTAACGGGTGATTTTTTAGCTGGTTTGGTTTTGGCAACACTGGTTTTGACAGCTGACGTGTGTTTAGTACCTTGTGTCACTGTCAAACAGCTTCAGTTTGGTTTGCAATTTAACCATGGATCGTCTTACAAATGAACAACGCTTGCAAATTATTGAATTTTACTATCAAAATTCGTGCTCCGTTCGAAATGTTCATCGCGCGCTGCTTCCATTTTATGGTCGGCATTCTCGACCTTCTGAGCAGTCTATTCGGAAGATTGTGACCAAATTTCGCACCAAATTTACTTTGTTGGACATTAAACCACCAACACGTTTACGTACTGTGCGTAGTGAAGAAAATATTGCGGCCGTATCAGCTAGTGTGACAGAAGACCGCGAAATGTCGATTCGGCGCCGTTCCCAGCAGTTAGGCCTTTGTTACAGCACTACGTGGAAAATTTTGCGGAAGGATTTGGGCGTAAAGCCTTTTAAGATACAGCTAGTGCAAGAACTAAAGCCAGCCGACCTACCACAACGCCGAATTTTTGGTGAATGGGCTCTTGGAAAGCTGGCCGAGGATCCGCTTTTTTATCGAAAAATTGTGTTCAGCGATGAGGCTCATTTTTGGTTGAATGGGTACGTAAATAAGCATAATTGCCGCATTTGGAGTGAAGATCAGCCAGAAGCATTGCAACAGCTACCAATGCATCCCGAAAAAGCCACTGTTTGGTGCGGTTTATGGGCCGGCGGCATTATTGGGCCATATTTCTTCAAAGATGATGCGAATCGCAGCGTTACTGTCAATGGTGAACGCTACCGAGCGATGATAACAAACTTTTTTTTGCCCGAAATGGAAGTTCTTGACTTGCATGATATGTGGTTTCAACAAGACGGTGCCACATGCCACACAGCACGCGAAACAATGGCGCAATTGCGAGGCGAGTTTGGTGAACAGTTAATTTCACGTTTCGGGCCGGTCAATTGGCTGCCTAGATCGTGCGATTTGACACCATTAGATTATTTTTTGTGGGGGTATGTCAAGGCTAATGTCTATAGGGACAAGCCCGCTTCGATTGACGCACTGAAAGCCAACATCCATGCATTCATTCGTGAGATCCCGGCCGATATGTGTTAAAGAGTATGCCAAAATTGGACTCAGCGGATGGGCTACCTGAGACGCAGCCGCGATCAACATTTGCATGAAATTATCTTTAAACATTAAATTGCAAGGTTCAAACTATCGATTCAAATAAATATTTCATTCATTTTTTCGAATTTTCTAAACCTCTTAAAAAATCACCCGTTACATTCCATTCAACCAATAATAAAAAAAAAAAAATTGAGTGGCGCAACAGTTCATGGAGAACCCGGGCCTAATGACTTACAACTCTCAACCATTCCTGTGTGCGTGATGTTGTTTGGCAAGAATGGAGGGGACCTATAATTGTTTGCCGAGTCCGAACGGCAAGATGAGAAGCACTTATTCATGACAAGTATAATCTTGGAGGATTTGTCAGTCAGAGGCAGTACCTCGGAAAAAAACATTTCTGTTTTTAGGTGGCAGTGGCCGGGAATCGAACCCAGACCTTTGGCATGACAGTCCTGCGCACTAACCATTATGCCACGAGGTACTACCAACCAATGATGAGAAAATTAAAAATAATAAACATTTTATACGAGTAACTATTAACAGTTGCTATCTTCAAATTCTTATAATTTTCGGTAGAATACATAAATCGCACTAATTTTAGCATGTTCTTAAGAAAAAAAAATATTTTTCTTAATGGCTTTTAATCATTTAAAACGTTGTTACCGTTATTTTTATAAAAAGTAAAATATATAAAAGTAAATTTGTTTCCTAAAATATTCTGGAAATTCTTAAAAATGTCTTAAATACCAAAATATACTCAAAATATTTGATAAGAAAATAAGTTGAAAATATACTTTTGGAAATTTTGTTAAAAAAAATGTAAATTGTACAAACAAATTATTTAAATCAGAAAACCCGTTTTGAAGAAAATTTAAATTAAAAATGTGGTACCATGCTTTGAAAGATGGTTCGGTTTCCAATTCAGCCTTTATTCAATAAATGTATTGAATTTCTTCAAAGAAAAGTTGTGGAGCTATTTTTGGAGAAAATTAAGATTTTGTTAAATTGCTAAGAAAATTGTATGCAAGGTACACACATATTTGTGAGACCCACATTTTTCATCTTCCCTATCATTGTAATGATAAATCCAATCAAAATCTCTAGAAATTTTTTAAAGAATATATTACCTGTCATTTATGTAGTTTCTTGACATTTATATCGGAAATAAAAATATAAAAAAATAGTTTTTCGTAACGATTTTTTTTTCGAAAAAGGATAGATTACAATTTTTTCGATTAAATCGACAGACCTGTTAAAGTAATACTGTTAGAACTCACCAGACATACCGTGGTGGCCAAGACCCTCGTTTAATAACGGCTGAGCACTTAACGGTACATAAGTTTTTTATAATAGAAAATCAAAAAGGACAGAGTTCTTAAAAAATGGCTAACATCTCAAAACTATTTTCTTCGTACTATTTTCTTTAAAAACGGCAAATGATAACACCAATAAGGTAGTCCTAAGTTGCGGTGCACACTTTACCTATGTAATTTTAACTTCCATTTAAGATAACTTCTATATCAAGGCAAGTTTTGGATTCGTGAAAAAAAATTTCGAGATTAAAAACAAACTTTTTTGATGATAAAAAAAAGGAGTAATTCCCAAAAATAAAATCATATCAAAATTAACGTCTATGAAAGTAAGCAGGAAAATTTTAGGCTAGACAAATGAGACCACGGCAGGAATTTACAGTTTTTTTTTAGATTTCTTATGCATTTCTTTTCCGGATATTGCAGTTCACCAAATATGTAGCTAGTGGGTGTAACCCACTGCATTGTTAACTTCACTGTGAAGTTCCTTTCCTTTTCTCAGAAACCGAGCTAGCTATGAATCTGAAATAAGGTTCTGAATTTGCAGTTTAAATTGCTTTTCATAGAAAGGATAATCTAAAATTTTGAAGTCCTTACATACAAACATTTTATACTGCACTGCTAGATTCAACAGTGCCTTTCTCAATAACGGAGTAAGCTAGAAAATTGCAGTAAGGTTCTAAATTTGCGTTTTTGCATTTCAAGAAAAAACTAAGGTTCAAATTTTGAAGTACTTATTTGAATAAAACATCGAGTAAATTAATTTTTCACTGCTAACTTCTCTGTGAAGTTAGCAGAACAGTCCTTTTCTCAGTAACGGAAAAAGCTAGAAAAATGAAGTTACGTCCCAAATTTTCAGTTTCTTATGCACTTCTACGAAAAATACAGTTAAAATTTTAAAGCTTAAATTTGACAAAAAAATAGAAAAACCAATTTTTGACTGTTAAATTCAATGTGACCTTCACTGTGAAGTTAACAGTACAACATTGGTTTTTCGATTTTTTGTCAAATTTAGACTTCAGAGTTTGAGCTGATTTTTTCTTGAAATGCATAAGAAACTTCTATTTTGAGACGTACCTTTAATTTTCCGCTTCAGCTAGCTGTTTATTTGCTAACTTTACAGTGAAGTTAACAGTGAAAAACTAATTTATTCGATTTTTTTTTTAAATAAAGTTTAGAAGAAGTTGACCTTAATTTTTCTTAAAATACAAATTAAACTGTAAATTTGGAGCCTAACTGCAATATTTAGCTAGCTCCATTATTGAGAAACAGACTTTTCTGCTTCCTACACAGGGAAGTTAGCTGTGCAGTGTAAAATTTGTATATGTAATTTGGGGTTATCCTTTTCTTGAACTGCAAAAATTCAGACCTTTACTTCAGATTCATAACCAGCCTGGTTTTTAAGAATGCGAATGAGACACTGCACTGCTAACTTTAGAAAGAAGTTAACAGTGCAGTGCGTTACACCCACTATTTGTTGAACTGCTAAATTTGGAATACAAATGCATAAAATATAAACAAAAAAACTGCAAAATTCCTGCCGTGGTCCCATTAGTCTAGCTTAAAATTGTTCGCTAACTTCACAGACGTTCAAAATTAAGTTTCCGAACACTGTAAAATACAACATTTTAGGAATATATAATGATTTATTGGCATTTTATTAAAATAAAAAAAAAAAATAAATTATATATTTATAAATATGAAAAAATAAAGTTTTGTGAATGATAACTAATTAATGAAAAATAATATTACCATATTATTCAGTAAAAATATGTATGCCCCAGGGTTCAGGTGCATTTACTTTATTCTTTTAATTAAATCTATTGAAATCTCTCTGAAAACTTTTAATCTTGTTTCAACTTTGAAAGGGCAACTTATTTCGTTTGTATCATTTCCATATTTTTCTAGCAATTACAAATGAAAATAAATATACATATTCGTATACAATCCTGCTGTCAACCGTCCAACGCAGTTTATTTAACGTTGCATTTAATTAAAATCCAATCATCAAATTAACGACAACGAGTGAAAATGGCTCGTTCATTATGGCAAAAGAAGTGAGTCGTTCTCAAGAGCAAAATTGAATTAAAAACATAATAAAATAAAATAAAAAATTAAATAGCATAAATACGAATGCGAATGCGAATGCCTTAATTTTGCATTCGAATTTCAGTTTATCCATCAGTTTACCAAAAGAATTTCTGATGGTTGCATTACCCTTAAGTTATATAAAGATAAACATACTTATATGTGTGTATATGTTAATATACACATTAAGTCAGTTTACAGACGTTTCATTAATAAAATATATTTATTTTTCCTTTTTTTTCCAGATTACCTTGTTGCGGATAACTCACGTTCAAGTGAAAACCAATCAAAGTCAATTGCTTCGAGTGACTCGCAGAGTCAACAAGGGTAAGTTCAATACAACACGTGAGAATATATATATTCAATGCATGCATAGTTAAAATTATTATAAAATAATCCATTTCAGTAAATCTCAAAAATTAATATCTTTGACTAAAAATGGAAAATTAAATTCATCTGATTTGGGGTTTCTGGGAGTTGCAAGGAGGCTCCACAGCGAATTAATCAGCTTTTGAAATTGCATTTATCTACTCTGTTTGTTGCCGCATTCAACGAGTGCCATAGATAGTCGGTGCACCTCTCTGCCAATTCTGTTCCAATATTTTCAGATTATATCATCTCCTTACCCATACTTTCCATTCACCACACATTATATAGTTATTCAATAAGGACACAATCAAAAAACTCCTGATTTCGAATCGACATTATACCATCTCTCCACTTCAATTAATGTGGAAATTATTTTTAAAATTGGAAATAAATCAAAAAATAAATAAGCTACATATAAAAACTAAATTGAATATTTAAAAATAATTTTTTTTTGTTTAAATTTAATTCCCATCAGGGATTGTTCTTAATATGGTTTACAAAATTTATAGAGTTCTAAGGTCCTTGAAAAACGACCTTGAAAAATGTATGCAGAATAAATATTTAAAAAAAAATTACTGTATTTGTATTTCCATTCGAAATATTTTAACTGACTGTTTTACTCTCCTAGTAAATGAAAGGTTGTCACAAAGTTTCATGATGGGGCGATTTTTATAAATGTGGAAAAAGTAATTCCCTATTTTTTTTTTATTTTTATTCACATCCCTTACCCTGAGGCCACACGAGCCAGTCGCAATACACTCACACTTTTTTACCGACACATACAAGCCGAAGCAACTGGCTCGTCAACTGGCTTGTTTTTTTCGAAGCCAGTTGGAAAGCCAGTAGAGCAGCCAGTTATAGGGTTCGGCAGTACTTTTTCGGAGCAGATTTTGAAAAATTGGTCTTAAAATTAAAATTGACTCGCATTTCATTTCACAAAATATTAATAAAATAAGAATCGGGGAGTCAAAGTTTTATAAATTTACTAATGCCCATTTTATTCACTCGTTTAATGCAATTGGATTTAAACTGCATTCCGGAGGTCATTTTAAGTTATTTAATCCAGATAAATACTGAATTTCATATTATTCACTTTTCTTGACATTGTAATTTCAAAAAGTGATATAAAACCTACAATTTTTCAACCGAGTTTAACCAAAATTTTGTTATAATTTGCATGCACTGTTTTGGAAAACGAATTTGCTTACTTAAGGCTCAAGGTAGTTCCCAGTATCATGGTCATTAAGCTCGTCTCATCCCATCCCATCCATCCCATTTACACGGGAATCTATGCCGTAGTTTTCTCGCTATGGTCTCGCTTTGGTCTCGCCATCACAATTACACGCTATTCTTTGTATTGAGCATGTTTTGCCATCATCTCGCTTGGGTCTCGCCATAGTCTCACCAAAGTTTTTTTCAATGGAATTTTTCAAAGTGGTTAAAATAAGCTATAGGTCTCGTGTGATGTGTTTTTGGATTCATTCGAGGAGAGAACTAAAAAATTGGTGAGTAAATTGATTAAGCGGTGAGAAGGCTTTCCCAAACCAAAGTGAATAAATATTCTAGTGAATTCCCATCGAGTCATTGTAGTTTCTCTCATTTAACACCATGTAAAGAAATTCTGACCAGTAAAATTTTAGTTTTCTTTCTGATGGTTTTGCGTTGGTTTGGGAGAAGCAAGTAAAGGCTCTCCAGAGCTAACGCAAAACATTCGTAACGTTCTGTTCATTTGCTAGTTTTGTCGGAAAGCATTAGTGTGTTTTTCATCATCATCATCATCGGCTCGACAACCGGGGTCCGGTCCTGGCCTCTTTCAACAAGTCTCTCCACCTATCCCGATCTCGAGCCGACGCCATCCAGTTGCGCACCCCAAGGCTTCGGACGTCCTGGTCTACGCCATCTCTCCAGCGCAAGCATGGTCTACCACGCTGCCGTCTACCATAGAATGTACCACAAAAGACTTTCCGAGCAGGTTCCTCTTCGCTCATTCGAGCTAGGTGCCCTGCCCACCGGAGTCTACCGAGCTTAATTTTTGTCACTATGTCTGCTTCAAGGTAGATTGCATACAACTCATGGTTGTACCGTCTCCGGAATCGTTCTTCCTCACATATGGGGCCAACAATTCTCCGTAAGACTTTTCTCTCGAACGCGGCTAAGAGGTCACAGTGCCTTTTGCTAAGCACCCAAGTCTCGGATCCATACATGAGTACTGGCAGGACCATGGTCCTGTACAGCAGCAGTTTTGAAGTTATGGTTAGATTTCTAGATTTGAATAGCTTTGACAGACTGTAGTAGGCTCTGTTGGATTTGAGAAGCCGCCCGCGTATTTCTTCTTCTATATTGTTATCGTGTGTGTAGTGTGTTTTTAGTTCATTTAATTTTGAAAGAATAAAATATCATAGTACTTCTATTTTTTCCCTAAATTCGGAGTAGATTTATTCCATTTAGATTAACATCTGAACCCTGGCCAGTATAGAAGCCAATACAGCATGCCGCGTGCATCACAGCCAATACACGAATAGGAACTTGACAGTCAATGTATGTAGCCAATTGGCTAGCTAGTACTGGCTCGTGTGGCCTCAGGGTTATATTCACTGGGTTGATTAAGTGTCCAATTTTGTTGCATACTAAGAGATTCGCATAAGATATGCATACAAATTCACAGCATGTACATGGGAAGAAGACAAGAAAAAAATACTATGAATTTTATAAAATTATTAATTTAATAAAATTATAGTATGAAATTGAAAACCAAAATATTTTAAAAACAACGGCAACACTTACAGTTTGAAAACAGCTTTTGCTGAAATTATTAATTCAAATGATTTTATTTGAAAATATACTTTAAAAAATGGACTTCTGGCTTTCCAAAAAGATACAAAACACTACCGTAAGGGTTGCCATTGCTCCTCTCGACCAAGTTGGGGCAGAAATAACCCCCTCCCATAGTTTTTATTTTTTTCTTTTCCCCTATACATGTTCTGAATTGTTTGGGTAATCGACTGGAAAGGGATGAAAATAAAGGATTTGAGAATTTTGCTGGTTAAATTTGTGAAGTTAACTTCATTTCACTTGGCATAATGTTGCGGTACCGTTTTTCTATAATAACATTCCCGCAGAAGACTGTCACGCCTTAGCATTATCATATATATGAATATCAAACGAATTGAATGTAAGAACAATAATTTGGGTGAGCTAATACCAAGCTTTCAGTAGGCTGAAGAATCATCTTCAATTGTGCTCCATTATGATAGGTTTCCACTTGTTTTTGAATTGGCACACTTTGACAGACCAAAATTCGGTCTTTGAACCATAAAACTGCCAGTTCATTTCCATAAGTGTCTTTAATTGACACAAAATTGTTGGCTTTTTCGAAGAAAATCAAATTTTGACCAAGAACCTTGCCTTGCCTTCATTGACAACTATTGCCATTTGCTTCATGTTTTATGAACTGACGCTTATCGTCAATGAGCCAATTTTCACAAATATCAGTCATCTTCAATGAAATGTGTGTTTAGTAGTGCGAAGATTATAAATATTATTTTTATTTTTTTTTATAGAATCTTCGTTTTGGGTCCCAAATTTTTGGAACTTTTTATATCAGCGAAATTGATTCAATTCCATTGCTCACTTCAGAGTTGATTTTCTGAACCTTTTTATTTTTCTTGTTTTCAGGATTATTATTTACATATTCTACTACCACTAACCTTGTTGAATTCGTGTCCTTCACCCTCTTAGCCTTGGAGAAAGGCCACGAAGTTGATGTTGTCTCAACGGATTTCAGCAAGACCTTTGACAAAATTTCCCATAAGCTTATTCTTTTCAAATCGTCCACTCTTGACTTCCAACCCTCTTTGTTACAATGGATTTCTTCTTACCTTGAAAACCGTTTTTACAGCGTTTGTTTTAGATCTGCCACCTCTTGTCCTTTCTTAGCTACATTTGGGGTTCCCCAAGGAAGCCACCTGGGCCCACTTTTATTCATTCTTGCTATTAACGATATCGAAAGAATCATCAAACATTCTTCTATTTCTCTGTACGCCGATGATACCAAGTTTTTCAAGACCATTTCCTCAAGACATGACTCTTCTCTTATTCAACAAGATCTTGATTATTTTTCAGTATGGTGTCTAAAAAATTGCCTAGAGCTAAACGTCGCCAAGTGTCAATCAATCACTTTTTCGCGCAAACGCATGAAATCTCCTCCCCGTCTCTACCTGATCCATAATCAACACATACCCTCCGTCGATAATATTCGAGACCTTGGCATTTTATGTGACCCTGAGTTTAATTTTATTTCTCACATAGACGATATCATTCTCAAAGCAAACTCAGCACTAGGATTCATCAAAAGATGGTCTAAAGAATTCTCCAATCCCTACGTTACCCGGTCCTTATACATATCATTCGTTCGTCCACTCCTAGGATACGCTATTTAGACCGCCTTAAACTAATCAACCTGAACTCGTTGGAGGAAAGAAGAGATATATCAGACATTCTCTTCATTCATCGACTATTCTCTGGTTCCGTTGACTGCATGTCGCTCTACAACTCTGTCTCTTTTAATACTAACCATCGTAATACACTTACCACTCGTCTCTTTTACATACCCACCCACCGAACCTGTTATGGCTCCAACGAACCTATCTCGCGCATGCTGCGGGGTGTTAACTCGAATTTGTCCTCCTTCGGCTTTAACCTCAGTACTCCTTCCTTAAAACTCCGGCTTCTGAATCGCCCTCCCCCTCACTAACGTTAGCTTAAGTTCTTAGTTTTTAAGTTAGATTAAGAATTAGCTTGTATTAAGCCGAATAAATGGGGGTTTTTGCCCCCACCAAAATTAAAATTAAATTAAAAAATTACATATCATCCTCTGAAATAAAATGGATGGAAGGTTATGTGTTGTTGTCATGCATTTTAAAGACCTTAGGTATTTGATCTTCTTTTTATTAACAAAAAATCGGCTGAATTTTCAAAATGACATGAAATTTGCATTGGATGAGCTGTCAAATTAGTGTTTTTCATTGACAAACAGTGTTTGTCAATTCAAAGACAATCAATTTTAAAGAATTTCCATTTGTCCACTGTAAAATGACTCAAAAATGTGTCTTTCCTCAGTTGTTAAATGACAATTGGAAATCTGGCACTAAGTTAATATTAACTGAAGAACTTTTGCTACCATGTAGGTTTGGATAGTCTGCCCATCGGTGTCTTGAGAGTCAACGAAGCTAGGAATTGCTCTTTCGAATTCTCAAACAAAACAAAACAGAAATTGGTAAGTTTTTTTTTATGGAGGAAGGTAAATTTCTGGGAAGCAATCTACTTAGGTCTGCTCTTGATGTTTTATAATCCCATGAAAGTAGATTCTTATCTTGCTTTTGAAATATTCAACTAAATGGAATTTTTGTTTTGGCAATTTTCTAGCTGGCTACTTACATTACTGAGAAAAGGACTGTTCTGTTAGCTTCACCAGTGAAGTTATGAATTTTTCTATTTTTTTTTGTCAAATTTGAACTGATTTTTTCTTGAAGTGCATAAAAACTGCAAATTTGGAACTTTATTGCAAATTTGAAGCTAGCTCCGAGAAAACGATTATTTTGCTAACTTAACAGTGATGTTACCAGTGGAAATCAAATAAGGACTACAAAATTTGGACTTTAATTGTTCTTAAAATGCAAATAAAACAAATTTGGAGCCCAATAATTGCAAGGAGAAATAAAGTAAGCAGTACATCAGGTTACACCCACTATGTGATGAGCAGCATAAAAATTGCAAACAAAAATTAAAATTCCTGCCACTGTCTCATTGATCTATAGCTTAAAATTGTTTTTGCTAAATTCACAGACGTTGTAAATATGATTTTGGAATATGGTGTGTGTCATCCTTATCTCAGCGCAGAATTATTCTTTTAATTTTGCGTTGGTATCTTTGATGATGTAGAAGTTTGAAAGTAAGAAAAAGAACTGAAAACTTATATGATTCAATCGTCGATCCACATGGATGGCTAAAAAGACTGCAATACCGTCATTATTTTATTTTTAATCGATTTATATCAAAATACTTATAATTTTTTCTTCAATTTTATCGATCGAAATATTATACACCTACCCTAACATATACACTTTTTTATACTCCTATACTCCGACAGTAAAGATGAAAAGAAAAACAAAAGAATTTTAATTAAAAGTTCACGTCTTTTTGCGAAAGTCAAGTTTTTCATTTAACAATTATTTTCAAAACAACGAAACACCTGTTTCAATTCAAAAGTAGTAATAGATAAAGAAGGTTTTTGAAAAGCATAAAGAAAAACCATACCTATATAAAATAACGTGACATCTAGTAATTTAAAAATAGCTGACGGGTGAAAATTTTAAGTTTGTCCACTTCCATTAGAAAGAAGCTTAGCATGCTTATGCTTATGTACAAACTCATAAGTACTAACATATCCAACACCCTGCCACATAGCAATCCGTATCCATATAATAGCATTGAAATAATAACAACTATATCAAACTAAAATCGCAAAGAGAAAGCAAGGTTTTCTTATATCGAACTTGAAAACCCCAAAGAAAAATAATTTCAAACAATTACTCGAAAAATAAAAGCAATCAAAAAACATTTTCTTAAGAACCCAATCTCAAACCTGCCAATGTCAATGCTATTTTTGCCATTGCATTGCAACCACCCCCCAAAAACGTATCGTACAAAATATTTAATGCCAAGAAAATAACAACTTCAATCGTATCGAATACAACTCCCTATATTCAACTTATATCTATATACTCTTCCAATATTCTTTATACATCATTTTTCATTCGAGGTGCTTGGAAAACCAAATAAAGAAGGCAGTACAGTCCGAATTCGTAAACAGAGTTGTTATACGGAATTTTTTAAAGGCTTAACTCTGTCAAAAAACTTTGAAAAATCCCTTTGAAATTCGTATTTCTTGTGTTAAACTGTTTGTTTTCCTATAAAATACATTTCCACGCAAGCATTAAAAAACTTCAAAATTTTTCGTTTTTTTTGGAGATGTAATAAAATTAATAATGTACAGATAATCTAAAAAAAAAAATAGATACATAATCCACTGTGTGAACGGAGCTTAATCAAAATCGGTAAAACAATTTTCAGTGTTAAAAAAAAAAATCTGGAAATTGAAGAGTTTATAACAACACTGCTCAATGATGACATCGACTTGGTCCAGTTCATATGGCCGACAGTGAAAATGCAACCAGAAACCGAGCGTTTTATCTGCTTTGTGTGTGTTCTGTGTTCGGACTCGAACCATAATTCAGGACACGCTTTCATGTGATATATATTTTTTTTTCTATTTTCTAAAATCGTGATCGAAGCAAAAAGAAAAAAAAAAAAACGGATTTAACCAAAGAAAATGAAGATTTCACTCGGAAGCACAAAACCAGAAAATATAGAGTGGTTATAGAAAGGATAAACTCTTTCTATAAGAAAAGCATATGTCTGTATAAGTGTGTATAGGTACAGGTATAAGAATAAAATACAAAACTCAACTCTTGTTAAATTTATAGAGGTAACAATTATAAACGAAAACGGTATAGATGTATATCCATTCAGCAATGATTGCAAGATTCAACGTATAGAAGAAACACACTAACAACGAACGGTAAAGGATTTACGTTTGTTCCCAAGAGAGAATAAGGTGCATTTCCAATCCGTCTTTGAGAAGTTCTATTCTTTGGTTTATTTATTTATTGTTTTTTTTTTCTTTTCATTTTATTTTTATTTTTTCTTAAGGATAAAAATGAAGTTCTAGTCTTCTTGGTTCATAAAGAAGATAAGTAACATGTCTGGCTCATCACTTAATTGAACATAATTGATAGTAAAGAAGATCATAGTGGGGGAGTTTCATTTTCAATAAAATATTTTTTTTTTTTATTACAACTTGGATGTACTATGTCATCTTGTCATTTCTCTTTCTATTTATAGGATTCAATATTTGATTGGTAAAGGTACCCACATAAAGAATCAAAATTTGAAAAATGGCGAACGAAGAGTTTTATTGTATTAAATAAAGGATTTGCTTGAAACAATTTTTATTTGTGACTTAAAAAAATTTCACTCAAAAACAACCCTTAGATTATATATAAATTATACATATTTTATTATTTTTAACACAAGGGAACTTTTTTAAAATATGATTCAGCAACTACTGGCTCGTGCTTACAAGTTGTTATATACCTACACATAGTCCAAAAAGTCTCCGTACAGGATATAATTTTTTTTCAATTCTGCAAGGGAAAAAGTAAGGTGCAATAATAGAGCTAAAGTGGGAACACTAATAATAGCACGTGTTCTCCTCTCGCTCTCAAACAAAATTTCATGCATTTATTTAAACGAAGGATACCGTTAATAACGTTGAGGGCCCTGGAAATAGAGACAAAAAAGTTTCCGTACAGATCTCATTTTCATGTTATAGTTGGCAATGAAAGGTTCAGGATCACATTTTTTTTGTTTTTTTTTTTTTTAAGTTTTAGTATTCTTAATGAAATTTCAGCTTAAAAATTTCTTTTTCACATAAAGAAAGGAAAATGGCAGCTAAAAATAAGGAAATACCCGTGGCCAACAAACAAATCATAATTGACTTGAGGAATGAGGGAAAATCTTTGGGCGAAATTTCCAAAATAGTCAAAAGACCGCGTTCCTCAGTTCAATATGTACTGGAATGTTATAAAAAATCAAAAACAATTGCTAACAAACCAAGATCTGGGCGTCCAAAAAATATTGATCGTTGTACGGAGAAGAGATTATTGAGGAGTGTTGTTGAGGATCCCAAACAAAGTGCCCCAGTTCTCGCTGGAAAATTGAAAACTAGCGATGGAATTGATGTTTCGCCCCAAACCATTAGAAACCTTTTAACGAGAAATGGTTTTCATGGTCGAGTGTGCCGGAAGAAGCCATTCATTCGAAAGGCAAATAAAAAAGCTAGACTGGATTATGCTATTTCACACATAGAGAAAGAAAATTCTTTCTGGGATCAGGTTATATTTACTGACGAAAGTAAATATAACATCTTCGGTTCAGATGGACGCCGTATGGTGTGGAGAAAGGCCAACACTGCTCTGAATCCTAAAAACTTGATACCTACTGTGAAGCACGGTGGCGGCAATGTCATGGTATGGGGGTGTATGGCATCTTCCGGCGTTGGAAACCTCATATTTATAGAAAATACCATGGATAAATTTGGGTACTTGAATATTCTTAAGGAAAACCTACATTCAAGTGCCCAAAAACTGGGTCTCGGCAGCAACTTCATATTCCAACAGGACAACGATCCTAAGCACACCGCCATGGTGGTAAAGGAATGGTTGCTGTACAATGTTCGTACGCAAGTTAAACATCCCGCTCAGTCTCCAGATCTCAATCCTATAGAGCACTTGTGGGATCACTTAGAAAAAAAAGTTCGGCAGCATACAACCGCCAACAAAAATGACCTCAAAACGATCCTACTCGCGGAATGGAGCAACATTTCTCCAGATACGACCCGTAAGCTTGTCCATTCGATGAGACACAGATTGCAGGAAGTGATCAAGAACAGAGGAGGTCCTACTAGTTATTAAGTTTATTTTTGCCTTAAGTTAAGTGGTTTTTTGTTAGTTTTTCGTCGAAAAAATGAACTATATGGAGACTTTTTTGTTCCTTATTTTTTTCATTTTGTGCAGTGAATTTCTTTTATTTTAAGTTTTTTTTAAATAAAATGCTTTATATATTTTGTTGAAAATTATTTTTTGACATAATTTCTTTCATTTCTGGTACTTTTCAAAAATGTTCGATATCTTAAATTCTATATTTTAGAGATTTAAAAAAAATTGCAGCTGTACGGAGACTTTTTTGACTATGTGTATCTGCTTTCTGTTTTAAACTCACATATTGCAACATCCTGATAAATTTATAAGTTTTATTGCCTATTGCAAAATCATGCCTCACATATCAACCTTCGCTTTATTTATCAAAATTGTTACTTTAACAAATTTGGTGGCGCAACAGCTCTTGGAGAACCAGGGCTTAGTGACTTATACGTCTCAACCATTCCTGTGTGCGTGTTGTTTGCTGGAATGGAGGGGAAGGCGAATGGAAGAAGCACTTAAGTGACTTTCACATGAGCAGTGAGAATTGTGAATGGTCGTGAATTTTGACATTTCTTTTACATAAGTGGTCGCCAACAGACGTAAATTGCCATACAAAACCAAAAAACCAGTAGAATAGATGCTACAAAAATTGAGGTTAAATTCGAGCGAATTTTTCATTCGCAGATTTGTGGATTGCATCCTGATGTTGTGGATTGCAAATAATTGTTTGACAATTCTCAGAAAATATTTCGTTGGTCGTTTGGAAAATATAAAATTGCTAAATTTAACAATTTAAACTAGTTTTAGGTCATATTTTCTTTAAAAAACTGTAGATAGAATCGTTTATTCAGTTTGTCGAAAAGTAAAAACAAGAATTTTTTTGATATTTGGCCAGGAATTGCCTAGATAAATTTATTTGCATTTGCAGAGCGTGGCTCATGTGAAAGGCACTTTATTCATGACGAGAAATACTTTTGGACGATTTGTCCACGCAATACCTAGCACCTCGGGAAAAACATTTCTGTTTTTAGATGGCAGCGGCTGGGAATCAAACCCTGACCTTCGGCATGACAGTCGAACGCACTAACCATTATGCCACGAGGTACTACAATTGTTGTTATCAATTTGTAGTCAAATATTAAAAACTAAAAATAAAAATCTCTTCTAGATTTTAACTAATTAAAAAAAGTGTAACCTTTTCTGTTGTCTTTTTGATTGGCCAGAAACTACCATTCATAATTAAACCATTTTTTCGAGTTTTTTGGAAAATAGTGTCTTCTATTTTTTTTTTAATTGTTTTAAGACTATGAGTGATTTTTAAGCATTTTGTCCATTTTACCATTCAAAATCAAAATGCAAGCATTGAACCGCCATAACATTAAGGTTAACTATCGAAAGGTTCCTAAATAGATTGCTATACTTTTAAAATACAATAATCTTATATGCCGATACAAGTTTATTTTGTAAAAAAAAAAAAATATAAATAAGGTCGTGCCAATATCATGAAAAAAGGGACCCCAAAAAAAATGTTTGATACGGAGCCCCCGAAATGCTCGCTACGCCACTGGCCTGTAAGCATTTGTTGGTACTATACTATGACAAATTTAGTATTCCTTGGACCTAGTATCTTTTCTTATACCAAGTACCTATCTTATATTAATAGGCCCAGCCCGTGAGTCTGTAGGTCTGAAAGCAATTAAGAACAGCCGGAAGACAAAAATATGTTCTTATCTACTTTCAAAATATTTTCTTTATAATAGTCATCTCATATTTTTGATCGAAATCTTGAATTTGAACATTTTTAGGTATGTGAAATTTGCCATGATGTAGTATCAAAAAACAGACTATCGGGCCAAAGCTGCCAAAAATGCTAGGAAATGGTAAAGTTATTGTTGAATGGGTATTAGGGGTGTCGGAATTTTTAAAAATTTTTATATTCTGAATGGATATCGTGGATCTTGTTAAGGATTTAAAAAGAAGTAATTTCTGTTCTGGGACATTTTCCAAAATTGAATTTTGAGACCCCGCGGCCGCTTTAAAACTATGATTCGAAAAAGTGGTCCGTAAAATCATTTAAATTTGCGTCGATATGTGGTCACAATTACTAATTATGTTTTATTTTGGATTTCTTTACTCAATTGTATTGACCGATTATCAATTTAAGTACGCTGCACAACGTTGTCGGGCCATTTGGAGCATTCCATTGAAAAAAAATAATCAAAAACGGCTAGAAAATCGATAGATTTTTCAGGGGCTTTCCTTAAGATTTAAGGAAAAATGTTTTTATGACATTTTATGGAGCAGATTTTAGTCTATTCTCTAAGCAGAATGTAACAAAAGCAAAAAAATCACTTTGAGTAATTGTCCCCACATATCGACGCATATTTAAATGGTTTTTCTGACCGGTTTTTCGAATTGTAATTTCTTACCTAAAACCGGCCGCGGGATCTCGAATCTCAATTATGGAAAATGTCCCAGAACTAAAATTACTTCTTTCTAAATCCTTTTCAAGATCCACGATACCCATTTTGAATTGAAGAAATAAAAAAAAAATCCGACAACCCTAATGGGTATATCTCTTTTTTTTTGGGTCTATCTTTTGTCCAAGAAATGTTATGCGCAATTTAGTGAAAGTTTAGTACTATCTGATTTTTGTTTGCTGGTTTCTGCAAATTTTTTCCAATTTTTTTTGAAAATTTCTTATATTTCTAAAAAAATATCAAATTCGCCTAAGCTTCTGAGTCATACTAGACATTTTGAAAAGTGGCCAGTGTGCCCATTCTATCAAAAATGCAAGCATGAATTAAAACAAACATTATTCAATTAAAAACATTATTCCATTTCCATTTCTGCCAACAGCACGCCCACAGGAATGGTTGAGAGTTGTAAGCCACTATAGGCCCTGGTTCTTCATGAGCTGTTGCGCCACTAAATTTATTTATTCAATAATAAAAATATTTAATAGTCTTTAATATTTCTGAATAGTTGGAAATATAATGTCAAGTTAAGTTTAGCCTTAGAGCTTAGACAATCCGTTGTCTTAGTTAGACAACATAAAGAACAAATTTTGAAAGTAACAGAAAGTGTCTAAAATTGGACAAAATTCAAAAATATGGGCTTATTTTCTTCAATTTATAGGACCCTATTAATACAAATTTTTATTTCGAATTTCTAAGATTTCTTTAAACTTTTCTCCCCAGCAACGTTAGAAACAGTGCAAGTACAAGAAGTGTTAGTTCCTTATAAGGAAAACAAATTGTAAAAAAAATAACGGACAAATTTACAAAAGTGAACAAACCATAGCTTGAAGCTTGTTTGACAGCTTGAAGTCTACTTTTTTATTACATTTTTCAATTGATTTTTATTTGTGAAAAGTTTTGTAGTTTTTAACTAGTTTTTTGTGAAAAGTTTTGTAGTTTTTAACTTGGTTTTTTTTTCCAAAACTCAATACTATTTTTTATAGTTACTTACCGGTACCGCATGATCACTTCTTCAATCACCGCCCAACCAATAAAATGTGCTAAGATGTGTTATGGTTCACAAATAAGCTTAAAAGTTCGTTAGTTCGTTCGTTCGTTGGTTGTTCAAGAATTACAAGTTTGTATAAATAAGAATGTGAACTACTAATCCACGTTAAGTGCCCCATCTTAACGAAAATCTACTACAATCAAAAAGAACTCTGCTGTTACCAAAGATCATTTATTGAACTGTACATGCACATATAATTTTCTCACTACATGAGAGCTTTTACACAGTCTTTCATTTGAGGTCGTAAATAGCATGTTTGTCACAAGCGTCAGTTTGGTTTTATCTCTAAAAATATATAATAATGACGGAAGTATTTTTAGCTCAATCATTATACCTACTGGTGAGTTAAGCTATCATTTTGAATTTTAATTTATTCGGTGCATTTTTTTGGTATTTATAGCTAGTACAGCAATGAAAGCACCAACTAACCCAAGTCTGGCACCACAAAAGTTTAAACTAACCGAAACTTTATCTCAACTTATGTATCCACTTTTTTCCTGACTTACATATCGACACTTCTTGTGGGTTTGTTGTTGCTTACCAAAAAGGAAATTTTACTGTGCTTGCTATTACTTTTTCCACTAAAAGACGCCTATTGATAAAATTTGACACTCATTCACTAAATATATTTTGTGATTTACAAAAATACCGGTGTCAATCGTTACATGTATTGCAACAAATTCTTTAAGCTATTGCCATCCTTAACTGGAGTCTATTTTTTTTTTGGAATTTCTTAACCTAAACTCCGGTTTTGGATAACAATGGGTGCGTTCATCTGAAAATTCAGTTCTGAATCGCAACGTTCAACGCACAAAAAATCTGAAATTTTTGCCAAAATCTTGTGTTCACTTGTTGATTTTACTGAAATATAACGAAAAACTATATATTATTATAATAAAAATAAAAATTAAATTTTAATCGAACCTAGTGACTCTTTGGATGAAATTATATGTAAGTTGACTGCAAAAGGCTTGTTCGTTCTTTTCATTTGGATTATAATACTTTTGAAAGTAGTTGAAGTTACACTTTTTACTTTTGCAAACAAAAAATCTTAAAAGTTATTTCTTCCAAATGCACGTCTTTATCGTGTTTTTCCACCAAATGTTATTATTTTAAATACAAATGGGAAAAATTTTCACTTTTTGTTAAAGAAAAACTAAAGCTGAAATGCCATGAAAAAATACTTTTAAATCTTAGTTTTTATTTTATTCACTTACAAGAAAACAAAACTTAAAAGAAAACCAACACGCCGCCGTGCCAAGCCGAAAACAGAACACAAAAATAGCTGCATCTACTATTAAGTTCAACTTCTATGTGCAGATTTTTGTTTGTCTTTTTTTTTAACTGTCATCTGATTAATCAGATGAAAATTTTTATCTGAAAAACGTAAGCAAACTTAACGAAAAGTCATATGAACTATCAGAATTTTTTTGACAGCTGACCAATCAGAAGCCCCAAAACTTCAGATTTCTGGATCCTTGATCGGATAGAATGCCTTTGATACAATATGCCAAACACTCTGTATTATAAAAAAAAAATCTTTTAGTACAATGACAACATCACAGGTTTTTAAATTGGGTTAATCCGGAGATTGAGAAAAATTTCATCAAAATCGGTCACGTCGGTTTTGAGGTCTTTATAGCATTGGTTTCTTATTTTGCAAAATTTTGAGTTCGAGGATAAATTTTTCAAAATTTATGTTATTTATGTACCTACTTGCTACTAAAATTTGATCTTTACAGAAAATTAACAAATGGGTATCTCAATTCCAGAAAAATATATTTTTGTATCTAATATAATTTTTAAAAACCTTATAAGTCTGACTAAGTGGATGCTGTCGTTTTTTCCAAACATGACGAATTGGAGGGCCCCACAGAATTTTGCTTCGTGCTTGATGATTAAAAAATAAATTATAAATACCTAAGTACATTAGGGTGGGCCTTAAATTGGACATAGTCTTGGATAGCTCTCATTCGATTCAAAACATTGATATAAAATTTACCTAATTTTTTTAGATTTTTATTCCACCCCCACTGGTATCCATATTTTCACTTGAGGTACTAATTATGGGTAAAAGATTATTCTTAGAAAACGCGAAAATAAATCAGAAAGTATAGATTAGATTCAGACGAGAAAAAAATTGTACTAGAGGGGGGTCTATTTCCCTCCGTTCAGGCGAGAGAGGTTATTTTCTAGAAATTTGGCCAAAAACAGAACAAAATTATTTAAAAAAAACGGGAACACTTACGCACATCCCACGCTTTAGCTTTTTGAAAAGCCACAATTCCATTCTATAATATGCTTCCTGAATAAAGTTTTTATTTCAAATAGATTTTGAAAAAATAGTTTTAGTCTTAAAAAACTATAATTTTTTTTTTTTTTCAATTTTTAAGTTTGAAAATTATTTTTCAGAAATTATTTGAAATAAAAACTTAGTTTAGGAAGCATATTATAGAATGGTATCGTGGCTTTAAAAAAAGCTAAAGCGTGGCATTTTAAGTGTTCCCATTTTTTTAAGATATTTTTTTTTCAGTTTTGATCCACATTTTGAGAAAATTAGTCCTCCCGCCTAAACGGTGGGAAATAGACCCCCCCGTCCGATACTCTTTTTATTTCTTGTCTGAATCTAATCTATATCCTCAGATTGTTATTTTTGCGTTTTATAAGATTAACCCTCACCCCATAATTAGTACCTTAAAGTGAAAATAGTGTGACCAGGGAGGTGAAATAAAAATCGAAAAAAAACTAGGAAAAATTTTATTTTCTATGTAGAGCCATTTGATGCTTATCCATCTCAGAATTTCAGAAAAAAAAACCCAATATACGGACCATCCTAATGAACATAAACAAACATTTTTCTTAATATATACTACATTATGTACCTTAAATCTCTTTTACTAATACTTTGTTTCATTATTCAATTAAACGTATTGTTAAGAGTTTTATGGAGGTTGAATTGAATTTAGAGGCCTTCAGACACCGGAGGCCCGAGGCCTCCAAATCCACCAGTGCAATTTGCTAAAAAAAGAATAAGGAAGTGCGACCAAATGTGTCAATTTATTTTATTGTGATATCACAAAAAAAAAAAAACTCATTTATTAAGCAACAAACATTTCACAGAGTGTCAGACATAATTCCCATATAACTGTCAAACCTTCTGTCAACACATATTTTATGTAACCAACAACTGTAGAAACCGCATTATTCAACAAATAAGAAAACCAGATACCAGCTATACCCTGAATCCCTGCAGCCTGATATCTTAATGAGGGTCTTTTGCATGAAGGTATTGCATCCTCCATTATTCATTTTATATGCACATATAAACATACATACTTATGTAGAAGTATATAAAACGAAATATTCATGGAATTCAATCCTATATACGTAGGTACATATAAGGTGAATTTTTTGTGTGAAATATTTGGGGTTTATTTTATTTATTTTATTTATTTATTATTATAAAGGTAAAAGCATTACACATTAAGATACATTATCTTATAAGATAGCGCAAGCTTCAATATAAATTTTTACAAGTTGATATTTTAGTTTAAGGTATATACAAAAACATGTTAAGTGATTATTCAGTTACATAAGTAATTATAAGGATTTCATCAAAATTCAAGAGAAAATTCTAAATTTATACATGTTTATATTATAAAATAAAAGTAAAAGAAAAAGGGGCACATATATTACACAAATCCTATCATCATCAAAGACTCTCCAAGTACTGCTTAAGTCTCAACCTAAACAGCTTAATACAACCTATCATTCGAAGTGCAAGGGGAAGAGAATTCCACAATCGGACCGAAAACACAAAGAATTGTCGATTTGATACTAAGTATACATACCGTATTGGTACCAGATTAAACGTTCTTATGGATCGCGACATACAAATCTTATTATAAAGGTAAATCGGCTGATGTGTTTGCATTACATTATGAAGCAGCACTAATGTTTTAAACTTAAAGAGATTTTCTAGTGTAACCCCATTAATGAGTTTAGTGAAACGAGAAACATGGTCATATTTTTTTAACCCATAGATATACCGCGCAATGCAATTATAAGCAACATTTAATTTCCTTTTATGAATAGAGTCACAATTACTAAATATTTCGCAACCAAATAACAATATTGGTAGAACAAGTGTTTTTGCGAGAATGATTCTTGTTTTAAGTGGTGTAATTTGTTGACTAGCCCATAGTAAGCGTAAGCATCCATAAACCCTTCCTACTGTCAGTCTTATGTGATCATTCCATGAGAGTGTCGTGTTGAATGTTAAGCCAAGGTTTTTTGCCGATTTAACAAACTCAATTGGTGAGTCGTTTAAGTATAAGCTAGGGAAATATGAAGTATCAGTACTCGTTCTTGAGATAACTAAACACTTTGATTTGGAGGGATTCAAATATAAGCCATTAGATCGAGACCAGCATAAGATTCTGTTTAGGTCCTCGTTAACTTCATGGGCTGCATTTTCCATAAGGCCTAAAGGAAAGCTTTTACGAACTTGAACATCATCGGCATACATGTCCACCAAACAGTTTGAAATACTCAAAGGGAGGTCATTTATGAACATTGTAAAGAAGAGTGGGCCTAATATTGAGCCTTGTGGGACACCACTAGTTAGTGGAAGGAATTCAGATACACTGTTGTTTGACACAACTGCTTGAGATCTGTTGTTCAGGTAAGATGAAACCAGATTAAGGGAAGATCTTGAGAAATTAAATTGATTCTTCAGCTTCATACATAAAACATGTTGGTTCACTGTGTCGAACGCTTTCGAGAAATCTAAAAGAACAAGAAAAGTTACATTGTTACAGTCTACAGCTTGCCTTAAGTCTTCAACAACATTTATCAAAGCGGTAGTGCAGCTGTGTTTTGGGCGAAAACCCGACTGGTTGTCGCAAAGCAGATTATTACGCGTCAGATGTTCTTGTATCTGGGAATTTAAAAGTTTTTCGAGCACCTTGGAAAAGAATGGTAAGATAGCAATCGGCCGGAACTCATTCTGATTCTTAGGAATAGGCATAATTTTCGCACGTTTCCAAGTAGATGGAAATACCCCAGTCATGATAATGGTATTGAAAAGGTGAGTTATTGATTTAAGGATGTAGGGGAGGATAGCTTTAGCAAAGATTGGATGAATTTCATCGAACCCCACTGAGTTGGATCTGATTGAGATACAACTTTCTAATACGTCAGCCACATCAACAGCTTTGAAGCTAAAACCATTTGTAGGATCTGCACTTTGAAGACCATCATGAAACATTGAAGATAATTCTGGTTGATTTGGGATAGGAGAGGGGAGAGAGATAAATGTTCTATTGAGTTCATTGGGATCTATGTTATTGAGACGAGTATATTTATTTTTACCTATACCAATGCTTTTCAAGTTTTTCCAGAGCTTATGTTTGGCTTGAGAGGGATCGAGTCTTGGCGCAAAGAAACGACGTTTTGCTTCACGTATTTCAAAAGTGACTCTGTTACGCAAAGCTCGATAAGTGTTATGGAAAATATCTAAACGGAAACGCTTTCAACGGTGATAAGCCTGGTCACGTTCCATAATTAATCTTTTTACTTTACTTGTAAACCACGCTGGATTACTTCTAAATTCCGATTTGGTTTTAAGTGGTACATGAATATTGAAAAGGTTCCGAATGTTATCTTCAATAAAAAATAATTGTTCATCAACTGATGTCATAGCATATACCCGGAACCATTCGATAGAGCTAAGATCCATCTCCAATTGAGATTGATTGACACTTTTGAAATCACGAAAACTAAAAGAATTGTTAAAATTGGCATGTTCAAATTCAAAAGTCAAGTGTATGAGATCATGATGGGAAAAACATGGAGCTGAGAGTTGATTAAAATGAAGAGCTTTATATAAATGACTAACGAAAAATACATCTAGTAGGCTACTATTAGACTTTGTAAAGTGGGTGGGTAAAGATATATTTACGGGAAACAAACTAAGCGATTGCATACAATGAACCAAACTAGTATCTTGAAGAATATTGCAGTTAAAATCTCCCACCATAACAACCAAAGGAGATACATAGGATAACTCGTCAATAACACAAGTTATGGGTGAGATATCAATATTCCTATTCGGCCTATATATAGATCCCAGTAGAAGTTTATTAATCCCACACGTGATTGAGATGAAAACATAATCAATTTCACTACCCCCCGGAGCCTTACGTATGAGATTACATTGTAAATGCTTACTAACAAAAATCGCTGCACCACCTCCAACCCTTCCAACTCTATCAGACCGAAAAGGCCTATGAAAACCGCTCAAACTGCAAAAATCATCACTTAATTCTCTATATAGCCAAGATTCAGAAATGCATACCACATCAACTTTTGAACCTTCAAATAAGTTTCGAAACTCGTCAAACTTGGGTAGTAAACTCTGAGCATTTATGTGACATATTTGCAAACCAGAACGCTGAGTGCAAATTATGTTTAACATTGTACGTGTATGGTTCCAATCGTTAGCAGAATCTCTGTAATTTAACTCATTGGCACCAACCATTGATGAGAAACAAAAATGGATGGTGTCCAATAAGACACCCATTATTTGATTCGATAATAAGCCGCAGAAACCGAATAAGGAGGAAAAACAACAGCACACTGGATATATCTATGATGATGGTAGGATGCGTGGGACATGTTAAATTATTCATTTTGAAAAAGTAAGAATAAGGAGAATTCATAGCAATCAAAAAATTATTTTGAAATAAAATAAGAGAAAAGTTAAAGTTAAGGAAAAAGAAAAAGTTTAATAATAATAATAAGAAAGAAAAATGAAAAGAAGAAATAAATACAAATATAATAAAAAATATGTAAAAAGAAGAAATAATAATATGAAAAGAAATAATATGAAAACAAAAAAAAAATAAAATAAAAATATGTGTCGATGACACATAAAAATTATTGTTTCCAGTCGACCATGCAATCAAATCTGGAAATTCAATATGTGGACATGACACAGCACCGGGTGTCAAAATGTAGCATCGATCGGTGATAGCCAGTTGGCAGGGGTGCTCTTCATCTTCGATCGTTGCCAAAGATCTGTTGGACGATTTGAATCTGATTTCTGATATTCGGATACAAAATTAAAAATCATCAAAAAGAGACGGTATATATGGCCATACAGAATTTATTTTTGTTTGGAAAAAAGAGTCTTTCATTCCTTTGGCAGTATTAATGCAAAAGGTACTTTGATACATGAGAATTTATGCGGGTGATTTGAATGAGACTTAGGAAATGATCTTAATTTGTGTGTTAATTTATGTGAATCAAATAAAGGGTTTTGCATTCTTTTTACCTTTTTTCCTACCTAATTCATGTAAACTTTTCATTTCAAAAGAATGTTGGAGCTTCTTTCTAATGTTATTTAATATGTTGTTACTGTGACTGTTATTCTTCAAAATGCGGGACAGTTCCTATTCGATATATCACAATGCAAGTTTTCTTGCTTTAAGTTAGTTCTAAGTTCAATAAAAATTAACATTTATTTCTCGTTGTTTATTCAAATCAAAAAAACCTTAGTTTTTGATTTATGCAGTTTTGTATGTATGTTTGTACCCACATATTCATAGGAAGATAATCTCGATTAAGAAAATATAAAAACCTAACTTCTGATTTAATATTATGTTTAATCTCATTTTCATTTACATAAATATCTACATACGAAAAAAACGTAATTAAGCTCATATCAAATAACCCTTAGATTTGTTTGGACATAAGAGCACATTGTTTTTCTAAACGTTCATGAAATTCCCTGAGAATTATAGTCTTAAGCCTATATGACTTATCCAGCTTATAGTAGCTCTGTGGAATAAATGCCGATGCGATTATTTGAAGTGTATTGGATTAGTTTTAAATATTGGAGAAGCACAAAGCATCCAGTTCTGGACAGAATCATGATAAGATTCATTTTTGCATGCCTTCAAATAGACATATGTAGCTCTATACCCGTATACATATACGAGTACGATTATTGTTAAGGAGCGTATGATTGTTTTGTAAAATTTATAATTCTATGAATGCATGCCATCCTACAAAATGATTTCATTTCCATACCAACGAGGGCAAGGCAATCGTTAAAACAATTCCATGGTAATTCTAATAAGCCGTCCATTAAATCCTCATTAAAAATAAACATCTTCCACCCCATCATCTACATATATAGCGGGTATGTAGAAGTCCCCAGAGCTGGACTTCATTCTTAAATAAATCATATATTCCTGTTAGAGTCGAGCCGATGGACCACTTCAACTGGTCGTATAGTTATTACATCAGCTCTTGCTCCTGGATGGTGCTGGTTGGTATTTATGTAGTCGAGAACCAGTGAGGTACATTTCACATTCATTTAATCATCATCGTTATCGGCATCATCGATGATGATGATGTCGATGGATTTCTAATCGCATTTAGCTCTCTTCAATTCAGAGAAGCATTCGGTCGTAAAAATGGGAACACACATCTATATGACTATATCTCATACGCCTCCTCTACTTCATCTTTCATCTTGTTCGACATGAGGAACTGCCTTGCTTAAAAACTTATACTGACTTCACTGAGGAAGAAAAAAAACCTACACGAAAAGAGCAGCGATCCAACGAATGAACACCGGATATTAAACATTTCAAACCAATTCCAAGATTAATCCTGAACGATTCCCTGCCTGTCATAGCAACAACAACAGAAACAACAACAACTAACTCCGCAACATGTACCTACTTATTCCTGTTCCAGCTTAGTCTTAGAGTCTTTATTTATTTTTTTTTTACCGAAACCCAAATGCTCCGTCCGATAGACCGTCATCGTTGATGGCAGGCCTCAAAACATCGCGCCAGTTGGAGGTGGATATGGGGGGATTTTTATTACTCATTGTTGGATCATTGTAATGAATTACGCTCAGCCGATCTAATCCCTGGAAATGGAGGCGACCGACCTCTCTGTCAGAGAGGGTGCCAGCGCTCACTTGGTGATAGTCTTTGTGAGATATATGGGAATCAAAGTTCCAGAAAAATGAATGATTCTTAAAGTTTTAATTGCTATAGTGTCACTGACATGTGTGTTTGGTTTGGTTTTTGCTGATGGACTTAATGCTCTTTCGGGATCGAGAGGTGTTCTTTTCAAATGTCAGTTTTGTTGAAAGAATTAAATCGGATCAACAAATATTGTTTTGACAGCTCTTTGGGGGTTTATGTATAGGAATTTTAAATGAGCTTAGTTGAGCTAATGTGTACTAATTAAGAAAACAAAACGTGTGTGTGTGAGGAGAGAGTTGTAAGGTAGATTTCTAAGCAAGAGAAATGATTGTTGATTTTGATTAAATCTCACAATATAATAATTAATTGAAATTCATTATAAAACAAACATGAAGGTCAAGATAAGAACAATAATAAATGTAGCTTCAGTTTATTTGCTTTTGAGTATACCTTCATAAATATAAGATATTTTGTATTGTTTGGCTCGATAGGAAAATAACTAGTAAGAGTCACTGTGTAAGAAAATAACATAAAAGATAAACAACTAAGCCTGTGTCACTTGAATGCTTTTTTTCCTTTAGTAAAAAAATATAAAATAACCAAATTGAAAAATTAATAAATAAAACCTACCCTATAATGCTATTTGCAATTTTTAATTAGGTACTATGTGTTTCATTATTGATTGGTTGCATTAAAAAACACTTCAAAAACTGTTTTTATTTTTAATTAAATATTTCAAGATGGATTTGGTATTTTTTTTTTTTAAATCAAATTTTTATCTGGATATTAATCAAAACTTAAGACTTTCGTACACCAAAATTTTGATGACCATAAACTTTAGCAAACAATTTGAGTATCACGTTTTGGACATTGGACAGTCATCATTGCCGTTAAAATAATTCGATTTTGAAAAATTAAATAGCAATAGATTTGTCATAAATAACGTATCATTCCAAAACTCGATAGGTAATTTTTGATTTTTACTTGCGATATAGGTACGATAAGGCCAAAAAATTGGGTGGCACAATTCTGTCTGTCTTCCTATCTGTCTGTTCGTCACAGCCTAAGACGCCCGATCATTTTTCTTCAAAACTTGGTACATATAGGTTTTTGGTGATTATTCCCACACATTTTTTAATTTTTTTTTTTAACGGTATACCTGCCATACAATGTTTTTTTTAGCAACCATACATAATCGTATTTTTCTCAAAAATGGCTTGAAAACTTATTTAAAAAAAAATTACATTTAGTAAAGGTTTCCTTTGGGATGAAAACCATTTTCCATAAAATAGTTATTAATAGTAGGTACCTCTCATTTTTCAAATTTCCGGTTTCTTCAAAATTGTATGACTGATTTGAATGACTTTTTTCATACAGAGGCTTTCATAAATTATAAATATTTTTGTGTACTTGAATTTAAAGAAAAAATATATTTTGGAATTGAATTTTTCAATTTTTTTTTTTTTTTTGAAAATTAAATATTTTGAAAACTACATTATCGATTTTTATAAGACTCTGTATTTAAAATGGTTTTTAACACTTGCTATAGTAACTTACTTTAATGAAAAAATAACGGAACCTTTCATGCAAATGTCTTAAAACCGTTTGGGAAAATATTTTCCTTTCTTAAAAACGGCCCCTTCGATTTTTATAAAACTTTTTCTATAAGCAAGTAGTAGTAGTTTGATCTACTACCATAAAATATAAAAAAAATTACAAATAGCAAATATTAATAATATTATTACTCATAGAGCGTATTCTTTTATTTTAATTTTCTGAATATCGGCTAAACAGATAACGGTTAATTTGTGTATAGACAATAATCTAATATAATTAAAAAATATTGAATATCAAAAAGCAAACTGTTTCAATTTTTTTTTTTTTTGAATATTCAATATTTCAAAAAAAAATATAAAAAAAAAATATTTTTTTTCAAAATTTTGTGTTATATGCACATAAATAAATTATAAGATTTGCGTTCCAAAAGTTTAAAAAAAAATTTTTTTTTTAAAAAATCGCTCCAATGATTTAAAATTATGTCTGTCCATGCAACCATATTTAAACTCTCAACGAAGTTTTTTAGCTAATTTAAATGTCGTATTTTTAGTCCAGTCAATTTGTGCTCAAAAAGGCTCCTGGAGAGCCTACCCCAAATTATGGGGTAGTCTATTTTGACCCTGTTTTATGTTTTCGGGGATGCTAAATCCGAATCTGAGGCTTGCGACTTAAATTTCGTGACGCAACATACAAAAAATAATGCAAAAATGCATTTTCTGGGAGCTTTTCACTAATGGCCTGAAAAGTACCAGTTATTCGAAAATTACATCAAAGTACCATTTAGTACACAATTTCCATTAAATCTCTATTTAACGTTTTTTTCGGCGACAATCGATTTGGACTCAAGCATTAGTTAAAAATTTACATATTTTTACTGTTTTCGTAAATCCATTCCAAAGCTATAATTAATTACTTTATGTGAACATTTTTTAATTCTGTCTATGAGATGAACAAAGATATACTTTTCTGATGGTCTTTGAAGCGCTTAGTTTGAATCCGGTCTTGAAATTGCTCTAGCATGTCACGTTTTATAGATATTCGAATCTAAAGATATGCAAAACATGCATTTTTGTATGCAAATTTGGGGTTATATTTTTTGTCCAGATATTTTTTTTTTTTGAAAAAATGTTTATAGTCATTCTAAAGCATGAACTTTTTATTTCATAACTCTCTTTGAATTTTTAAAATACGCTTATTCCTGTTCGAGAACTTCTTAGTCTTTGTTTAAGACTAAGTATAATTAAAAAAATTCAGTCAATTTGCATTTTTGAAGCAGCTTTGGCAAACTTTATTGCGTCACGAAATTTTAATCGCAAGCCTCAGATTTCGATTCAACACCCTGGCAAACATTAAATAGGGGGGAAATCGAAACTACCCTACAATTTGCTCGCTTTGTGCCCTTTTGAGTACAAAAGCTTAAGACGAAGACCAACGATTTCTCGAATGGTGGTATTTAAAAAATTCAAAAAGAATTTTAAAGTTAAATGTTCGTTCCTAAGAATGACTTTAAATATTATTTCAAAAAAAGAATAGGTACCTCGACAAAAAATATAATCGTGAATCCTTAAACCGAGATTTATTGGAAATTGTGAATACTTTCAATGGTATTCTGATGTTATTTTCGAATAATTAGTAGTTTTCGAGCCATTAGTAAGAAGCTGCAAAAAAATGTATCTTTCCATTATTTTTTTTTCTTCATTCTTTCCATTTTTTTTTTTTTTTTTTAACCGATGGAAATCTTTAAAAGACACTCGATAAGAATTGGTACCCAGTAGTGTGGAACTCTTACCGCACTAAAAGCACCGATGAACCAGGACCAATCTATGAAAGATCGACAAATGATTTTTCTTTCTTAATTTATCAGTCGCATTGTGGGAAGTTTAAGTTATAACACTTTCTCATAGCTTTTAGACCATCAGCTCATGAGGCTTGGTTCTTTTTAATCTCCGAACATTGTCTCGTACATTTAAGACGGTCTCCATTTCGGAGTTGGTACGACTTTGCAGTCGCTGATTGTGTGATACAGCGTGTTTTTTAACCACTTCTGTAACCATTTCAATTTGAAGGTCACGGTGTAGATCGCTATTTCTTATATACCAAGGGGCATTTATTATTCCGCGGAGCACCTTGCTTTGGAATTTTTGGATGGGTTCAGCATTTGTTTTCTTTGTACATCCCCATAGTTGGATGCCATATGTCCAAACGGGTTTTAGTACTTGCTTATATAACATTAGTTTGTTCTGGATAGATAGGTCACAGTTCTTTCCCAGTAACCAGTACATTTTATTTTTCTGTACTTCAAGTTTAGTTCGTCTTTTTTCTTTTCGATGTGCTCTTTCCATTTAAGCTTTGCATCCAAAGTCATTCCAAGGTATTTGGCAGTATTGGAGTAAGGTACTGTTGTACTGTTTATAAGAATTGGAACATTGTTTATTTTTTTGTTTGTAAAGTTTATATGCGTCGATTTTGTTTCATTTAGTTTGATTCGCCATTTTTGCGTCCAATCACTAACTTTATCGACTGCATTTTGCAGTTTTTGTGTAGCCTTCGTAACGTATTTATCTGGCACCAATATTGCAGTATCATCAGCAAAGGTGGCCATGATAGCGTTGATGTCCACTGGAATATCCATTGTATATAACAGATACAGGGTTGGTCCTAGGACACTTCCTTGTGGTACACCGGCTTCAATTTTCCTTTGTTCCGAGTAATTTTGGTCGTACCGTACTCTAAAGATTCGGTTCGTAACGTAGGATTTCAGTATTTCGTAGTACTGCCTGGGAAGATCCCTTTGCAGTTTGTACTCAAGTCCCAAGTGCCAAACCTTGTCAAAGGCTTGAGCAACATCTAAGAATATAGCCGAGCATACTTGTTTTTCTTCAAGTGCCTTTTCCACAACATCCCTAATCCGATGCACTTGGTCTATCGTGTAATGTTTATTTCTAAATCCAAACTGATGGCTCGGAATTAGTCTTCTTTCTTCTATTATTTTGCTTAGTCTTTTCAGAAGCAGTTTTTCGAAAACTTTTGCCATGATTGGTATAAGCGATATAGGTCTGTAAGATGTTACTTCTGTTGGTGGCTTACCTTGTTTAGGTATAACAATGATGTGGCACATATCTTAGTTTAGGGCATGTATTTATAATAAATTGGAGTTTTTTGAAGGCTATAGAAGGCATTTCTTTCAAAACCTGAGCAGTTATTAGATCGTACCCTGGTGATTTTTTGCTAGACAACTTATGTTGACACATACTTCTTACTTCTCGTGACAAAAGGAATTTCACATTCGTCGTTTCTATCAACAAACTGTAAGGGATCTGTAGCTGTGGCTGGAAATGGCTTAAAAACATTCGCGAGATGTTCAGCGAAGAGATCAGCCTTTTGTTTTGGGTTTCCGATCCATTTACCATCTTGAGATTTTACTGGCGGGTTTTGTGCCTGTGGTCTTTTTTGGCGCGTAGCTGCTTCCATAAGGAGTATTCCGTAGATGCATTCGCCGTCAGGCTATTCAGGAATCTACTAAGTGAATCACTTTTTTCCAAGTTACATCACCAAATTTTAGTCACAAACCTCAGATTCAGATTCCGCACCCCCAAAAACATAAAAGAGGTGCAAAATCAAAACTACCCCACAGTTTGCATAGTAAAAATACAATATGACTGGGCTATTAATGCTTTAAAAAAAATTTCTCTCATAATTTCCATGTCTTTTCACATAGTTTTCTTAAACCCTCAGCGCCTTGAGCATTAGAGCAAGGGCGTGCGACCCAATCGTGCATTTTATTTTTTAATCTATCGTTATTATGAAAAAAGTAGAAAATGCCAAACAAAAAAAATCTAACGTTTCTATCTTTCTTTTCTTCAGAATCCCTCCTGATTGTTTTTTTTTCCAATTTTGACTTTGAAAAATTTATTGAAATTTGAGGTATACCAACATTCCTACCGCGAAATACCGAAAATTGGTGTTCTTATCTTATAGGTATACAAATTCCATATACTAATAAAATAAATCAGCTAAGTAGAAGACTTAACATAAAAGATTGGATAGTGAAGTGGAAATGTACTACTACTACAAATAATGATATATATTCCTATGTCCAGGTATTTGCAGAAAAGAGGAAAGAGTACATAGTTTGAAGATCCATATGTTCTTGTTAAATTAACATAACTTATAATTATTTACCATAAAACAACAACAGGTCGTGAGTGAAATAAAAGAAATTAAAAGCAGGTTAAGATTTTCTCTTTAAATCAACTTTATTCAATCATTTAATCCGATTCTCCTCAACAAGTTCCATAATTCATTTAACCTTGCCTTTATTTTTCGAAATTTGGATTGAAATTAACAGTTACAGTTAAACCAATGAATTTTGTATTTGCGAACTTTCTCTTTATTTACGAAAAAAAAAGTCATTTTGAAAGTAGAATGTGTTTGTTCGAATACTACTTTCCACATTCTACAATCCAAAAGGGTTCAAGTCTTTGCTTTCTAAATAAATATAAAAATGTAAATGAACTGTGAATTGAATGAAGCTATATCTTCTTAAACATAATTTCCTTCTCTTGCCACGATTTATTTCGACCGTTTTAACAAATAATTAGTGGATGGTGAAACTTTTGCAAGTTTATCATTAAATCCTTTAAAGTGAATTGAGAATCTAAATAAGAGTAGCTAGGTACAAAATAAATTAAATGAACTTAAAACTGAGCAAGAATTGAATTGAAAATTTAGAATTATTATTGTTGTTAGATTTATTTATAACTGTTATTATGAAAATTATTCAAGCATTAAGAATTGAAAAAAAAAATGGAAAGCCCTTTTCCTCCACGAAAAATGCGAATGCATAAGACAATGCAAAATAAAAGAGACACAAAAATAAGTATCTTTCAGTTTATTTTATTTATTGAATATGAGTACAAGAACTCATTTCTTAAATGAATTAAAGAACATTGAATATTTATTATTGCTTCATTTCAAATGAATTTTTTTTCTCTTAAAATTGCTAGTTGATTTGTTCACAATATTAAATCATGTTTTGAGGGATAGCAAAAACTTGTTAAACAAACAGAAACAGTTGAATATTTTTATGAAATTATTTTTTGTTTTTTTATATTTATAAAAGAATTTGATATATGTATAGGTATGTAGCTTAACTCTATAGTAATAATAATTAAAAACTGTTTTAAGTTGGAAATTTTTGTATGAGCTCTTAAAAATTCAAAATAAAATATTGACACAGTTACTCTTTGTTGTAAATAAAATAAATAATGGCGGCGCAATTATTTCATATTGGTATAAAATTCTCTCTGCGCAAATGCGCTACTGAAATTCTCTTAAATATGCAATTTCCAACTGAAAGATGAAAAACTATAAATAAATTTCCATTTCATGATGATGTTTAAATTTTTATTTTCATTTTGATTTTTTTTAATCTCTTCTCGGCATGGCTTCAAACCCAACATGCGTACTCGAACCTAACACAACCGGTATATGCAACACCAACAACGGATTTATATGTTCCTATGAAAATTCTTTTATCAGCATCAAAAGCAAGATCTTCTTAAGTAGCATCAAATATGTTGCATGTATGAAAGATACATTTTTGTTGTTCTATTGCTGTCAGATGACTATAAAGAGAATGTGAGAAAAATATGTAAACAAAAAACAAACATTTCTGCTCTGAACTGAAACTGACACAAACCATTCTTTCGTCCATCATGACTTTAGACCAGTTCTCCATCTCTATAACAGAAATAAACAGAGAAGATACTGTGAGACTGACAGTGACAAAATTCATCGGTGTGTCGTGTCGTGCCGCGCCGCGCCGACGTTTAGCCAGAGAAACACAACAGAACACAGAAACACACCACGAAAAGATAGAAAGATACTTTTTCGGTTTGATTTGCAGCAGCAGCAGCAGCAGCAGCGCCATCGAATAGCGTGTTTAAGGTTTTAGTCTTAAATACTTCGTCGGTTTGTTGGGACGTTCGAGTCCTGGCACTATTCGTAGTAATCTAACTATGTAATCGCGTTTGCCACTCTGTCTCATCCAAATATCCTGTTTTAAAATCAAAATAAAAACAAGAACAACCATTCAACCTATCAATTGAACCAGAAAAAAAATCATAATAAATAATTGCGCCACCTGTTAAGATGTGAACGAGTTTTTTAAAGGATTATATTTATAAATGTATCTTTAAAATTCATGGTTTCATGTATTCGAGAATACCAACATATCCATCGTTAGAAAGTAAATCCTTGAAAAAAAAAAAAAATAATATTATAGGTACCTACCTAATCAAAGGATATTCAGAGTGTTTTTTGTTCGTTGTTCCTAAAACCACCCGCATACAAAAAAGTATCTTTAACCTCAAGCCACAATATCTATCTATCTTTTGTTCATTTCGGGCTTTGATTATGTTTTGTATTGTTTTTTTTTTACAAGTGTGCAAATGTGTAAATGTCGATGTGCAAAATGATTAATTAACAGAGAAATCGATTTTGGAAATAAAGATACGTTCATCCTCTAAAACCCTACACCTACATATACATAGGTATCTATAGAAATTGTGCAAATAATAATTTCCTTTTTGCTCCTCCCGTGAGGATACATTTTTCTATATACCATCAATCCATCCATCAATGGAACGAAAATACCTACCTATTTAATTAAAATATACCTACCAACTAAACACAGCGAAAAAAAAACGGATATTCCTCTAAAGCGATTTACTAAATTGCAAATAAAATAAATAATTCAATTTCGTGCATATTTTTTTTTTGTTTAAATTTTTTTTTTTTTTGAGTGAAAAAGAATTTAAGAGTGTGAAAGTAGTGTCCCCAAAAGTGCATAATTTTTTTATATATATATCGAAACAAAGTATCTATCGACACCTAAAAGCGAAGGTTTTTTTTTGTCTGTGTATTTTTGTGTGTGCAAATCGAAATAAATGCGAAGGATTATTGCAAAGGATATCAGTGGATTGCAATTGTGTTTCGGGCACTAAAGTGGGCTGGATTGAAGTATTTATTTATTGACGAGATTCGATGGTCTGGTTAGACAAACAACAACTACAGCTGCATTCAGGTTTTAGGATCAAGGGAATAGAATGTAGGTAACAAATAATAAAGAAAAAAAAAAACAATGTACCTATATTTGCTATGAAATCTTTCTATCTATTTTATTTTTATACAAACAACCCTTATTACGGTACAATTTGAATGGTGGTGTACATAGTCACGCAAAATATATTAAGGACTTTGTTTTGATTTTTGTTTTATCGTCGGGTGTAGTTAAGGCATATATACCTACTACAATATAGATACTTTACCTACCTACCTCATTGACAGTATATTTTTGTTGAGGATACAAATCATGTCCTTTGATGTTTTATGCAATCGTTATTTTTATCGTGATAATTTTTGAAAGGGAAAAAAAGTGTTTTTATTAGGATTGGTGCCGGAAATGTTTTTGCATATATTATTTTTGATGAATCAGGAATTGTTGGTTGTTTTTTGCATTAAAATAACTTATTGATTGTTTCTTTTTTGATTCGATAAATAGGCTGCTTTATAAAAACAAAAAAATGTGAAACATATAGCTAGCTACCAAAAACTCTTCATTAATTATTTAAAAGAAGCTTAAGTTATTTAAGATTGAACAAAATGTAAGCAATTTCTAGTAAAAGAACTTAGGATAAGTTTCTAGTCCAGATTTTTGAATAAAATACCTTAGTACCTGTCTGTTTAAGTTTTGGAAAAAAAAATATATTGCATTACACCTTCCACGAAATAGAAAAGGTATACCTATTTAGGTACTTAGGTTAGGTTTGTCAAATAGCTTTTTAGATCCATTCTCTAAAACTTAAAAACTAAAATGCAAGAAGGTAGTATTCGACAGTTTACAAAAAGTGAAAGCGCCCTTAAGTTGAAAATTAACACAATATACCTGCATAGGTAGGTTATTTTTTGCTACTAAGGTTAATGTATCTTATTCGAGTAGCTTAGTTAGTCTTTTTGTTTCCGTCGATTTTATATTTTCTTAAGATCATCGCACAAAAATTTTATGACAAAATTGTATTTTTCATTAATATCCAACAAGATTGAATTTATTCAGAGTGTTACAGAGTCAAATGGCGATTTCATGAAAAAGATTGTGAAGCGTGTACTTGTCCGGTCAAAACGATTAAGGTGTCTATTTGGACAGAAAAACTTATTTTCTTGGACTTCATTTAAAAAAAAAATAACTTTGTGCTCTGTTTTTTAATAAAAGCCTTTAAGAAAACGAGAATATGAGGAAAATGGTTGTTTTGCAAAGCGAATGTAGCTTACGCTAGACCATTTTTTGTAAAAAATGATAAATACCTAACATAAAATTCCATATTTTTATTAAAGGACAATATTGGAGAAAATTCTTAATTTTGTACCTACCTAATAAACAAATTTAATAATACAAAATAAAAATGCTTGTACCTAAATTTTGAAAAAAAAACGCATTTTTGAAAGTTAGGTAATTTTGTATAGGTACCTACCTACCTAACTGTATTTTATCAGTGGTCATATGTACATTCAATTATTATTCATGGTTTTCATTAATTATGTAGGTAGGTACCTAATTACAATTGTATCATTTCACATTGAAATTTTTAATTCATAAAAAACTGAAAATTCATTAAAATTTGGAAATTAAAATCAGTTATTTTTGGAAAATGGTTTTTTAGTACAATAATACGTCTTTAAGTGACCAATCAGTAAAAATATAAAGTTTTATAAAACAAAATAATCTGATGAAAGTTAAAAAAACGGTCTTATACGTATATGCGAACAAAAAACTTAGCAAATGACAGTTTTCTTTAGTTTGGAACACTCTTAAAGTTGCAAGGTGGTAAACAGAACATACTAAATAAACTACAGTATAAGGTCGTCATTCGTCAACAAGGTATTGCGTCCAAGTGATACCTGCCAAATGAAGCGTTGAAATGTGGAATCAGCAGTTTGGGTCAGTGTCTTTTTTTTTTTTTTTAATATTTGAAGGATCTGTGTCCAAGTTACATAGGTATTAAGGTACTCAGAAATTCGCAATACTAACTAAAATTACACATCAGCATGGCCATACTATAAGTTTTTGACTAAGTAAGCTGACGAAGTATGCGGACAAGTTTTACATTTGACAAGCATTTAGCTTTGTTGTAAGATAAAAAGCTGTGCAATGAAAAGTACAAAATTTCACGCTGACAATTTCTTTTGAAGTTTTCAATTTGACTCGAATTTTTCAGAGCTTAAGAATATTTGAAGTACTTGTTGTTAAGTACCTATGGTGCATAAATTATATGTCAGAAAGAAGTTTTTTGATAAATTCTTAACTTTGCCTCTAAAATTGGATGAAATGTAAAAAGTTTACCTATAATATCTATATGTAAGGAGGTTCCTTTGTATGTATATAGGAATGTACCTCTATGGAAAAATTTTTAAACCGGATAGGTACCAGAGGACAAATATATTGATTAATATTAACTGTAATTTTAATGTTTTATATTAATGTTCTTGCTTTATTCATTTTCAAATCAAATAACTTAAAAATTTTTGAAAAAAATGTCTTAACAAAATAATACATTATTTCACTGTGCGCATATTTTTCGGATTCACTTTGAGAAATGGACTTGTACGCGAGTATCTTAGGCACTTAAAACCAATTACCTTAAATTGCAATGATATTTGAATTCGTATAGCCATTTTCTGTGGGAAATATGCGTTTTAAAAACTTCTCATCAAAATAAGGCATTGTTCAACGGTTATAAATATGCCTCTTCGTCCATAATTATTCACTTTCATTTAATTTAAAATAAGTAATAAAAAAAAATATGTTACTATGTTTAAAATTTCATAAATTGCTCATCCTAAACGGTGACTCATTTAAGTGAGAGTGTGTTACATTGGATATTTAAAACTTTAAATACCTAGTTTTTTAAGGTTCTTTTATTATATGCCTAGTACATTAAAATTACCATTTTGCATCATTTTTAACCATTTATTTAATTGAACAATGACCACTACTATCATTTACGGAAAAATCAGACTTGAAAACATCGTTTTTTTCTTTTTGCTATTTTTAAAAATGGTTTTCCATAATAATAGTGTGAATTTTTGAACACCATTTTAAAATAGAATTTTTTAAAAACAAAACAACTTTTGTCAACTTTTTTGATTGAAAATTACTCTATTTTCAAATTAAATTAAAAAAAATCCGAAATATAGGAATTTTTAATCAAAAAAATTTCAACTTGCTTGAAACATAATAACTTACTTACGCTTTCACCAAATGTCATCAAAACCAAATTATTTGGGTTGTAAGTAGGTTATGTATGTTTGTACTTTTCTCAATATTTTTGAGATAATATGAACAAATGGTCCTTGTTTTAACATTCCTAACCCAAATTTTTATCCACCCACCCCACTTCTGGTCATCTGCTGCAGGGCAATTTATTTTTCCCTTTTATATATTACCTATTGATCCTAATTTTCCCCATCACTCATTTTCTGCTAACATTTTTTTTTTCAAAAAGTGATTGGTCTAACTTTAATCGTAAAATATTATTTTAAATTAGATATCTAACATTACCAATACTGAGATTACATAATGGATTACCAAAATAGTAGTCAAACCACCTCTAAGAAAATTTATTTCCACATTCATGCTTTTGGCATAAGGAGGACGATATTATCTTTCAAAAATATGAAAACTACTAAAATTTGTATTTTGTTTGAAAACCCTCGTTTGTAAAAAATTTAAGTAGGTACCTATACTCTGTCAACTAACATTAAATATTAAATAGTTTGTGATCCCTTAATAATTTATTTATTACCTGTGTATCTATTTTTCCTTCAAATTTATATAAGTTTCTTTTTTATTATTTGTACTCAAATATCGGCAACCAGTTGTTGTACTGATTTACCATAGTTTTCGTCTGCGAGAGAAGATGTTTCAAAAAATTCTTCAAAATAACGATTTATACGATTTATATACCTATCAAAAATGTTGAAATTCTATTTTCTATTAAACTATTTAAGTTTTTTCAAACTTATATATAATATCATGAAAAAGGCCTGCAAACATGATATTTTTTTAAATATTGTACATAAAAATGTTTAAATGTTTGAAAATATTTTGACCAAATATGTATTCAATACCTACTTACTTCACCGCGTAAGATTTTTTTTTCTTAAAAAGTGCTTCGAAGCACCGCCGGCTTTTTATATATTTTTTTAAGGTATTTTTGAAATTTACTTATAATTATTTCTTGACAAGAATTTTGTGTTCATACAAAACTATGATATTTTTAATAACTGTGAAAGTGTGAAGTGCTTGTTCATAATATGAATAAAAACCTATGAAATGTTTTTAAACGAAAACATAGCATGTTGCTATTTTCACATAAAGTAGTAATAGCAGTTTTAAGTGGATTTTCGAAAACAGTAAAAATACGTTAATTTTCAACTAGCGCGTAAGTCTACCTAAGTGGGTTGTTCCAGAAAAAAAAACCTTAAAAAGAAATTTATTGGAAATAGTCTTAAGTTTTCAATGGTATTTTTACGTAATTTTCAAAAAAATTGGTAGTTTTCGAGCTATTAGTGTTAAACTCCCAAAAAAAATGCCTTTTTCCATTGTTGCGTCACGAAATTTTAGTCGCCTACCTCATATTCGGTTTCTTCACCTTGGTAAAGGATAAAACAGAAGAAAAATCAAAATCACCCCACAATTTGCTTGCTATGTGCCCTTTTAAGCACAAATTGACTGGATTTTTCGAATTAGTTAGTGGTTTAAGACGAAAGCTAATGATTTTCCAAAGATGTGGTATTTGAAAAATTCAAAAAGACTTTTGAAGTAAAATGTTCATACTTCAAAATGAACATAAACATTTTTTTCGAAATTTTACTTCAAGAAAATATATTAATGAATTTTTGTCTGTAACATGAACCAAGATATACTTTTCTGATGGTCTTGATTCGAATATCTCAAAAACGCGACAACCAAATTCGAACTCAGCGTATTAAGGACAATCAGAAAAGTATATCTTGGTTCATGTTGCAGACAAAAATTCAAATTTTTCACATAAAGTAGATATTTACGTAGGTAGTGCTTTCGAGTGGATTTTCGAAAACAGTAAAAATACCTACGTCAATTTTCAACTAGCGCTTAGGTCAAAATAGGTTTTCGCAGAAAAAAAGTTTAAAGAGAAATGGTCTTTAGTTTCAATGGTGATACTTTGACGTAATTTTTGAATAAGTGGTAGTTTTGGACCCATTAGTAAAAAAACTTCCAAAAAACTGCTTATTTTCATTTTTTTTTCCATGTTGCGTCACGTAATCTTAGTCGCAAAGCTCAGATACGAATTGAGCACCCTCGAAACCATTAAATAAGGGCAAAATGAAAACTACCCCACAATTTGCATGGTAAAAATAGAAATATGAAATTTTTACTTGCGTGAGAATATACTAATTCCCTATTTTCTTTAAGATTGAAAGTTTCAAATTTTAACGAAATTCAAATAGATACATTTAGTTTAAAATAATAAAATAGATTTGTTCAAATAAAAAGATTTCTTATTAAATATTAGAATGACCTTGATTTTATTTTTAAATCTTGTAGAAAAGAAAACAAGCAAACAAATCACAAATCGGGAACATCTTAAACAAAAAACAAAAAACAATACTTACCTTTAAAAACAAAACAAAATTCCATTTCAGGAGTATAACCAGCATTGATCATTGATGTATTTGCATCTATTTGTATTTTGTAAAGTTATTTTTAGAATCCAGATCCTATAAGTAAGATTAAGTTAGGTTAGGTTGAAGTGGCTGCCAGTTGTAAAGACTGACATACTTAGACCATGAGTTTGTCTATTGTGATATGACAGGAATCTAAAAACAACCTTTTCCTTGCTCGATGAACCATTTTTAACCACTTCTAATAAAATGAAGCGTAAAAGACTCACGGTTGCAGCTTGCAAGAACCAAACTTTGCAAAAAAAGCCAAAGAAAAGAAAAACTTACCAAAATTCGTCAAAATTTTTGAATTCAGTCTTACTTTAACACTGAAATTTTTCACCAACTCATTCACATTTTTAGTAATGAAATTATTTGGAAAAATCCATGCCGTCAAGTAAATTCAAGTTAATAAAAAATTTCTTAAAAATTCATATTTTCCTTTTATAATTTTGTTTTTATTCCATCTTTTTTTTTGTCTATATACATTGCTTAGTCTTTATTTTAAATATTATTACTCTAACAATTGAATATCTAGAAAAAAATATTAAAATGCAAAATTTTTTCATTTTAAATTTATTTAAAATCATTTTAAATACCTACCTTTTGTAGAATAAATATACAAATATATAATTTAAATTTTTACATTTAACATGAAAATTAATGTTTTTTTCGAAGTCTGTTCTATAAGCTATATAAATATTATGTTGGCTCATTATACCTTATTATTATTACCTACATTATTCGTATTTTACTTTTGTCAGTTTTAAATTCAAATATAATTTCCCTTAACTGTACCATGATTTCGTTTGTTTGGTTCTATAAATCAATTTCAAAACCTTCTAAGTTCATACGATTTAGTTTTATTTTTTGTATCGTTTTATCGGCCTCCTGAAAAGTTTGACAGGTGACGTCATTATTCTTGAACTAGATTAGATTATTTTTCTTCATATAAAAATAAATAATTTAATTAAAATAAATAAATGCAAATAACTAATTAAAATTAAAAATTAAAAATTACCTACATGTGCTTTCCGAAAAACTTCCAGTTCTTTTAATTGCTTAAGTATATTATTTAATATATTTTGCAATGATATCCAATTAGAAAATTAATTTAAACCCCTCCATCACTTATTATTATTATTATTATCAATTTATTAATAACACATCACAATATATATGTATAATAGTTCATTTAATGTGTAAAATAAAATGACTTCTATGTTCTATTTAACTGAAATTGCACAATTAAATAGTGTGGTTTTATATACATATAGGACATTCATCCAATGGTATGGTTGGTATAGGTAAATAGCTAAAGGCAATAAAATGATAAAAAAAAAAATGAATCATTCTGTGAGGGAGAAGTTTTATTTAATGTTAATATAAATTAAATAATAAATTTGTTTTCCTCTTACAATTAGAGTTAAATTGAAAAAAACAATATTATATCTATAAATTTATGAACAACTTTTAAATGAGTTTTACTTATTTTTTTTTTGTTTCATACACAGATAGAAATAAAGTGGTTGTTGTTTATTGAAAGATGTACTTTGCATAACATAATTTGCTTTAAAAAAGTTTTAAATATATTAATTTAAATAATGAACTCTCAATAAGTTTACCCAAGGGCTTTTAATTAAACTTTTTGAATTATTGCTGTCAAGATTATTATATCACTTTTGGATCATTAAAAAAAATTGTTGCTAGCATACTTTAGTAATTTTATCAACCCATCCGTGTTCACTTGACATATTAAGCTTTATTACTAGATTCAAGTTTAAGTTCTTTAATTTATTTTTGTGTGCATTTTATAATTAACTATTGTAGTGCCTAACTGATTCTTGCACTCACTTTTAAAGAGGTGAAAACATATATTGATAGCTGTTTCCAGACAAAACTGGAGCAACAGCTCAAGCAATATTTTTGAATATGTCCCATTAGTTGTGTACAATGTAACTATTTAAAAAAAATCATTAATTAATTTTACCAAATATTTGTTTTTGTTTTCTTTGTAAAAAATTAAACAAATCAGCTTAGCCACACTCTATTTTTATGGCCTCATAAATTTGACCAAAGTTTTCCAGTGGCTATGTTATAGGAATAGTTTTTTTTTAATGTCATTATTCTAATTGAATTACTAATTTCGAAAAAGTCACATCTCGAATTTTATTACAAATACATTTTTTCATATCAACGTAATCATGATGCTTACCTGCACCTATTATGCTCAGAAATAGGACATCTTTGCTGTCAGTGCCATGTAACTCAAAAGTATTTTTTTTTTATTTTAAACTATGTAGGTTTTTGAAAATAATTAGTTCTTTGTATTGCTAAACATTTAAAATTTTCAAAGATGTGACCTTTTGGAAATTCAAGGAAAAATAGGTAGTGACATTTGTATTTCAAAATAAAATAGTGCTACGTAAAAATTCCTTACAACCATTTCAAATCGATTTTTTTGGTTGCAAGAAACATTTAAAAAATCATTTTTTTGACAGAAGCTTTAAGGTAAAAAGTAATTAAAGTAATGCACATACAAATTAATTAATTACACATTACAAATATTAAATTTACATTCAGTTTATGACTCCGTTTTTTTTTAGATCGATATTTATTTAAAAAAAAAATGAGAAAAATAGTCAAAAATAATTGTGTAAATTGTAAAATAAAAACAACTCAAATTCAATCAAAAAACTCATATTCTAAAATTCCACATCGGCAGGGTGCGCTTTATATGTAAGATTTGTTTTGATAAAATAAAATCAATTTTGTTTAGAAAATAACCGATTTTGTTATTTGAAAAATCAATTTTAAGGTTTTAAGTAATTCGACATTAGGGTCACATCATTGAGAAATATACCTTCAAAATTAACTGAAATATGAATAAAAATAAATAAATAAATTAAATAAATTTTGTAGCGCAACAGCTCATGAAGAACCAGGGCCTAGTGACTAACAACTCTCAACCATTCTTGTGTGGGTGTTGATGGCAGGAATAAAGGGGACCTACATTTTTTTCTTTTTTTGATTCCGAACGGCTAGATGAGAAGCACTTATTTATGACAAGTATACTCTTGGAGGATTTGTCAGTCCCTCGCAAGAGGCAGTACCTCGGAAAAAAACATTTCTGTTTTTAGGTAGCAGTGGCCGGGAATCGAACCCAGACCTTTGGCATGACAGTTCTACGTACTAACCATCATGCCACGAGGCACTAAAACTGAAATATGAAAGCATTTTAAAATAAACCATACAAAATAAACATAAAAGTAATTTAATAGCCTCTGGATAGATATAGACCTCCAGGTATTATAAGACAAGGAAAATTCTATTTTCGCTTAACAGTACCTAGGTATTTTTTTTGGGACGACTGCTATTGTTAGAGTTCTTTTATTACACATATCAGAAGTAATTTAGTTAATTTGCCTGGCAAATTATTGTTGTTGGTAATTTCCTCAGCTATCTGTTTACTTAATGATAAATCCTTTCGTAAAATTGCAAAACTCCATAGCATCTACCTACACAGTTTAATAATATGCATTTCTGGTTGGCATATTTTTAATTTTCTTAATTTATATTTTAAAAACTTGAGTTTGTAATTTTAAATTAAATTAATTTTAATTTTGTATTTTAGTGTAGGTACTTTCTTAAAAAGTTTTTTTTCTAAAAAGAATTTATAGCTATTGTTTTCTTTTTTTATAATTTTATCTCCATGTATAAAAAATAGGTATTAAATAAAAAAAAATTGAAATACATATGTACATAGGCAGTTGGAAAACTTATGATAATCAAGCAATTTATGTACAAAGTAAACATTTATTATTTATTCTTTGAAAATCTATAATTTAGCTCACCGTATTAAGTAGGTTGATATGCTCACCTTCTTTTTAGTAAGTTGTGCATATTATCTAAAATAAATATTTTGTGTACATATTTTTAGAAATTTAAGATAACCAAAGCTGTCTGGATAGTTATTTGATATTAGTTTTTTTTAAATTAAGACTCAATTGATTTATATTGACAAATAAATTTTTTAACAATTTATTTCAGAAGTTTTAAAGCAATCAATAGAGTTTCATGTTCAATTTCAAGAACAACAATTAAGTGCATATTTAAATTTTGAGTTATAGCTTCCATTATGACAAGCTAAGCCTTCAAAAATTAAAATTAGGTATTGAGATTTTGATCATCTCAAAAATCGATGCAGTCATTAAGTCAAACTGTATCGATATGTGTTTAAATCATGACTTAGGTACCATTTTTTGATCATTCGACAATTTTTTTTAAATTTTATTTGGCTGACAAATAACAGAAAGCTGGGTAGCTGAAGCTCTCAGGTCCCCAGGGGCATGTTTATCAACTGCGAAAAACTGCAAATTTACATAATTAAATGAATGTTCCTTTTTTTATTTGAATTAACCACAGCTGCCCGCTGTCTGACAATTTTGGGATACACCTCGTTTGTAAAATATGAAGGAAAAACTATTTTTATATATTTTTTTCTATTTGGTTTTCCTTTCACTGATTCGGCTTAAGAGCTCCAAAAAAATACAAAACGAAAAATGCTTAAGACCTTAGTTGCTTATTGAAAAAAGCTAGCCTGGGTACCAAAATTTCAAATGTTTATTGGGTAGGTATATATATTTTATTTTACTGTGTCTTATTTGATTTTATTTTATATTATTTTATTTTATTTTTGTATTTATTTTATTTTATTTTATTTTTTTATTTTATTTTATTTTATTTTATTTTATTTTATTTTATTTTATTTTATTTTATTTTATTTTATATTATTTTATTTTATTTCATTTAATGTTAATCTATTTTATTTTCATATTTTGTTATATGAGTCCTTAAACATACCTTTATTTACATAGCAGTTCTAATGTAAAAAAAAAAATAATTTTAATCCCTATAATTTTTTTTTAGCTATTTGTGAGTAAACAGGAAATTTTTTTTCAAATTTTGAGATAAAAAAACTGCCTTAAGAGTTTTCCGACCTGAACAAAACCAGTCATTTGCTGACTTTTTTTGAATACATATATGTAAATTCACATCATTTTTTTTTTCTGTAAAAAAGTACTTTTTAACAATTAAAAATTTCAATAGCAATTGATACAATTATGATTATATAATTAATGAAAATCGTGAATAATGAATTGATTTTATATCCATTAAAAAAATTGTCAACAAAAATACCGTTAGGTATTACAAATTAACTGTCAAAATGAATTTTTTTCAAAATTTACAAGCATTTCTATAATGTATTTATTTTAATTTTTATTAGGTAAAAAATTCAGTGTACACCACCCATTTTTTGGCAAAATAAATACTCTTTTCTTGTATTTTTACATTTATGTATCAAAAGACGTTTGCAACATTCGATTCTACAGGGGGGGGCAATATTCCATCCTGATTTATTGCAACCCTCTTAAATTCCAAAAATAAATGAATGCGCTCGAGAAAAAAGATCTCGCACTTTCGCACTCATTTATATTCGAAAAATGTCTGTTCTCGATCTTAGCTTGTTCAAACTCTCGAACAAATTGTGAATTGTTCGTTTAAGTGACAAACCGACAATGAAAATCTGTAAATGTTCGATGATAAGATTCGAATATTTGTGAGTGATTTAGTCAAAGTTTTCGAAAATCCCAAACTCTTATCGAAGCAAAAATGAAGAAATTTGGTTTCGCTACCCTTATTGATATGTCAGACAAAATATATTAAACACACATTTTGGTAGGTTTTATCAGCTCAAAAAATTTGAAGGGACTGGTTGATACCGTTATAAATGAACGATGCGAAATTTATTTTTTCCGCATTAAAAAATTTATTTATTCAAAAATGGAGCTAAATTACACATAATGGATAACGAAATAACTTTTTCCGCTTTACTGTTGCTTATACAATTCAATTTCCTATATTGCATCATATTTTCGTCAATATTACTTTTCCAATAAATTACGGAGGCACTGGTAAATTATTTGTATTTCATTTTGTTATATATTTTCTATTTATTAAAAAAATTACCTACTGTTTATGAAAACTTACTTATTTACGTAGGTAACCAAATTTTTAAAATGCTGCTGGATGTCTACAAGGAGATTGTATTTTTTTCATTGACAATGACAGTTTCTACATCTGCAATTTTTTCTTAAAATCCCTCATGTTGGTAGTAATCCATACTAGTTCTTTCTTTCTATGAATTTCTATGAATTGAACTCTATTAAGTGTGACCAGTTACCAGATGTGTGTTTAAAAATTTGTATAGAAATAAAGTTGTTATACCTAAGTGGGTAGGTAATTCATCAAAATATTAAAAATAAGGACAGATCCATCATAAAACAACCCATATCGACCTATGTTTGCAATGTACTCGTATGTATAGTACACACTGTCTATACCGATCTCCTGTTGTGAGTTTAAAAAAGTTGTTCTCAAAGAATTTTTATTAAATCTGCTTATTTCGGTCAATTGTCATAAAAATCATTTAAGCTGAAACCACTCTGGGAACTATACATAGGCACTATAGCTATTCCAACACTTGAAAACACTTTTCATTCTCTTTTTACCTACTTATTCAGACGTCTTATTATCATCATTTAGTCAATGAGGCACTTGAGAAGGACTCGTGTGGCGTAATTATTGCATAAGTAGGTACCTTCATAGATCAAACAGTTGCTCATTGAAATCTTTATGAAAAATTCTACTTAGGTATCAAGTTATTTTGGTAAAAAAAAAAATGCAAAATAAAAATGTCAATACACATTTAAAGCTCGTTTTTTCTTGTTAAAAAATCAAACACAAAAACAGGAAATTCTCACTTAGTTTATAAATAATATAAATGTGGTTCAATATAATTAATCTGAAAAAAACTTCTTATGTCACGTGCTTGATGAAATTAAACCAAAAAAAAAACTTTTTCTCTTTCGAAAGACAAGAGGCACCTTTATATTTTTTTTTTTTTTATTTTGCACCTCTGTCTTTGTGGGTCGATTCCATCCATCTTTTTATTTTACCTGCAAAACATTTTTACCTCTCATTTTTCACCTGAATTATCCCACTACACTATCGCACATAAACAGTATACCTGTATATAGGTATAAAAGGAGTTATATATTCTCTAGAACTACAAACCAATACCAAACAAAATATATGTATGTACAGCAGTATATTCTTATGTATGTATGTATGTTGCGATGTATATTATGGAAAAAAAAATCCCAAATTAGTACAGCACTCTGAAAAAGGACACCAACTTGACAGATTTACACCTTAACATACCTCGTTTATTTTCTGTGAGGGTGATTTATGACCTGCTTGGAAAAAGACACAAGGAAAGAAGGATATAATGCCATAAGTATGTCCTGGAACAATTTTACTGTGCAAATTGAAAGTAAAAAAAAAAAAAAAAAAACAAATACCAACAACAACCAACCAGCCAAGTAAAAAAAAAAAAAAAGAAGAATATCTTAGTATGCTCAAGTACCTACTTATACCTACGAGTATAAGATGAAGGTAATGAAATCTTCTCCTGTTGCCTTTTGGGTTTCATTAGAATTCATTCATGACACTTAAATTAATACATTTCAAATAACCGTCATTTTATTATTTTATTTATTTTTTTAAGAAAAATTATACTAAAAATAAATTTCGTGACTTTGATGATGTCGTTCAAAATATTTAATTTAAGTAGGTAAAGCAATTTACTTGAGCTCAGATCAGATTTAAATGAGTATTTTGGTTAACTTGAATATGTATTTAAGGCAAATCTGACGTTTAGAATTAAATGTAATTTTCGAAAAGGTAAAGTCCGGGAGTTCTACTTGCATCGAAGCAACTTCTATAAAAAGCTAGGTATCAAAGACTTTCCTCTTCCTCTGCCAATGGTCGGACAGTCTTTTTTTGGTTGCTGCCACGAGTTCAAGCACTTTTATTAAATTTGTGATTTTGTTAATTCTAAAGTGGTAAAGGCCATTTTCTTAGCTATTTGATATGATTTAACGGTGATTTTGCCCACACGTTTTATCATTTTTTTTTAGAACTAAAAATAACGGTACCTGCCATACATTTTTTAAGCAATTTTAGAAAATTTTATTTTCTCAAAAATGGCGGCAAAACTTTAAAAAACAAAAATTCAATTAATTTCTTTTGGTATGGAAAACCATTTTTCAAAAAATGGTTACCTATTAACGGTTATTCTTTAAAACGGTTATTTCGATTTAAATAATTTTTTTTGTATGCAGAAGCCTTTACATATGTATTTATGTATGTTAATAAATACAAATAGTTTTAATTACTAACATTTTCAAAAAATTTTTTTTTGATTTTTAATAAAACGTTAAAATATTTTTTTGAAAATCAAATATTATGAAAACAAAATGGTCAATTTTTATAAGACTTAGTATTTAAGACTTTTTTCACACTTTGTAAAGTATTTTAATAAGAAATTTTACTTTTATGTTGGAAAAATATTTTTTTTTTCTTAGAAACGACTCCTACGATTTTAATTAAACTTTTTCTGGCTGCTAAAATAAGTGCAGTACACCACCAACAATTATAAAATTATACAAATAGCAACTGGTAATAGTAGGTAGGTATATACTTCTCATAGAACGTTTTTTTTTTTTAGATTTAGATTTAGATTATTTCTTTATATACAAATATCAAAGAAGATAAAAAATAGTGCATACGAAAATTTTCAAAAAAAAAAGTTTTTGAATTTTCAAAAAAATCGATATCTCAAAACCGGGTAGGCAATTTTTTTTTTAATTTTATTTTCAGATGAACATAAATAAATACCAACGATTCGCACATCAAAAATTTTTCTTAAAAATGTTTTAAGAATTTGATTACAAAATTATTTTTTAAGAACATTTTTTTTTATGAGCCCAACATATGAAAACTTTTCTTCAAGTATTTTTTTTCATAGAATTTGAATACTTAAAATAAAATAAATTAGTTAGTTACTTACTTACTTACTTATCCGGCTCCCGATCCATGGAGGGTCTCTGCCTGAGATATTGCGGTCTTCCATTGGTTGCGGTCCCTCGCACGCTCCCTCCAGTCATCGAGACCAAGCGCTCTTGCGTCAGAAACCGCCTGATCCCTGTAGCGGAGGTTCGGTCTTCCTGGTCGTCTCGAACCTGGGGGCTGGGTTTCGAAGATTTTTTTGGCTGGAGCATTGTTGTCCATTCGCTCGATGTGGCCGAGCCAGTGTAGTCGGCGTGTTTTGGCTCTTTGGACTACATCCACATCTTGGTACAGCTCGTATAATTCACGATTAAATCTTGTCCTCCATTCGCCCTCCTCGCATATTGGACCAAATATCCGCCGAAGAATTTTTCTTTCGAAAGTGCCCAGTATCAATTCCCCTTTTTTACTTATCGTCCAGCACTCGGCGCCGTAGAGTAGAACTGGTAAAATTAGCGTTTTGTATAGCGTGCACTTTGTCTTCCGAAAGAGGAGTTTTGAACCCATTTGTTTGGCCAAACCGAAGTAGCAGCGGTTCGCTAGGGTAATTCTTCGTCGGATTTCCACTAAGGTGTCATTCGTGGGGTTGATGTTTGTTCCGAGATAGGTGAACTCCTTGACTACCTCGAAATTACTGCTACCAACAGTGACGTTTTGTCCTAGGCGATGGACAGATGAAGCTTTGTTTGTTGATAGCATATACTTTGTTTTGTCCTCATTCACTTCAAGACCAACGCGTTTCGCCTGTTTATCAATAGCTGTGAATGCTTCTAGTACAGCTCGCTTGGAGAGGCCGATGATGTCGATGTCGTCCGCATAGCCAAGCAGTTGCGAAGACCTGTTGAAGATAGTGCCTTCCAGGTTAACACCACTCTTGCGAACTATCTGCTCCAGGACTAGGTTGAAGAAGTCACATGATAGAGCATCTCCTTGTCTGAACCCTGTACATGTCTGGAATAGCTCGGATGAGCTGTTACCCATTTGCACGTTGCACTGCGTATTTTGTAACGTCATGCGGCATAGCTGGATCAATTTTTTTTGGATCCCAAGTTCCAACATCGCCAATAGAAGCTCTTGGCGACTAATGCTATCATATGCGGCTTTAAAGTCGATGAAAAGATGGTGGGTCTCGACTTGAAATTCGTTGGTCTTTTCCAGGATTTGCCTCAATGTGAAGATTTGGTCTATCGTTGATCTACCTGGCCTGAAGCCACACTGGTACGTGCCGATCATAGTGTTATAGTGTTGCAAAAAGGTTTAAGATACTCGGTTCGACCATCTGGGGATCGCCAGGTTGCTGTGTGTACTTATCACCGTATTACGAGCTGCAGCAAAGTCGATTAGTCGAAAGCCGTTGCCTGTTGTCGTTTCGTGGAGGCTGTGCTTTCTATCTAATCCGCCAAAGATATTTTCCTTCCCTAATTAGTTAGTTAGTTAAAAATAAAAAATCAATACAAAATTTCATAGTGCTAACTTTAAACTTAAGTAAACATTATCAGGGGTTATTTAAAAAAAAACGCGACTTTTTTTCTTTTATGAGAAATGTACGCAACTTGCAATTCTAATAATTCTTTTTAATTGATAAAATTCAAATACTACCCAACTAACAAAATTACTTCGCATCTGAGGCATTAAAGTGTTATTTGTTTCTATAGCACTCCTCTTACTGAATTCTTAAATATTTTCTGGTGCAAAATATATCAGTTTGATAGAAGCGATGATTCTTTAATCTCTTTATAATGCTTTTATGAAATGACCAAGATACTTTCGTCATCTGGTAAAAATGTTAGTCTTTATTTCTATACTACTATTGGCATCTGAGCATGTATATTTCTTATTATTGTCAATGTATTAGGTTGGTATAAATAAAAAGTTTTCATATGGTATTTCTGTTTTTTTTTATGAAAAAGCTGAACAAAACAACGATTTTGAGGATTATTGTCAAATTGAAGGAATTTTTTATTAATTTTCTTTCTTTTACGATTTATTTATGACAAATTTACATATAGTTTGTTTTCTTAAGTTTATTTTACCCTATTTTCAGGGGTTGTAGTGGCTTACTTAACTGTCAAGTTCGCATTACCAGGGGTTTAATTTAAAATAAAACAAGTGCGACAATTTTTTTTCTTTCACGAAAAATTTACGACAAATTTAAGAAAGTTTATCCCATTATTGGATTGTAAAAACTTTAAATTGGTAATTCTAACTTGACGGACATTATTTTGTATATACTAAAAACTCAATTAAAAATTGTGAAAATAAATACATACTTTAGAACAATCCCAATGATTCATCCAGATCTATGTAAAGATATAAGCACCTTAATGGATACGCTCATTTTCCATCGAATTTCGATTCGAAATTAATTTAATTTTCTTTTCACAATAATGTAAGTACATTATAATTATTATTGTGAATACAATAGTGAAATTTCAAATTCTCTGAACTGAAAAATTATTCCATTTGCACTGTTTGAAGATTTGTTTGAAAAGTTCCAATGGAATTATCATTGGTCAATTCTATGTATCACGAGTATCACCATCAAGAGATTTTCCTAGAAAACTACATCAATATTAGGAGGTAAATATTCAAATTGAACATTTGGAAAAGCCATCATTCTTTCTATCACTAATTTTAAAATTTACATCAACCCTTTTTTTTCAAATTCCAGAGAATTTCTGTTGCCCAAAATATGTTTTTGTTCTTAGAAAAAATTCACAGCGCGTGCTTTCTATGAATTTGCATCGATAAAAGATGCATCGTGACTTAATTTAATTTAATTTTAAAGACTCATTTTAAGGGAATATAGAATAGATTATTTTTGTTCTTGATATTTTGTGAGGGGGCTACAGATAGGTTCAGATATATGTAGTTTTCCAGAGAGATTTTTTTCTAACACCTAACACCGCACAGTAAAATTCTAAAGGGGATCGAGAATCAAACAAAAAATATATATAGACAGTTCTTGTCTACTCGATGAGATTTATCACAAAGTCAATGTGGCATGTCGTCCCCTCTAATTAGTAATTTGGTATTGGATAATGAATGGCTTTTTTTGAGAATGGTAATAATTTTCGTTTGTTGACAAATACCGACAAAAGTCATTATTTTTTATTGTAATGATTTTAAATATTATTACAATCATTCCCACAATAAAGGCATAAATAAATATTGAGAAAGAAAAAGCCTTTAGTATTTCTTTTGTCAATTTATTGCTGTTTGTGGTTGTGTTTTTATGAGTTATTGTAGGTAAACGATTTATGAACCGAGATTTTTTTTAAAACTATAGGCACCTACCAATATTATTTTTTTTAATGTATTTGAATATTTGAAAAGGAACATAAAAGTTTAATTTCGTATTTTTTCTTTTAGCTTAAATAAAAACCAATCTCTCGGGTCTTTTAAATATTTTTGACCTTAGAACGCACATCCATCAAATCATTGCACAGGCAAACCATTTACATTATACGAAAACCACTTGGGTCCATTTAAAATTTAGCTCTGCGAAAATTTGTCGCGCCAAAAAGATTATAAATTATAATCCTAAATTCAAGTCACTTTTTAAAAGCTATTTAAAACTCTTGAATCAAAAAAGTACACAGTTTAAAAAAAAATATATATAACGGGTGATTTTTTAAGAGGTTTAGAACTTTAAAAAAAAAAAAAAAAAACACAAAAAATTCGAAAAAATGAATGAAATATTTATTTGAATCGATAGTTTGAACCTTGCAATTTAATGTTTAAAGATAATTTCATGCAAATGTTGACCTCGGCTGCGTCTCAGGTAGCCCATCCGCTGAGTCCAATTTTGGCATACTCTTTCACACATATCGGCCGGTATCTCACGAATGAATGCATGGATGTTGGCTTCCAGTGCGTCAATCGAAGCGGGCTTGTCCCTATAGACATTAGCCTTGACATACCCCCACAAAAAATAATCTAATGGTGTCAAATCGCACGATCTAGGCGGCCAATTGACCGGCCCGAAACGTGAAATTAACTGTTCACCAAACTCGCCTCGCAATTGCGCCATTGTTTCGCGTGCTGTGTGGCATGTGGCACCGTCTTGTTGAAACCACATATCATGCAAGTCAAGAACTTCCATTTTGGGCAAAAAAAGTACAGTACGTAAACGTGTTGGTGGTTTAATGTCCAACAAAGTAAATTTGGTGCGAAATTTGGTCACAATCTTCCGAGTAGACTGCTCAGAAGGTCGAGAATGCCGACCATAAAATGGAAGCAGCGCGCGATGAACATTTTGAACCGAGCACGAATTTTGATAGTAAAATTCAATAATTTGCAAGCGTTGTTCATTTGTAAGACGATCCATGGTTAAATTGCACACCAAACTGAAGCTGTTTGACAGTGACACAAGGTACTAAACACACGTCAGCTGTCAAAACCAGTGTTGCCAAAACCAAACCAGCTAAAAAATCACCCGTTATATATAAAGTTGAGTATGCTATAAGTATATTTTATCTCCATCTACTTTGTGTAACTCGCAAAACAATTAGGTTCAAAGACAAAAAAACAAAAAAAAAATACAAAGAAACTGGGTCTTATCCCAAGGGAATATTATACATATTTCCATAAGACCATAACAAAAACTGCAGAAATATAACTGAAGAAGAATAAGAAAACACAAAAAAAAAAATATTCGACACGCAACTTAGTTTGAAAAATAATAAAAAAAAAAATGAATTCACACTTACTGATGCATAATAAAATTATAATTGTACTCTTGGGAAGTTGAGTCCTTTTAATTTGTTGACGATTTCATTTCTTCCTTGGAAATTAAACAACTCCCACTTTCTTAATGTGCTCGACCTACCGCCTGCTCTGAACGGTTTTCTCGCCACTTTATTTCCTCCCCCATGACAAAAAGCCATAAACAGAAAAAAAAAACACTTTAAACGAATGATTAAGTGGATGTTACAAACAAAAAATGAGAAAAACACAAAATATAGAATAACCTCATATAAAATACATAAATATTGTAATTTTTTTTTCTTTATTTTGATTCTAAAAAAAATACAACTTTATTATATACGAGTACCACCTCCTACTTTCAAATTTCCTTTAAAAGAAAGGAAATTACTTCCGGACGTGTAAGCTTGATGGCGGTGGCGGCGTAGTGGCGCGAAGGGGACGACAACAGCAACGTGCGATTGTTTGGGGTCAATTTGATATTCAGTTATACATATATCTCTTATTTATGGCTCTATTTTAGTCCTGCTGTTTTGCATTAGCAATTTATATTAAGCACTTATCATGGTAGATTTTGTTGTTTGGATTGAAGACAGGACTTCGACTTATACTTACTTAATAAACCAATATAGCTTTTCTTTCGAATTTACCATAAATAAATCGGACTTGTTGTTCGCTCTTTCTTAGCATTTTATTAAGTTTACGTTAAGTTAAGTGATAAAATGTTTTTTTTTTTATTTAAGAAATGATTTTATTTAAAGGGAATATTTACAATTTGTATTTATATTAGGGTGGACCTTAAGGAGGTTATTTGTTTTATTTTAAATGACCCACCCTAGTATTTTATTCCAAATGAATACAAATTTTGCAAAATTTAAGTCCGTTATTTACCGTTTGAACTGCGACAAAGACCAAATATGTTTTATATGGGAAAACACATGTACCAAAAACTTTTAATCTGTTACAAAATTATTGGAGCCGTTTCTGGGAAAAAATGGAAAAAATGCGATACAGTTGGTAAATTTCACAAGAGTCACTTCATCCAAATGATTGGTTTCAGAAATACAAAGCAAATGAAAAATTGGCTCGGTATCGGTCTCGTTTAACTCAGTCTCGTTTGGTCTTGTATAACAAAGTCTCGGCTTGGTACCGTCTCGGTATCGTTTCAGATGCTTTGGAACTGGTATCGTCTCGGTATCGTTTCGGTTTCTAATACCGATACTAACTGCCTGACCGAAATAGTATGTTACAACGTGAGCTGCAGCTGCAACTGGAATATATATTAAAAAATGTCGTACATGATTTGTTTTTACTCGACCACAATGTGCTGTACAACTGTCTGACATTTTTGACTTTCTGACATTCAGCTGTGCGAATTTAGTTTAATACAAAAAAACAAAAATAAAAATGGATGAAATGGAAGCTAAAATTACTTTACGTCTTTATCAGAGATTAAAAAGATTTTGAAACTCTCTTCAACCCTCATGTAAACACTTGTCCAGCTGTGACGTGTTGTGTTCGTATCATTAGATTTGTGGTGTGTGTTTAACATTTTGACAGCTTTTCCAGTTGCAGCTCCGTCTGTGTTCTGTTCAGACAGTAAACGGTACCGAGACTTTTCTGATATCGTGGCCGGCCCTATTTATTACTATATTTTTAATTCGGTATAAAATTCATAAGAATCGAAGCCGAATGCACATTTCCTCAATTAAAGACCAAAAGGAGAAAGAATATTCAAAAATGTTGGTAAATAACTGCCTCAAAATATTTTCTAATTTTTATCGCAAAGAAAATATTGGTCCTTCGAGCCGGATATCTATTACAAGTAACAACTTAAGTCATTTATACAAAACTTTTTTTGATACGTCATCCCCAGCCAAGCTATTTGAAAGCCAATTTCAATACAAGACATAGCAGCATCATCACAAGCACCTTCAACGCCAAATCACTACTTAAAGTTAAGACCAATTCATCATTCAACGTCAAATCACTACTTAAAGATAAGACCTCTTCATCATACTACTTAGTTAGATCCTCGGACCTGTTACGTCCGTCTGGTTCCTCTTGCGAATCATTGGACCTCCACTACTCCTACGTGCCATCGTGTATTGTTTCTGGAGATGTACCTCGCTCTCTCCAACTCTTCCTCACTTGTGCTGATTCCTCTGCGACCGTTCTTCGCCAAGTACTTCTAGGTCGGCCCACTCTTCTGCCTTGCTGCATGAGAGGGTTCTATTGAATCGCTTGACTTTGCGATGCACTCGTGGCCTTTTCGAAGTGTATGTCCAATCCACTGCCACTTTCGTTTTCGTATTATAGAGTCGATGGTTTCCTGACCTGTCCTCGCATGAAGTTCATCATTGGAGACTGGGTTAGGCCAGAAAATCCGTAAGATGTTTCGCAGACATCTATTCACGAACGTTTGCTATTTCTTATGACAGTGGGTCTTACTTACTTGCTGCATCCATAAAAAAGCACGGATTCTACACTGGAGTGGAACAGTCGTAGGTTTGTCTTTAGGCTTATAGAGTTGTTTCTCCATATTTTGGACAGCATTCCGAACGCATCCTTTGCTTTCCCGATTTAGCTGGATGAATCTAGTTCGGTCCCACCATCAGTAGAGCAAATACTCCCAAGGTATTGGAAACTCTCTACCATATCTATTGGTTTTCCAGAAATAACAATTTGAGTAGATGAAGAAGTTCCGAGGTTGATCCCCTTTGGTTTTGCCGTATTGATCTTAAGCCTGACGGTTTCAGCTTCTTTCTCCACCCTTGTTGTCGTTTGATGGAGATCCATGATCCTATGGGAGAGTAAACATTCATCATCCGCGTAGTTCAAGTGTTTCAGGTGTGATAGCAGATTCCGCTGAATTCTTCCATTTACAGTTGACAAAGCTGCATGCAAGACTTCTTCAGTATGAGCAGCTTCAAAAGTCTTATCGCTACAACAAGATGTAGCCACTTCATTGTGAGCAGCTTCAACACCAAATCTCTTTTTCAAGATGCTTCATCCCTATCAGCTTCAAATCCCTTTCAATTCCTTCTTCAAGTTATACAGAGAGATCCCTTTCAAAAATAATAAAATAATCTGTTTTGTGTCCTTGGACAACAACCAGCAGTATTCTGCTGCTCCGTACGAATTGTAAACTCCCCATAGGAATTATGTAGGTATCTGCTTGATATTGGCAACTTTGTTAAACTGAATTTAAGACCTTTTTTGTTCCACATAAAATCTAAATATTCAAAAATGTAGAAAATCGAGTGCTCTACGAAAAATCTTAATATTATTTTTTCGTTCAGGTGAACAAGAGGTGAGATAAACGCTAAAAACCGTTTCTTACAAACCAAATTTTCCAGATTTTCTACTATAAGTTTTCTTTCTTTTTTTTTGAAAGAGTTGCCAAAAACATTTGTGAGCAAGAATTTTCAAATTTATTTAACTTAGATAGGTACTAAATCAAACAAAATTTTGACTCTAAGTCCAATAAAAATTTGGTGGCGCAACAGCTCGTGGAGAACCAGGGCCTAGTGACTTACAACTCTCAACCATTCTTGTGTGAGTGTTGTTGGCAGGAATGGAGGGGAAATACAAATTTTTTTTTGCTGATTCCAAACGGCTAGATGAGAAGCACTTATTCATGACAGGTATAGTTTTGGAGGATTTGTCAGTTACTCGCAAGAGGCAGTACCTAGGGAAAAACATTTCTGTTGTTTGGTGGCAGAGGCTGGGAATCAAAACCTGACCTTCAGCATGACAGTGCTCTTAGTCCAATAGAAGCCATTTCAAATGGCGGACAAGGCATCATTTCCCATAAATCTTAGGACTTAGAGAGAACAAAAGCGCCAGTCATACCAAAATGACTCCTTTTTGACTTTGCTCTCTCTCGTAAGTACTATTATTGGAATTCTAGTTTCTAGAGCTCTTAGCTATATACTGCAAGACTGGTCGCAGCTCAAATTGCTTGCATTTTATTATACTGTCAGCATAGTCGTGAGGTAAAGAGATACAAATTTAAATATCTAATTATGTTCCTAAAAAAATTTTCAAATTTTTGATTCAGTAGTGATTTGAATTTCCTAACTGAGTTTTATTTAAGAAATTACTAAAAATTACAATTTTATTGCTTTTTTTTTTACTTAATATCTAAATTGGACAAAACTTTTGGTTTAAATTTTTATCTTAGTTCATATAAAATTGCTTAAAAATTACAAATACCAATAGATATATCGAGCAATATAAGAACATTTTATGTAAGCCAAATTATTATTCTTTAAAACTAAGACAAGCAAAATAAATTTCTCTTAAATCATATTATATATTATTTTAGCAGAAAATAAGAAAAAAAAAAAAAAAACAATAAATTAATCATTGATTTGGCTAATATTCAACTTTCCATTTTCGCATGACAACAAAAACAGTCCAATATTCAGCTGATTTTACCACGACTTTTGTTTTCTTATTTTTGTTTATTGTTGTATAAGTGCATTTTAAAAAAATTTTCGGCCAGTCGCCAATAAATGGCAATGGCATTATTCCAAAATCGAGGACAATGGGTGGGCAATTTGGATAAACCTCGATTGGACTATGTTCGTATTTATACAAATATGGGTAAAACAGTTGAAAAAAAAAAACTTCCTAGACTTTGCTTTGCAAAGAGCTTAAAACCAGGTCAATGGTTGCTTATATTGTTACTATATGTTATGCATATACCAAGTATATAACACACACATATATAAATAAATAAAATATATGAAAGTATATTGTGCTTGTACATAATATCCCAGATACAGTCGAAAATGATAATGTTGATGATGAAAATGACAACGACAAGGACGAAGAGAAAAAGGATGTTATAGTTCCTATAAAGTATACTATATGTGTATGTATAGGTATAGACAGGAAACTGATGCAATGTACATTTTATAGACTTCACCCACATAATGTGTCCTATCTTGTTCGTCCGTCCATTTTAAGCAATAATGGATGAAATAAACTCAAAAATTTTCCAGAATATAACGACCATTGCCAAAAACGAACTCCTTCTCATTCTGTCTTTCTTATATAACAATGTGATATCAGTAGTTATGCAATATCTTCTTTTATAAGTAGGTACATACTATACTACGAGAGTGTTGTATTTTTTTTTTTTTTTTTTTGCTCAGTTTGTTTATCTGCTATTTGTCCCACTGAACATAGTTTATAGTAGTTTTGTGTCCATTTTCCATTGCAATTGCAATGGCCTTCTTCTGACATAATGGTCACAATAACAAGCAAATAAAATTTAAGAAAATAAAAAATAAAAACAAGATGTGTTATATATAAATGTACATGAAAATAAAATTTATATAAATTATTGATAATTCCTAGCAGTTGTATATAGTTGTATACAAAAAATGTTTTAAGAAAAATTATAAGAATTTATTGGTTACGAAACACAAATAAAGAAGTTTAGAAAAACTACGGGTAGTTAATTTTGAAAGCACTTAACGAACAGGCACCTGATTGTTTTAGAAAAAAATAGATTTGTAATTTTTTATTTTCTCTTTTTTTATAAATTTATTTTTTTTTTAATTTTGGAAAATTTTTTTTCGAAAACTAATCATGACAACTTGATTTAAAAAAAACGAGATTTAATCATCCGCGTATGACACTGAAAACAAAAATCTCAAAATAAACTTAACACTTGAAAACTAACAGCCTTATTTATTAGATTTTTATAGATGGTTGACTAGTTTAACAGTTTCTTAAAGTTCTTAATAGTTGGAAATTAACTAAATTTAATTAAATAAAATATCAAGTTAGTCCAATATTAGACAACCAATGCCATTTTCCAAGCTAAGCAACTTAAGGACAACAATAAACAGAGTTTTTTTTTTGGAATTGGACAGCTGTCTCAAGTAAGACAAAGTTAGGCCATAGTCGCGTCGGGCTAAGATAAAAATTTCATAATATATTTCTTTAGAAATGCGTGATGATCAAAAATTTTCAAGTTAAGTTAAAACTCAAATCTAACCATCCAATTGGACTAAAACTAAGGCCACATTTGCATGTGGTGCCAACTGCCATTTATTTTGCCAGAAAACTGCCAAAAATCAATGCGTTATTAATATAGATACATAAAACATTTATGTTAAAGTGTTTTTTTTTAGACGAGTGGTTTTAAATCTGGCAATACTTTTTTCGGAGTTGGTTTTTTTGACAGCTGTCACTTTATTTATGCTCAGTTTAGTTTGCCGTTTCATACTGATATAGACTTACTCCTGAACAACGTTTACAAATCGTGCAAAATTAATAACCATAATAATTCGGTTCGCGGCATGTATCGTGAAACAATCATTTTATTGAAGAAAACTTTTGATGAGTACATTATCTCGCGTAGTGGACCTGTGGCGTGGCCTCCAAGATCGTATGATTTAACACCGCTGGACTATTTTTTGTAGAGTTATGTGAAGTTATTACTTTTTTTTTTTTATCCGATGGAAATCGGTACCAAGTAGTGTGGGACTCTTACCGCACTAAAACTACCGATGAATCAGGACCAATCTATGAAAGATCGACAAATGATTTTTCTTTCTTAATTTATAAATCGCATTATGGGAAGTTTAAGTTATAACACTTTCCCATAGCTTTTGGACCATCAGCTCATGAGGCTTGGTTCTTCTTAATTTCCGAACATTGTCTCGTACATTTAAGACGGTCTCCATGGTATGACTTTGCAGTCGCTGATTGTGTGATACAGTGTGTTTTTTAACCACTTCTGTAACCATTTCAATTTGGAGGTCACGATGTAGATCGCTATTTTTTATATACCAAGAACATTTATTATTCCGCGAAGGACCTTGCTTTGGAATTTTTTTAATGGGTTCAGCATTTGTTTTCTTTGTACAGCCCCATAGTTGGATGCCATATGTCCAAACGGGTTTCAGTACTTGCTTATATAACATTAGCTTGTTCTGGATAGATAGGTCAGAGTTCTTTCCTAGTAACCAGTACATTTTGTCTGTACTTCAAGTTTAGTTCGTCTTTTTTCTTTTTGATGTGCTCTTTCCATTTAAGCTTTGCATCCAAAGTCATTCCAAGGTATTTGGCAGTATTGGAGTAAGGTACTGTTGTACTGTTTATAAGAATTGGAACATTGTTTATTTTTTTGTTAGTAAAGTTTATATGCGTCGATTTTGTTTCATTTAGTTTGATTCGCCATTTTTGCGTCCAATCACTAACTTTATCGACTGCATTTTGCAGTTTTTGTGTAGCCTTCGTAACGGATTTATCTGGCACCAATATTGCAGTATCATCAGCAAAGGTGGCCATGATAGCGTTGATGTCCACTGGAATATCATTTGTATATACCAGAAACAGGGTTGGTCCTAGGACACTTCCTTGTGGTACACCGGCTTCAATTTTCTTTAGTTCCGAGTAATTTTGGTCGTAGCGTACTCTAAAGAGTCGGTTCGTAACGTAGGATTTCAGTATTTCGTAGTACTGCTTGGGAAGATCCCTTTGCAGTTTGTACTCAAGTCCCAAGTGCCAAACCTTGTCAAAGGCTTGAGCAACATCTAAGAATATAGCCGACCATACTTGTTTTACTTCAAGTGCCTTTTCCACAACATCCGTAATCCGATGCACTTGGTCTATCGTGGAATGTTTATTTCTAAATCCAAACTGATGGCTCGGAATTAGTCTTCTTTCTTCTATTATTTTGCTTAGTCTTTTCAGAAGCAGTTTTTCGAAAACATTTGCCTTGATTGGTATAAGCGATATAGGTCTGTAAGATGTTACTTCTGTTGGTGGCTTACCTTGTTTAGGTATAACAATGACTTCTGCAATTTTCCAATGATGTGGCACATATCTTAGTTTGAGTTTTTTGAAGGCTATAGAAGGCATTTCTTTCAAAACCTGAGCAGTTATTAAATCGTACCCTGTTGATTTTTTGTTAGACAACTTATGTTGACACATACTTCTTACTTCTTTGAGCGTGACAAAAGGAATTTCACATTCGTCGTTTCTATCAACAAACTGTAAGGGATCTATAGCTGTGCTTGCTGGAAATGGTTTAAAAACATTCGCGAGATGTTCAGCGAAGAGATCAGCCTTTTGTTTTGGGTTTCCGATCCATTTACCATCTTGAGTTTTTACTGGCGGGTTTTGTGCCTGTGGTTTTTTTTTTTGGTGCTTAGCTGCTTTCCATAAGGAGTATTCCGTAGAAGCATCCGCCGTCAGACTATTCAGGAATCTACTAAGTGAATCACTTTTAAATTCACAGATTCTTTTCTTTAGTTCATTGTTAAGACGGTTAAAAACTGCCTTATCACCTGGAAATCTCGTAGCTTGTCATTTTCTTCGAGCTCTTCTTTTCTCCAAGATCATACATACCTACTCGTAAATTTTGTTAACAAAAATCAAACTCCATGATTTTAATCAAACCTGACATTACGATAAAAGAAAAGATAGATGAAATAAGTTGGTGTTGTAATTCTATCTATCTTTTTGACAAGAGCCAAAAATGCTTGGTAAATTTCACTATACTGGATAGTTCACTCTTTCAAGATTCACTAAAACGAGCGTACATTTAGCCAAAAAATGGAAATAATATTGTATTAAAATGCTACAATTATTTAAGGCATGCTAAGGACTGTGCAACGTCTAACTTAAGAACACATAATATTTGTTTTGGAAATATATTTATTTTCCAACCACAAACAGGGAGTCTCTTTATTAATAACCCTTTTGAATTTTTTTTTTATACTCACACTCACTTACTTATTTTTGAAGGTGAAGGTAATAAAAACTAGGGGGCAACCATTACCTCTATAGGCCTTGGTCCTCAAAAAAGGTAAATCTCGCCCTGACTATTTATAACATAGCTTTCAAGAATAACATATAAAAAAGAAAAAACTTAAAACTTTGAAATTTTGTAATTTTAACCTAAAAATTTGGCCTAGGGTGTCGATTTTTATTACTTTTCTTATATTTCCTAGTTCTAATATAACCTATCCCAGTGATGGCAAACCAATGGCATACGTGCCAATGGTGGCACGTAAAAAAATACTATGGACACGTTATTGATTTAGAAAACCGATCGTATAGCATCATCTTCCTACATCGAGTTTTGTTTTCTTTTAATACTTTGTTGCAAAAGTTGGAGTTTGCTATATTGAAAACATTTTCGGCTACCTATGGGTGTTATTCGTGAGTCGTTACTTTTAGAAAAAACTAATAACATGAACGATTCGCTTAGAAACTGCTTGGCAGATGATTTCCTTAAGTTTAATAGGCCTCCTCCCATAATTTTGAGAAACTCTAGAAACTTGGCAAATGGTAACAGTGCTTGTAAAGTCCAGACAACACGTTTTACAAAAAAATAAAGTATTTCTGATAAACTAGAAATCGTTGAGTTCTTTTGTACTTTTTTAATTTAAATTTTTTGTTCTTCGGGAAATTTCCCAAAACTGCTCAAGATCAACAGCGGATCTGAGAAACTGAAGTGGAAAACAGATTTTATATTCACATTATTTTTTAGTTAAAGCATAAATCTAGAAAAAATGCCTAAGTTTGGGCTCTACTTTTGAATAATCATCTCTGGGAAAACATCAAAATTGCTAACTTTCTCATGTATTTTTGGGGGTTAAATAATAAAAAAAAACAACTTGTTTTCCCAAATGACATAATGTTTTCTTAAGTTGTTTCAAAAAAAAATGTCAAAAAGTAACCTATTATTGCAGAAAAAAACACATTTAAAAAAATTCTTTGTTTTCGAAGAAGTCGTTATTTTATATTTTATTGGCAGTTATTATAAAGGGTGATTTTTTAAGAGCTTGAGAACTTTTTAAAAAAAAAACGCATAAAATTTGCAAAATCTCATCGATTCTTTATTTGAAACGTTAGATTGGTCCATGACATTTACTTTTTGAAGATAATTTCATTTAAATGTTGACCGCGGCTGCGTCTTAGGTGGTCCATTCGGAAAGTCCAATTTTGGGTAACTTTTTCGAGCATTTCGGCCGGAATAGCCCGAATTTCTTCGGAAATGTTGTCTTCCAAAGCTGGAATAGTTGCTGGCTTATTTGTGTAGACTTTAGACTTGACGTAGCCCCACAAAAAATAGTCTAAAGGCGTCAAATCGCATGATCTTGGTGGCCAACTTACCGGTCCATTCCTTGAGATGAATTGTTCTCCGAAGTTTTCCCTCAAAATGGCCATAGAATCGCGAGCTGTGTGGCATGTAGCGCCATCTTGTTGAAACCACATGTCAACCAAGTTCAGTTCTTCCATTTTTGGCAACAAAAAGTTTGTTAGCATTGAACGATAGCGATCGCCATTCACCGTAACGTTGCGTCCAACAGCATCTTTGAAAAAATACCGTCCAATGATTCCACCAGCGTACAAACCACACCAATCAGTGCATTTTTCGGGATGCATGGGCAGTTCTTGAACGGCTTCTGGTTGCTCTTCACTCCAAATGCGGCAATTTTGCTTATTTACGTAGCCATTCAACCAGAAATGAGCCTCATCGCTGAACAAAATTTGTCGATAAAAAAGCGGATTTTCTGCCAACTTTTCTAGGGCCCATTCACTGAAAATTCGACGTTGTGGCAGATCGTTCGGCTTCAGTTCTTGCACGAGCTGTATTTTATACGGTTTTACACCAAGATCTTTGCGTAAAATCTTCCATGTGGTCGAATAACACAAACCCAATTGCTGCGAACGGCGACGAATCGACATTTCACGGTCTTCAGCAACACTCTCAGAAACAGACGCAATATTCTCTTCTGTACGCACTGTACGCATTCGTGTGGTTGGTTTAATGTCCAATAAAGTAAACTGAGTGCGAAACTTGGTCACAATCGCATTAATTGTTTGCTCACTTGGTCGATTATGTAGACCATAAATCGGACGTAAAGCGCGAAACACATTTCGAACCGAACACTGATTTTGGTAATAAAATTCAATGATTTGCAAGCGTTGCTCGTTAGTAAGTCTATTCATGATGAAATGTCAAAGCATACTGAGCATCTTTCTCTTTGACACCATGTCTGAAATCCCGCGTGATCTGTCAAATACTAATGCATGAAAATCCTAACCTCAAAAAAATCACCCTTTAGTTCACATATTCGCCACAAGATGGTTGTTTTCGAAGCCATGTTGTAAAATAAACAAACAAATTATGAAGAATATGAAATGGGAGATCTTCGAATCTGAATTTGACATTTTGGATAAAAGCTTCTTTAAAGTGACGAAATACAGGACTGATACTACTAAGCATCGAGTGCGCAACAACAGGAGTCATATCTAAAAAGTGCTTTCATTGGTTTTTAGTTTTTTTTTTTTTTTTTGCTTTTTGAAATTTGTTTATTTAATTGAAATGGATTGAAAACTGTCAAGTTTCAAAAATATGTTTAAAAAATCACCCGTTACCCCGATAACAGATACCCGACAAATGAGCAGCGGAGGGAGACTGACTCAATTTTGAAATTTGGCTCATAATATTAAAAATGTCAAAATTGAGTCTGATTTTCACGGCAGCTCATTCGTCGGATTCTGTGATCATGGCGAATATGCTGCATACTGTAATTTTTTTTCTAACTATGTCAAGACTGTATGTTGGTACGCCAAAGGCATTTTAAACTATTTATTTTTAAAAATGAAACGAGTCTTTCCTGACCTATCCTATCACCCAATTTCCATTTGATCGTGAGTTTTGGGACACCCTGTACATATTTTTTAAAAATTTAAAGGTACTTGAACATAAAACCAGTATACGAGCGACCCACAGTCGAGCATTTTATTTCTGTATACTTTCTTGCAGGGATCTTAATAGTTTGTGAAATATCTGACCAAAATCTGTCATCATTCTGGTACAAATTAAAGTATCCCACGCCTCTTTCCCCCCAGATACCGTTCGCGCTGGGGTCACAATTTTGGGCAACCTTCCTAGATCTTCTTGGTTGATTTATTTGATCAACGATGGTGTGAATTGTACATATATTTGCAAGGTCTAATGTACCTACATAATAAACAAGTGTTGGAGGTCTTAACTGAACATATAAAATGGTTTATTTCCGACCAATTTTCGTAGAAGAAACAAAAGTTAAAACAATTAAAAAAAAAATTCCTACAGCTAGTATTTATGGCAATTAGGTATATTTTCTCAGAATCGATTTCTCTATGGAAGAGAATAAAACAAGAAGAACAGTGTGGTAACTGGAGAATATAGAGCTGAAGAGGAAGACCCTTTACACCTCTTATCCCATATCAGTCTATTTTCGAACAGCAAACTTTATTTCCATTAAATGAACTCCAATCAAAAGACCATATGCCGCCGCCGCCATTGCCATCCACATCCATAGTCAGAGGCAGAGCCTCAGAGCTATACAGCTACAGTGACTCCCTATGGACGATTGAGTAATAATAAGAGTGCAGCACACTAAAGTCAAAAGTATTTCCTTTCCACTTCATCAATTCTAATTGAGAGGAATTGCATTTTATTATTATTTTTGTTCTCCTTTTGTATACTTCTTCCGTTTGAAGATGCCTCTTCTTCTCTTCATGATTTTTTTTTTTTTACTTTTACTTTAATTTTTTTTTATGTTTTTGCATTTCACCGTGCTCCTTAAGAAACAATCTCAAAGATTATTCTTGTTTTCCTTTTTATTATTTGTATCTTTATTTTGTTGTTGTTGTTATTGCTGGATGCTACTGCTATGTTTTTTTTATGCCATCAACCAATTTTCGCAGATTCAAAAAGTATATGTAGATAGTGGAGCTGCACAACCATTATATTATATATAGCAAGGCTAGAGCTATAGAGGGCTGGAGCCAGAGAGGATTTAATTGAACACAAAAGATGAAGAAAGGGGTTCCACAGAAAATACACTCTTGAAGTATAAAAGGGGTTTTATAATAAGGAATGATACATTGGTCGAAGAAGTTAGAGGAAACCACATCATAAAGCAAACCAGAGATGCCATATACCTTCCTTACCTATATACCTTTATAGTAGTTTATATAAAATAAAGGTTTACAAAAAGTTTGTTGTGGTTGGGATGTGGGGAAACATAAAAAAAAAAGTTTGGGTTTGGTATGTCTGAATAATATACCTTAGCCTTGTCATTTGAATATTTTTGTTTTAGGGATTTTAAGCCTTTTCCTTAACTTTGTTATCAAGTTTTGAGGATCCTCTACATACCTACCATCCTTGGCAAACATAAGTTAAAACTTTATGCAGAAGCAATCAAGCCTACAAAAAGGTTATACGATACTAAATAGGTATTATACAAAGTGAAAACTTTTTCGATGTGATTCAATCATTTTGAAATTCTTCAAAAATACGTCTCTTATTTTTTTTCTCTTAATTGAGTTAATTCTTTGACCAACAAAAGGAACGACGAATGTTAAGGAAAAGGTTGAAAAAATGTATCCTTATATGAAATGAAAAGATGGAAACTTTAGAATTCCTTAACACAATGATTTTAACTTTGCCTAAAGTAAATTTATCAAAAATAAAGGATCTTCCTTCCTAAAGTAGACTTTATCTCAAGTTAATTTTAATAATTTTGAATATTGTATATTTCGTTCCCTAAATTCAAAGATAAATATATACATAAAGGTCCATTGTTCGCAGTCTTATTCCTGATAAATTTAAGAATTTTGTTGCTTTTTATTTGTGACTCGAAAAAATAAATTTCAAAGAGAAAAACTATTTTATGGCAACACTGTTTTAAAATTAGTGCGTCGATTTAATACAAACTTTTTCTGAGAAACATCAAAAGGAGTATAAAAGAAAGGAAAACAGAATATTATTGCAAACATATACATATCTATAGAATTGCGGGTGTGTGCTCAGGGTATAAGGTACCGCAGCAATGCATGCGCCAAAATAATAAACGCACAGAAAATGTGTGCCTTCTTTCAAGTTGATAGCAAGCGATTAGCTTAATTGATTTTAATTGAAGTCTTTAATCGGTATCTATAGATGTATACGGATGCAATTGATTGAATGTATTTTACAAACACAACAATACCTATGGCTATAAATCATCCTATCTGCACAAAGAGAATTTAATATTAAAGAAAAAAAAAAAACAACAACTTGTTATTGTTTTACAGGTTAAGTATGTTTTCCACATGAGTAGATAAGTTTATAAAGGTTTTGTTTGATTGAATAAATAATAAGATTTCCTTGAAGAGATTAAGTAGTACGAGTATATAGGAGAGTGTTTTTGATTAATTTATTAAAAATTCATAATAGAGATATCTTGGGTCTTTTACTCAAGATTTAAATACATAATTTACTAGATAAACATGCGTGAGAATGTTTGCTTTTATTAATTCTACTTTAAATGTTTACAAGTTTTTGTCTTAGTACACTAAAAATTTAGATTTCTATGGGCAGGTATTTAATATTTCATATGTTCAGACGATTTTTGTTTGCAAAATTTAGATTATACCTTACCTTAAATGAAGCTGAAATCCAAGTTTTCGACTATCAACCCTGTGTAAAGTTTCCGACACCTTGATTCAAATGCCGAAGGTCTGGGTTCGATTCGATGTTTTCGATGTTTTTCCCGAGGTACTGCCTCTTACGAGGAACTGACAAATACCTATTTAAAGAGTACATATATTTGTCAAGAATAAGTACTTCTCATCTAGCCGTTTGAATTCGGCAGAAAATTGGAGGTCCCCTCCATTCCTGCCAACAACACGTAAACAGGAATGGTTGAGAGTTGTAAGTCACTAGGCCCTAGTTCCCCACGAGCTATTGCGCCACCAGAAGGTTAAGTTTAAGCATTTATTTGACATAAATCAGGATAGTGTTTTGTGGGGGTGAGTTTCGTGCTGCTGGATAAAGGATAGAGAAATATTTTACTTAAGTTTAAGGTATTTCTGATTAATGGTTCTTTTTTGTCTTAGGAATTTCTTACAAAAATAGTTTTTTTTTGGTTTTTGAAGGGATGGGTTTAACATTTGAAATTAAAGGGAATGTTGGAATTTATTATTGAAAATTGGGCACAGAAAATGAACATTTTTTTCAGGAATCAGCTATGTAAATAATAGACTAGTCGACAGCATATTTTGGCAGTATAAGAATAGGTTTTATGAGGGCATCTAGCAAAAAAGCTCTTTTCCCTAGGTTTGTCCTACGACACCTAACGGGCCTGTTACGAGTGGCTATCGTCGTTGGTAGCAAGCTTCCAAGAGTCTAGCAATCACTATGTACGAAGGTTCTCACTGCCATTTTCTATTGAGAGAACCTCCATTTTTGTCCATGCACCACCATTGGAAGCGTGTAATGTCAACTTCCAATTGTTTTTGCCCTGTGGAGGCAAACTCGACTTGGTAGGGTTCTTTTTTAATCATATTAAAAGTGCAACAACTCACTTATGATTCACCGCGAACTTGGTACTACCACAGCCACTACGGCACTCCTCCCCAAAAGGAGCCAACCTAAATCACAAGAGGGCTAGGCTCGAATTAGCAGGGTCAACTTGTGATCTCGTAGTACCGTTTATTCACTATTTTCAGTACCTAATTGATACCAACAAGCACGTAGCACCCAATTTCACATATGCGTTGCCTAGGTCTAATACCACGAGGAGATACACAGCTCGGCATTTTTTGGTATACTTTTGATAATCAGACTGCATCGGTTCTTTTGAAGAAAATCCAATGAGTACCGAACATCGCCGTGTCTGTCGGCTCTTAATCTATAATCTTGAGTATGTAGTTTTTATACATACCAGAGTTGTAAAGTACTTATGTACATTTGTACTAAAGTACTTTGACGGTAGCCATTACCTTGTACTTCTACTTGAAAAAATAAGTATAAAGTACTTAATACTTTAAAAACGCCAAGTACATGTTCTTTTTATTAAGTACTTTGTTCCAATTACATGTGATTTGTATTGTAATACTGCCCAGTACACTGTCAAGTACTTATTTTAAGTACAAGTCAATTTCAAGTACTTTTCAAGTAGGTAAAATTCGTTGGGTAGTCTCTTTGAGTTGTCGAATAACGGCGACCATGGCGAGACTTTAACGAAATGATGCCAAAATGACAAAAGCCGTCTTGATCTGTGTTTTTAAGTTGAAGTAATCATTATAATCACACTACTCAACAAATTGTAGGTACTTGAAAAGAACTTGAAATTTACTTGTACTTAAAAATTAAAACTGGTAGGTACTTGAAAAGTACTTGAAATTGACTTGTTCTTGAAAAATATTTGAAAATGTACCGAGCAGTATAACAGTACCAAGTACGAGTACTTGGAAAAAAGTACTTAACAAAGTACTTTTACTTGGTGTTTTTCAAGAACCAAGTAGGTACATTGTAATTTTTTTTTCAAGTTCAAGTAAAGTACAAGGTACTGGGTACTTCACTGGTACTTGTACTTGGAAGCTTATAGGTCTAATACATTGTGTTCGATACTCAACGTTACCAGAAACATATTTTGGAATATCAGATAGTGATTCCTATATCTAGAAAAGAATTCATAAGGTACATACTCGCACATGGTTGCATGCTATAAAAACGAGCATTGGATAAAAAAATAATTTTAGTCTCCTGTCGATGTTCTCAACCCACGTGTGCTCTGTCTCTGTGATTGAAGACGATTTATTGGCAAACCAAAGTGAGATCTACCAAAGCTGGTAGTTGTTGTTTTAGCTTATAAATTTTGTAAATTTGTGTTGGTAGTATAAGTGAGTTTGCAGATGGTATAACGTAAAAGCTTTAAGGCAAGTTGCTTTTTGTCGTTTCATTTCTGATTCTACTACTGGACCTGATATAAAAACAAAGTGAACGAAGAATATATCATTTTTTTCGAATATAGGTAGCTACCATGCAATTTGTTTTTTTTTTTTTTTTTGTCTGATATTTCCGAAAATCTCAAACCCCAGACAGAATTCCTAAAACTAGCTCAACCCACACTCAACAAATCTTGTTATTTTATTTTCTTCTTTACCTTGGTTATTCATCTTTGATTATAATTTTTGTTTTTTTTTTTTATTTATTTTTTGTCTGTTTTATCTGTATCATGTTGTAGTTGTTGTTGATGTTGTTGGTAAGGTTTTTCGAAGCAATTAAAGGTTTGTGGTCAAATCCAATACGTAAACCAATATTTATATATGATGCTTATAGCTTGAGGCTGCCAGCAAGGATGGTGCAATTTGAATGGATGGATAGATAAATGGATAGATGGAATTGAAGTTGAAGGTATACATAATGTATAGATATATACTTGTACAAACAAAGTACATAGCTATATTCATTCATATTTTTATTCCTATATCCTTTTGTACACATTCAACTATTGCATGTTTATAATGAACATCACTAATACTACAGGGTGATTCGCTTAAGATGAAACAACAAAAAAATGGAAAGTGTAGTTAATGGTCAAAAAAAAAAAAAAATAATGATATAGGTAAATATATGATTTTTTTTCCTCTATTGGCTTTAACTTCTTTGTTTTTTTAGTATCTTAGGAAATTACTCTGTATCAACTCTGCATGTATTGCATTCGATACTTGTTCTTCTAAGTATCCGGATATCCCAAATAGATCCGGATACAGGTTCGGATATCTGAATTATCCGGATAGTATCAGATATCCAGATATGCGGAAATGAGATAGTTAAGATCCGACACTACACGGATAGTGTCTTAACCTCGGATCCATATTCAGATCTGGATCCAGTTTGATGAGATTTTGCGTGTACAGAACAAGTAGAACAGTGAATATAAATACAAAATAAACGTTACCTTCATGAAACTTTGCAAAATAAGTTTGAAAAAAAAATGTCCAGGTTAAAGAAAAAATTATTTAGAATAATTAAACAAAATCATCATATCAGTTCTTTAAATTGATTTTAAAGAATTTTTTTTAATTTTTTTTTTTTGCAACTACAAGGACAAGTATCAGTACTGGGATTTGTTCTTGTACTTCAGTACTCTGTACTGGTGCTTGAGAAAAGGCAAGTACCACTATTAGTCAAGTACTTTTGCAATAGAAGGTGCCAAGTATTGCATAATTGTATTTGAGCAGAACTTTGAAGCACTTCATCAGTATTTTCAAGGACTTTTTAGTTCAGTTCTTTCAAGTACATAATCAGTGCTTTAAAATACTTCATCAGTACTTGCAATGACTCAATCATTAGTTTAAAGTACTTGAGCAGTACTTTTAAGTATTTGATCAGTTCTTTGATCGGTTAAAAATGGACAAACTACACAACAATTAAACACAGTCCAGTCAATTTGTGCTGCTCAATTGCTCATTTGTATAGTTTTGAAAGTCCTGAATCCAAATCTGAGGTTTGCTGAGGTTTAAAATTTCTTGACGCAACACGCAAAAACAAAAAAAAAAACAAAAAAAATTGCAAAAAACAAAAATGTAAACTGACAAGAGTTTTTGAAATAAGGAGTCTTACACAAAGGCTAATGATTTCTCGATGATGAATAAGGGTATTTGAAAAATTCAAAAAGAATTTAGAAGTGCAATTGGTTCGCACTTTAGAAAGACTTTAAAAATTTTTTCGAAAAAACAAAATACCTTTAGATTCGAATATCTCTTAAACGTGACATGCTAGAGCAACTTCAAAACCAGATTCGAACTTAACGTATCCAAAACCACTAGAAAAATATATTTTAGTTTATGTTTTAAACAAAGAATAAAAAAATTTAAATAAAGTAGCTTAATGCTTTCGAGTGTGGATTTTCAAAAACAGTAAAAATACGTCAATTTTCAAATTAGTCCTTGAGTCCAAATGGATTATCGCAGAAAAAATCCTTAAACAGAGATTTATTTGAAATTATGTACACTTTTATAGCCCTTCCACACTAGCCCACTGAGTATTAATACATGTCAAATTGAAAGTGGGAAAGAATGTTTTGCGGCTGTCAAATTTGTGGGAAATATGACTTTCAAATTTTCCTTCCACACTGGCTTGTATTAATACATGCCAAACTTGTGTTGACACACAGATGAAATGTATTAAAATTAGAACCAACCCTAAAAATTGTAAAGTATCAATACATGTCAAATCAAGTGTGGAGAGCTGTCAAGCTGTGTAAGATGGGCTGTCACATCTTGCATTAATACCTGTCATATTTTGTTTCCACACTATACACATTTTTTTCCCCCACTTTTTTGACATGTATTAATACTCAGTGGGCTAGTGTGGAAGGGCTATTAATGATACTCTGATGTTATTTTCGAATAACTGATAGTTTTCGAGCCATTAGTGAAAAACTCCAAAAAAATGCATGTTTGCATAATTTTTTGCATTTTTATCCAGGTTGCGTTACGAAATTTTTGTCGCAAACCTAAGATTCAAATTCAGCACCCCAAAAACATAAAAGAGGGGCAAAATCAAAATTACCTAGCCCACAATTCGCATAGTAAAAATACAACATGACTGTACCAACGGTTAAACTTACATGTTTAGGTTCTTTGATCAGAGAATCCTTTTTTTCTGATGAGTTAGGTACGTGATACAATTTTTCATAAATTGAACTTGAAATAAAAATTACACAATAAGATAGAAAGTACCTATTTAAAAAAATACTTGAAAGTACCTGACAAATATTTGAAGTACTAATTAAGTACTTGAAGTATTGGTCAAGTCCTTGAAAGCACAACTCAAGTACTTTGGTACTTTTATGTAAATAATTGAGACTTAGTGCTTGTCCCAGAATACTAGAAAAATAACGGTAAAAGCTTTCGTATTTTAAAGTGCAAGTACCAGAGTATTAAAAATCAAGGGTCAACGTACCAAGTACTTGTACTTGAAAAGACTGAAATCCAGAATTACTTAAGTACATATCTTACAGATCTGCTGTAAAGTATTAACCCTGTGCCATTTAGACTTTATTATTTTGAAATTCGTTACAATATAATTCTGTGTATAGCCGTATAAGGTAAATTGTACTTCCAAAATAATACTTGTATGTTGAATTTAAAAAAGTATGCTCCTAAGAAAAATAGCTTACATGATTGGTTTTGGGTAGATTTGCAGATATGAATATTAAAGAACAAAAATACAACTTGGTAATTACTACGAGTCTCTTAATGACGATGAGTCTTAAAATTGTGAAAATAGCAAATATCATCACTGTTAATGAGACAATGACTTGCCAGGATCCAGGAATCAGTCAGGAAGTTGTTTTTCTCCATTCAGTATCTTATAATTACAAACATTTAAAAATAGGAGTATTTTTGTTCTGTATAGAGTACAGAGTGTCAAAAAGACAATATCATAAACCCAAAGTACCATTAAGATTTAATTAAATTATGACAACTGAAGTCTAGCAAAACATACTAAAAAGGTGTCAAAACAAAAGAAACAATAGATGAATGTAAATAGAAGTTCAAGTTTTATTTGGACTTGCACTTGATTTTTGTTTTTTGTTATGTGAAGTGAGAATACTAAAAATTATTATTATAATTTTAATTAATATTTCATGAGACTGACAAAAATTCATAACCAAAAACAAAATAATATTTTTAAGGATAAAGAGGGGTTCACCTTAAACCTTAAAAGTGTAAACTTAAGGGTCATTTAGGGATCAACATTTTTATTATACCTGCGTATGAATGATTTTATTGTTTTATGCATACACTTCCAAGCTGTTTTAATTGAACGGTAAGAGTGAAGTCAGAAGAGAATATTATGTATATTATGCAAGCATATAGTAAAAAGTAAATGTGGGTTTTAAGTTTACCTTGAAAAAAGAAACTGATACTGCTGAGTGCAGTAAAAAAAAAAATAACAATTGCTTGATGTGGTTTAAATACCTATTAAATAAATAAAAAAAATATTTTGATCTTTCTTAAAGAAAAGGTGTGTCTTTTGGAATCTTGTATGCCCAACGAGTCTATGTACAAATCTACAAAGGCAATTTAATAAGCACTAGAAAAGTAATACATAGATGATTAAATATAATTTTTTGTTCATACGTATCAAATCTATTTGTGTGATTTTTTTTTTCTATTAGAATAGGGCTAAGAAGGAGATAAAAATGCACATATTCAAATGAATTAACAATTGCGACTATATTCCGTTTAGGTTGAAAATATTTTAAGGTATCAGTCATTTCTATTGGGCTTGCTTCTGGAAGTGGCGCAGCGTTTCTTCAATTAAAAAAAAACTTTAACTGAACTGAGGTTTTTGTAGACTTTTTTTTTTTTTTTAATTCATTTTTATTTTTCAATTTTCTTAAAACTACCTTAACGCTAGACAAAAATTCATAAAAACTAGCCTACTTATCAATATCTTAAAACTAACTTACTGGCCCCAATCGGGCGCTCTAAGTTAAACTGTAATAACTTAATGCTAATGTCTTTCAGCCTAAGAATTATCTTAATACTAAATCTAGGTCGGTTTTTATTTTTTACCAAACTCGGTTCCCAACTAACAATTTCGTTTCTATATTGCTTTTCGTTTTCATTCAACCTATGCATACAAGCATTGCATAAGACTCCATAGAGTGAAAAAGGCGACCTTTTTTCACTCCTATTGTACCTTTGTGGAGTTAATAATAACGGTCTTAAAGAAGTTCACATGAAATTAAATTAAAAAAACTTGTTGCTAGAACCAGGAATCGAACCCGTTACCTCTGAACCAATTGCCTTACTCGCTAACCGCTCCACCAATCTCTGATATACAGTTCAATGCATTAAATTGGAATCACTTTTATCTAGAATATCTTCGCATGAGACAAGAAGCATTAATAAGAAAAAACTTTCTTCAAGAAAAATATAAAATAAATTGAATATAAATTATAAAATAGCCGATTTTAGCTTCGCGTCACCACATTCACTAATGCAAGCAATATAGAAATAAAGACTAACATAAAGATTGTATAATAATCTTACGGGATGACTATTGAAGTGAAAGATCTTGGTTTCTTCATAAGAGCATTATAGAGAGATTAAAGAAACATAGGTACATCGCTTCTATCAAGCTGATATAATTTGCACCAGAAAATATTTAAGGATTCAGTAATGCTCCAATAAGGTATTTACTTTCTATCAGAGGGCTAAATGGAGCGCTATAGAAACAAATAACACTTTAATGTTTGAAATACGAAGCAATTTTGTTAGTTGGGTTTCTATGTCTTTATTTTTTGGTTTTATATAAAACTTACAAATTACATAAAACTAATTGCAGCTAATTAAAACTAATAAATTTTTGTAGACAATATTTCATGCAATATATACCTACCTGCATATAGGTACCGTCAAGAAAAAATTCACGAAGAAAAATTATGAATAGATTTGCGGTTTCTTCAAAATCTCAGTTCAAGCTAAATTGTATCCAAAACGAAGAACTTTTAATAAAAAAGTTATTAAATAATTTGTGTTTTGCGTAAATTTTTGTCTGGATATTAGAAGCATTATTTTTGGACTATTGACAGTAAAATTTTAAATTTGTCCAGAGGAATATTCCAAAGCGCTAGAATTCTTTGTTGGTATCTAAACTTTAAACTAAAAGTTGACTATGGTCCAAATGTGGAATGTCCAGAGTCCAATATACTTCAAGTACCTGTGCTAAAATAGGTTTTCCTTTTCCTAAGTGATGCCACGCGACCCAAAGACTTTAAGCGAGATCGTTTCGTAAAATTTCTCAAAGCTAATAATCAAGGTACCAATAAGCAGAAAGAAAAACACAAACAATAAGAGAATTAAAGTTTTCGTTTTTGTTTTTGTGGACTAGCTATATTAAATTAAAATCAGTTTTAAAGATTTGTATGACCTTAAGTCTCAGTGTATTTTATCCCAGGCAAGAGAGCAAGTAATAATGATATCGCTACAGTAAGGTAAGAAGTATGGACCTGAGGCTCAGTTACCACAAACTTCTCCAGTCGATTTCCTTGCTTTGCCAGCTGTCTCCAGTTTTGAACGCCAAATTTGGTGTATTCCTCTTTCGTTTATACGTAGACGTACACCATCAGTGTCACGATATTCCGCTATTGCAACCATTTTCAGGAGAGAAATTAAATATTTTATGAGAATTATGAGAAAGTGCTGAACGATTAATTCCAAATTGCTTAAATTGACGCCAAACTGACAATCTAACATAATTTCACTCGCAGTTTTGCTCGCTCATTTACATATATAGGAGAGAAGGGGGTAGTTTCGGACAGGGGCGGCATAGCACAACGACAAAAAAGTACCCAAACAATTAATACAAAGCACAATTGTATTGTACGTGCGATATGCCCCAAAATAGATGTGTGGTGACATTTGGAACGGTATCAATTTAAAAAAAAAATAAATAAATATAAAAGTTTGTTTTACGGTTACTGGTATTTTTTGTCGGTCTAAGACGTAGGCTTAAACATTTTTAAACAGAAATACACGTAGCTAGGATCAACGCGAAAAAAGTTCTTAATTGTTATATTTATTAATTTTGTGATGTTATTAAACAATAATCTTAATGTTTAACATGAGTTGAAAAAACATGAAATTTTCAGTTTGTAGGTCTACCTTCTTGGGAAACTTTCGGATAGTGAAAAAGGGGCAGATTTGGACTTGTCCAAACCAGATTAAAATTGAATAAAAGAAAAACCGTTGGAAAAATTGGACAGCGGGTACAGTTTAAAACATACTTCACTTAAGTATTAAACAGCTCGGGAGAAGATGTGTTAGAAGCTTATTTCTTAAAATCTTTGAAACTGAATTATACTCTATATTTATTTTCAAGCCCCTTCAAGCAAAAAATCAGCCTATCGGTACGCTAAAAGGCACTAGGGAAAGACATATATCTCTTTCGACTTTCTTTAACTAATGTAATGTTTTAAAATAATTTAATACTATTTAGTAAAGAATAAAACTCAATTAAATGTGTTTTTAGGGCATGTCCAAAAATTCCCCTAGGGCTATCTAAAACGGCCCCCTAGATGGCCTCCCTGTCCTAGAGTACTCCCCTCTCCTTTAGGTAAGGTATACATAGGTAGATAAATCTCTATGTAGCTTATAAATGCTCTTATGTGCCTGAAGTTTTTCATACATTCTTACTGTGCTGAAATCTTCTATGTACTAGATACAGTGTCATAAAATGTATAGGTACCTATATCCTATCATTACATGCATGTTTGTGTAGGTTTAATACCTCAAGCTTCCTACAGCTTATATAAAATAATATTCCCTAACATAAAACCCATCTTTCTCACAATAATATAGTCGAATCTAAAACGGTCAATCAGACCATAATTTTCTATTATTTGTTATTGCAGCCAAACAAAAACCTTTAGATACCCTACCTACTCACATTTTTGTGTTTATACAAATTCAATTTAAAATCCTAAAATCAAAATAAACAATTTGCCATTGCCATAGAGCTTTCATATTGCGGAAGATTTAATTGAATTTCTGTGTTGCATTGATTAGGATTCAAAAATAATATCAGCCTATATATCTATCAATCTCCATATAAGCGATTTGCCCTCATATCCATAACCTAACCCCTTGCAATCGTACGAACATACAAAAACAGATAAAAGCTAAAAAAAAAAAAAATAGAAAAAAAAAATGAAATCTCAGACTGTGTGTATCAGAATTTGTAAGCATCCAGAGAAAATCAATTTGGGGCTGCACGCAGCAGGCCCCATCACATCAAATCTCCAAATCTATTTCAGCATCATGATGGGTTGGTTGTTGCTTGTGTACTTACATTGAAGTTGCATGATCGCTTCGCTGGTGTATAAGCATTATAGTAGTTACATAGAGATACCTATCTATCTCTATACCTACCTACCAGGGAAAGCTGTAATCGGAAAATCTAAGAAGTGCATCTCTAGTGGAAATGCCTTAAATCGATTCCGATATTATGATTCCCCAACGATAACACTTGATTTTTATTCGAAAATTATCATCTCCTAGTGCGGGCTGGGGATTTAATTCGAATTTAGAGTGTGTGCTGCGGGATTTGAGGCAATACTCAAATTTGTTTTCTCCTTCTTTGAATTAAAAAAAAAGAAGAAAATAAATCGATAGATAAGCATACTGCATACATAAGTTTCCACTTTGTAAGCTATCGCAGAAATCGAGTTGAAAATCGAATTAACATGATTTTAATTAATTCCTCAAAGATACGAATGCAACAAACATGAAGATACAGACGTTCCAGACAACTACAAGAAACATAAAAAAAAAAACTAAGATAAAAATGCATTATTTTGAAAATGACGATGGAATTTATACGCTCGATCTGTTCACACCTTTTTCCAGTCAGTCCCATCCTCTCCTACACAAGAAGTAAAATAATAAAAAAAAAATATGTATAGGTGTGTATAAAAAAGATAAATAAGTATCTTTGGACCGTTCTGTCCGTCGTCGTCGTCGACGTCGGTCGGAATAATTTATTTTCACAAAAAGAAAATTATATCTATTCATTCGGTTCAAGTTCGTTGAATTTCATTTCTTCGAGGTCTCCTTGTGACACTCAGGCCAACAAAACATCATCATATAAATGTTTTGTGGAATGCTCTTGCAGGGATCAGGATTTTAGAGCCACAGATACTATACCCCAGCATCTATATACGTTTATAATATAAAAAAAGGCAAATGTTGATTTAGATGTTTAGATGTTTTCACCGATTGATGTTAATTGCTCCCACTTGATAGCTTCTATGGCTTATTTTGATTTTAATTTTATTTGAATCAAGGAAACGATCTGACTTCTTTTACTCTCTCTCTCTCTCTCTCTCTCTCTCCCCATAGGATGTCTCTTATATTCTTTAAGATAATTAAATTTTATATTATTTTGGAAATGTATTGAAACTATCTAGGGACTATTAATTTTGGTTACTTTTATGAGCTAATAATAAAAAATTGTGTTGAGTGTATGAAGCGAAGATTTTATAGATTTGTGACATTGGTTGAATGTCAAAGGATCATTTGCCGGAAAAAAATAATTTCGAAAAATTGCTATCCAACAGTTTTTGTGTTTTATTTTTTTTTTTTTTTGTTATCACTTCTATTAGATTAAGAATAGATAAAAATTTTACTCATTTGTTGCTATCGAACGACGACATCTGATTGGAATTTTGGAATTCCCTAAACATACATATATTAATGGAGGTTTTAGAATATAACAAAAAAAGAGATTCAAATTTATAAAATTAGATTAAAATTAGATAGAGAGCAAGTTTTGAAGATTAGATTGTGATAGAAATTTTCTTTACCTATCTAATTTCTTCAAATAAATGAGAACAAAAAACATCGTTAGTAAAACTAAAATAAAATACACAACTTGTTCGCACCAACCTATAGGTACTTGCTGTTGTTATGTTTCAAAGCTCAGAGTTTTTAAAATTAATCCTGATTGTTTAACCTTCAGTTTCAGTTAAGAAGTTTTTTTTTTTTTTTTTTTTTTTGTGGTTATTTTCCCGTGGGTAGGTGCAAAACCTGCTATTCAGGCTCTATGAGGACCGAAAAACGCGTGTTCATAGAAGTGTGCGATTCTTACTACACTAAAACCACCTCCACTTCCCGATTGCAACTAAGTTGAAACTTATCTAGCAATTTATTTTTAACGAAGTTAAGTAACGTGTTGCAGGTTACTTTCCGGTGAAAGTTCCTGCTTAATCCGCGATTTTAAAGCGATTTTCTGTTCACCGCACCAAGTCGGAAGGTTTTGTTCTTCGCAGACGGCGTACTAAATTCGACTCGTCAAGAATGTCAATAATCGTTGAATTAGCGTGTTCTAATAGTCGATTTCTATGTTTTCGCGCGAAACTTTTTATTTCCTCCCGCACCGTAGGAATCCCGAGATCCCTATGAAGATCTTCGTTTATTATATACCACGGAGCATTTACAAATGACCTAAGCTATTTATTTTCAAGCGTTTGTAAGTTATTTAAGTTTGTATCGCAGGTTCAACCCCAAAGTTGTATACCATAAGTCCAAACAGGTTTAAGAACCTGTCGGTATAAAATCAATTTATTTTCAATACTAAGCTTTGAATATTTACCGAGTAACCAGTTCATATCTCTTAATTTACTTTTTAGTTCTTCGCATTTCTTTTTCACGTGCGACTTCCATTTTAATTTCGCGTCTAGAGTCATTCCCAGATACTTTGCCTCATTTGCAAATGGAACACGAGCGGTATTAAGAAAGACGGGTAATCTATTTATTTTTGTATACGTTAAGTCCACGTGGACTGACTTTTGTTCATTGAGCGCTATTCGCCATGTTTTCGTCCACTCATTAACATTATTAAGAGCATCTTTTAATTTAATTGTAGCTTCGCTAATCGTTTTGCCTAATGCTAGTATTGCAGTATCATCAGCAAACGTGGCTACAATAGTGCCATCTGTTTGAGGTATATCGCGTGTAAATAAAAGGTACAGAACTGGACCTAATACACTTCCTTGTGGTACCCCAGCCACTATTTCTTTGAAATCAGAAAAGTCATTTCCGTGTCTTACACGAAAAAGTCTTTCATTTAGATATCCGTTTAGAATGTTGTAAAGTCCTTCAGGCAGAACTTGTCTTAATTTGAGTTTGAGGCCTTCGTGCCACACCTTGTCAAACGCCTGCGACACGTCCAAAAAGACAGTCGAACAGATTTTGTTTTCTTCAAGAGCTCTCTCAATTACGTCAGTAATTTTATGCACTTGATCAATTGTCGAATGCTTGCTTCTATATCCGAACTGATGTTCAGGTATTAATTGTTTCTCTTCGCAGGAGTAGTATTCTTTCAAAAACTTTTGATATAATAGGAAGAAGCGAAATCGGCCTCTAAGACTTCTTTTCGTAAGATGGTTTGCCAGGTTTCAATACCATTATGACTTCCGCAACTTTCCATTGGCTCGGAACATATTCTAACCTTAGAGCGGCATTTATTATGTAAAGGAGGTTAGTAAACCCTTTACGGGGGAGCATTTTTAAAATCTCTGCCGTTATTAAGTCATATCCTGGAGCTTTGTGGGACTTAAGCTTCTTTATTTCTCTTTTTAATTCAGCAAGTGTAGCATTTCTCGTTATGAAGCTTTCATTTGAGGTAAAATTCATATTAATATTTTCGTTGAGTTCTTGCCCATCAAACGGCCTAAATGTTTCCTCTTAGTAATCGGCGAATACCGTCGCTTTTTCTTTGTCACTTTTAGCCCATTCATTTTGGGTTTTCTTAATCGGAGGCACTGGAAGCTTTGGCTTTTTCGTTGTTTTTATAGCTTTCCAAAGTGAGTAGTTGGATTCTTTCCCCGCCATCAAGCCTTCAAGGTAATTTTCAACTTCAAGGTTTTTGAAATCTTGTATCGCCGTTCCTAGCATATTACTCAAGTGATTTAAATGAGCTTTGTGTTGAGGAGCACGGGTTTGCTGCCATTTTTTAACGTGCTTTTGGTTTCTCTTTCACTAAATCTTTTATTTCTTGCGGATATTTTATATCTTTAAAGCGAGGCATTTAACCTTTTATAAGGTGTGTTATCCCAAGCTGCTTTTTGTATTATATCAACAAAGGTATCTACTGCGTCTTCAAGCTCAAGAGGCGTTTGTAATGATACTCTTAACTCAACGTTGTTCTCGATATCTTTTTTAAATCCATCCCAGTTGGTTTTACTGTTTGTTAACCTGGGTGGTTTTTCAATTTTAACAAGGCTTTTGCTCATAGTGAGTACGACGGCAGAATGATCTGAGAAGAGGTCATAGCCCTCTTAAATTTCTATACGGCTAGAGGGTATTCCTTTTACCATGAATAAATCGATTAGGTCAGGTATTTTCGACGGATCAGTTGGCGGTAACCCTGCAAGGGGTTGATGGTCGAAAATTTTAATTTTAGCTTTTTGAATGGTTCTTTAACGAAATCAAGAAAAAAATTGTTTCTCCAATCTTTTATTAAAAAAACGTCTTAATTGACTGGAATAAGTCACCGGTTCACAAATTTAAAAACAGTTAACTATGGAAAATATGTCTTTGGAGCTTCTTATAGCAAAAAATTACTTTTGGAGACTTGGTCTGCTAGGAGGTTCCAACTGAGAAATAATTGCTAATAAATTAAATTTTTGATGATTTCACTCTTAAAACAAAACATACCATGTTTTAAAACCGTCTAACGTTTCTAACGTTTTTTTTTTTTAATTGTAAGTCATATTTTATGATTATCCGTAGACGGTCGTTTTTATGAAGTCATCATCCATATATGTTTAAGAAAAATGGATAACTTTTATAAGAGAAAAATGTTTAAAAGCACGAAATTCGTTCCTTAAATTGCTAAAAACAACTCTATTAAGAGCTTTAGCTGGAAAAATGAAATAGCGGACATTATATTCACGAACCTTGAGAATATTTTCAAAATATACTACCGTCTACTAATATACTTAATACTTACCTATCGAATTTTGAAAAAAAAAAAATATTTTGAATCTTTATTTTTATTAATTTACAAAACATATGTTTTTGAAAATTTTGATTTGCAATTTAAGTAACACTTGTATAATTATAGGAATTTCTTGTCTATGAAAATGTATTTAAAACTAATAATGAAAAAAAAAAAAAAAAAAAAGTAGAAGAGAGGCACGGTTAATAGCTGGCTAATTCCTGAGTGTATTGTTTCTATTTTCCTGTTCTTATTTCGAAACTTTGAAAAATTTAATCAAAACCGAATGAGTTGTTTTTGAGAAAAGATTTTCTTCAATGCTTTTTATAATTTGTGTGGAATTTTTCATTATTTTAGCATAAATTAAAATATTTCGTTAAAACAAAAAGTTAAATACTGAGTGAAGAAAATAACTATATCGTTTTTGAATAATCGAGTTGTAAGAACAAAATATTTATTTTTTAAAACCAAAAAAATACTTTATTGAAAAATTTCATACAAATACTATTTGAACTTTTTGAGAAATTTCTGCGTACTAAAAATTATTTAAGTCAGTCACACTTTTTTTTATAAAAAATTTAAAACTAAAGACAAAAAATGGTTCCAATTATCATTAATATCGATAACACTATTTACAAACCATTTTTTGAAAAATGATTTCTTTTAAAGGAGCCTTTACCAAAAGTGATTTATTGAATTTGTTTAATGGTGTGACAAATTTTTTCTTGACCTAACTTCACACAAATTATTCAAAGACATAATACAAAATTCGTTCAAGCAATTCCAAAAATTACAATATGTTAGCTTTTGCTGAATTTATTTAAAAAAAAAAAATGCAATTCTAGGACTTTTTTCAATTGCAAAGTTTTTTGTCGTAAAACTTAATAATTTTGTCATTTTATATGGATTTTTATGAGAAAAATAACATCCATTTTGCCCTATTTCACAACATATCTCTTAAAATTAGCATTACCAGTGTTTGTTTTTAACAAAATAATTTTTGAATGTCACGATATATGTATTTAGGACAGTTACTCACATCTATTTTGAGTTAATTTTAACCTATTTTGAGGGGTGGTGGTGCTAACTTAATTGTCAGATTAATGCTTATTTGTTACTCAATTAAGCACTACCACCAATGGTTATTTAACAGAAAAAAAAAACAACACGAAAAATATTTATTTCAGGAAAAAGTTACGCAAACTTAACGACAATTATTAATAAATGCATTATAACAGCTTGACAAACATTGAAAAATAAACTTTCATCAGTCTCATATCCCTAAAGTAAATACTACCTAGTGTACCACAAGGCTCTGTTTTATCTCCAGCTATTTTTCTTATATTTATCAATGATATTTTCTCTAAAATCTCTATTCATTTAACGGTTACAGTACGTGCTCAGTTGCATGAAAGTTTTTTGCTCCTGGTATATGCTAAGACCCCTTCAAACTACCTGATGCATAGAATATATGTACTTATGTACTTCATTGAAAATAATATGCAAAGGCTCAAAATCTATTATCGTCGGCTATGTACACCAAAATTCAATGCACCGATGCATGATGCAAATGAATAAAAAATCAATTTGATTCGCAATACATAATTTTTTATTTTATTTTTTTTTTTCAATTTATATTTCTCTTTTAGAAATGAACACAAAATCAACGACCAAAACGAAAATAAAATCAATTTGTTCTGCGAGTTTAAAAATTAATACAAACAAACAGAAAAATGATCCCAGCCAAATAAAAATAAGGAGAAAAAAAAAAAAAACAACAACAATTGGTTAAACCACAAAAGTGTTTAACGATTCAGCAACCCCTTTCTTTTGTGTTTGCACATCACGCGCCGTGCCACCAAGGGGTGGTGTCTGGTGTTGTTACACCACACCGTCTGCCATACACGCAACTTATGCTCATATTTATTAACAAAACATTTTTTAACAATTAAGTACCAACAACTGCTGAATTGTGGAATTAACAATGCAGGATCCGGTGAAAATCCATTCCTGCAACCATGATAATGTTAAACAAATTGAAAATCTTGCCGCAAGAAATATTAACACGTCATTACCGAAATACGCCGCGCGTTAAAGGTGAACATAAACTGTAAATGAGAATTTTATTCTTAAAAGCGAAAAATTAATAAAAAAATAAATAAATAAGAAAAGAAGAAAAAAACTCTCCGAAGCTTAAATTATTTTTATTCCGCATACAATCGGAATATTTATCACTTTTTTTTTTGTTGAAAATTTCGAAAACTACCTGCCTTTTATTATCATTTCGATTGTTTATAATTTGTTTTCCAACGAAGGACTATACTCTGTTCAGTGCAGTGTCCATGTCCAGTCGCGTGTGTTATTAGGTATATAAATGTCGACCTATGGAAAATGTTTTATCTACATTCCTTACGTGGTCGTTATGTCGTCGGTTGGTTTTAATAAATAATAATCGCGAATAATAGTTAAAAAAAAAAAAAATACAATAACAAATAAAATAAATTTCCATGTTCCTGCGAATTAAAAATTTAACAAGCTTGGTTCGAACAAACACGAAAAAAACGTAAGCTAACATATACAAGTTACGAATTAACATAGTATCCTTTATACTATAAACGAAAATCCACACTACATGTATATCTATGTATATGGAGTATTTTTTTGAAAAATAAAAAATATATATATATTATATACGTTTATTTAAATAAAAAATAACAGCACAAACAACATATATAAACATGACTATGAAATCAATGAAATACACAGATTGTGATACAATTATGGATGGATATAATCCGGTACCACCTCCTCTACCCAGGAGGGTTCCTCCCGTTCGGAATATTTACGCAGAACCCTTTGCACATGAACCCAGTCATTCAAGCAGGTAATATTGTTGTTTTTTTTTTAAATACACTTTTATTATTTTTACCACTTTTATACAGTGTACCAAAAAAGTCTTCGTACAAAAATCAATGTTAGTAAAATCAAACTTTTTTCTTTTTTACATTTTACTAACGCGTTTTAAATATAGGCGGACTTTATACATTATACGTTAGTAATTTTTATTTTTTAAGAACTGACTGGTATAAATGAAAAACTAGCTACATTTGTACCTCCTAAAGGTTCTACAAATGTAAAAATTTTAAAAAAAGATAAATATTTACTATTTATTGATCATTTTTGGGGGTTCGGGCTCGGCAAAAAATTGTAGGTCCCCTCCATTCCTTCCAACAACACGCACACAGGAATGGTTGAGAGTTGTTAGTCACTAGGCCCTGGCTCTCCATGAGCTGTTGCGCCACTTAATTTATTTTTAATTTATTTATTTATGATCATTTTTGGGCAATCAAAGTTTTAAGTGAATCTGGTTTAATAGAAACATCAATTTATACCAATTAGTATAAAACATCTAATATTCACTTATTAGTTTCTATCTGCACATTCATATAATCAAATAATTTGTGTAAAAAATTTATTATTAATTTTCCACATTCCTTCACGTAAAAAATCAGTTTTTTTGCTTAGGCATACCAAAAAGGCTACTTTTATTAAATACCCAGCGTTGATGACCGGGTTGGTATGTTTGGTCAATGTTTAAAAGTGAATATGGCAAATACCTTCCTAGAAACATTGTTTAATAAATCTGTGCTTATACCAAACAAGAGAAAATGACTAATAAAAGTTTTGTTTATGTTATTATAGTGTTATTGTTGGTATAAAATAAACTTGTCTAATGAAACTGGGAAGAACGACCATATAATTCACCAAATGGATGCTCATCGTTGCCACATGAGCACGCATTTTGATAATTAAGTGGCTGAGAAAGGTACATTTACATTACACAATCCCAAATGCCAAATCTTGAATTTTCAATTAATTCCAGATGTACAAAATATCGAATGCTTGAATATCTTCATACTTTAAACCTAATGATTTATACCAATTAGGGGACTAACTTAACAAATATGAGCTAATTTTCGTCTACTATTGACTAAACCGTGTCACTTAAGACGTGAGCATTAGTTTATAGATATTTGTAGGGCATACAGTTTTTATTATTGGCTGGCTGTTAGTTTTTTTTCCTTATACCATTCAGAAAGATTATACCAAACACAATATTTACTATAAATTAGGACAAAAATTCGTTTATCTATACAAAGATTGGTTTGAATAGCACAAATTTAAAAAGAAAAAAAATCAAATAAAGTATTTTCTTGTTTATACCAGTCGGTAGAAGCAAACCATGCAGTGTAGAATAAAGCATGAGACTAAGGCATAGGTGTGTTTTATTAGAGGTACTTCTTTCGATATAAACTATAGATGCAAAAATGAAAATGTAGGAATACTGTTGTATTATGAGACTTAGACTAGTTTTATACCAATCAGAAGATTAAGAATGCATAGTTTTATTCGCATTTTCTATTAATTTTAAAATAAAAGTTTTTGTTTCAAATTTATGATTCAAATTTGTAATTCACATTTATATATGTAAATCTTTATACGTGGTTTATACCAGTATAAAAAAAAACATACATACTGTTGAATATGGGACAAAATTTGTTTCTTAAATTCTTTGCCAATTAGTTATCCGCAAAAAGCAAGTAATACTAAAACTTCCCAATAAATTTACCTATTTATATGATTTTTAAACCAGTTTATACCATTCCGAAGATAAGTAAATGAAAAAACTGTAAAATTTTGTTATATGGTTAAATTCACACAAATATAGTAAGTAAAAACTTGTATTATGTAAAATTGTTTTCCATTGTTAAACAACAACAAACATTGTAATATTTGTTTTTTTTTTTGTACGTTAACACTCTCCATCCACTGTATTCGAATAGGTAATTAATGTTTTTTATTGATACAATATGAAACAAATTGTGGCCTTTCCCATCAGGGTTAAGTAGGGTATAATGCGGGAAATAATTTGTCTGCTTCGATGTTAAATAGCTTTAGAAATGAAAATTGAGCGAAAAAATAATGATATTGGGATTTAGCGCATGATATGCAAATATTGAATGTTTGTATGCATTTATTTTTCATGTTAAAACATGTGAATGCATATTTTAAATATTTTTTTTTTAAATAAAATAAAAATTTAAAAGCTTTGGCTAATGGTAGGATAGGTAGAGCTCATAGGTATAAAAAGTAGCGTTTCCGAGGACATTTTCAAACAACGACAGATTTTTGTTAAAAAAAAAACAGTAATGTGCAAATGGATTTAGACTACCTTTATGTACTTTTTAAAAATGTCGCCTTTTTCTCCTAAAAGTGACATTTCTTAAAGTTTATATTATAAATGTTTATGATTATGATATAGCCTTACCAAGAAAAGAGTTTTAAAGAGATATTGTACATAGAGAATGAATGACTTTCAAAGATGACAAAAACAACACATCAAAAACTTTGATGTCGATATCTATAAAGGCTATAACACAAGGTACCGGGGTAAAGATTCGATTCGAAAAATCTGCTAAATATGAAGTGACATTGACCTGTGTCGAAAATCATAAAATATAATTTCTTAAATGTTTGGAGCACGTCAAGCTTATAGACAACAAAGCACCCAACCCGACGCACGCACGCACAAGTGGACATTTACCTTTACCAACTTGGTATGCGTAGCTGTAGCAATAGTATAGAGATGACTGTTTACAGCTTATTGAACTATGAAGGAACATTATAGCGAAAATGTAAAGATTATGAAAATTTCAGGTAAAATAAAAATCAATAAATTGTAATTAATTAAAAAGAAATAAGATACATGACTAATATTGATGGGCATGTACTTGCGTTTGTAAATAAATATATGCATAGAATGTTCCAACAAGAGATTTCATTTCCAATCAATATAAAACGTAAAACTTTTCGCTTGAAAAGTGGTGATATTTGTATTTACTTTAAAGCTCAAACTGTGGTCAATACTGGATTAAATTATCTGACCACCTAAAAAAAGTGATTTGCAGCATGAATTTTTAAAATTTTAATATCGAGAGCTGCCTGAATAATGGACTAAGCCAATAAAAGACAGTCATTGCCAATTCAGTGCGGGATTTGCCCTGACATTAGGTACAGATTATAGGTTACAGCTTCAAATTGCAGGTACCAAGGCACTCAGCAATTCCGACAATTTAGGCATTTGATATCAAGAATGCCATAACATTATGTGCGTATATTGTTAACGCTGCCTAGATTTCTGTAATTCGGAAAGGTATTTTAGATAAACAGTACATGATCTATTTCCTATTTCAGAGCAAAATAGATACCCAGTGTAAAATTTGTAATCCTTGCTTGAAAGAATTTATCAGTAATTTACTGGGCTTCAAATGAATCATATTTCTCTATATCAATCGATGCATTTTCTCAAATGTCCACTGTTCTCGTGTGTTGACTCTCGACAGGTACTCACAAAGTACGAATTTTGTTGGAATTTTGGCAATTTGTCTAAGAAAGTGATCAAAAAATGTGTGCACTTGCGAGTTACACTCAAAACTATAGCTTAAAAGTCGAGAGTAAAAAGTCACTAGTGAGTTTGCTTTCGAGAACTGGAAGAAGGGTGGTAGCAGCATTTTTTCACTCAAATAGAGGCTCACCTTTACCTAGAGAAGTTATCTTAGGAACGTCTTAGAGTCCTGCTGAAAATTAACGTGGCAAACAAAAAAAAATCAGTGCAAAGTGGTGTTGAATATCATTTTCGAGATTTTATCGAAGGAAATACACTTTGGTCTTCAACAAAACTCTCAGATACGGCGGCAATATCTTCACTTGACTTTTGCAGATGAATATAAATTGGATTTTTCATAAAAAACAGAAACTTTCGAGTTTATCAATTAATATCATAATAGGTAAGTGAGACACAACTTGATGGCGACCAAAAAGCAGTAAGAACTTTAGGAGACGTATGTATCTACAATATTTTTTTTTAAATGATTTTTCACTATTAAAACATGATGTGCCACGTACGAGTGTATCGGTTCATAGTTTGTTAAAAATTGGTTTGCATTGGACAACAATTTTACTCCAAAAGTCTCGATATCTCGAATAGCTGTCAGTCTAAGCAATCACCATAAAGGCAAGTTTTCATTTGGGAGTAGTTTCACTACAAAAAATTCGGGAATGACTCTCGGGTAGCTGCCTACCTCTCTGTTATTAATTGTACTTAAATGACTATGTCCTCTTACGCAATTTACTCTCGAGAGCTGCTTGAGAGTTGTTCGAAGTCTTTTGACTCCAAATGGATACGCACCTGATCTAATTTCATGACTGTATATTTTTGCAACTAAAAATAAATTAAGTAGCGCAACAGCTCGTGGAGAACCAGGGCCTAGTGACTTACAACTCTCAACCACTTCTGTGTGCGTGTTATTGACAGGAATGGAGGGGACCTTCAATTTTTTGCCGAGTCCAAATGGCTAGATGAGAAGCATTTATTCATGACAAGTATACTCTTGGAGGATTTGTCAGTTCCTCGCCAGAGGCAATACCTCGGGAAAAACATTTTTGTTTTAAGGTGGCAACGGCTGGTAATCGAATCCAGACCTTCAGCATGACAGTCGAATGCACTAACCATGATGCCACGAGATACTTATATACATATATTTACATAATCATGTATTTATTTAAAACTTTTACTCTTAAGAGTTGCTGGAGAGTTGCTCGAAGTCTCTTAACTCTCAAATGGATAAGCCTTTTAAAGATGCGTTTCCATTTGAGAGTACTCTCACTACATATTTTTCGAGGGTGACTCTTGGTCAGCTTTCGACCCCCTATGAGCTACTTAAATAACTGTGTCCACTTACGAAAATTTAGTTTCGAGAGCTGCTTGACAGTATTTCTACTCTCAAATGAAAACGCACCTGATTTAATTTCATGACTGTGTCCATTTGTAAGTTTTACTCTAAGAGATGCTGGAGAGTTTCTCGAAGTTTCTTTACTCTCAAATGTTTGATTTATAAAGATGCGTTTTCATTTGAGAGTACTTTCACCACATAACTCTTGAAAGTGACTATCGGATAGCTGGTCTACCCCTCTGTGAGTTCTTAAAATGACTGTGTCCACTTACGAAATTTACGAAACTACATAGCTCTTAAGAGTGACTCTTGGATTTTGGATAGTTGTCTACCCCTCTATGAGCTGATTCCATGATTTTCAATTTTTACTCTTGAGAGCTGCTGAGAGTTAGTTAGTACTCTCAAATGGAATCGTACCCTAATAACCACCTTGTTTTTATCAGTCTATATTGATCGCAATGAGAGATTTATAATTAACAATTAAAAAATCACACAGGACCATGTTTGTTCATAAAGCAAAATATAAAGTTTAGATTAAATGTTTGTGTTAAGATAATTATATTTCTTTCGAAGTTTAGATTTTAACTTTTAGAGGAGATAGAGGAGACACGAAACTAACCAAGAGCTCAGTCACTTATGTTCCTATCAAAAATATAATTTGAGTATAAATTTTATCTTTTTCCGAAAAAATGTATCACCATCTACATTTTCTAAATAAAAAGAAGTTATTTTCTAGCAGTTCGAGAAAAAAAATAATGACCCTTTCCTTATCCGTTAGTTAGTTATTTGGCCTCAACTTAACCTTCCATATCTAATTGAAATCTATCTCCATAATATCTACATACATTATACCTACCTATAGGTAAGCTCAGATTAAGCAAAGGCACCGAAAAAACGGTATCGAGTCTTATCCAGCAATCTGAACACAATCACATTAGGGTTAACAAAATACTAAATGCATATTATGAATATGTTTATGGGTAAAAATGTATGTATATACTAATTCCTTTATTTTTAACCACGAGGCGTTTTTTGTTGTTGTTGTTGCTGTTGCAGATGGTTCACACCTGGCTGCATGTATTCAAATTAACCCTTATACCGCACGCGATACCCAGAAAAAAGGAATACAAAAACACATAAAACAAAAAACAAACGACGACAGGAGAGCTCTCTTTAAATTCTTATTAAAAACTTTTTTGTTTTAAACTTCCCCCAACATAAAAGGATTTTGCAGAAGGATTTTGGAGAACATAAAACTGTTAAATAAATAGGGAGGTTAGTGTTCCTTAAAAGCATGCAACATTTATTTTCCCGTTTTTTTTTTTTTATTGATTTCACTTAAATTACAAGTTTCCTTTCATATAGCGATATGTACCTGTACATAACTTGTATTTGGCTCCATAACATAAAACATTACCTCTATTATATCGATATGTGTTTTGGAATACTGCTACTGCTCGTTGTCTGTCATTCTAAATACGGTTTTTGTTGAAATGAAACTGTCTCGAGAGCTATACAGAGCTCATTGCTGTCTGCTTTCATTTAAGCCTTCTTCTATACTCTTCTTGAAAATTCATTTAGTTAGCATGAGTTTGGCTTAATGTTATGAAGGTAGATAGGTGTAGGTTGGTAGGAACGGGAACCTATGTAAATTGTATAATGCAATGATGAAAAAGATGAAATACGAACAGAAACCTACCAGAAGGACTTACAGTTTATTTGTAAAGAGAAATAAATTCAATGAATACAAAAGTAGTTTTTGAAATTTCAAGAAGAAACACACAATTAGGCACAGGGTGTTTTGGGCTTGATCGAAAGTGTTATGAAAATAGGTTATTGGGCCAACTGTGACGAGTATTATTAATCTTTAATGCAAATCAAGGTACCAAGTGGTGCTAGGAATAAACTTAATTAGAAATGTATTCTTTTGGGACTTTTGGTAACTCATGTATGGGATATTTGATATTTGCCATCTAATTGGTCAGTAATTGGTCAGAAAAGGTCAACTAGTCCTTGTTATTGGTCAACCCTAGATAACTTGTAATAAAGGCTTAAAGTTTATCAAGGTCACTTAAGGTCACGCATGATTTCTGGCACCTCATTTAAGGGAAATTTACAAAAAAAAGTATACCATCAGAAAGATCTCTAGATCGTGATAAAAAGTAACTATTTACAGTAATTGGTCAGCCATAGTTTTTTTTTCCATGAATATTCAAATGTCGTTTCAAGGTCACAAAAAATAAACTTTTGGCACCTCATTTTTAAATTTCCCCTAAATGAGGTGCCAAAAATCGCAATGAGTTTGAACAGAAACTTTAAAATTCATTTAAAAAAACCTATGGCCGACCAATTCCTTAAGCTCATTGACCTTTTATAAAGATCGAGAGATCTTTCAGATGGTAGACACTTTTTGCAAATTTCCCATAAATGAGGTGCCAAAAATCGCGATGACCTTGATTTTTTTTTTAAATTCCATAAAAATTCATTAAAAAATATGTATGGTTGACCAATTACTGAAAATAGCTGACCTATTATGACCATGAACTGGGCTTTCAAATGGCATACTTAATTCTTTGGAATGGTCCAAATTAGGTGCCAAAAGTTTTTTTGTTTCCTTGAAATGAACTATGAAATTTCATAGAAAAAAAACTATGGCTGACCAATTACTGTAAGTAATTGACCTTTTATTCCAATCTCGAGATCTTTCGGATGGTATACTTTTTTTTTGTAAGTTTCCCTTAAATGAGTTCCTGAGACCTTGAGTGACCTTGAAAAACTTTAAGCCTAAGCCTAAAAGTTATCTAGGGCTGAACAATTACAAGGACTAGTTGACCTTTTCTGACCAATTACTGACCAATAAGATGGCATTTTCATATACCAAATTTCCCATATATGAGGTGCAAAAGGTCCAGGGCCCTTCTTTTGATGTTTAATTCACAGGCGAAATGTATATCTGCATTGATATGATGTTCAGTTGTAGGAATAGTATGTTTTTGTATTCCTCTTTTAAATAATAATTGGCTGATGGACTGATTTTTAGGTAGCTACTTCTTATAATTTTTAGAGTAAAGTCTAACTTAAGTGCATGCTTATGTCTTTTAACTGTCACATAAGTGATAATGTTTAATGTATGATTTTATTATTTATTTTATAATATAAAAGAATTTATTTTGAAATTTACTTGCATAGCGTAACATGAGAAACAAACATACGAGCCAACATTAAGTTTTTAACTTACATAAAATTTACGCATTTAATAAGGGCAAAGCAAAAAAAAAAAATATTGGCATCCTTAAAAATATTGAGATAAAATTAAAAAACACCCTGTAGATATATAAAATGCACAGCTCTAGGGCATCTTTTTCAAATACAAAATAATTTCAAAATTAGTCTTTGATGCTAGTTATGGAGGTATACCTATATAGGTAGGTAGGTTATACCCAATATTTAATCTATCTATTTAGAAATAAATTGTCTAACAGCAGACTGAAACTTTAGTTTATTTTAGGTACATATTGATTTGTTATGATTATTAGTATATAAGTCTATTTGAAGCTAGGAAATGTATAATATTCTTATACCTATATCTAATTTTACATTTTAGTGCATGTATTTTATGTATTTTAAAGGAGTACAGTGCCTAGAAATATCCGGTTCCGGGAAATTTTCATACATAAACTAGGAATGATTTTTAGTAGTATTGTGCTGTTTAAAACAATCTCAGAACTTTGGGATGCTAAGTGGCACTAGAATCTCCCAAAAACGCACTTCTTCTTATAAATGTTCTACCTACATGGAAAAAATGGAAAAATCACCAATTGAAACATTTGCAGTTGCAATTTACGAATCATGTTTAATTCGTTAATCAAGGCATTTTGATCCCTAATTAATACAAAAACTAGTAATTTAATATTTAATATGTAGCTAATTACAAAATTAGTTTTTTTTTTCGTGATTTGCAAGTAAAATTCATGATTCAAGCTTGTAATTTTCATAGCAAAATACAACTTTTTTGGCGTAATTTACTCTCCAAAAGAATAGATTCACAAACAGCAATTAAAATTATTGATTTGCGATAAATATTTTGTAATTTACATTGCACAATCATTTTTTTCGCAATTTGCAACTCCATGAGAATAGTTGCAAATCACCAAAAAAAAAATCGTAAATTACGTTTTTTTTGCTAATTTATAAATTGTGCAATTGAGGAATGTTTGGGGGTCGAATTGCGATTTGTTGTTCGCAATTTTTGTTTTCTCTTGATAGAATAATTGATACTTAAGAGTGTTGATTTACGATTTTTGAGTATCAATATCTTAATTTTGATCAGTTTCGGAAATTGCAAATAAATAGCTAGTCGTTAATTACGAAATCCCAAGCCGAGGTATAAATCGGGACTCAGTTTTCGTAGGTTGCAGCTCATTTTTCGTGATCAATGATTCAAGAATTTTTTCCGTATTTATATTAGCCAAAAAAATCACCAAGTGATGTGAAATTAACTAATTCGAAATTTCAATATACTCGTACATATCTAAAGGAATCAATTTTAATTTTCTAGGTATTTGTTTTGAAAATATATTTTTAAAAATTTAATTTAAATGTAGGTATATAAAATCAGTGTTGCATCTGGGTGATTCCATACAAAATAGAATAAGATGACACAAACAAAATTACAGAACTGAAAAATGCTGTAAAACGATTTGAAAAACATCGATTGTTCATTTTAAAAGTGAAATTATCAATAATTTATTTTATCGTAACTTTTTTCACCATTGGAACCATCTAGCAGAAAAGGGCTCATATATTGTTCCTTTTTGTTGTCAGAAACTTTAAACCAATTTTTTTCAATAATGAACTGTTTCTCAACTGTAAAACTGCTTCTTATTTTTCCTTATCATCAATCCAAGACCAAAGATGGAGTCTCTCATTCCGTCTTCCTAATCACTGGAGTGCATTCCAGGCGGAACTTCTAGCGATAAAAGAAGTATTATCTTGGCTCAAAGAAAACGTGATATCAACCTCAGATATCCGTATCTTCTCGTATAGTCAAGCCGCTATTAAGTCTCTGGACTCTGTCTCTATAAACTCTAGAACTGGCCTTAACTGTCGAGCAACACTGATGGAGATAGCGCAACAGTTTAATATTCACCTTGTCGGGTGTAAAACGGGCCATAGTGACATTCCAGGAAATTGTAAAGCTGATGAACTCGCTAGAAGTGGAACATTACCACCCATTTTATCTGAAAGGACAAATGTTGGTATACCCATCGCTTGTAAACTTTTGCTGAAGCAGGATGCTTTGGAGGGAACAAACATTAGGTGAAATGACATTACTTGTTTGGCGACAAAACTAATATGGCCAAACCTTCATTTAAAGCACTCCATGTGTTTAATATCTCTAAACAGACTGCTCTGTTGTAGGTGTCATAACAGCACACTGTTTAATAGGCAGGCACGCAAAGCAGCTTAGCATACCTTCAAATGATTTTTGCAGAAGCTGTATGGACGAGGAGGAGGAAGAAACGATTCCTCACCTTCTCTGTACATGCCCAGCACTTTCCAACAGACCAAGGCTCCACTTAGGAGACTACTTTTATAACGATCCTAGTGATATGGCAAACATCGATATAAATAGTCTCGTTCGCTTCGTCAGAAGTTCCAAGTGGTTTAACGAGTAAGGAAGGAGATTTCCCGATTCATGTGGCATCACAATGGACCAACTCTGGTCTGAGTGTGTCAGTTTTAATTTACTGACAGCCACTTCTACCTAACCTAACCTTTCCCTTATCCCATACCTCGAAGCATGCATTATTGACATTTGGTTATTCTATAGTAAATACAAGCTCAGTTTTTGAACACTTGATTCATAAAGTAAAAAAAAAATAATTATGTTCAATTACCAGAAGAACAAAAATTTTTATGTTTAAAATCTTTTCAAAAATAATAATATAATTGGATCTTCAAGACGAAGGCCTTTAAAGGAAAGTTTTTTTTTTGAATTCATATTCAACTCAATAATTTCTTTCATCTGTCAAAATTTCTGCCTTCTAGTCTTACTTTTTGAAAAGATAAAAATCAAATACTGCCAAAATTCAAATAATCATTGAATAATTTTTCAAATTTTACCGATTTTTGTAAATATTCAGTAGAATAGAAATTTGAACGCGTAAAGCCAAACCCGGAACACTTTTTAATCAGTTTTGTTTGAAATAACGTATTTTATAATATTTCGGTTGAATGAAGTTCTCAAATACGAGTATATAAGTAGTAGTAAACAAATGTCAGCCTAAATTAAAGATTTTAATTTGTGAACAAACTTTAGAAGTACATAAGTGCATAATGTGTTTCCTCGTATTGTGGGCTCATTTTCAGATTTTTCGATCGATTCAACCATAACCTGGGTGTTCAGTAAACCGAAATATCAAAAACAAAATGTGTTGGACACTCACCCTTCTAGCTACGCAACTGTGTACAATAGCCAGGGTCGTTCCCGATAAGTCATGTTTTTAGGTTCTTCATTTTAATAAAACTGACAGAGCGATCCCAAAAACCAATATTTCTGGCACATAGCGGTTAATAAAGCTTCAAATTGTTCATATATTCATTGTTAATATGCATTTGATATTCTACTTACAGCCGAAAGACTTACAATTGAAAAAAAAAAAACGAGGCCCTAGTGTAGAAATGGTTCACCTTTTTTTTATAATACAAATTCTATATACTACTGAAATAAATCAGCCAAGTAGAAGACTTAGCATTAAAGATTGGACTTGTTGAATTTTTGAATCAAAATAGCTTTTTATGGCCTTTAGTCCTACAAATTGGCGTTTCGTCTGGCTAACTCACTTGTACGTAGTGAGGGCCTTGTCATATTTGTATTAAGTTCAGTTCAACTTACATGAATTCTTTTACAAAAATCCACTGTAAACTATATCCAACAAGCGTATGACAAGGCCCTCACTACGTCACTTATGAGGCCAAGTGAGTAAGTCGGAAGAAACGTCAATTTGTAGGAATAAAGGCCATAAAAAGCTATTTTGAATCAGAAATAGTTCACCTTAATACATCTCATAAGAACTCTTTGTCAAACAAGCATCATTTTAATACATGCAGGCATTATATACCTAGCTTATTGCTGAGAAGAAATTAACCTCAATTTATCAATCAAAACATTTTATCCATATTGATACATCCATACGATTCTTTTGAAGGCCGATTTATCTTTCTTCAATTGACTGATTATAAGACAAAAAAGCCTGTTCCATGTTTAATCTTTCTCAGAATAATTCAGTTTTGAGCTGACATCATTTTTTGGAAAAGATGTGTGCATAAATATGTATTGTAAATATAAGTTCATTGAATATTATTGTTGATCGACTAGGGAACGAGTACATGACTAATATGCGGGCCCTTTAAAAAAGCATTTGAAGATCGAATGTTGTTTTTTTCTTTCTCAGAAGATTGATACAAAATTTGTGAGAGTCACACGTATTTTTTCTTATACTTCAAGGCTCTATAAAAAAGCTACACGTTTTAATTTATAAATTACTGCTTTAGGTATAGAAAGAAATGTGTAACCATGGGGAATGTGAGAAATAAGTTAAAACTACCTAGAAAGTTTATACAAACAAAGTTTGTTTTTCAAGCTGGATCTGCTCCTCTTAACTTAAATGAGCTAAGTATTCAATACCCCCAGGCAATCGCTGTCGTCTGATCCCAGGGGATCATCTACTCGATCAGATCTAGTAGAATTATGAAAAATCTTATTTTTTGTCTCAGACGGCTGGCCTACATACCTGATGAAATACTTCAAATTGCCTCCTTGGAGCTCATTGTTTCTATTCGATTTTTGAAAGTGAGACCGCCAAAGTCCTCACTCATTATGCTAAAAACAAAAATTAATGTTTTAATCAAACACAACTTGATTAAAATCTTAGATGATTTGAACAAATCAAAAACAAAAATATTCCCACCGAAAAACATCCATATTGCGTTTTGTTTATTCTATAATAACAACCCAAAAGCGAATAGACAGACACAAGCTTTAAGCAAACAATAATAATAATCGCAGAGAAAGAACGTCCGACGTAGTCTGCACTTTGTTTACACACTCGTACCGATTTTCATCATAAACAAAATTTTGTATCCAAATTATAATTCAATATAAGAGACAAACAAAAAAGAGAGAACTAATTAGTTTTAATATCTTTTCAACCATTGTCGGTCGTTGTTGTCGCCATCACTGCCTTCATTCTGACAGTGAGATCTATAGGGCGGGATTGGCTTTTTTTTATGATTGTCTATCTCCCTGTCATAACCCGCGTCTCAAAAAAACCACAACGATAAAAAAAAAACAAACATATATTTTTAAATGATGTCTATTCCACACCATATTCATCTGACATCTGGGGGGATGTGTTCGTATATTTTCTGGATTTCATCGTTTCCCCCTTTTTGGATACATTACATGGATTGTTCATAATTTCAATTGCCTGATGCTCGTACAGATTTAGATTTTTTTTTCTACTCTCAGAATCCGAATACGTGCGCCAAAAAATACCCATATCCATATGACTCGGATGGTTTATGACGGAATATTGTGCGCCTCTTCAATTGTAATGAACGTTCGTTGTTTATTTATATTTACGACGATGAGTTGAGTATAATATAGGTTAGGCATGTTTATATCTTATATCCAATGGTCCAATTGGGCAAAATAAAAAAAAGAATTTAATTCGATTTAAATCAATTTAATAAAAATTCCTTACAATTTAGAATGAATATATGAGTGAATTGGATGGATGGTGCAAGCTCTCTAATAGTATCCCTTTGTGTTATGATTATATTCCCGTTATGTAATTTTTTCATACATTTGTAAGTATTAAAAATTTATATTAGAAAAATGTATATTGCATAAAGAAAATATTTACTTAAGGCTATATTTGATTAAGACCTAAGCTATTTTCACCAAGGTTGCCAGCCTTTGCCTATTTACTACGAAATGTAAGTTTTCAAATGCTTTGATAAAGAAATAATACTTTATGTAGATTCTCAGAAAAATGCGAAATGTTTATCTCTGACATACAAAGCAATGCTTAAAATCCAAAATTCTAGCAAATTTAACCTTGTATCGGGTTTTTCAATAAAAGCGCTACAAAAGTTTTTTTAAATAAAACAAAAACGGGTTTGGATATCAATAAAATTCTTTATTCCTGTGAAAGTGCGTTTGATGCCATTATGAATGGAACTCGATTTCTTTTGCATGGCCACCACGGGCACGCTTGCAGAAGTCCAGGCGCTGAACCCAATTTTCGACGATTTTCAACTGCTGCAATTTCACGTTCGATATTCGTACGAAGTTCATCAATCGACGCTGGCTTGTTGGCATAGACCATAGACTTGACGTAGGCCCACAGGAAATAGTCTAACGGCGTCAAATCGCACGACCGAGGCGGCCAAGCGACTGGACCATTTCGTGAGATAACACGTTCTCCAAACTTGGTTTCCAATAAATTGATTGTGACATTTGCTTCGTGGCTTGTGGCGCCGTCTTGTTGGAACTACATGTCTTCCAAGTCCATATCATCGGATTGGGGCTAAAAATATTCGGTTATCATTGAACGGTAGCGATCCCCATTCACAGTAAAGTGCCGGTCTTGATCATCACGGAAGAAGTACAGCCCAATGATTCCACCGGCCCATAAACCACACCAAACCGTAATTTTTTCGGGATGCAATGATGACTCATGGAGTTCGTGTGGATTGCTGCCTGACCAATACCGCATATTTTGTTTATTGACGAAGCCATTCAGCCAGAAATGAGCCTCATCCCTGAAGATGATTTTTCGATGAAAACCCGTATCATTTTCAAGTTGTTGCTCAGCCCAATTCACGAACATACGACGCTTCTGATGGTCTGCTAGGACGATTATGGCGACCGTAAATTTGACGTAGCGCTCGTAATGTTGAGGCCACCGACTCCGAATTTCTGTAGTAAATTTTAATAATTTTGACTCGTTGTTGGCTCGTATATCTTTCCATCATGAAATGGCATACCTTACTGAAGAGAAATGTCAAAAGAGCGGCAAGAAATATGGCGTCGTTTGCTGTCCCTGTCGCTCTACTTTTGTAGCGTCCCTGTTGGTACTTTTCAATATGTTTGGTATAACTCAGACACTGAAACAAACTTGACAATTTAATTCTCGAAACTTTTTGTACAAAATTAAATTTATATAAAGTTATGTAGAATTATTTAGTAAAAATTTAAATCTCTTCGTATTTTTGGTTTTTGTCAACTTTTTTTGCTTAATTTTTTTTTTATAATAAAACTAGGTGTTATTTTCCTCCTGTTAAGGAAGAAGAAGCAATTTTCTTAAAAAAAAAATACTCACAATGGACAGAAAATATTTGTTTTTTTTTTTAAGCTAGAAATCTATTTTCTTATTGTGATTTTACTTGTTCAAATTAGAACAATTAAGAAAAATTAGAAAAATTTGTGAGTTTTCGATTTAAAAATTTGCTGCGGTTACTACATATGTAATGAAATTTTCATAAAATTTAATTCTGTTAAATTAATTGAGTGCATAGTTCTCTTTTAGACCATTAGTTTGTTATTCATAACTGTTATTACCTAGGTATATTTCAATTGTTGTTAGAAAAAATTAGAGAGCGAACGTAGAAATTGAAAAATTTTATATGAGAGATTTGAAATTGCGAGAATTCGGTTGATATTTTCAAAAAAAATTTAGTGTGAGATGAATAAATAAGGGATTGTTAAAATGAATTTTTGTTATAACGAATGAGAATTTGTAATAACGAGGGATTAGTAAAAGCAGGATTATTGATTTGCGAAACTAAATAAATGCAAAATTCTGTTATTCGAGATTTTGGCTTGCGGTATTTCGTACCACTACCACAACTTTTTTGTACCATCAAATGGATAAATTAAAATTTCTTTTAAAATTTTTTAGTAATCTAAATAAAAAAAAATCATTTAAAAAAATGTGAAAAAATTGCATTTTTTTCACTCTTTTTAATTATTTACCCGCGGATACACTGAAGGAAGAAATACTACTTAAAATCAAATAAAAATATTTTATCTAAGGTGGAAAAATATTATGTGAATGCTATTTAATTTCGCGTTGAAAACTTGTTGATAATATACAACGAAGATTTAACAAAACCAACCTAGTTTCAGGGCAGAAGGTATTCAATCTTACATTGAAATCAACTTTTGTTAAATTTGAAGTACATTAAATGTAGTTTCAAAGTACAACATGATGCTAACACTTTTCGAAATCGAATTTTAAATTTCCATGCACGTACTTTTGAAGTGAAACATAATAAGGCCAACGTAACAGTTTTTTAAACCTATTTTATTTTTATTTAAGCTTAATGTATGGAATTTGGGGAGCGATTCGTAGTTTCTCGAAGTATCTGCAAAACATTTGTGAAAAAATTTAACGCGCACTCAAAATTCACTTTCATTTAATCGAAAATTATTTATTACTTTTGTTTGTGTTTTTTTTTTGGCATTTATTAAATGAATTGGTTACTACCCAAGAAACAATTTTAGCTGTTTAATTGCTCTAAAAGCGTTTGCAAAGCTAATCTTAAAGCTCATTTATTTCAAAAGAAGCTCTAGATACACTTCTAAAGCAAGTGCAGAGCTTGCCTACAGCGAATTCATTGAGTTTGAGAGCTAATATTTGCTCGAAACCAGCTCTTATCAGTGGCTTGTAAGGCCTTGCAGCTCTTAGGTATATTATTTAGAAATCTTTAAAGCAACATTTTTGACAGCACTTAGTTTGTATTAGTTTGGGTTTGTGTAATACAAATTACAAAGTAAAATAATATTGGAACGATGTATTATATGTGTGATAGTAACATTTGAGAACTTTATGTGTTGTGATGTCGCAAATTAGTAAAATATTCCTATAGAAAATATAAGTGAGGAATGAAATTAATTATTTAACTGTTCCATCTTAGTGAATTTTTAGTGCGCGCTTAGATTTATCAAACATGTACTGAATGTACTTCGCAAAATTACAACGCGCCTTCGAAATTCTTTATATTACGCAGTGAAATGTTTAAAAAATTAACTTAAGCAACACAGAAATCTGTTACAAAAATTAATTTAAATATCTGAAATAAAATATTTTTGTTTTCATTGCAATATTTGCAATATTTAGTGTGTTTTATATTGAAAATAAAGGTTTTTTATTCGTTTCAAATAAAATGAGGAAAATTGTTTCAATGTTTTTTTTCTGTCACCATATTTTTATCGTGAAAATAGTTTGTCTTCAATAGAACTGCAATATGGATATTGTAGAGCTAGTTCCCACAAAATGAGAGTTATGTGTTCAAGGCTAAAAAAGAAGGGTGTTTCGCAAATTGAAAGTTTTGAATAGTTTTAAATCGTGGAAAAAGTTTCTTATTTATTTATTAACAATTGAAGTGCATTATGGTTTCTCAGCAAGCAAACACTTGTGCGACTCAACCGTTGATTTAATTTTATTTTAAAACATTTTATTAAACTGTTCAATTGATTTTAATAAATTTTTTTTAGAAATTTCGGATCTCTAATTCGACAATTACGGTGCATACTTGGTATTGCTTAGAAATATAAAGGAACTTATTTATTTGCTAGTTTTGGTTTGACTTTTCTCGGTGAAATTATCTTTATTGTATTTTATTGTGAAACACCCTACTAATATGAGAGAGGTTTAGTATTAAGCTCTATAGTCGTTTTGTTGTAGCTTTGTTCAGCCTTCAAATTTCACAATTCTCAGAGAAATTTAATAATGCTCAGAGAGATATCCAATGCGAATGCGTTTGTCTGAATGTATTAGTAATTTAACTCTATAGCCGCATTCTGGTAGCTATTTTTTGACATTTCTGTAGAATCATGCAATAGTATTTTAAATATGAGTTTCAAGATGCTCTATAACGCTTCTTTATATGCTCTATAAATAATTTGCTCGTTTAAAGAGCGTTGAACGTTATTAATGAGCATATTTTTAAATCTTGGGACGTTATAAAAATAATGGAGCTTAATGTGTATTGGAAACTTGATTATGGAACAAAATTTTTAAATAAATGTTGGGAGCTGTGAAATAATCTGTCTTAGAACTATGGTATCAGATTTCACTGCTTACAAGCTGCTAAAGAACAGTGTTGCTTCTATTAGCTCCAACGATGTTACTTGGGTGGTTTGGTATTAAATCTCTCAAATCAAAATCTCGTATTCGGAATCTCACAACACGAAATTTCGCATTTAAAAATTCTAGCTTTGCATAATTTCGCAAATACAAAATCCCGCAAACTAAATCTTAAAACTTTCAAATTAAAATCTCGCAAAACTTATTTGTATTGTAACCAAACAATTTGCGTAGTCAAAATCTAGCGCAAAATTACAATTTGTGATTTTTGATTTAAAAATTTGCTGCAGTTACTATGTATTGAAATTTTCATAAAATTTAATTCTGCGAAATTAATTGAGTGCATATTCTTCTTTTAGACCATCAGTTTATAATTCACTGTTATGAATTATACCTATATTTCAATTTTTGTTAGGAAAAATTAGAAAGCGAACGTAGAAACTGTAAAATTTTATATAAGTGATTTAAAATTGCGAGAATACGGTTGATATTTGCAAAAATTTTTTGTGTGAGATGAGATGTGTAAATAAGGGATCGTTAAAAGTGAGACTTTGTAATTACGTGAGATTATGAAAAGCAGGATTGTTGATTCGAGGTTCTGGTTTGCGGTATCTTGTACTACTACGGAATAAAACTGTAATGATTTTTTTTTTGAAATCACATTTTTTCTTAATTCATATTACTATGAATAAAGTATAGCAGCAAGTTATGCACTCGCGAACAAAATTGAAGATATAAATCAGTCTTCATAACAATGATATAGGCTATAGATTAGGTATGTCAAAAAACGGCAACAAGGAACTAAGACGTTTATGGGTTGTAATTGTTAAAATCAATGTGAAAAATGTGAAAAATCGCATTTTATGTATTTGTTAACTTATTTTAATTAATTACCTGCGGATACACTGAGGGAAAAAATGCTAATTAAAATCTAATAAAAAATATTTGATTTAAGGTGGAAAAATATTATATGAATGCTATTTTAATTTCACGGTGAAAACCTGTTCATAATATACAACGTAGATTTAATAAAACCAACCTAGGTGTATTGCGAAACGTATTCAATTTTACATTGAAATCAACTTTTGTTACATTTTAAGTAAATTAAATGTAGTTTCAAAGTACAACATGATGCTAACACTTTTCGAAATCGAATTTCAAATTTCCATGGACGTACTTTTGAATTGAAACATAATAAGGCCAACGTTACAGTTTTTTAAACCTATTTTATTTTTATGCTTAATGTATAGAATTTGGGGAGCGATTCGTAGTTTCTCGAAGTGTCTGCAAAACATTTGTGATTAAATTTAACGCGCACTCAAAATTCACTTTCATTTAATCCAAAATTATGTATTACTTTTTTTTTTGTTTCTTTTTGACATTTATTAAATAAATTGGTTACTATTTTATTTTAAATCAATAACTGGACGATCTTGAATTAAAGTTTTAAAAATTTTTAATTTGTATGCATTTCAATCCACGATGCTTATAGTTCGACCGAAGTTGATAAATATTGTTTTAAAGGTGGCGTTGGTTTCAAACTAACGATTATGACATCTCAAATGAAATGGAAAGCATGGTTAAATCAAATTACGAACACACATTTGTTCTTGAAGTGGGAAACGCTTTGAATTAAAAATGTCCGTCTTCGAAGCCAAATCGTTCCGAAATGTATTTAAAGCAGAATGGTTACCTTTGGTTTTACGATATTTTTTTCTGGGTGTATAGATACCTAAGCATAGTTCTCTTCAAAAGAAAGATTATTAAATTTCTTTTAAAATGACATATTCAGAAAAAGTTTTAAATAAAAATCGACCGAGAAATGGTCTCTTAAACTAATAAGCCAGTGCCAATAGTTAAAAACAAAAACTATTAGCAGAAAATGAGTGAAAATTAGGACCAATAGTAAGTTAATAAAGAGGAAAAATAAATAAATAAATTGGTAATTGGATTTCGTCAAATATTTTGATTGAAAATTAATATTTCAAATTAAATTCACAAAAAAATAAAAAAAATATATATTTTGCTTCAAAAAAAATTACATACAGCTTGCTTGAAAAAGAATAACGTACGTTTTCGCCAGATTTCATCAAAATCGAATTATCTTTGTTGAAGATACAAATAAAAACCAAAAAAATTGTTTTTAACATTTTTTCTCAATATTTTTCAGGCTATGTACAAAAATTATGTAGATAAAAAATGTAGGCTTCTTAAATTCTTTTGCAAGAAAGCGTAAAAAACTTCATTTTCACTTCCCAACCCCACATTTTCGACCATCCATCCCACTTCCAGTCATCTGCTGTGGGGAAATTTTTCAATTTTCGTAGTTTAAGGGTTACCATCTAATCTTTTTTCAAAATTTAAAATAGTTGACAAAACTAACAAACTTGCTCTTACAAACACATCACACATGTTAATTATAACTATACCAATATATATATATAGTTATAAAACTTCTTGGACATGAAAAAAATAGTACCACAAAATTCAACACATATTTCAAAATCGACTTGGTAATTTCTCTTCGAAAAATAATTTTTACCCGCATTTTAATAAAAATTCAAAATTTGTAAACCAACATTTTTCCTCAAAAGTGTTTTGAAAATTGTATACTTTATTGCAGTGTGCTCTCTCCTTACGGATACCATACTCATAGCCGGACACATCTTATAACCGGACGGATTTTAGAGACCAAAAATATACATTTTTTCATATAAAAATAATGTCCAATAACCGGACTCTCTCATAACCGGATAGGGACATCAAGTTTCATAATCGCAATCAATCACTCTCTCTAAAACGGACAAAACACATTTTTGTAAATCGTCTGACTATAGATATTCAGTTTTGTTTATACCTTGCAATGAAAAAATACACAACGATTTGAAAAAAATATCTAGTAAAAATCTTACAAGAGGCCTATAACGAAATAAGAAGATTAAAAAACTTTTCTTAAAAAATTGTCGAATACAGTATTTTTCGAATATAAAAATTTGTGTCAGTCTTAAAAAATTTACTTCGATTATAAAATGAAATTTAAAAAAAAACATCAATTTATATTTTTTCCATATCCAGATACCTCTCATATCCAGAAATATATATCAGTACCGTCGGTCTCCGGTTATGAGAGAGTTTACTGTTTATACAACGTTTTTCTGTTTTTTTTTTTCATAAACTTATATTTGTTCTTAAATTCAGACGGCATTCCTTTTCTTCAGCTAAAGCGATGATAACACCTGTTAAAGCAATTTAAAGGAAAAATTCCTTTATTTAAAACATTTTTGTCTCATAATATCGATGTTTTTAAATGAACAATTTTTTAAAGTCTTAGACTTTTGAACATGCCACCCAGTCATGCATTTAATCTTTTACCTAAACATTTCCCCTCTTATTTTCGCAGATCGTATAAAAATGCAAATGGCAACACTAAAACCACAGCACAGTCATATTTCTCTAATTGATTTGATCCACATATTTTTCAGATTATTTTGTTATAAATAATAATTGAACTCAGAATTAATTGAAATAAATTGCCAGGAAAAATGTTTGCTTGGACAAATTGATGCTAAAATGCATTCATTACAAAGTGATGACATACTCATGTCAAAACATAATGAACAAGCACATAGAAATCGAAATCGAAAACATGCCTAAGAAGAAAGTTTTATGTTTAATTATTTAAACCACAGGGTGTGCAGACTGCGCAGTTGCGGTGCAACGCTGAGCCTACTTTGTTTACGATCAATCAATTAGAAACAATTCTTAATGCACAAAAAGATTACGAAATCATAATAATGAATTGATTTCGATAAAATGCGGAATTCGGAGTTTCCATCAGTAAGTGGGTGGGAAATGATTGTCTTGAGAAAAATTTACCTAATCCCATAATGGAAAAGAAAATCAGATACAAGATAAACATTTAAATTAACGTTTTGACCTCGTTTTTCTTTTTATAAAAATAAAATTCAACTAAGAAAAAAAAAAATAAACAGAATATATTTGATAAAAAAACCGACTAAAAGTGCATGTTAATTTTGTATGGTTTTTTTATAGGTTTCTAATAAAAATGTTTTTGTCAATCATAAGCCCATACAGAAGAAAAATTCATTAAATGCTAATTAAATTTAACAAAAGTTGAGAACAAAATATTAAAGAAACATATTGTACTTTTTTCCATTAACAATAAAATAAATTAAATGCAATTTTATAAAAATAAAATAAATTTTAATTTAAAACTACTACTATTAAGCTTTGGCCAGCGGGATATAAATTCAATGAGAAGAGAGTTATGTCCCATGAAGAAACACCATACCTATGCCTGCCTACATAGGTATCTTACCTACTTGATTAGCATAATTCTTTTCAAGTCTTTTATGTTGCGTGAAATCCTTTTTCTTGTTTGTTCTCATTAGAAAAGAAAATAAGTTTAAACTGAACATAGTTTATTGGTCAGGTATATTTCTAGTTTTTTTTTTTTTTTTTTTTGTGTTGTCTTTGATCTATCTATAACTAATTAATTTGATTTGCTTAGTTAGTGAAAAAAGTGTGGGTTGTTATAAAAATATTATTTTGGACTTAACCTATGAAGATGCCGCTGCCGACTTAGTTGTCCCGTTGTCCCATTGTGAATACTGATTGAATTTTTGTTCTTGAATGCATTATTAAATTTTTAAAAAGTGTTTTAAATGATTTTTAAATAACTGTTCACAGAATAAGGTAGAAAGATTTTGTTAATTTATATTTATTCGTTTGGAAATAAGAAATGACTTTAAATCAATAAGAAGTCAAAAGTAATAAAATGTTGATGTTGATGTTGATGTGTCAAAAATCATAAAATAAATTTTAAACGATATTTTTTTTAAAAGATCCATATAAAGACTGATCCCATTCCTGCAGTCTGGCTTTGACTTAAAGAAAAAGAAAACGCAATATGAAATCTATAGCTACTATTTTGTTATTATTAAAATATTTAGTAGGTAGGTTCCTACCTACAATCACAATCCGCATCAAAGTTAAATTCAAGAACATGACGTTGATCTGTGCCCACTCCCCAACGAAAGACAAATATGACTCTACCAAGGAAGACTTCTACGATCTCCTCGAGAGTACGTATGACTGGTGCCCGAAGTACGATGACATCAAGATCATTCTTGGCGACCTCATCGCCAAAAAAGGAAGCTTGGGCATCTTTTGTTTGACAATACTTTCATTAATGGACTCAGGCTGATTGACATTGCGGCGGGGCGGAATGTCATCATAGCTAGCATTCGATTCCCACACCTCAATATACATAAAGGTGCCTGGCAACAGACGCCAGCCACGCTTCCAGTATCCTGGATGTCCGAACGTTCCGAGGGGCCAGCATTGACTCGGGCCATTACTTGGTTGTAGCTCAAGTAAATATGCGGATATCTATGACGCAACAACACCGAACGGAGGCGGTGAAAAGTTTTGATGTCCCGAAGTTAAAATCTCATGAGATCGCCAGGAGCTTTGCTGATCAAGTCTCTTTTGAACTTTAAGCAGCTCCACTACCAGCACAAACTGCAGAGGACCATTGGAAACACTGTCAACTAGCTATCAGAAGTGCTGCCACTGATGTGATGGGTTTCACTAGGCGACCACAACAAAACCACTGGTTCGATGAAGAATGCTGGCAGGCGCACTCAGCCAAGAACAATGCCTACCAGCCAATACGTCAAACTAGAACCAGAGCTGCTGAAAAGTTCTACGGGCAAAAACGAAAGTAGGAACGCCGACTTCTCAAGAGAAAAAAGAGAGAGCATGCAAAGCGGGTGGTTGGGTCTATTGAGGACCGTAGCGGTAGGGGAGATGTTCGAAAGTTCTACCGAAGGGAGAGACAACCTATCCAGTGTTACAAGGCCAGAACAAATGTGTGACGGGATGAGAGTGAGAATATGGTGGTAGACACACAGTCGGTGCTGAGGATCTTTGAACAACACTTTTTTAGACTGCTAAACGGCGATAATAGCCAAAATTCCGCTGTGAGACAGAATAATCCATTCAACCTGGACAACGATACTCAAAATTTCCGCCCACTCGACCTAAATAAAGTGCGGTTAAAGATTGCTAAGCTTAAGGCTTTCAAGGCTGCAGGTGCAGATGGCCTGCCAGCCGAGCTATTCAAAGCAGGGGGAGATGACTTGGTAGGGAGTATACACCAACTTATCTTCAAAATTTGGTCGGAAGAAAGTATGCCCGATGAATGGAACCTCGGTATAGTGTGCCCCATCCACAAGAAAGGAGATGCTCTGAATTGTTCCAACTACAGAGGTAGAAGTCTCCTCAACTCCGCACACAAAATCCTGTCTGTGTGATCGTTTAAAACCGTTTGTCAACGATCTTATCGGCCCCTATCAGTGTGGTTTTAGGCCCGGCAAATCAACCGTTGCTCATTTGTTCACACTTCGACAAACTTTGGAAAAAACTCAGGAGTTTCAAATCAAAGTCGCGTATAAAAGCGTAAACAGAGACGATCTGTACAGATCCATGTCGCATCTCGGAATCCCTGCTAAAATCGTACGCCTGTGCAGGATGACGATGGAGAAATCTCGCTGACCCGTCAAAGTCGACAAGAACACCACTGAACCCTTTCATGTTGACAATGGTTTGAGGAAAGGGGATGCACAACATCTTCTTCAACATCGTACTTGAATCAATTATTCTCAACTCACAAGCCAACAACAGAGGTACAATTTCTCAAAAGATCGTTCAGCTACTTGCTTATGCAGATGACATTATGGGGGGAACGAAGCGATATGTTGCCGTCGCGTTTGCAAGTATTGAATCGGAGGCGGTGAAAATGGGTTTGGCGAAGTATATGCTGTCATCGATAAAGGAATCTCAACATCGTTGACTCGGGCAAAACATCACGATGGATAGGTACATCTTTGAAGTCGTCAAGGAGTTTGTTTACCTGGGCTCCATAGCAAAATGACAGTGCAGAGATCAATCGAAGAATTATTATTGCCAACCGCTGTTTCTTCGGGCTAGTAGAAAAGTCCTTTGTCAAAGAACCAAGGAGACCTTAAATAAGACCCTTATCATCCCGGCTCTGCTGTATGCTGTATGCTGTATGTTTTGGTACTTTGAAAGGAAGAATATCGATGGAGTGTGGAAGAGAAGCTTTAGCAACGAGCTTTACGGGCTTTACAGCGATGTCGACCTGGTTTAAAAGCTGAAAGCTGATTCAGTGGCTGCGATGGCTGGGGCACGTGGAGCGTATGGAGACCTACGCACCAGCCCAACGAGTCTTCGATTCCACCCCTGACGGTCTGCGCAGCAGAGGAAGACCCCACCTAAGGTGGCGCACACAAGTGGAGAGCGACCTCAACCAACTTGGAGTGTGTAACTGGAAGCAGTTAGCTAGGGACCGAGCTAGAGGGGCTTGTTGGTTGAGGCCGTAGTCCATCCTTGACTGTGAGGGGCATCTTAAGTAAAGTAGGCAAGTAAGGTTCCTACCTTTAATAAATTATAAAAAATATCTTAACCTTATGGCCACTTCTACTCTTTCAGAAGCAGTTGATTTGTTCAAGGTTATTTTTGGTGACTATTAATACTAAGTTGTAGTACCTCGCGGCATGATGGTTAGTGCGTAGGATTGTCATGCCAAAGGTCTGGGTTCGATTCCCGGCTACTGCCACCAAAAACAAACAGAAATGTTTTTTTCCGAGGTACTGCCTCTTGCGAGGAAGTGACAAATCCTCCAAGAGTATTACTTGTCATGAATAAGTGCTTCTCACCTAGCCGTTCGGACTCGGCAAGAAATTGGAGGTCCCCTCCATTCCTGCCAACAACACGCACACAGGAATGGTTGAGAGTTGTTAGTCACTAGGCCCTGGTTCTGCATGAGCTGTTGCGCCACAAAATTTATTTAATTTTTTATTAAAATTAAGTGTAATTCGTTTTTTTAGAGATAAAGTATTAAACTAAGTTAAATAAACCTTTATTCAACCAAAATCTACCTATATTCCAAAAACCCTTAAGACTACCAAGCTGTTCAAGTAATACACAACCGAAGAATGTAGATACTTTAAATTTTTAGTAATAAATACAAACAAAGGGTCATCTAAAAGTATTGTAACATCAATAAAACCTAATGGTCCCATATCAGCTATTAAAACATTTTTCTTATGTCCATATAAGATACAAAAATGAAACTATGTGAAACTCTATAGATAGCGCTATGCCTATATAAAAACTTGTTTAAGAACCAAGAAGAAATGAAATAATAAAAGAAAACTAAATCGAAATTCATCGCCAGACAATTCACCCACTTAAAAAACCATTTTATGTGTGCCTACCTACATCCTCTTCATCCTGTCACCGCCCCCTTATAATACCATGCAATTGGATTCGTAAATTATTGGCACACATGTTGTGTCGTTCCCAAAGAACCCTTCTTTGGAACCTTTGTTTTAGTTTTTTTTGCTTCTTCATATATGGCAATATCTTTCCAGACTTAAACCCTTTTTATAAACGCACTCACTTCTATACTTTACCTATACATTATTTTTCTCTTCAATTTCTTGTTTTTTTTTGCTTTTATTCGGTTTATCAGAATTTGGAAAAAAAAACGAAAACAACAAACAAAATCGAGACAACTGGCATGAGATATATACGGGGACTGGGACGAACGACATTTTTATACAAACCTTATAGGAAAGATATCCCAAACAATCGAAGAAGGCAAACGTATGTTTCAAAAATAAAATTAAAAAAAAAAATGAAACAAAAATTGTAAAATATGTTTTTCGATAGCCAGTCCTGTCCACCATTACAAAACATTGCCTCTGGTTATGTATTGGGTCGTTCTGTTTTGTGTTTTCATGGTTTTCGAAGATTTCTTTTCTTTAAAAAAAAAAAAGAAGAGAAAAATAAATGGTTGAACAATCAGGATATTCATTGCAGAGGATTGCGCTACTGCCATCTACAATTCACCGCTATACCAACACTATACGTTACGTATACTAAAACAGTATCACCCTTCGAATTTCGAAGTCATTGGCATTTTGGCTGGGCGCAACACTATACCTTCACAGTTGAAAACATATTTCTTGAATTTCGCCGCTCTCCTTTATTATTGCTTGTGTCTTTTGTTTTATTCGTTTTTTTTTTTTAGTTTTTTTGTTGTTTCTTGTTTCGGTTCATAAAAAAAAAAACAACTTTTGTATAGGTAGACCAATTTTAGCAAAAAAAAAAAAAACAGGTAGGGTTGCTTCAAAAAGTTTGTTAACAAGGAAAAAAAAAGTTTTGAAAGATTTATTGTTGCAAACAACCCCACCCTGTATTAAGTTTTTTTTTTGTTCAGCTATTTTATATTGAATATGAAATACAGAACTTGTGTTGACTCAGAAATTAAGCAAAAGAACTGGTGTCTTTAAGGTCACAACTCAGAACTTATTCCACGAATAGGTAATGTCCTCATTAGCCTAAAAGTTTCTTCATTAGAATTTGCCTTTTCTTTCCAATAGGTAAGCTGCAGAATTCTTGTTTCCTTTTTTTACGATACAATTTTCTTTGAAAAATGAGCTTTGAATGTGTTTTCATTAAACGTGCCTTTAACTTTAATGGGCACAGTATATAGTACAAAATATAAAAAAAACCTAAGTCTGTTTAATAATTTCAGTTGGTAGGTATGTTAAAAATTTTTAAAATCACCACTGCACCTAGTACCTACCTATGAAGTAAAATCCAACTTTCAAAAAAATTATTGAACGGATATGATAAAATACACATAATTTTAGTTAATTGAAAAATTCAATATAACTCTTTATTGAAGGCATTAATTGAAAAGTGTTTTTTTTTGTAATTAGGAAGAAGAACAAAAAACCTTCATTTTGATATATAACATGTTGATATGGCTGTAGTTTTTATCAACTTAACAAACAAAATTACAATTTGATGGAAAATTTATCAAAAACTTAATACAGGGTGGCGCACCAATTGTGCTACAATAAGAAATTCAAATTACCTTTTTTTTAATCGATGTATTTCATTTACTTTTTTTTTATTGGTTAGAAAATTAAATTTTATTTTAAATAGTTAGTTGTTTTTAAAGATTATAGACCGCAAATGACCTCCACGCTCTCCCACGCATATGCGGCACCTGATCAAAAAATTATTCATTGCGGCCTGAAGAGTTGAAGTTGGGATCGCCTCAATTATTGTCGTTATGGACTGCTTTAATTCAGTTAAATTCCTGGGCTTCGTTTTATACACCTCTTGCTTGACATAACCCCATAAACAGAAGTCTGGTGCAGTCAGGTCAGGTGACCTTGGGGGCCAGCGAAGAGTGGAGTTCCTAGAAATTAATTTGTTTGCGAATTTTTTGTTTAGCTCCGCCATAACTGGTCTGGCTATATGTGCAGTTGCTCCATCTTGCTGAAACCAAACGCTGTTGAATGGTATACGTCTTCGGCGCAGTTCTGGGTAAAAAAACTCCTTCAACATCTTTAAATAACGGTCCCCATTGACAGTAACGGTTACACCGTTTTCTTCAAAGAAGTACGGCCCGACAATACACCTTGATGAAACTGCGCACCACACAGTGACTCGTTCTGGGTGCAGTTCCATCTCATGGAGCATTTCTGGATTAGACTCATTCCATATACGGCAATTTTGCTTGTTTACATTGCCGTTAAGATCAAAATGGGCCTCATCAGACATGAACAAACAATTGATCAATGTGTTGTCTTTTTCGGCCATTGATATCATTTTTTGGCAAAATTCCAGGCGAACAGGCAAATCCTGAGGGTTTAACTTGCTTGTAATTTGGACTTTGTACGGAAACAAGTTTAAATCGTCATGAAGTATCCGTTGTAATGACCGTCTACTAACTGCAATTTGCCCCGATAAGTTTCGGGTCGAAACGCTCGGATTGGCCTGTATTGCAGATGCTACTGCTGCGATTGTATCCTGAACCCGAACATTGGCATCTCGATGGTACGGCCTTCGTGCGATGCTTCCAGATTCGGCAAACATGTTTACAAACCTCATAATGGTCCATCTACTCGGGGGATTACCGCCAAACTCCCGCCTAAATTCCCTTTGGACGGAAATGACGGACTGCAAAGCATGGTACCGTTGCACTATCCAAATTCTTTTCTCCGTATCCCAAGCATCCATTTTTATAAATCTAAATAGTAACCTACAAAATAAAAAAAAATAAGCCGATTACTCACACAGAAAAAAAGTTATTACGTTTTATTTTTGTAGCACGATTCGTGCGCCACCCTGTATATTTGTTTTGCTGAACTTAAATTTAAACCTAAAGTTAAGATGAGATCACTATTTCGGTCTATTCAGATCCTCATACGAGCTTACCATGGCCACCAATTTAATTTGGCAAGTGGTCAGGTTAGCTAGATAGGTAAACAGTGTCAAAAGTAAGTTCAGCTCACAAATGTTAATTCATCCCTGTTCTCAAGTAAACTTAACATGGCTTGTAGAATTAATTGAACATAGGCCTTTTAATTTAACAAGAATATCTGTGCCTATTTAATAGAAGGTCAGGTTAACTCAACAAGTTTTAAAGGTGATTTAAAGAGATTATTTACTTTAGTTAGTGTGATGTAATGCTTAAGTACACCTGGTTTGTGGTTTTTTTCTTGTGATAGGTACTTTATGGGGCTAGTTTTGGATTCGTGGAAAAAAAAATCGAAATAGCAAATAACAATCAAACATGACATTGCAATGATAGAGAACACGAAAAAGTGGGTGGCACAATTCTGTCAGTCTGTCTTTTTGTGCGTTTATCGAACTACAGCTAAAACCGCTAGAGTGATTTTCTTCAAATTATCAACTCAAGGATTTTTGGAACTCTCCAGAGAGGAAATTGTAATTTTTTTAGCTCCAAAAATAACGGTAGGTACTTACCTTACAACCGTGAATAAAAAGCTTATTTATCTCAAAAACGGATCTAACGTTTTTGAAAAAAAAAATCAGTGTATTGTACTTTTTGTTAAAAAAAAAAATACCGAACAAAATAGAAAAACTAACGGTACCTGCCACATAACGTTTTTTTTTAATTTTTGATTTTCTCATTAACAGCTGAAACGATTACAGCCAAATTTGTATGCAAAACTTCCCTTAAAATATTCATAGATAATATTGAATATCAAAATTTTGAAACAAAAAATAATTTTAGATTTTTAAAAAATATAATTTTTTTTTTGAAAATTCAATATTTTCAAGAACGATTTGATGAACTTTTTCTAAACTAAATTAAAAAATGTATTTAAATACATACTCAAAATTGGAACGCCAAAACTTTTTTTTTTTAATGTCACCAACATTTTATATACAAAATTAATTTTTAAGAAAACCACTTCAACGATTTTAAATTTTGTTTGCATATAACGGGTGATTTTTTAAGAGGTTTAGAACTTTAAAAAAAAAAAACACAAAAAATTCGAAAAAATGAATGAAATATTTATTTGAATCGATAGTTTGAACCTTGCAATTTAATGTTTAAAGATAATTTCATGCAAATGTTGACCGCGGCTGCGTCTCAGGTAGCCCATCCGCTGAGTCCAATTTTGGCATACTCTTTCACACATATCGGCCGGTATCTCACGAATGAATGCATGGATGTTGGCTTCCAGTGCGTCAATCGAAGCGGGCTTGGGCTTGTCCCTATAGACATTAGCCTTGACATACCCCCACAAAAAATAATCTAATGGTGTCAAATCGCACGATCTAGGTGGCCAATTGACCGGCCCGAAACGTGAAATTACCTGTTCACCAAACTCGCCTCGCAATTGCGCCATTGTTTCGCGTGCTGTGTGGCATGTGGCACCGTCTTGTTGAAACCACATATCATGCAAGTCAAGAACTTCCATTTCGGGCAAAAAAAAGTTTGTTATCATCGCTCGGTAGCGTTCACCATTGACAGTAACGCTGCGATTCGCATCATCTTTGAAGAAATATGGCCCAATAATGCCGCCGGCCCATAAACCGCACCAAACAGTGGCTTTTTCGGGATGCATTGGTAGCTGTTGCAATGCTTCTGGCTGATCTTCACTCCAAATGCGGCAATTATGCTTATTTACGTACCCATTCAACCAAAAATGAACACAAGCAGCGCGCGATGAACATTTCGAACCGAGCACGAATTTTGATAGTAAAATTCAATAATTTGCAAGCGTTGTTCATTTGTAAGACGACCCATGGTTAAATTGCAAACCAAACTGAAGCTGTTTGACAGTGACACAAGGGTACTAAACACACGTCAGCTGTCAAAACCAGTGTTGCCAAAACCAAACCAGCTAAAAAATCACCCGTTATTTATATTTTTTTCAAGTTATCAAGTGGCATACTTGTTTTTGAGCTATTAGCTTTTTAACTAGTTGTTTATACATTTTTCTTTTTTTTCTTATAATTACTTCCATATTTTAAAATTTCTTATATCCAAGCAACTTGAACATAAGAGCAAGTACGTGGGAGCAAGTAGTGCATTTTATTTCATTGTTTGGGTTGATTAAAAAATCAGTTCTGTACTCAATCCTAATTCAGTTATTTTTACTTCGAGTGTTACTATTTGGGAAGAGTTGTTTATACAATTCGTTTTCAATCACCTCTTATAAGCTCATTTATATCTATTCGAACAAAATTAAGAGAATTTCAATTTTCAACTATTTCTCTTCACTACAACAAGATAAGTTTTAGTTGTGCTGTGCCTTCAAATTTCAAGTATTTCCCGCCCGGGCGCCATTTTTTCTAGGCCAGCCCTGAATTCAAAACATACTTATCCATAAATATCTTGCTTGTCTTTGCTGGTCATCTTTTAAGAATCATTTAAGCCAACAAAAGAACCTGATAGATACAAATTTTTATCCATTTTCAATTTGTGCTGGCCAACAGCTTTATCGGTTATCTTAACTCATATATTACCACAGATTAGTTTTCTTACAACCTTTTACGAGATTATAAAACCCAAAGGGTTCTTACATCCTTCATTTGATTTTTATATATAATCCAATGGTTAACGGTTACAACTCAATGGTGTTCAGCCCACAACATCTTCCAGAGATGACAACAATTAAAAATGTAAATTAATCTATACCTAGAGACCCAAGTATACACAGATATACCTAAGTATAAGTAGGTATGTATACCTAAGTATACGTATATGGAGGAAGGACAACAATAATTGTCACTACTCGAACAATTAAGTTGTTGCACACAGGTTCACGTTGATTTATTCATTCATTTTTCTTATTCTTCTTCTAAATACATTGGGTTTGGTAAAATTTGAATTGGTTGGCTGATGGTTAAATGGATTCAGGTAAATCTATCCATAATATTTGTAAGAAATTTTTTCTAGCGTAGGTATAACTGTCAATTTGTGAAATATTACCCAAAGCTGAAGTTGTATCTGAGCGTGTGAATTTCATATGATACTCGTACCTTAACCCACATTCATGGAACTTTGAAACCGCAATGAAATCAGAGGTGTCTTGTGGTATGACATTGTTAAGTGTTTGACTAAGGTAATTGCCTTGTCGGTTACACTTCGCTTGTTTAGTTCAAAAGTAACCGAATACCGGCATAATATGTAGGTAATAGATACTCGTACGTATACGTATGTAAGTTTGGGTTTATATGAATAAGAATTGTGTTAGCGTAAGAGAAGTAGGTGAATCTGACATTGCAAGATATCAGAAACAAACATTTTTAAGGTTATTCAACGTTAAAAAAAAATATATTATATTTTTATTTTTCGGCGAAAATTCTTGGTACTTATTGGTTTTTCTAAATAAAATACTCATAAGATTAAGCTATTTATGTACATAATTTTAATAAAACATACGGAATTTTAATTTTTTCGGATTTGAATTGATTTTTCTAAATACAGGGTGGCGCACGAATCGTGCTACAAAAATAAAACGTAATAACTCTTTTTCTGTGTGAGTAATCGGCTTATTTTTTTTTTTATTTTGTAGGTTACTATTTAGATTTATAAAAATAGATGCTTGGGATACGGAGAAAAGAATTTGGATAGTGCAACGGTACCATGCTTTGCAGTCCGTCATTTCCGTCCAAAGGGAATTTAGGCGGGAGTTTGGCGGTAATCCCCCGAGTAGATGGACCATTATGAGGTTTGTAAACATGTTTGCCGAATCTAGAAGCATCGCACGAAGGCCGTACCATCGAGATGCCAATGTTCGGGTTCAGGATACAATCGCAGCAGTAGCATCTGCAAAACAGGCCGATCCGAGCGTTTCGACCCGAAACTTATCGGGGCAAATTGGAGTTAGTAGACGGTCATTACAACGGATACTTCATGACGATTTAAACTTGTTTCCGTACAAAGTCCAAATTACTAGCAAGTTAAACCCTCAGGATTTGCCTGTTCGCCTGGAATTTTGCCAAAAAATGATATCAATGGCCGAAGATCAATTGTTTGTTCATGTCTGATGAGGTCCATTTTGATCTTAACGGCAATGTAAACAAGCAAAATTGCCGTATATGGAATGAGTCTAGTCCAGAAATGCTCCATGAGACGGAACTGCACCCAGAACGAGTCACTGTGTGGTGCGCAGTTTCATCAAGGTGTATTGTCGGGCCGTACTTCTTTGAAGAAAACGGTGTAACCGTTACTGTCAATGGGGACCGTTATTTAAAGATGTTGAAGGAGTTTTTTTACCCAGAACTGCGCCGAAGACGTATACCATTCAACAGCGTTTGGTTTCAGCAAGATGGAGCAACTGCACATATAGCCAGACCAGTTATGGCGGAGCTAAACAAAAAATTCGCAAACAAATTAATTTCTAGGAACTCCACTCTTCGCTGGCCCCCAAGGTCACCTGACCTGACTGCACCAGACTTCTTTTTATGGGGTTATGTCAAGCAAGAGGTGTTTAAAACGAAGCCTTGGAATTTAACTGAATTAAAGCAATCCATAACGACAATAATTGAGGCGATCCCAACTTCAACTCTTCAGGCCGCAATGAATAATTTTTTGATCAGGTGCCGCATATGCGTGGGAGAGCGTGGAGGTCATTTGCGGTCTATAATCTTTAAAAACAACTAACTATTTTAAATAAAATTTAATTTTCTAACCAATAAAAAAAAAATAAATGAAATACATCGATTAAAAAAAAAGTTATTTGAATTTCTTATTGTAGCACAATTGGTGCGCCACCCTGTATCTTCGTCTGTTGGCTTAGTCCTGATATTCTCCTCTTCAAAGGATGTAGTCGGTGGAATGCCCATCAGTTCAATTTTCTGAGTACACTTTTTGAGTGCGGGTTGAACCTTAGCAACTCGTTGAAGTTGATTCCTAAGTATTTGACGTCCCTTCTGGCATTAATAGTAAAACCATCTGGAAGCTTCAGACCTAGGTTTCTGCTAGTGGCTGCTGAGCGACTTCTGCCGTCACAGGGTCTCCTGAAGCAGATAAGCTCTGATGTGCTATCGGTCTAGTATAACTAAGTCTCGTTTGGTCTCGTCTTGGTATCGTCCCTCGGTATCGTTTCGGATGCTTTGGAGCTACTATCGTCTCGGTATCGTATCCAATACCGATACTAAACGAAACCGAGACTATTCTGGTATTGTGGCCAGCCCTAGTTGGTACTTATTTAACTCTTAACTCTCCTTTGAATGCCAAATCGAAGCCGTTTTCTAAAGTCTCATCCGATTAGCAAAAATATGTTGGTTTATTCTTGAAGTTACCGTCCCTTAGACCTTATACAACATTATAAAACTACTTTAACACTTCTTGTAATGAAAAACTTTGCTACTTTTAAGATTTCTCTATTCCTTACTAAACTCTTTATGGCTCTCTTAATCCGATCAAATGCAATTGCTAAGAAAACTCCTCTGTGTTTTTCTGTACTCATTCTTTTTAACACTGAATCATCTAACTTTGGAGTAAAGATAAACATTCTTAAGTATTACGTATTTTGCAATGTTTTTTTTTTCTTCTATTTGTCCATTAATCTTATAAAGCGAAAACACATCCAATAATTCTCGGGTCCAATGCACTCCACCGAAAGTTCAAAGTTAATGCCATTATATTATAATAAACCCTTTACATCCATGACTTTGGATCGTTTTTCACTTGAACAAGTTCACGTTAAAGAAATTCCCATATCATCCTCATCTACAGATATCTATATACTTCTATTCAATCGGAATTACACCTGTTTGACCACCGGTATACAATGGGGTTCTTATGTCCACTCAATGTACGCTTACAACCATTGGCATCACCGTCTTCATGGCCATCATCGTCCGTCGTCGTAGTTGTGATCATAGTCGTTTATAGTCGTCTCTTCTTGGATTTTTGTCTAAGAAATTGCAGCCATACCTAATGGCGAGTACATAATCCTATAATGAACTGAGTGAATAGAAAAATCATACGTCTTAAGTTCTTTACACCAGCCAGGCAGCCACCATCACGTCGTTTCTATAAAGAGACCTCAACACCATAATTTATTTTGACTTTACTTTTGCTATTTCTATTGCCATTCTGGCTCCGGAAAACTTTTATCCCCTGTTTAAATTTGAAAAAAAAAAAAAATGAAAATAAAAATTAAATTAAATTTTCACCTCAGACAGAGATGACTGACAAACAAACAGACATATTATATTAGAACTGAATATAACTTCATCGTGAAAGAGACCTCAAAAATGAAGAAGTGTTATCCCTTAAGACGCAACCTTTCAATTTCACCGATTTCTTTTGACCGTTTTGCTCTCAACCTGTTTGACTTCCATTACAAGAGTAAGCAATATGGTGGGTAAGACGCCATTTGCCATGGTAAAAAACATAAACATTAAAAAAAAAAAACTCAATAAGAACTTTAACAACAACAAAACAAAAATGCTTTATATTAGCTGACAGGTAATGTAGGTACCTACAAAGGTGTACCATTATTATGGCGAAACGTTGTGGTTTTCGTTGTCGTCACCGTCACCGTCACCATCGTCATCGTCGTCGTCGTGTAATCCAGCTCGTTAATGGAGCGCGGCAAGTGACATTGCGCAAAGCATTATTATAGGAAGAATGCGTCTAAACGGTGCGGTTGAAAAGAGGAAGGTGTAAAATAACATAGCGGCTGCTACACTATTTCATGATGAAAATGGCTTCCTCCTCATTCGATGTGCAGAACTCAGAGTAATGAACTAGTCAACAAAACATGGTGGGATAACGATATGAAGAAGAAGAACTTGTACCTACAAACAAACAAGCCGCAAAAGCCGGTTCTTCTTCCATATAGTGATGGTACCTAGATGTTATTGTTATGTATGAATATTAAGATGTGTCTTCCATATCCATATATGGGTTGTGATTAGGTTCCTGTTCTCAGAAAATAAATACAAATTACTTTTAAGCAAGCTTTTAGTGGCATCGGACGGGGGTAATATTGTGTGTTAGATAAAGGATCGAGTGTGAATATTCAATTTTATTATTATATTATGGTAACAGGCAAAGATAGTAACGAAATTTTTATATTTTCTTAAACTTATAACAGAAATAATTAAGTTTGGAATAGATAAATTGTTCTTAAATACCTGTACGAGATAACGGCTTCAGTTAATAAAAAAACAGTATTCAACTTAATAAAACATATAAAGCACTATAGGTAGGTAGGTAAAACTTGTTTGTGAACTTTTCATATAATAAGATACACATTTCCCCATATACGTAGTATTTATATAAAATATCCCCATGATGGTTAAATTAACATTAAAATAGAAGGTACCATGTTATTTCAACATTGAATTCTTATTAATTAAACATTGGTAAGACCTTGTTATCATTATTTATCGAAGTTCATGTTAATTTAAAATGGTTTTCAAAAGCGTTTCATAGTGATTTTTGCACTTATATTATCTTGATGAAACTAGCCAAGGGTGGACTTTTGTCCAGTTGGGGTTCGTGTTTTTCAAAATTTAATGAAGGGTTTCATTAAAAGTTTAATGAAGTTTTCATTTGCCAAAAGTCTTATAACGGGTGATTTTTTAAGAGGTTTAGAACTTAAAAAAAAAAAAAACACACAAAATTCGAAAAAAATGAATGAAATATTTATTTGAATCGATAGTTTGAACCTTGCAATTTAATGTTTAAAGATAATTTCATGCAAATATTGACCGCGGCTGCGTCTCAGGTAGCCCATCCGCTGAGTCCAATTTTGGCATACTCTTTCACACATATCGGCCGGTATCTCACGAATGAAGCATGGATGTTGGCTTCCAGTGCGTCAATCGAAGCGGGCTTGTCCCTATAGACATTAGCCTTGACATACCCCCACAAAAAATAATCTAATGGTGTCAAATCGCACGATCGAACGTGAAATTAACTGTTCACCAAACTCGCCTCGCAATTGCGCCATTGTTTCGCGTGCTGTGTGGCATGTGGCACCGTCTTGTTGAAACCACATATCATGCAAGTCAAGAACTTCCGTTCGTTCACCATTGACAGTAACGCTGCGATTCGCATCATCTTTGAAGAAATATGGCCCAATAATGCCGCCGGCCCATAAACCGCACCAAACAGTGGCTTTTTCGGGATGCATTGGTAGCTGTTGCAATGCTTCTGGCTGATCTTCACTCCAAATGCGGCAATTATGCTTATTTACGTACCCATTCAACCAAAAATGAGCCTCATCGCTGAACACAATTTTTCGATAAAAAAGCGGATCCTCGGCCAGCTTTCCAAGAGCCCATTCACCAAAAATTCGGCGTTGTGGTAGGTCGGCTGGCTTTAGTTCTTGCACCAGCTGTATCTTAAAAGGCTTTACGCCCAAATCCTTCCGCAAAATTTTCCACGTAGTGCTGTAACAAAGGCCTAACTGCTGGGAACGGCGCCGAATCGACATTTCGCGGTCTTCTGTCACACTAGCTGATACGGCCGCAATATTTTCTTCACTACGCACAGTACGTAAACGTGTTGGTGGTTTAATGTCCAACAAAGTAAATTTGGTGCGAAATTTGGTCACAATCTTCCGAATAGACTGCTCAGAAGGTCGAGAATGCCGACCATAAAATGGAAGCAGCGCGCGATGAACATTTCGAACCGAGCACGAATTTTGATAGTAAAATTCAATAATTTGCAAGCGTTGTTCATTTGTAAGACGATCCATGGTTAAATTGCAAACCAAACTGAAGCTGTTTGACAGTGACACAAGGTACTAAACACACGTCAGCTGTCAAAACCAGTGTTGCCAAAACCAAACCAGCTAAAAAATCACCCGTTACATAAAAAAACGTGGAATTCCTAACAGTTGCTTTCAAGCTGCTCTAAGTTGCTGGGTGGAAAAGTGCAAATAAATAAATGGAAAATGGGGTATAAAAAATAGACCTGCTACCTTAACTTGATTCAATTGTTCAGAGGGCAAAAGTTGCTTCATAATCACAACTAATAGAAGATTGCAACTTAGTTGAATTTTGGTTGCGAATTGAAATATTCATGAAAAAATAAAATGACGTATAAGTGGTCAATAATTGGTGAAAAAAGTCGAACTAGCTTGTTTTAGAAATTGGTAGTTGATAGAAAATCAATACACTCAGAGAAAAAAGCAGATATAACTAACACGGAATAGGTCAGGTTAACTGCTTTATCATATACGTGATTTTAATGTCGTGTCAAATCAAAGCAGGTTGGAGATTAAATCAGCATGTCATATTGTAAAATTAACAAAGCCTTCAAATAGTAAAACTGTAAATTTTACATGAAAATTTTGTTAATTTTTCCTGAAAATCTAGTTAATTGTACATGAAAATCTAGTTGAGTTAACATGATTAAATATTTCAATTTAACACAAAAATTTTGTTAATTTAACATGATATATTTATTTTATATATTTATTAGATCTTGGATCCATGCATCTATTACCCATCTCTTACAGTACTTATTGCCCAGTTCGTTTCACATTATTCCTAAAGTATAGAAATTTATAATTATATATATTTATTTTATTTTTAAAATACTTTGTGATAGGTACTTACTTAGTTTTGAACTGGTAACCTCTCAACACACGGAGATAGCTCGCATACCCTGAGCTACATTACTGCCCAAAAATCTGGTGCCAAATATCAATACGTTGAAGCTCATTTTGTTTGGTTGACTTGTGTGTATGTTTCAACACTGGTAGAGTGCTACTTTAACAGGAAGCTAGGTTACACTCAAATCAATTTATTTTCGATGCCCTGTGTGTGCGTTTTAACACTGGTGTCATGTTGAAATCAAGTGAAAAAGTGCTCCTTTAACAAGAGACCAGGTTAAATTCAAATAATTCTATTTGGGTGGCCTGTGTGGGCTCGTTTTTAACCCTGATCTTCCTTTGAAATGAACCGGCAGAGTGCTTCTTTAGCATGAGGCCTAGTTAAATTGTAAAAATAAGCATTTAAAACGTTAATACAACATGATTTGTGAAAAAATAGACATTCATAACTAAAGTGTTAAAAAAACAAGACATCGATTTAAATTAACACGTTATCCTTGTAAAAATTTCTTATTTACAAGAATTAAGGCTTAAATAAAAGGTCGTCTTCTTAAATTAACTTGAATATGGTAAGAAACGCCACCAGGTTGATTTTACACTGAGCGTAAGGTTATTAAAATCAGGTAAATTTGAATTCAACAAGGCCCAGGTTACTTATTTACCAGACGTTTTTCTCTGCGTGAAGGTATTTAAAGTTTTTTGGTGTCGACTGTCAATGTATACTTTTTGAAAGGCCGGGTATCAAATGCCATCGAACCAAAATCACGCATTTTTTTAAAAATCTTGAAAAGGAAATCGCGCAAATTATTTAATAATTTTGATTTTCATGAAACATTCGAAAGTGGAGATTTTCAACCTGTTTTTTTTTTTTATGAAATAAATAAAAGATATTATTTTAAATAACTTTAAAAACTTATATGGTTTATTTATTTATTTAAATGCATTTCAAAGATATGCTTCTATCGTCAGTAAGTTTTAACAATTTTGCATTTACATTTCGTACAGGTAAATAAAATCAAAAATTTCGCGAAATCATATCTCATAGTTTGCATTCGCTACATATGTATTTTTATTTCGTCAACAAAAAGAAATTAAATTAAATTTCTATTTGATTAATGCTGTACTCTCCAAATATTAAATGGAGTCTGACCTCCATTTAATCTGTCTGGTGGACATTTTTCAAAAATTTAGTTGCGTTGTAACTTGGGCAAATTTTTGTTTTTGTCAGTGCAATTAAAGTTCGTAGGATTTAAATTTACGTGATTTTGTAACTGAGAGAATATTCAAAGCATTAAATTAATGTTTTTTTTAATAAATTTTTCAAAAAAAAAAAATTGATCTTCTGTCCCAGTTCCAGACTCATCTGAAGAACTTTTGTCCCAGTCCCACTCTAGCAAACCCAACCCCGTCATACCTACCATCGTCGTCATTGGAGGCATTGACATCGACGTTATCGGAGTCGAAATCAGCGTCGTCTACCAACCAGATCAAACCGTCCGTCCTGATCCATAGCCCATCCATAGTCGTCCGTCCAGATCCAGACTATAATCGTCGTCGGTCCAAATCCAATCATACCACCATCCGTCGACCCAAAATTGAAAACTCAGTCTTTATCCTACAATTGTTTTCATCTCTTTTCTCGAGAACTAGCCTTTACCTGATAATTTTGGAATCACATCTGCTTATATATTTTTTTGTAACAAGTGGGTGAAGCTTCGTTCTCGTTGATTCTCATTCTTTCAAGGGACCGAAACAGAAAGTACAAAATTCAAAATACTGTGACGTCGAAAATTGGCAAAATAGTAGGAAACGTCGTTCCTGTTGATTCTCATTCAATCAATACACTTATTCCTATAGAAATAAGTGTATTGTACAATATAGGTATATTGTATTAGAAACGGTGAAGTATTTTGTAATGCGGGTTTTTGTTACCAATTAGGAATACTTTCAACATGCGGTTAACCTATTGGTTAACAAATTTTACGAAAAGCTATTACTTAATTTTTTTGATGAGCAATTTTAAGGTAAGATTTAAATTCAGTGCATTGAAATTCTTCTACTTTTACATTAAAATATGTATTAACCTAGAGCTCTTCAAAAGACTATAGAAAGATGGATGCTAAAATTTGTGTTCATAGAAATTTGTCTCAAAAATCAAATTACATATGTCTCAACACAACCTGAGAGTACCTGATCCATAACATCACGATTTATTAATGTTAAAAGAAATCCATTTTCTAAAAACTCTTTCTCCGATCAAGTAAGTAAGCTTTGTATATAATTAACTGCAACAAGTAATGGAAAGTTTAACTCATAACTCTTTTTTTTCTGCGGCTACACAAATTTCAATTATGCTTTCAACTGCTTCTGAAACTCCATTAGCCTAGTAGTTATGATGGTCACAAAATTTATTTCTCACAATAGGTAGTAAAAAAAAAAACATGACACAAGATTAACATCACTCAAATTTTAAGGTTTGTCCATTTGGCACCTTATTTCAAGTTCAATCGTAAAAACAGAATAAAGAGAAATAAGAAAAACTCAAATTTAAATAACCTAATCTATGTATGTAAATCAGAGAAGAAAACTTGTTGTTTTTCTATAAAAATCAAAACAAAAAGAAAAAAAAGCTAATGATTTCCCAAAGGACTATACAATACCAACAACTTATAGTCAGCAAAAACCTTTTAGTTTACTAAAAAAAAAATTCAAAGCTCATTTTGTTTGATTTTTAGAGTACCTATACCTACAGGGTGGTCAAATTTAAAATAGCAATTGAATCAGTCATACAAGGTTGGGGCACACATTTAACTTTACATTTCCACTGAAAAACGTTGTAAAAGGGAAAGAGTTCTGGGTTTTATTAAAAACAAGTTAACTGCTAAGTCTTAAAAAGTAGAGAGCTTTTTTTGGCATTTTTTTTTTAATATTGAAACTGTTTTGCTGTTTTACCATAGCCTCCCTGTGCAACATTCCATTTGAAATCCTTGTTTGTATTTAAAAAAAAAAGAAAGCTTGATGTAGATTTGTGAAAAGAGGTTTTTCACAAAAATGATGTCCTTCTACCCCATAAAATAAATTAACGAATAAGAATGTTTTTTTTTTTTGTTTATTTCAATAATTTTTTTGTTGTGAGGCATTCTTCACCCAGTTATCTTCTGTTTTTTCAAAGGAAAACAAAACAAGCAAGCAACAGCTTTTTCATTTTCTTGAATTTCTTCGTCATCTTAACGGACGCTCCGAATAAAACCACTTACAAAATAAAAGTTAACAATAAAAGTATAATAACAAAAACAAAAAAAAATTAAATGAATTTTTGGCGTATTTTCCATGCGCCATCATAGTATATAGTAATAGTTGGCAGCTACAGTTATTCTCTCTTATATTAATATTCTAAACTGTCAGTTATTTTTAACGATATTGTCGAAATGTTCTGGCAGGAAAATTGTAATGTTATTGCGCTCTTCAACACAAATGGTGCATAATGTCTGCTAACAACTATAAAAAATACATTATAGAATTTCAATAATAGAAAAGTGTTCATGTCAATTTGTATTTATATAAGTCTTAATTATTTGGAATACTATGACTATGAGTAATTTTCGAAGAAATAAGTTCAACTTAGTGAAGGAGAAATGCCTTGGAGATTCTTTCCCTCAAATTCATTTAAAGTGTTCAAGGTCAGCTTCTTATAACAGACGTAAAGATTATTCACAAGTGACATGCTATGTGGAGAAGTTGGTGCTAGTTATTACCGTCGGGGCGTACGCTGATGATATAGTTATAATGGCATCAGGAAAATTTGTCCCCACTCTGTGCGAGCTCCTACAAACAGCCCTTAACAAGCTCAGTAATTGGGCCAGTAGCTGTGGACTCAATGTCAACCCACTGAAAACAGAACTGGTTCTGTTAACGAGAAAACGAAATATTCCAAATATAAATACCCCCACCATCAATGGGACGCCACTCCATATAACTGGTACGGCCAAATATCTTGGTTTAGTTATAGATCGTAAACTTAACTGGAAAGAGAACATCAAAGAAAGGGAAAAGAAAGCTGCAATAGCCTTCTACACATGTAGTAGAATTTTTGGGAAGAGATGGGGACCCAGCCCCAAGACCATTCATTGGATGTACAAAGCCATTGTAAGGCCTGACGTACGCCTGTCTGGTTTGGTGGCCAGCCTTGGATAAGGCAATCAATCTTAAAGCCATGACCAAAATTCAGAGACTGGCATGTATCGGCATAACTAGTGCCATGAGAACCACTCCAACCGCAGCCCTAGAAACTTTTCTCTCACTTGCCCCACTCGATCTGTTCACGAAAGAATTGGCGGCCAAAAGTGTTCTACGACTTAAAGAGTGCAAACATTGGAAAAAGGGCCACTGTGGTCACAGTACTATAATGAACTTCACTGACATAGACATTCAAACGGACTATATTTCACCGCACATAGATTTTAACCCAGTCGCACTTACAGATATTCCAACAAGGGAATTATGAAAGGAAAACCGGGTCCTAAAAGTAAATCATGTATCGGTATTTACAGACGGTTCCAAAACGGACGCTGGGGTATGATCAGGCATCTTTTCAGAAAATCCACCCCTAAACATATCGTTGAGGCTGCCAAATTTTTGCAGTGTTTTCCAAGCAGAAGTGCTTGCAGTTTGCGAAGCCGCAAAATACCTTTCCAGATGTGAACTGACGAACAAAAACATTGACATCTTCATAGATAGCCAGGCGGCAATCAGAGCCATTTCGTCAATTGTCACGAAGTCCAAACTAGTTGATCGTTGCCGTAGTGAATTAAAATTACTCGGCGTAACAAATTCTATCACCCTTCGATGGGTCCCAGGACACCGTGACATTTATGGGAATGAAGTTGGCTTGGCCAAAAACGGTTCATCACTTGAACCGAGCCAAATTGTTCTCTGGGTACTAATGCCACTGGAGCAAGAAAGTACGGAATTCGCCAAAGTTTTCTCAAAGCCGCTAATAACAGATGGTCAACTATTGATACCTGTCGAGTTTCAAGAAGTCTTTGGCCAGATACTTCAATGAAAAAAACAGAATATTTGGCTCTGAACCTTTGGCACCTCATATATGGGAAATTTGATATTTTAGAATGTCATCTAATTGGTCAGTAATTGGTCAAGAAAGGTCAACTAGTCCTAGAAATTGGTCAGCCCTTGATAACTAGTTATAAAGACTTGAAGTTTCTCAAGGTCACTCAAGGTCACGCGCGATTTTTGGCACCTCATTTATGGGAAATTTACAAAAAAAAGATGCCATCTGAAAGATTTGTAGATAGTGATAAAAGGTCAACTATTTTCAGTAATTGGTCAGCTATAGTTTTTTTTCTATGAATTTTCAAAACTCGTTTCAAGGTCACAAAAAAAACTTTTGGCACCTCATTTGGGTCATTTCAAATAAACAAGTATGCCATTTGAAAGGCCATTTCACGGTCATAAAAGGTCAGCTATTTTCAGAAATTGGTCAGGCATAGTTTTTTTTTAATGAATTTTTAATTTATTTTAAAAAAAATTTCAAGGTCATAGCGATTTTTGGCACCTCATTTATGGGAAATTTGCAAAAAATATATACCATCTGAAAGATCTCTACATCTATATAAAAGGTCAGCTATTTTCAATAATTGGTCAGCGATAGATTTTTTTTAATAATTTTTTTTTTAAATTTCAAGGTCATAGCGATTTTTGGCACCTCATTTATGGGAAATTTGGGAAAATTGCATACATTCTGAAGGATCTCTTGGTCTATATAAAAGGTCAGCTAGTTTTAGTAATTGGTCAGCCATAGATTTTTTTTAATGAATTTTTGAATTTTTGTTCAAGGTCATAGCGATTTTTGGCACCTCATTTATGGGAAATTTGGGAAAATTGCATACCATCTGAAAGATCTCTAGATCTATATAAAAGGTCAACTACTTTCAGTAATTGGTCAGCCATATATTTATTTTTATGAGTGTTATATTTTTTTTTATCTAGGTCACAGTATAGATTTTTGGCACCTCATTTGGGGTATATTTGCATAAAATTTATACCATCTTAAAGGCCAGTAGATCGCGATAAAAGGTCAACTAGTTTCAGTAATTGGTCAGCCATAGACGTTTTTGTATGAGTTTTTGAATTTTCGTCAGTAGTATAAGAGAATGTTAGTAGCTAATTTTGAACATGAAAGCAATGCCTACTCATGTGCAAATTACCTATACAATCTAGTTGTTAAAAAACCATTGAAAAATTATTTTGACGCTAATAAGAGCTTGGCAATGGTAATAATCGAAGGTGTCGCCTTGCCAGCAATTTTTAGCCCAGGAAAATTAGACTTTCACTTCGAAAAAATTCCGACAAAGCTGAATTTTGGTAGAGAGCTTTGTGTTGGCGTGTTAACCATTTTCTGAAAAGTTCCGTAAATTTGAACCGGGGCTTAAATTTTTGGGGGGTGTTAAAGGAGGTTAAATTCAGTTTTTTTTCTTAGTTTCTCGAAAATTATAATTTTTTTTTGAAAAAAATGTGAAGATACAAAGTTTAGCTTATGTTATTCTACACAAAAAAGATTAACATACTTTTTTCATACAAGCAATAGATTCTGAGAAAATCATGGTGGATTAAATTTTGTCAAAAAATTTATTAAAATTTCCATAATCGATGGGTACGATTTGAGTTTGGCTGCATCTCTTCTTTAAGAAACCAAGTTTTTGAGGTGCCGGGGTAAGGGAATGACCGCCATCTTGAAAAAGAAAGTGTTTGGTTTAATCCACCATGATTTTCTCAGAATCTATTGGATCTATATCTATTTAAAAAATTTTTAAATTACCCGAATCTATCTATACTGTGACCTACATACAAATACTTTAAGAATTAATTAAAAAAAAAATATGACTGACCAATTACTGAATCTAACTGACCTTTTATGATGACCGAGTAACCTATCACATAGTATATTTTTTTTTGGAAAATTACCCAAATGAGGTGCCAAAAATCGTTCGTGACCTTGAATTTTTTTTTTTGTTTAAATCGTAAAAAATAATCTATCGCTGACCAATTACTGAAACTAGCTGACCTTTTATATAGATCAAGAGATCCTTCAGAATGTATGCAATTTTCCCAAATTTCCCATAAATGAGGTGCCAAAAATCGCTATGACCTTGAAATTTAAAAAAAAAATTATTAAAAAAAATCTATCGCTGACCAATTATTGAAAATAGCTGACCTTTTATATAGATGTAGAGATCTTTCAGATGGTATATATTTTTTGCAAATTTCCCATAAATGAGGTGCCAAAAATCGCTATGACCTTGAAATTTTTTTTAAAATAAATTAAAAATTCATTAAAAAAAAACTATGCCTGACCAATTTCTGAAAATAGCTGACCTTTTATGACCGTGAAATGGCCTTTCAAATGGCATACTTGTTTATTTGAAATGACCCAAATGAGGTGCCAAAAGTTTTTTTTGTGACCTTGAAACGAGTTTTGAAAATTCATAGAAAAAAAACTATAGCTGACCAATTACTGAAAATAGTTGACCTTTTATCACTATCTACAAATCTTTCAGATGGCATCTTTTTTTTGTAAATTTCCCATAAATGAGGTGCCAAAAATCGCGCGTGACCTTGAGTGACCTTGAGAAACTTCAAGTCTTTATAACTAGTTATCAAGGGCTGACCAATTTCTAGGACTAGTTGACCTTTCTTGACCAATTACTGACCAATTAGATGACATTCTAAAATATCAAATTTCCCATATATGAGGTGCCAAAGGTTCAGAGCCAGAATATTTACTGAAGCTTAGCAGACCTCAACTGTCCCTCCTGGTTAGAATCCTTACGGGTCACAACTCGATGGGAACCCACATGAGAAGAATGGGCATCAGCACATCTGACTTATGCAGAGGGTGTCAGGACGAACAGGAGGAAGAGGGCTCATCTCACTTCCTTTGTGAATGCCCCAGACTAGCTATAAATAGGAAAAATGCCCTCGGAGAAAACTTTTTCGACGAATTGGGCGATATCTCGTCTTTGCCACTAAAAAACATCCTCAACTTCATCCAAAGACCAGAATGGTTTAGGGAGGCACGTCAAACCTAAAACTTCCCCTTAACCTTTCCTCCTAAACTTCCCATTCCTACATTTCCCCCACCCTGGGGAGCACAAAGGATCCACTGAGATCCGAGTGGGGTGATGCGGCTTGCCGCATCATCACCCCACCTAACCTACCGTCGGGGCTTCCATTGACAAAAGAACATTTTGGACCAGCCAAAATTACTAATTTTGAATGATTTAAATTCAGAAGGCTTGAGTTCTGATGGTTTTTGTCTGTAAGTTTGTGATAGCTGAAGTAATGTGAAATCAATTTAAAGCAAGTCAACGTTATGTAATTTTTAAATGGAATGGAGAATAATACGGGGCTGGTGTCAGTTCTCCAATAAGAACAAAATGTTGAACTGGAACGTATTAACGTACTAGTTTAAGGACAACGTGAACAAGTTTATCGTGGGCAAAGCAAATATCTATATTTTATATACAATCTTAAGCATGAGTATAGTAAAATAAAAATCGTGATGACTTTCAATATTTGCATTTTCATTATTTCAATTATTAGGTGGTTGTTGATTTTGGAAAAGGGTGTCCTATATCCTTTAAAAAAAAGACTCTTTGATCTTGACACCCTATATGTTGAATGTGGGTGTGGGATACTGCACAAAAACTATGCCATCTGATTGGTCAGTTTTTTTTTTTTTTGTCCGTGGGTAGGTGAAAAACCTCCATAAGAATCTATGAAGACCGACAAATGCGTGCTCATTAGGCGTTTGAGATTCTTACTACACTAAAACCACCTCCACTTCCAAGATTGCAATTTATTTTTTAAACGAAGTTAAGTAACGTGTTGCAAGTTACTTTCCGGTGAAAATTCCTGATTATTCCGCAATTTTAAAGAAGTTTTCTGTTCACCACAACAGGTCGAAAGGTTTTGTTCTTCGCAGACGGCGTACTAAATTCGATTCTTCAAGAATGTCAATAATCGTTGAATTAGCGTGTTCTAATAGTCGATTTCTATGTTTTCGCGCGAAACTTTTTATTTCCTCCCGCACCGTAGGAATCCCGAGATCCCTATGAAGATCTTCGTTTATTATATACCACGGAGCATTTACAAATGACCTAAGCAATTTATTTTCAAACGTTTGTAAGTTATTTAAGTTTGTATCGCAGGTACAACCCCAAAGTTGTATACCATAAGTCCAAACAGGTTTAAGAACCTGTCGGTATAAAATCAATTTATTTTCAATACTAAGCTTTGAATATTTATCGAGTAACCAGTTCTCTTAATTTACTTTTTAGTTCTTCACATTTCTTTTTCACGTGCGGCTTCCATTTTAATTTCGCGTCTAGAGTCATTCCCAGATACTTTGCCTCATTTGCAAATGGAACACGAGCGGTATTAAGAAAGACGGGTAATCTATTTATTTTTTTTATACGTAAAGTCCACGTGGACTGACTTTTGTTCATTGATCGCTATTCGCCATGTTTTCGTCCACTCATTAACATTATTAAGAGCATTTTCTAATTTAATTGTAGCTTCGCTAATCGTTTTGCCTACTGCTAGTATTGCAGTATCATCAGCAAACGTGGCTACAATAGTGTCATCTGTTTGAGGTATATCGCGTGTAAATAAAAGGTACAGAACTGGACCTAATACACTTCCTTGTGGTACCCCAGCCACTATTTCTTTGAAATCGGAATAGTCAGTTCCGTGTCTTACACGAAAAATTCTTTCATTTAGATATCCGTTTAGAATGTTGTAAAGTCCTTCAGCCAGAACTTGTCGTAATTTGAATTTGAGGCCTTCGTGCCACACCTTGTCAAACGCCTGCGACACGCCCAAAAAGACAGTCGAACAGATTTTCTTTTCTTCAAGAGCTCTCTCAATTACGTCAGTAATTCTATGCACTTGATCAATTGACGAATGCTTGCTTCTAAATCCGAACTGATGTTCAGGTATTAATTGTTTCTCTTCTATTATCGGTTGCAGGCGCAGGAGTAGTATTCTTTCAAAAACTTTTGATATAATAGGAAGAAGCGAAATCGGCCTGTAAGACTTCTTTTCGTGAGATGGTTTGCCAGGTTTCAATACCATTATGACTTCCGCAACTTTCCATTGGCTCGGAACATATTCTAACCTTAGAGCGGCATTTATTATGTAAAGGAGGTTAATAAACCCTTTACGAGGGAGCATTTTTAAAATCTCTGCCGTTATTAAGTCATATCCTAGAGCTTTGTTGGACTTAAGCTTCTTTATTTCTCGTTTTAATTCAGCAAGTGTAGCATTTCTCGTTATCTCGCTTTCATTAGAGGTAAAATTCATATTAATATTTTCGTTGAGTTCTTGCCCATCAAACGGCTTAAATGTTTCCTCTAAGTAATCGGCGAATACCGTCGCTTTTTCTTTGTAACTTTTAGCCCATTCATTTTGGCTTTTCTTAATCGGAGGCACTGGAAGCTTTGGCTTTTTCGTTGTTTTTATAGCTTTCCAAAGTGAGTAGTTGGATTCTTTCCCCGCTGTCAAGCCTTCAAGGTAATTTTCAACTTTAAGGTTTTTGAAATCTGATATCGGCGTTTTTAGCATATTACTCAAGCGATTTAAATGAGCTTTGTGTTGAGGAGCACGGGTTTGCTGCCATTTTTTAAGTGCTTTTCGTTTCTCTTTCACTAAATCTTTTATTTCTTGCGGATATTTAATATCTTTAAGGCGAGGCATTAGCCTTTGATAAGGTGTGTTATCCCAAGCTGCTTTTTGTATTATATGAACAAAGGCATCTACTGCGTCTTCAAGCTCAAGAGGCGTTTGTAATGATACCCTTAACTCAACGTTGTCCTCGATATCTTTTTTAAATCCATCCCAGTTGGTTTTACTGTTTGTTAACCTGGGTGGTTTTTCAATTTTAACAAGGCTTTTGCTCATTGTGAGTACGACGGCAGAATGATCTGAGAAGAGGTCATAGCCCTCTGAAATTTCTATACGGTTAGAGGGTATTCCTTTTACCATGAATAAGACCTTAGATTTTTATCAACTGAAGAATAGATTTGATCCCCAACTGAAAAACCGTTCCCGAGTTAACTCAAGGTTAGTTTATTTTCAGGATTAGCTAACTCTGATAATAACCCTGAGCTGAAAAACTGGCCCTTCGAGTTTTAATATCATTGAACCAGTGATCTCCTACGTAACACCATTATGTTTCTCATTAGTCATGTATGTTAATACTCGTATGTATGAAAAAATTAAAAACTGTCAATTGCTACATATGCATATCATTTATACATTATATATAGGAATAGGTACCTATATATATATTTTAAAATAAACTATACTCCATAAATTTCATCAAAGATTTATTACCATACTCCCTTGGTGAACAAATTATGTAATAAGTTTTATTGAACTTAAGAATGTCACATGCAACAATAAATTTTATTAATTAGTTAACTAATTTATTGCTGACATATAATGTAACTAAATCAGCTACACATTATATTTTATTCAAAATAAACCAATAAATTGAGAGTTTCCCCATAACCTTAAATGCATAATATGTCAAATATTTATGACATGTTGTGATGTCCTTATACTTCAGATTCTGAAAATAAAGTATCAAAAACTAAAATTTTGTATGAATTTTCTGTTTCAATATTATGTGAACGGATTTTGAATACTTAAAAATATTATTGATGATGATGACTGCGATGATGATGATGATAGGTTGATATGAGAAAATGAGAAACGAAAATCAATTTGCACAATTATAATAAATTATTATGCCATAAACATGTCGACATTGTCATGGTCAGACCATGCGACATAACATGACAGGGCGTTCTACTGACATAAAATTGCTAAGACCCTTCACAGACTATTTTGAAGTATTTATGTATGTACTAGGTACGTACAAAATACACTGCATTGAAAATTCGAAATTCCACTGCCGCAGCAGTTTTCAAGGATGTGTCCCTTATAGTTTAGCATCAAAATTGTTCAATACACTCAGAAACACATAATATTCATTGAAATCCTATGCACAACTTCTATACAAGTTCAATAGCAACTTATAAAGTGAATGCTGAATACAGATGAAGTCCCAAATGAGTTTCAGGCAGCATGAGAAAACCATCATCAGGGCACTAACTATAGGTATATGCTATAGGTATACAACATTCTGTTGCACACATTGAACCACAAACACATACAAATATTTATTGATATGCAAGGATAAAACAATGAACCTAGCAATTTATTGAATTTATGAACAGCAATAGGTTGGGGAAATGAACAATCTGCGTTGCAGAAATACAAGCAAGTAGCAGCAGTAGCAGCAGCAGCAGCAGCATCGAGCACAGACGCATGCATATCTTTCGACAAATTTGCTGTTTTTGCATTGTGTGGCATGAAGCTAGATACAAAAGCCACAGTTTGTCGATACAAAACAGAAAAATATAAATAAATAATAAATATAACCTGAATGGCAACATGGAAGGATGTATACAGGAAACTCACAACCGTCGTCGTCGTCGTCGCCGTCGCGTCGTCGTCGGTCGTTGTCATTTAGTTGTTGGTGTAGGTGTTGTTGTGGAGTCAGCCTTTTTCTTTTTTTTTTTTTGGGTTTTGGGTAAAGGGTGAAATTCACCAATGTAGCAGATATAAAAAAAAAATATCCGTACCCGTAAATCGCTCCGGGGTCTTAGTACCTAATTGGTGAATGGTGGAATTAGTCAGAAAAAGGTCATAAAAGGTAAACTTGTTTCATTTCGTCATTTTCATTTTTAAAGTACTTTGCAAAGACATTGGAAAAATAATAGCAGCACTTTGCATATTGATGGATATTAAACAATTGATACAAAACTGTCTCTTATATAGCTGGTAATTAAAGCTTACTCTTTATGACCTTCTACGACCTTTTTGATTTTGTTATACCTTTTTAAAAATTCCACCTTGATATAACATTCTTAAACATTTTTTTTTGTCAACCAACTAAAGTTGTATATCATAAGAACTTGTCCACTAAATTGGGCACACTTCTAAAGAAGAAGAAGAAGGCTGCTACCTAGAAAACAGAAATGTATTTTCCAAGGAACTGCCTCTGCGAGGAACTGACAAGAGTATAAACTTGTCATGAATAAGTGATGCTTCTTATAGTCGTTCGGATTCGGCAAAAAATTGTAGGTCCCCTCCATTAGTGCCAACAAAACGCACACAGGAATGGCTGAGAGTTGAAAGTCACTAGGCCGCCCTCTTGTTCTCCACAAGCTGTTGTACTTACAAATTTATTTATTTAAACTTGTTGATGGATTCTGCAGAAATTCTCCTTATTCCATTGTCCTGATAACAGGAAAATAGAATGGTCTTTCTTGCTTCCTACAATAGATACCATTATTTCTCTATATCTTTGAGCATAACACGCAGCCATGAGCAATACAAAACAAGAAAATTTGCATTTTCCCAAGTATAAGCCCGGACAAATGTATAAGGATACTCTGCTGACGAAGTAGTTTTTTGCTATTCACATTCTTCCTTATTTTTTTATTTTTTTTTTCATTTGGCATTGGATGTCTAAAGATGGGTGAAAATAGTTCTATTTGCATGGTGTGAGAAAGCAAGAGGCGAAAGAAAAGTTGTAACATCTAGATATAGTAGTAGGTGTTGGGAGTGAAAAGAGAGAAGAAGAAGGAAAGAGCGAGAGAGAGAGAAAGATGCTTAAATGGAAGCTATATTTGCCCCCTAGCTAACATGTAAAGTAATTTTCAGCAATTTGCCGGTCAATCCCTTGGGTGGAGTACTGCGGACAGACCATATCAGAGGGATATACTATAATGTATTTATATTTATATATTTAGATATATATGTATATGCACTCACAGATGTGTGGAAGTACGATCCCTAGGTTAAGGGGTCATATTCTTAGCCGAAAAGTTAATTTGTTAGTAAGAAAAAAAAAAATACATAAAGTTATTCTTCTTTGCTGAGTGGTTTTAGTTTTTTTTTTCTCTGTGTGTCGAAAATAAGGTCATATAACCAGAAAGTGCTTGAGGAAATTATAAACTTCTGGGGATATGTATCAACTTTTGCTTTCGTTTAATATTTCCTTATATGTATCTACATATTTTTTTTTATTTATTTAGCATATTCTGCCTTTTTCGAAGTAGTTGTAAGAAAATCAGAAACCGGTAAAGAATGTATTAACAGTTCAATACTCAAGTAACAAGAAACCCATTCCAATACACCTACTTAAAAGGGTCCCAAACATCCTTCATTATCAGGTCATCAAGGAAAAAGAAAATGTTTTAGTACCTCTGTTCTCAAACCGTATTTCGCAGACTCCTAGGATTTCGGAAAACAATTTTCAGAGTTCCGCTGATTCTTGAAGTAAAACCAAAAAATAATTTTCTTATGTAGATATGCAGTTTAAAAAAAAAATGTCAAGTTACTTTTGGTGAAAATTCCTAGTTTCTTTTTTTGTATAATTGAAAAGCATAACGGAAGTAACATTTGCATTTGCATTTGCATTTATTCATTTCTTCTTGACGTTTAATCTTTTCCAGCTATGAAGTTTTGCAAGAAAACATGCTAGAACTAAAAACTGGTATCCGCCGAGATCATTGCAATATTACTTTCCAAGTACTAATTTTGACATCGAAAGGATACAAAATCCATTTATAATAAAAATTCAACCTTGATTTTGAAATATTTTACCTTTCATCATTTGAGCTGCGAATTTGCGACTAGTCGTGAATTTCAACATTTCTTACACGATGGCTTGATTTTTAAACCAGACCAAGGGGTTAAGATTTGAGTGTTGAGGCAGTATTTTCCATTCGCTCGATATATGCGAGTCAGTTAAAGTCATGTGTTTTGAGTTTTTGGAATTCATTGCAAATTTTTGGGTTCTCCGGATTCTGGGTTTTCGGGATTCTGGGTTTTCTGGATTTTGGGTTTTCGGGATTCTAGGTTTTCGGGATTCTGGGTTTTCGGGATTCTGGATTTTCGGGATTTTGGGTTTTCGGAATTTTGGGTTTTCTGGATTTTGGGTTTTCAGGAGTCTGAGTTTTCAGGATTCTGGGTTTTTGGGATTTTGGTGTTCGGGATTTTGACCCCAACGCTGAAAAATATTATTCAAAGTAATTATAATCCAATTTTTAAATTTTGAAAATTAAAATATTCACATTCAAAAAGTGCGACCCCTTTGATTTTTTTTTCAAATTTCAAAAGTTCTACCTAATACGCAATTTTTAAGCCAAAAATCAATTTGTGATCACTATATTCTCTATTTTTGTCAATTTTTGAACTTTTTTTTTCATATTTCTTGGATCTATGTATAATTTTACTTTTTTGAAAACGGTATTTCGTCAATAATACTCGTATTTAAGGGATATCTTGGATATATTCTAAGAAAAAATCGTATGGAGGAAAACTCTATCTCCCCCTCCTGAGGACAGTTTCTTAAAAAATTACTTTTGTTGACAGTAAAAAACCCATTTAAACTTTACAATTTCTTATAATTTTTCGCAGTTTTGGCCCGATATCCCTTATTTTGGAACAATATCTACATATGACTTATTTTAATGGAATATTCGGTCTCAAGATTGTGATCAAATATAAAATTTCAATTAAAGAGATTATTTAAAAAGCAGGTGATTTCGCAATTTCGCAATTTTGTTTTTTTTTTTTTTGTTTGGGATCATTTTTAGTGTTCCAGATCTACAGACTGAATGGGTGGTCCGATTAAAATTAAACTTAGTACTAGGTGCAAGGAACCTATATTTTTGGACAAAAACTGCAAAAATAATAATTAATACCGCTTTTTTAGCTTGATTGTCATATGGAGGCTTTTCGCCTCTACTTTATTTGAGCGAATTGAAATAAGAAAAAAAAAGTTGTGTGCAATTTAGGATAACATTTAAAAATATTTCGTTTTACTATTTTTGGTGGGTTTTTGTCTCCTTTTCCTATTTTTTTGATTTTTATAAAGTGCGGCCATTCTGTCCGAAACGCATAGGTGAATTTATTCGTTCATAAGGTAAATTGTATGTGCTTTTCAATTGTAGTACCTCGTGGATTGATAGTTAGTGCGTTGGATTGTCATACTGAAGGTTTGGGTTCGGTTCCCAGCTGCTGGCCACCTAAAAAAAGAAATGTTTTCCCCGAAGTACTGCCTCCAAGAGTATACTTGTCATCTTCTTCTCATCTAGCCGTTCGGACTTGGAAAAAATTGTAGGTCCCCTCAATTCCCGACAATATCACGCACTCAGAAATGATTGAGAGTTGTCAGTCACTAGGCCTGGTTCTCTACGAGCTGTTGCGCCACGAAATTTATGTTTGTGTTTTTCAATTACTTTAAAAAACATTTAGATTGTCTTAAAAGTTAGAGGTCACAGAAGTTATTACTTTCAGCATTTTATTTCAGCATCATATTGGAAGTAAATTAAAAAAAAAATGCGTTTGAAACCAATGAAATACATTTTGATATTCAGTAAAGAAAAATACAAAAATGCAAATTTTGTATAGATTTATGACATGATTCACAAGTACCTACATATGTGCAAGCCCTTAAAAAAATCCTGATTTGAAAAACTATTTTTTTCGCTGGATTTTTCTTTTATCAATAAATATATGTATTTATGTACACAGAAATCTTTTAGTCATTGTTATTAAAATACAGCTTTTTACTGTCATGAAATTGTTTTCAACATCTCGCCTGGGTAAAACTGCGCATTTGTGCACTTTTTCTCAAAATCCTACGAAAAAACGTGTCATCATCTCTTTTTATTATTTTTTTGTAAATATATAGGGTTGCTGAGATATTTATATTAAAATGATATCTGTCCCTCTAACAGTACAAAGTCAAAAGTCAACTTTGACACGCAATAACTTCAAAGATTAATAAACCTGCAGAGTTCGTTGAAAGCTCATTTTTTTATAAATAATTTTAGTATCTAAACATATTTTTTTCATGATTTTGTTGTAAAAGAAAATTCAATAGAGTTGTTAAATAAAAATTAAATATCCTTCTTTTTAAGATGATATGGCTTTCTTCTTACCTATGGTACCCTAAAAACATGGGTTTATAATGAGAAGATGTATCCAAACAAAAATTGAACAAAAAATGTTGCTCATAGATGAAATTTACTTAATAAAGTTTTTGCACAATTTTCTCTGAATCCATTGATTTTATGAGAAAAAACTAGCCTTTACTGTTTTTGGGTACCTACTTACATAAGCTATAAATTGTACCCCTTCACATTAAAAAACAAACTGATATGGTTTTCCGAGAAATTGAGAAAGAATTAATATTAACACCTTTCACTCCTTCTAAAACATTTTCGACAGGCCCAAAACTTTGGGTTGGTAGGTACCTACTTCTACAGAAATGCTCAAAACAAAGTTCTTCACCAAAATTCAAATTTGTTGGCATTTTTTTTTGTCGAAATGAAAATCTAATATTCCTAAGCTATAAAGATATTCTGACAAAACAAAAAATTGCGTGATTCAAATTAAGCACCTCTCTAGGTAGGTAGCTAAATAACTAAGTACCTACATAAATAAAATGCTTTCTCCACCTCTTGTTATTTAATAAATTCTACTATGATATCTATTGTTATTATTATGTACAAATTATTAAACTTTTACAAAAATAATTAATTCTTCAAAATAAGCCACTGCTATCTATATTCAGCGAAATCAGCTTTCATAATAATCATGACAACAATCCCAATCATTCACTTTCTTTTGATATGAAGGGTGCAAAAAAGTTTGACTTAATTATACACAAACCAATGCGCACTAAGAAAAACCCCAAAAACAGACAAAAGTAAAAGCAAAAGCAAAAAAAAAATACTTAACCGCTCAACCGAATCATTGAAACATCTGTACGGTTCCCATAAAATACTCGTACAAAAAAGTTTTGGAAAAAAAAAAAAACATTCAACCATATACACAATGCCACCACAATATTACCACATTTCTCATCACTCACTCACCCACTCCGGAACATAAATATAGGTATACCTACATAGATCGCAACTACGAACGACCGACATCTCAGCTCAGAACTCACGGTACTCACTCAATCTCGCCTAGACGCACATAAAGCATGAAACATAAAACAGTCATCATAATTTGTTTCAATCACAATCCTCCATTAATGGATGGATGGCATTTCTCCATTTTAATTCGGGGCGCTCGGGATTTTCTGATGTGAACTGTGAAACAGTTTTTTTTCGTATTTTTTTTTTTGTGTTGAAGTAGAAAAAGAATGTTTATTTATAGTGAGGTAATTATGTGGAAGAAACGAAAGATTCAAGAACCAAAGAGCTTTTTTTTTTGGGGTTTTTAGCCTTGCCACGCGTAGAAGTGCACCTTCCTTGACGTGATGGTGTCATGGAATTGGAATGGGTGAAGAAACATGATACAGTCATAATACTTGGTATCATACGATTCAAAACTAAGCCACGCTAATGATTGACCTTTTCAAACTCGTGAGTATATATAAATGTCGGCTTGTCATATAGTGACTATGAAGTTTGATGGTTATTAAATACGACACGAGGAGACTCTATGCTAGCCGTATACAGTTGAGATTATATAGCTGCCTAAGGGCAATCATCATCTACACAATTCGACACTTCCGGTAAAAAAGTACCTACTACAGACGCCACTAATAGAAGTGCCTGTAGAATGATATCACCATTCGTAGTTTGGGGGGGAAATAACGTTGAACATAAAAGTCGAAATTTTAAAATTACAATGAAAATTAAAAAAATGTATCTAATAAACCCAAAATGGTGTTAATAATGATAAGATAAACAAAATTGGTAGGTTCTTGATGAAGTTGCTCGCCTTAGGTGGCCTGTGTACAAGGGATTTTTATTGGGTCTCAAAATTCTGTCTGTCTATCCACTGAGATACAGCATAAACAGCTGAATCAAAACAAAGAGTTTTTTGGCCATTCCCCGAAAAGGGTTCTCGTATTTTTCATAGAACCAAAAATAGGCGTTCTTGCCCTGCAATTTCTTTAGAGATCTCATATAGGCTCATTTTTACCAAAAACGGATCCACAACTTTTCTTACAAAAAAATCAATAAATTAACTAAATTTTGAGAGAAAATTAATTTTGAAACGAAGCAGAATTTAACAATTTTAAACTCAAAACTTTTTGATGAAACTTAAATTTTGAAATTCTTTGAAATGGATAGTCTTAAAAACTTCACAAAAAAATGTAAGCACTAAAGTTTTTATGTTTTTTTTTTTTATTTTTTTTTAAAATGCATATTTGATCATGTATTTGTTAAAAGAGGTATTGTGTGGCGTTGTAAGTATTCGGACTTTTCAAGACTAAGTTTAATCAAAGGACCATCACCCCTATGGAAAGGGTGTTTTTTTTACGAGGTACAGAACTTTGAAATGGAATAAATTAAAAATGATTTTTTTAAATTGACATTTTTATCCGATGTTATCATATGGAAATCTTCAAAAGACACTCGGTAAGAATCGGTACTGAGTAGTGTGGGAACCACCGGTGAATCAGGACTAATCTATGAAAGATCGACAAATGTTTTTTTTTTAAAATTTGTAAATCACATTTTTTTCTTAATTCATAAATCACATTGTGGGAAGTTTAAAGTTATAACACTTTGCCATAGCTTTTAGCCCATCACCTCACTAGGCTTGGTTTTTCTTAATCACCGTACATTGTCTCGTACATTTAAGACGGTCTACATTTTAGAGTTGGTAAGACTTTGCAGTCGCTGATTGTGTGATACAGTGTATCTTTTAACCACTTCTGTAAACATTTCAATTTGAAGGTCAGGATGTAGACCGCTATTTCTTATAAACCAAAAGGCATTTACTATTCCAAAAATTTTTGGATGGTTTCTGCATTTGTTTTCTTTGTACAGCCCCATAGTTGGATGCCATTATGTCCAAACGGGTTTCAATACTTGCTTAGGTAGATAGGTCAGAGTTCTTTCCTAGTTACCAGTATATTTTTCTTTACTTCAAGTTAAGTTCTTTTCTTTTCTTTTTGATGTGCTCTTTCCATATTAGCTTTGCACTCAAAGTCATTCCAAGGTATTTGGCAGAATTGGAGTAAGGTACTGCTGTACTGTTTATAAGAATGGAAACATTGTTTGTTTTTTTGTTTTGTAAAGTTTATATGCGTCGATTTTGTTTCGTTTAGTTTGATACCATTTTCGCGTCCAATCACTTACTTTATCTACTTCATTTTGCAGCTTTTGTGTAGCCTTCGTAATAGATTTATGTGGCATCAATACTGCAGTATCAACATCAACGTTTGCCATAATAGCGTTGATGTCCACTGGAATATCCCTTGTATATAACAGATACAGGGTTGGTCCTAGGACACTTCCTTGTGGTACACCGGTTTCAATTTTCTTTAGTTCCAAGTAATTTTTGTTCTACCGTACTCAAAAGAGTTGGTTTTTAAAGAAGAATTTCAGTATTTCGTAGTAATGCAGTTTGTACTCAAGTCCCAAGTGCCAAACCTTGTCAAAGGCTTGAGAAACATCTAGGAATACAACCAAGCATACTTATTTTTCTTAAAGTTCCTTTTCCAAAACATACGTAATCCGATGCACTTGGTCAATCTTGGAATGTCTATTTCTAAATCCAAACTAATGGCTTGAAATTAGTATTCTTTCTTCTATTATTTTGCTAAGTCTTTTCAGGAGTCTCTTAAGGCCTGTAAGATGGTACTTCTTTTGGTGGCTTACCTTGTTTAGGTATAAAAACGACTTCTGCAATTTTCTAATGATGTGGCACATATTTTAGATTAAGGCTTATTATAAATTAGAGTGTTTTGAAGGCTATTGAAGGCATTTCTTTCAAAACCTGAGTAAGGAGTAGATCGTACCCTGGTGATGACAACTTATGTCCACATATGCTTCTATTAAAAACATTTGCCAGATATTAAGCGAAGAGATCAGCCTTTTGTTTCGGGTTTCTGATCCATTTACCATCTTGAGATTTTACTGGCAGGTCTTAAATCCGTGGTCTTTTTAGGCGCTTAGCTGCTTTCCATAAGGAGAAGCATCCGCCGTTAGATTTTTCAGGATCACTTTTAAACTCACAGATTCTTGTCTTTAGTTCGTTGTTAAGACGTTATGGACGTGAAACTTTCCTTATTCGATAGATAATCTTCTGAAATTTAAATTTAAATATGATTTCTGGCTATGACCTACACGGCTCGGGCATAATCTAAATCTGGAGGTCCAATTTCGATGATTTTTTCCAATATATGTGGCCGTATATGTCCTCTAAGGACTAATTATTCCATCAACCCATTTTGTGGATGTAACGGTATCTCAACATACACTTGGGGATTATCATCACTCCTAATACAGCAATTTTGTTTATTGACACAACCATTCAACCAAAAGTGCGCTTCTACGCTAAAAAAGAATTCGCGTGATACGTATTTCAAACAGAACCATGATATTCAAGATAAATTTATTCAGGCATCAGTTAAAATGTCAAACCAAACAAAAAATAAATCACTTGACAGCTGACAAAATGGCTGCAAATTAAAATAGTATTGCCAACTTAAAGTCTTATACCTCTAAAAAAAAACATTCTTTTCGAAAGTACCTTCAAAGGAAACTTTTTTTATTTTCGATTTTATAACAATAAAAATTATAAATAGTATTGTGTATCAAAATTTTCCAAAAAAAATGTATGGATATTGAAAATTCTTTTTTGAAAACTTTATACAAATTTTAATAACGAGCTGGTCGATTTTTTTTAGAACTTGGTACTTAAAATACAACTTTTTAAAACTTTTTAGAATATGTTAAAATATATTTTCGTTTTATGCAAAATAACAGAACCGTCCATACGAATAATGTAAAAATAAATTAAGGAAAATTTTATTTTTCTCAAAACCGACTCCCTCAATTTTTATCAGTTTTGTTTCGGTTTGCTAAAATTGTTCCTTAAAAATGTTTTATCAATTTGAATACAAATTATTTGTATAGAAATATTTATTTTGTTGTCAATTGCAAATTAGTGAAATTTTACCCAGTTTATCGGAGTTCATAATTTTAAAGAGACTGGTGCAATGTCCTTTGTGTTTTTATAATCCCAACTGATACCTTAAGAAAGCAGCATATTTTTAATTTCTTTAAGTGCAGGATGCCATGATCTTTTCATAAATATTTAGCACAAAATACTTAAGTATTTTCTTTATTGAAAAACTTAAACAGAAATACAAATTAAAAGTCCTACTTAATATCTACATAGCTACATTGTCCTTCTTACAACCCCTTGTGAAATATATTCATTAAAATATAAGAAACAAAATAACCCACATGACACAAAAAAATTGTAGGTAGGTATATTATGCTATATATCTCACTCACAAGTGCGGTAATTATTTCTTCAAAGGAAACCGAAGTTGAAGTAAAAAGAATAAATTAAAAGTCCTTGCAACCTTACATTCACGCCATCATAATATATCTCTAAAAGGAAAGGTTGCACACACATACATTTACATATATGCATTATACGTATATTATTTTCTTGTAACACGTGAGGCCACTTAAAATTACACCCAAGTTAAGTCAGCTCTCAAGAATCTTGTAACTGATTCGTGTCGTCCCATACATAAATTATAATATTAAACGTGACAATTTGTGTCATATTTAGTGTCCATTTGACTGTTTTTTTTTTTTTGCTGTTTTTAATGCGCTGAAAGCTAATAGCTACCTACTGTTATTATTTTGATCTGAGGTGTGGTTTCACTGTCAAAAGACAAATGTTGGTATTCTTTGTTATCGCATAATAATGATGTTTTTTTTGTTTGCTTTGTGAAGGACGAAGGAGTTCAATTAACAATCTTAAGTGAGTTGTCAGGTGAAGAAAGTTGATGAAACAATTAAGATTGTCAAAGGAAAAAGAGAAAGTATAGTTTGAGTGACTTTAGTGTGTTCAAATTAATGAACTGAGGTAGCTCAAGAGACCGTTGAAGGGCCTATACTAGTTATTTGTATCTAAATTAGTTATTTAAATGTAAATTATCATGACTTAATGGAGTTTAACTTTATTGATTTAAAAAAAAAATTGATATTGGCTGAGCTTAAAATGACAAATTATTAAATTGATATGTTTTTGAAATTTAATAGCGTGAATCAGCTCCTCCTTTGTCATCGTACTGCTTTTCTCCTTCGTCAAATTTCCGTGTGATCCAGCCCTATTGATAAAATAACGGGTGATTTTTTGAGAGGTTTAGAACTTTAAAAAAAAAAAACACACAAAATTCGAAAAAATGAATGAAATATTTATTTGAATCGATAGTTTGAACCTTGCAATTTAATGTTTAAAGATAATTTCATGCAAATGTTGACCGCGGCTGCGTCTCAGGTAGCCCATCCGCTGAGTCCAATTTTGGCATACTCTTTCACACATATCGGCCGGTATCTCACGAATGAATGCATGGATGTTGGCTTCCAGTGCGTCAATCGAAGCGGGCTTGTCCCTATAGACATTAGTCTTGACATACCCCCACAAAAAATAATCTAATGGTGTCAAATCGCACGATCTAGGCGGCCAACTGACCGGCCCGAAACGTGAAATTAACTGTTCACCAAACTCGCCTCGCAATTGCGCCATTGTTTCGCGTGCTGTGTGGCATGTGGCATGTGGCACCGTCTTGTTGAAACCACATATCATGCAAGTCAAGAACTTCCATTTCGGGCAAAAAAAAGTTTGTTATCATCGCTCGGTAGCGTTCACCATTGACAGTAACGCTGCGATTCGCATCATCTTTGAAGAAATATGGCCCAATAATGCCGCCGGCCCATAAACCGCACCAAACAGTGGCTTTTTCGGGATGCATTGGTAGCTGTTGCAATGCTTCTGGCTGATCTTCACTCCAAATGCGGCAATTATGCTTATTTACGTACCCATTCAACCAAAAATGAGCCTCATCGCTGAACACAATTTTTCGATAAAAAAGCGGATCCTCGGCCAGCTTTCCAAGAGCCCATTCACCAAAAATTCGGCGTTGTGGTAGGTCGGCTGGCTTTAGTTCTTGCACCAGCTGTATTTTTAAAGGCTTTACGCCCAAATCCTTCCGCAAAATTTTCCACGTAGTGCTGTAACAAAGGCATAACTGCTGGGAACGGCGCCGAATCGACATTTCGCGGTCTTCTGTCACACTATCTGATACGGCCGCAATATTTTCTTCACTACGCATAGTACGTAAACGTGTTGGTGGTTTAATGTCCAACAAAGTAAATTTGGTGCGAAATTTGGTCACAATCTTCCGAATAGACTGCTCAGAAGGTCGAGAATGCCGACCATAAAATGGAAGCAGCGCGCTATGAACATTTCGAACCGAGCACGAATTTTGATAGTAAAATTCAATAATTTGCAAGCGTTGTTCATTTGTAAGACGATCCATGGTTAAATTGCAAACCAAACTGAAGCTGTTTGACAGTGACACAAGGTACTAAACACACGTCAGCTGTCAAAACCAGTGTTGCCAAAACCAAACCAGCTAAAAAATCACCCGTTATTATGTTATCGTGTAACATTTTGACTTGAAATTAATGATTTTACGCTGCTTTTTTTTGAAAAATCTATAGGGTTGGTTCAGAAACACTGTTTCTAGCAAAGATTTTTAGCAAAATAAGGTAGTTACAAGTTTTGAATTTAAGTTTTTATTACATAAAATTCAAATTTATGAATTAAAAATAAACAAACTGTTTCTTTTTCTTTTCTTCCAGGTAAGTGTCCAGAAGAGAATAATAAAATTGGCTTCTACATATGTGAAAAAATTAATTTGTCCTATCAATCGGGTTGTAAGTATAAGTTTAGTAAGTAGTCGTAACTCGTGATTTATGTTTTGAAACCATAATAGAAAACTTAAGGTTATGGAATGATCGCTCAAGTGACTAGGGTGATTTAAGTGCAAAGTGATTTTAGCAAACTGTAATCAAGTTATTTGCATGAAAAAAAAAGACTTAAGAAACTGACAAATGAAAAAATCTGGAACTAATTTCATGAGACAAAAAAATATAAACCCTTCCAAATTCAAAAACGAATCTTCTGTTGAATTTAGCAGCAAATAATTATTAAGTTATTCAAGATATTTTTTTTTTCAAACTCCTAAATTCTTCATCAACTTTTGCATTTTTAAAATGAAAATTAATTTCACGAGAAAAATGCAATCACTCTTTTTAATCTAAGCAAATTTAAAGATTGAATGAATTAGCAAGTTAACATTTCTTGGATCTCAGAGGGCTCAGAGGGCTCAGAGTACTCAGAATCATAAATACAATTCCTCTAAAAAATTTCTCACTTTTCCTCTTAGATTCTGAGACAGAAATTTTTTGGATTCACTTGCTCAATATGTTTAGTTGCAGTAAATTACATCAGACAAAAATAAATAGAAAGTTGTTTTGACTTTTTTTTTGGGGAAAATTACTATGCTCTCAATAAATATAAACTGGCTAAATGTATAGTATAGCTATAGCCAGCATCTGACTAGTATGGCCTTAGAGCTGGCAGCACATTTTTGGGTTGAACACATAACCAACAAATTTAGTATGAGGATCTGTAGGTGCATATAAAGGGTTTTTCAACAGGGACGCTGCAAAAGTATAGATACAGGGACAGCAAACGACGCCATATTTCTTAAGGTAAGGTTTGCCATTTCACGATGGAAAGATATACGGGCCAACAACGAGTCGAAATTATTAAAATTTACTACCGAAATTCGGAGTCAGTGGCCTCAACGTTAAGAGCGCTACGTCCAATTTATGGTCGTCATAATCGTCCTAGCAGATCAACAATTGAGCGTCTAGTGGAAAAATTTGAATCCACAGGCACAGTTAAAAATGTTCACGTGACAGTGAGACAAAGAACAGTCCGTAGTGTCGAGAATATTGCTGCCGCTGAGTCTTCAGTTGCAGAAAGCCCAAATGTGTCTCTCACACGTCGTTCTCAAGCATTGGGCATCTCTGTGACGTCGTTGTAGCGAATTTGGCCTACATCCTTACAAGGTTAAATTGACGCAAGAACTGAAGCCGCTTGGCTACCAGAAGCGTCGTATGTTCGTGAATTGGGCTGAGCAACAACTTTAAAATAGTTCGGATTTTCATCGAAAAATCATCTTCAGCGATGAGGCTCATATTTGGCTGAATGGCTTCGTCAATAAACAAAATATGCAGTATTGGTCAGGCAGCAATCCACACGTTCTCCATGAGTCATCATTGCATCTCGAAAAAATTACGGTTTGGTGTGGTTTATGGGCCGGCGGCGTCATTGGGCCGTACTTCTTCCGTGATGATCAAGACCGGCACGTTACTGTGAATGGGGATCGCTACCGTTCAATGATAACCGAATATTTTTGGCCCCAATTGGATGATATGGACTTGGAGTTCATGTGGCTCCAACAGGACGACGCCACAAGCCACACAGCAAATGTCACAATCAATTTATTGGAAATTAAGTTTGGAGAACGTGTTATTTCACGAAATGGTCCAGTCGCTTGGCCAACTCGGTCGTGCGATTTGACGCCGTTAGACTATTTCCTGTGGGGTCACGTCAAGTCTATGGTCTGTGCCAACAAGCCAGCGACGATTGATGAACTTCGTACTAATATCGAACGTGAAATTGCAGCAGTATCGGCCGATTTATGCTTGAAAACTGTCGAAAATTGGGTTCAGTACCTGGACTTCTGCAAGCGTGCCCGTGGTGGCCATACAAAAGAAATCGAATTCCATACATAATGGCATCGAACGTACTTTCACAGGAATAAAGAATTTTGTTGATATCCAAACCCGTTTTTGTTTTATTTAAAAAAACTTTTGTAGCGCTCTTATTGAAAAACCCGATATTTTGACATCTAATTCAAAAGTCTGGCAAGATATTTTTGGCGCCGGTGGTGCTGGTAAGGGCAAGGGGTTGAAAATAGCGGTTTTAAGCTATTGTGTTTGGACCCATGCACTTTAAACAACTTATTAAAAATCGTAAGAAATGCTCTGTTACTTTTTTTAAGTCCACAGACTTTATTTTTAACGATTTTAAAAATAAAACTCAAGATATGAGCTTTTGAAGCGAACCCTTTTTTCAATTCTCCAAATATCTTTCGATAGGATGAACCCAAAAAGCTTTTATCTTGAGTTCTATTAATCGGATCGTTAAAATTAAACTCTGAGGACTTAAACAAATGTCAGAGCACTATTTCTCATTAAAAAAAAAAAATTAAGTGAAGTGCATGAGGCCCTCACACATTAATCTGAAAACCTCTATTTGCAACCCCTCGTCCTTATCATGGGCGCCAAAAAAATCCTCCCAGACTTTTGAATTAGATGTCAAGATGCATGCATCTACTGATCCTCATACTCATTCATTTTTTGGTTATGTGTTCAACCCAAAAATATGCTGCGGTTTCGTTTCATATTGTCTCGCTATCGTTTCGTTTGCTGTGGAGCCGATACCGGTATCAAACGATTCCGATAGTGGCCAGCCGTACGGTCTACTAGGATACTAGTTTGCTTAATAGGTGAGTGGTAATGGCAAACCCACATAATTTAAAACTCACTTGACTTGCAGGTGAATACAAAGAACCACGTCCCGTCCATGGCTTTTGACGGTAGGAACCATACAGTAAAAAAGCATCTTTATTCAGCTCTGTGTCAAATAAAAATCTTTCAATTTTTGCCAAATACCTCGAACTTACATTCACCGCTCCATAGAACTCTGCTGAAATCTTCTTCTGTCCATTTTTTTTAAAGCCTTTAGGTCCATATTTGTCCATTTATGTTGTTTTGTGATCGCAGAAAGAGTTTTCGAACAGCAACTCGTTCAAATAGTCTTGGCCTCTGATTGACCGGTGTCCAAGGGTACCGGCTCACTCTGTATTTTATTTATTTTAGCACCTATTTCGGGTGCTATTTTCGCATATTTCCTTTGCTTGTTTTATTGCTTTAAGTGTAGGGCCCCTTGTCGATTTAGGCCGTCCCGGAGAAAGGTTTATCCTTTATAAGTACGGTTTAAACGTGCTCTTCAAAGTACTTTTGATCTGAAGGTTTTCTTTTCATCCTTTGGAACGGTAAGGGGAGGAGGCCTGAAAAGAACTTGTTTTCACATTGGAGGTTCAGGGGCAGGTATAACTACTCAAATAATATAAAAAAAAGTAGATGTGATGCTCTGCAATTCTTGGTGATCCAATTATTGAGTTCCAGTCTCGATTTTATGCGAAACTTAGTGTTTTTTGAAGGTTTACGTAAAATGCTTGATTTATAGGTGTATTAATTGAATCATTAAGATAAAAGCCTTTTTTATATTTGTTTAAAAGTGAATTAAAGTAGCGACCAATAACACAAAAAAAAAAATAAAATAAACCAAGCTTGTGTAAGCCCCCACACCACCCCTCTCAAAGGTTGGAAAAAGGCCAATATTGAAACCAGAGTCTTTTTGAGTATTTTTACCCAATTTTTTGAATGCCCACACCCCAATCCTTAATCATCTGAGTTATCTCTTTTGGTGGCCCTAAGAGAGGAAGTCTGTTTATTTGCTAGGAGGATAGAAAGTTAGCCTGGCTCAGAAAGTACCTAGATAAATATGAAGTTTGTAGAGAAATCAGTTTTGTTTTTCAATTATACAAAATTTGTATATAAACTTCCAAAAATAAAAATATAATACAAAACTTTAACAAAACTAATAACAACACATACAACAAAAACCCTTTTAATTAAAACAAAAACCAACAGTACAACAAAAAATTAAAAAAAAAAAAAAAAAAACAAACACCATGGCATTAATTGAAATAAAACGTCCTTTAAAATTCCATACAACTTTTAACTAAATTTATCTGTGTTCTAATCTCAGCCATAAACCACATCCAATACGCATTTGGTGCAAATATTTTGCATTAAAATGCAATACCTTCCAGGTGGTATCTTCTTTTTTTTTTTAATTCTAGAGCATGGTAGAGGTAACAGAAAGTTGCAAGTACAAAACCGCAGAAGCTCCACCATCAGTGTGCCAGACTGCCAGACCGAAAACCCTCTCTTTCAAGTGGGTAATCCAATTTTCTGTTCATTCGAATTCATTGCTATTTCAGATACCTTTCTAGACCACTGGCCTGAATAAGTAAACTTGTGTCCTTCTTCTATCACCAGGTATATGTATAAAGTAGCATTGCTTCGTTTAGAGACCACTGCAAAGGCCATACCGCATTATACAATATACATATATATTTTCTACATACACACACATGTATAAATGTAGGTAAATGGAGTCCTTTCGTGTAATGTACATTAAAGTTACCAATTCCTATTTATGTTTTGAGGGAGTATACGGTATGGCATTGCAACTTTTAATCTCCTCCATAATCCCGAAGGTGTTGTCTCAACAAATGGTCTCGCGTATACAGGTATAAAGCCCTGAATATATGACACTATACTACACCTACTAAGTATATTATATTTGTATAATGTTACACAAAAGTTCCTAGAGTTTCCGGTCGATGATGTGCTGTTTTTGATTTTGTTCAACTATTTTAACCTCTAGGGAAATTTAATGAACTGATGTTGGTAGCTTCATGTCCTGCCTGCTATACATATACACAAAAATATTGCAACCAAGACACCACCGCACCGGAAGGATGTAGCATCACAGAATACAGATCGCAAATTAAGAGTCCTTCCGAAGACAACACTTACCAATCGATTTTAACTCCAATTGGGATGTTCAAGACAGAAGAAAATCAACCAGAATTTTTGCTGATTCGTGATTTTCTAGCAAAAGCCCAGTTGAATAAGAAATACCTACCAAGAGATATCTTATTCTCATTATGGTCTTTTCAGTAGGTACTTTAAGTGTTGCAATCTAGGATTTTTCATGTGTTTTTATGTTTTATTTTTATATTTGTGTTTGTTAGATATCTTATATTAGAATAAGGTTTAAAGCTCAAGTGAAATTGAAAAGAGTGAACAGATTTATTTAAATACTTTTATATCTAAATTGATAGAGACCAGTTTTATCAGCTTTTTCTGATCGGATATCTGTTTCTATTAGTAATCCTTTTCAGCTTGCGAAAAGGTAGGATTTTCGTTGTTTTGTGTGTCTTAAAATAATTGTTTATTCTGTTCGAGAGCACTTAACATAGCTTAAATGAGTTAAGTTCACTTTACTCAATCACGATAAAGGCTGATATGTCATTGTCAGTTGGCCAACTAATTCGATTCAAATGGAATAACTCTACAAATGTTTTCTTCGCAAGCCTATTAACGTCACCATAAAAGGAAATACTCCAAAAATATCAATCTTAATAGTCAATGGAAGGCTTTTCAAGTATTGGAAGTGAAAAAAAGAGTGAATTTAATGTAATAACATCAGAAACACACTTAAGCACTGAACTGTCATATAAAACTAGGAATCTGTCAAAAGCTCTATCTGTCACTTAGGTTCTTACTTCATCGATTGGTGATTTTTATTTTATTAAATCCTCCTTTACACTGGACTTAAAAATAATAAAAAATTATCGATCATTATTATAACTGCAGAACCAAATAACGGGTGATTTTTTAGCTGGTTTGGTTTTGGAAACACTGGTTTTGACAGCTGACGTGTGTTTAGTACCTTGTGTCACTGTCAAACAGCTTTAGTTTGGTTTGCAATTTAACCATGGATCGTCTTATAAATGAACAACACTTGCAAATTATTGAATTTTACTATCAAAATTCGTGCTCGGTTCGAAATGTTCATCGCGCGCTGCTTCCATTTTATGGTCGGCATTCTCGACCTTCTGAGCAGTCTATTCGGAAGATTGTGACCAAATTTCGCACCAAATTTACTTTGTTGGACATTAAACCACCAACACGTTTACGTACTGTGCGTAGTGAAGAAAATATTGCGGCCGTATCAGCTAGTGTGACAGAAGACCGCGAAATGTCGATTCGGCGCCGTTCCCAGCAGTTAGGCCTTTGTTACAGCACTACGTGGAAAATTTTGCGGAAGGATTTGGGCGTAAAGCCTTTTAAGATACAGCTGGTGCAAGAACTAAAGCCAGCCGACCTACCACAACGCCGAATTTTTGGTGAATGGGCTCTTGGAAAGCTGACCGAGGATCCGCTTTTTTATCGAAAAATTGTGTTCAGCGATGAGGCTCATTTTTGGTTGAATGGGTACGTAAATAAGCATAATTGCTGCATTTGGAGTGAAGATCAGCCAGAAGCATTGCAACAGCTACCAATGCATCCCGAAAAAGCCACTGTTTGGTGCGGTTTATGGGCCGGCGGCATTATTGGGCCATATTTCTTCAAAGATGATGCGAATCGCAGCGTTACTGTCAATGGTGAACGCTACCGAGCGATGATAACAAACTTTTTTTTGCCCGAAATGGAAGTTCTTGACTTGCATGATATGTGGTTTCAACAAGACGGTGCCACATGCCACACAGCACGCGAAACAATGGCGCAATTGCGAGGCGAGTTTGGTGAACAGTTAATTTTACGTTTCGGGCCGGTCAATTGGCCGCCTAGATCGTGCGATTTGACACCATTAGATTATTTTTTGTGGGGGTATGTCAAAGCTAATGTCTATAGGGACAAGCCCGCTTCGATTGACGCACTGGAAGCCAACATCCATGCATTCAATCGTGAGATACCGGCCGATATGTGTGAAAGAGTATGCCAAAATTGGACTCAGCGGTTGGGCTACCTGAGACGCAGCCGCGGTCAACATTTGCATAAAATTATCTTTAAACATTAAATTGCAAGGTTCAAACTATCGATTCAAATAAATATTTCATTCATTTTTTCGAATTTTTTGTGTTTTTTTTTTTAAAGTTCTAAACCTCTTAAAAAATCACCCTTTATTATCGAAGACTTCTTTCCAAAGAATCTGCTAATCTATTGTGATTGATTAATCTTCAGTTGATGTATATATCCATTATATTTTTAAATCTCATAAAATAAATTTTAAACCTTCGGACTTCACCCCTTAAGTCTCATTTTTACTACACAAATAGCAAAAAATATTTTTTAACTTGAAAAATATTCTTTTAAAAATTATTTCGATAAATTCAAAGTGGCAACACTTAAAATGACAAAGCAAAAAAAAAAATCTTAAAAGAATGTACTTCACAATGCTGCACACCAATAAGTACACAATCATAATACCCGGTGGATCAATTTCGATTAAGACCTGTTTCTGATTCGATATCACGTTCGGATTAGAGATTCTCTTGTGATGCATTTTTTTTTTATTCTTGAAACTTGAAGCCCTTCATAAACGGGGACAATCATCATATATGCATCGATTATGGTGTTCTTTGAATGGCTATGTGGTTGTATGGGGATTGCAACAAAGTGGAAAGTGCCCAAGAAGTGGTGAAGTGGTTCTTCTTGAGCTCAAAAATATTATCGATGAAAATTAAATTGAAGAGATGCGGTTTTCCACTGTGCACCAAAAATATTCAATGAAGGGGAATTTGGCCCAAATGCAAAGTAGGTATTTTAATAAAAAAAAAAAAAAACGAATTAAATAGAAAGTACCTATCTTCATCCTATATACCCATATAGAGAACGATATTGACTATTAAGGTATCAAAGAATCGATTGTGCTGCGATTAAATTGGAAAAGTTTTCTTAAGTGAGCTTTTTTTTATGGTTTATTTCTCAACACTTTTATTTTTTTTTTTTGAAGGTTTTAAGTATTTGATTGTGGTATGAAAAGTCTCAAGTATTTCATTTCTGTTCTACAGTTTTCATTTTAAAAGTAGGTATATACGTTTGGTGGAATAAAAATGGCATCCATCAAAGATGTTTTTCATCAATAAAACCGAGCAGAGTTATTGTACTAGGTACTAGGAGTTGACATTGATTTATTTATTAATAATTTTCATGGAAAAACCAAATTAATTTTTGTGTTATCGATGTGGTTTGCGATGATTCTCCTAGTGATTTCGCATGTTCTTCAGAGGTATAATTTATAAAAAGCTTAAATCAAAGCTTTCAACAGCTAACCCCTTGAAGGGTTGCCGTAATATTGATTTAAAGAATGAATTTGATTTTCATGATTCAGAGTGAGATTAAATACCTATTGGTATTTGAACAGATAAATGCCCTACTTTCGATATAAAGGTACATATGTGTAGGTGTATAGGTAATTACTATATGTAAAATGGGTGAGCTATACAATCGTAAAAATCGATCTCGAGAATTTGAGCAAACTTGACATTATGTCAATAAGAATGGCGAATAAAGTGGGCTTCACAGTTTTGTCTTTTTCTGATTGGCCGCAGCCAGAATAGCTGGATCAACTTCCAACAACCCGATAAGTTTTTACAGTTGTTTGTTTCAGTAACAAAAGTAATGGGAGTTACCTACTTGCTTAAAAAAATTTTGCTCGAGATAAAAGAAAATCATGCATTTTTCCAAAAAGTCGTATGCAATCAATTTCCAACGTTTTCTTGAAACGAAAAGGTAACAAATTTTTAAAATTTTTTTTTCTATATTCAGTCTAATAATATTATTTTTTCAATTTTATTTAAGATATTCAAGAATTAAAAAACGTAGATTATAGGTAGTATCCCTGGGTAATATGTTACAAAATTTTCCAAAGAAATGTTTTTTTTTTCAGATAAAAGAAACTAAATTTTGTCTTTGAAAGTTCAAACTTTGTACATTCCAATCAGTAACTGAAAAATTAACAACAATTCTAACGGTAACGCTTATATTAAAACAAAATATGGACTGCAGAGCCTGTCAATATCAACCTGTCTTTATAGTAAGTATAGTTCTTCAAATAAAGGGTGTTAGTGTGGTTTTCAATCTGGCTATCCTTTTTTCGGCGTTGGTCTTTTTGATAGCTGTCATTTGCTTTGTGCTCAGTTTGGTTCGCCATTTTATAGCGAATAGATTAACTATTGAACAACGTTTCCAAATCGTTCAAATTTATTACCAAAATAATGGTTCGGTTCGCGCGAAACAATCAATTTATTGAAAGAAGCTTTGGTAAGTGCACTATCATTTAGCATGCATGTGCATTTAGCATGCCATGTGCTCTTAGCTTAAGAGATTAAAGAAATCGGTTTTAAGTGTTTGATTATTAAAGCAATGAAGAGTAACAACTTAGCTTACTAACTTAAACTAGAAAAGAAGTAAAACTTAATTTTAATTAACTTATTTTCTTTTTTTTTCAAATTTTGAAGTTTAAAAATTATTTCTTAAAAGTATTTACTAAGCTTATTAAAAATAAAATAACAGAATGGATTTTTGGTTAATAAAAGCTGTAGTATGACAATGTAAGTGTTGCCATTATTTTTTAATGTATATACAGTAGACTCACAATTTAATGAATCTCAGAATAGTGAAGTATCCACAAAAGTGAACACACAACATTTTATATAAAAATTAAGTTTTTATAAAAATGTCTCGTAAGCATTTAACATTGATTAATGACACTAGAAAATGTTTCCTTATTTTTTGTTTTAACCTGATCGGAAACTTTTTTAACACATTTTCACACAATTTCCAACAAAATGTGCATTTTGCACCAAATTCATTATTAGAAAACCTTTTAAAGTTATATGTTAACAGTTTATAGCTCTCTCACGATAGTGAGAGATCGGAAAAATTTAATTCAGGTAGAATAAGAATCTCTCACGATAAGGACCTGAAAAGATACGTAAATCGAATCATTAAGGATCCATTCAGTAGGGTATAGTGAAGTGATTAATTTGTTCATTCAATTCAAATAAAATTGATGCAGGTGGGAGCTTACATAAAATTATTTATCGTCCTCTGAATCTTGCGCTATTCTTCTTCTGTTTAATGGAAACGATCCCTCCCAAGCTCCATTTTTTTTTGGAGGAAGTCTCTCATCTTCAATCAAGACGAGGTCTCCAATTTAAATTTGCGGCTGTGGCTTAAACGTTTTTGGACGTTTTTGAAAACGTGCTAAGTACTCCGATTGCTAACGATGCCAAAAAGCTTTCAAACTGATTTGGTTAGCCTTCTAACGGTCGAAATAGCTTGTTTTACAAATCGTAAGATCCGGCTCGAAGGACCAAATGTTTGGCTGAACAGCCTTATTATTATTATTTTTTTTTTGTTATGTAATAAAAACTTCACACAAAATTGACAAATAAAGCACACTTTTTTTGGGCATAGAAAAAGATAACACTTCTTATTTTGTTGGTGGTAGAAATACAGGTGACCACGACTGACAGTTTTGTTCCGATGACAGCTACTTGACAATTTGACGGTGGTTATAGATGGGTAAACAATGGTGACTTCAGATACTGGTTCACACGGAGTGTTTATTGTGGTCGTATACACCATGTTCACACAGGGTGTGTTGAACAAATGGAAAAAATAAATTCTAAAAATATTTCGGCCAACACACATGTAAATTGGTGTTAAAAAAGGGATACAATTTTGATAGTATTTGATTTCAAAAAATTTAGGTTTTACAAACTTTAAAACAACTTAGAAAATAAAAATAAAAACTGTACTTTGTTTTCAGTTGTCACCTTTTCTTCTTCATCACTTTTTGGTTTTTGTAAAATTTTTCTGTTAAAATTTTATTGTAAATTTTTTCAAACCATCCATTTTAGAAAGTTTAATTTTGAACAAAAAGATTTAAGAGCTATACCAAACATATTGAAAAGTGGCCAGTTTGATCGGTTTTGGTTTGAGGCATGCTTACCTAATTATAGACCAAAGAAATATATTTAGTAATAAAAATCCATTTTCCGGTCTATTGAAAAGCCTGGTTATACTATTAAACTATTTTACAACACCTACATACAAACTTTATAATAATAATCATTATAAGACTCCTTCATTCATGATATGGATTTTCAAAACATTAGCTCTGTTCCGATACAATAAAAATTTTCAAATGAATAAACAAACAATAATACATAATTATAGCTCTTTTTATAAACTTTCTCATAATTTTGATCAACTTTTCTCAAAATAAAATTTATTATTCAATTTTGATGAATATTATTTGATATTTTGTTTATACAAATTGATCAGATCACACCTTAACTTAGCGTCTGTTTAGCATTTTTAATAAAATAGCGTTAGAAAATGAACCCATTACAACATCATCTTGATTACAAAACCAATAAAATTCAGCAAAAAGCTCTTATAATTTGGATCTTTATATGTAAGTAATTCAATGACCCGTGTGAGTAAAAACATTACCACCCGTGGTGATTCATTTGTCATTTCATATAAAATGCACAATCTTGGATTGTTATGGTGTTTTATTTTTTTTTTTAGTTCAACAACATTTTAAAAGGTATCGCATAGCAAGCTAATGAATAATTAATTTTTCGATATAGTCAGAGTTGGGCGCCATCAAGAGACGACCAGTCATCCATTAGTTCCAGGTATTAAAGTATGTATGTATACCCCATGTATGTATGTACAGACATATATATACAATCAGTATTAAGGAATGCACTCTAAATTGATAATATATGTATAATGTTGTACCTTCATATGCCTTGCTCCACATGTCCACATTTCAATGACTAACGATTGAAAATATTTGATTGACTCTATCAAATGAATCACTTTATAATTTGAATTAATTTAAAAATCAATGAGTTCCAATGAAGTTATATTAATATTGTTATCTGTGTGCTTTATTAGGTGTAGCTTGATTTATTAAGCTTATAATAATTTAATTAAGTTTAAGATCTTATCTGAATGTTATACTATGCGTTGCTTAATTCCAAAAGTTATTGACTATGGAAGTTTAGATAAAGCAAGTGAAACCAAAATAAATTAAAAATTATTGAAAGAATCCCTAAAATGTTACGCATTTTATCTTAAATTTTTAATTTGTCCAGCTCTTCAGTCAAAGATTTTGGTTTTGGGATTTTAATCCCATTGAACTAATTAAGATGGAAGAAAAGTTCAACAAAGTTGATTCCATCATAAATTTCTGCTGTTCACTGCGATTGTGCGTCTAAGCGTCTGTGCGTTTGTACATCTATGCATTTGCTGTACATCGAGCTAGAGCCTAGACTATGGTTTAACGGATTTGCTTCAAATTTGGTACAGAATATTTTTTCCAAGGATTCCTTTGTCTATTGGATATAAATTCGATTTTTTGTTGTAGTTAGATAATCTGTATAAGTGATAAGCCATAAAACAATTTTAGTTTTTCAAATTTCTCCTCAAAAGCCCTTAAATGTTTTGTCAAAAATCATAGCTGATAAAAAATCAAAATTTTTGTTTTTGAAACCCTAATTTTTTATCATCTCCAATTCACAGCCAATATTCAAGATATAGCCTGGAACTAGAAAAGCAAGTATGTATAACCCCCTTTTTGTTGATTTCTTTTGTTGTTTGCAATTTAATAATGAAGTTTTGTAGCTTGAATTCAGTTTTTCTAAAGGTGCTCACTTAGTTTTCTCCATTTTTATATTTTTTTTTTTTCAACATTTCTTAAGGACAATCAAAATAAATTCCTTCCACAACTGTTCATGGTATTCCCCATTGATCCTCTTGTACCCATCACAGAATTTGTAGAAACATATACAGGAATAACACGACACAATACAAACAACAACAGAAATAGAAAAACAAAAACTCACACAAAAAAAAAAAAAACAACAATGACAAACCAAAACAAAACACTACTAGAGTACAAGTGAGGATTTGTATCATCATTATCATCATACAGGGATGTAGGTACATATATGTTCGGTTTCGGATAGATTAGGAAGCGCTTTTCCACATCACCATCATCAGAAAATAAACATTGAAACTTCACTTGAGTTTTTTCACAAAATCCATACAAAGAACAAATTTAACTGACGAAGATGCCATGTACCTACTCGTATCTTATGTAGTTTGATGTGGACCCATGGGAGGGTCACATAATATTTCCTTTCCTTCCTATAACCGACCCGTCACGAGCTCAGGGTGGTAAATATAACTGGCTGGGGGTATAAAGACAGAAACTATGCTTGGGAAATAGACAGACATCAGAGACAGTCAAGTCATACAGTTGTACCAAATTGAAATACACCATTTTGTGCTAGAATAATCCGGTTCGATGATAGATAAGCATGAGTCGATTTTCAAGCCTAGCCCCTTTCCATATCTTTACTTTAAAACTTCAAGGCCGTAGATAGAAAAATATTTTTAAGGGGTTTTCATTGGATATAAATTTCTAAGGCGTCATACGATAAGAAAAACAATAATCATAAGGGAGTTAAAAATTGGGACTGTTTACAATGCCCTTGCATTGGGCGCCATTTTATTTCGTTGGTTTTAATTTTAAATTCCTCATTATAAACATTCTTCTGTCTGATTAAAATGATCTTAAACAAAGCAAAATTTCATATTGAATGAATTAAATAGCATTTTTTTGTACTGCCCTTGCATTGGGCGCCATTTTATTTTATAAATCGACAAATTATTTAAATTCAACACAATTGCAACCCAAGAGTCAAACTGATCCGCAGATCCCCTATATATAGGTACGCCCTTGCAGAATTCCATTCCTCCATTTCATTTTCGCTCATCCTGTGATGCTGCAAAACTCTTAGCTATCTGAAGGTTAGCTTGTTTTTATTCCCAGAATCATCCAACATGTCCACATATCCACTTTTTCAAGGTAGATGTATGTATACACAGCAGTGTACCTACTGTTGTACAGTATATGTACACCACATAGATCCTTTGTTTTATGTCGTTGTCAAAGTCACGGTGTGGGCACACAATCTCTCACTTGCAATTTGGTACTGACGATGGATTCCCTGCGCCAAACTGTGTAATGTTGCTAATGGATTTCTCTGTACTTGTATTGCGATGGTAATCAATTTTATGGCTGCAAGCTCTCGGGAAAACAGAAAAAAAAAACAAAATTATTTTTTTTCTGCGATGTTATCTTTGGATTTTTTTGTTACTTCTTCTTCTTCTTCTTCTACTTTTTCTTCTTCTTCTTCTAAGGCAAGGTTATAGAAATTGTTAGATTTGTACGTTTTGTACGTGTGTCCTTATCCTAAGATATTAAAAAAAGGAGATAACTATATGTTGGTATTGAGGAATAGACAATTGTTAGCAAATAAAGTATTTGCCTTTAAAAACTGCATTTCTTTGAGACAATTTTTTATTTGTATCTGTTCAAAATTTTTATAATGAGCCTAAATTTTATGGTTGAAATAGCTTGTAGTCTAACTGACAATAATATGGAAAAAGAATAGAGGTCAAAGGTTGATTGGTCACTAGCATGAAAACTCACTCTTTTTACAAATTCAAACAAAGAGAATTCTGGAAGGACCTTTAGCGGAAAAAAAACTTGAAATCCAAGACCACAAAAGGCTACCAACTACCAACAACAATAAGAACCCGTGGTATGATGTTCAATGCGTAGCGCTGAAAAAGGTGACAGAAAATGCAAACAAGAGCATCAAGAGAGGAGTATTGAGCAAAGAAAAGAGAGTAGAAGAAGACCCTGCGTTGAAAGAAGAGGGCGTACGCAGTATTTCAGCTGAGGGAAATTAAAGAGTATCGCGATCCAATCAACAACCGAAGATTTTATAGTAAAGTAAAGCAAATGGTTGATGGCTTTAAAACCGGAACGGTTTTTCAAAACAGTGAAGGTAACCTAGTACCTAATTACCGAAGCATAAGGAATAGTAGAAGTACCTACTCAAACAGCATTTCCAGCATCTGCTGAATGGGCATCAGTTAGAGCGAGAAATATGACGAAAAGCAAGCCCAACACCAGTTGAAGACCAAGTACCACCACTCAGTATAGAAGAAAAAGACTTGGCTATAAAGAAACCCAAGCACAACAAAGCCCCAGATCTTGTGGTTTACCAGTGGGGCTCTTCAAGCACGGGGCGATGAAAAGGTGCATGCATCAACTACCAAGTTTGGGTACAAGGAATTATGGTCTGATGACTGGTCTTTTAACTCTAAATGTCCCATCTAGAAAAAAAGTAATCCTATGTCTTGTAAAAACTATCGGGGCATATTTGGCTGATAAATGTCACATAAAAGATTCTTACCCTGCGGCCACACGAGCCAGTACTGGCTAGCCAATTAGCTACAGACATTGACTGTCAAATTCGTATTCGAGATGTATTTGCTGTGACGTAGGTGGCATGCTGTCCTGGCTTCTATACTGGCCATTGTTCAGATGTTAATCCAAATGGAATAATTCTACTCCGATTTTAGGGAAAGAAACATAACTACTACGATATTTCACTCTTTCAAAATTAAATGAACTAAAAACACACAATGCTATGCGACAAAACTTGCAAAAAAACAGAACGTTTTGAATGTTTTGCGTTGGTTTTGAAGAACCTTTACTTGTTTCTGTAAAAGCTCTCCCAAACCAACGCAAAATCTTCAAAAAGAAAACTAAAATTTTACTTATCAGAATTAATTAACATGCGGCGTTAAATGAAAGCAACTACGCTGACGTGGTGTGAATTCCACAGAATATTTATTCACTTTGGTTTGGGAAAGCCTTACACACCGCTTAATTATTTCATTCGCGAATTTTTTGGTTCTCTTCTCGAATGTTAAGAGGACCCAAAACACAACACGAGACGGACACAATGACCACGATATTGAAAACCACGTTTGGACTTTTTAATCTATAGCTTATTTTAACCCTTTTTGAAAAATTCAATTTAAAAAAAAACTTTGGCGAGACTATGGCGAGACCAAAGCGAGATGATGGCAGAACATGGTCAATGCAAAGAACCAAGTGTAAATGTGATGGTGAGACCAAAGCGAGACAGATTCCCGTGTAAATGGGCATGGCGAGTAAGCCAATTCAAACCGAGTTCCAATTCGTTTTTCAAAACAACGCATGAAAAATATAAAAATTTTTGGTTAAACTCGGTTGAAAAATTTTAGGTTTGATATCACTACTTGAAATTAAAATATCAAGAAAAGTGAATAATATAAAATTCAGTCTTAATCTGGATTTAATAACTTAAACGACCTCCTAAATGCAGTTTAAACCCAATTGCATTAATCGAGTGAATAATATGGGCGTCAACAAATTTATTAAACTTTGCGTTCCTTCTTTTTATTTTATTAATATTTTGTGAAAGAATATGTGAGTAAACTCTAGTCCTAGACCTATTTGTCCAAATCTGCTCCGAAAAAGTACTGCCGAGTCCTGTTACTGGCTGCTCCCAACTGGCTTCCAAAAAGGCAAGCCAGTTGATAAGCCAGTTGCTCAGACATTAATAAACCAATGTGAGTGTATTGCGACTAGCTAGACAGTACTGGCTCGTGTGGCTTCAGGGTTACAAACGTACTGTGTGAGAGTCTTAAGCCTTTCTGTAGCTCTATAATTGGCAAGTACCTGTGTGCGGCTATTAGGTTGACCAAAGACCATGTATTCACTCTCTCAATCAAATCCTGTAAAAGACCAACGAAATTCAAAGAGACATACCTTCTATTCGTCGAATTCAAAGCCGCATATGATTGCATTGTTAGCAGCTCTATAAGACAACAGCTGAACTTCGAATACCGAAACAAACAGATCAAGTTGTGCCACGTAACCATGAAAATACGTGATGCAATGTACAAGTAGGTAAAAATTCTTCTAAACCATTTCAAACATGCATAGGGTTTCGGCAAGGAGATGCACTAGAGTGTGATTTTTTCAATCTCGTTCTAGAGAAAATAGTGCTCAGGGTAGGCGTTAATACAGATGGCACTATTTTTAAGTGACCTGTCCAAGTTCTATAATATGCCGATGATATCGACATCATCGGAAGCTCCCAACAGACCGTAATAGAGGATGTTGGTCTTCAAGCTTCAAAACGAAGACAAAATAAAATACGATCTATTAGCAAGTAATAAAAGATCTGTCAACCGGCTAGGACAATATGTCACTGTTGATAGCAAAAACTTCCAAGTAGATTAAAGGAGTTCATCTATCTCGGGGAAAAATGAATTTCACGACCAAAATCATAGTAAAGATCCGCCGAAGAACTACCCTAGTAAACTGGTGATATTTCGGTTTGGCGCAATAAATGGGTTTAAAACTCCTCAAACGAAAGACGAAGTGCACGCTCTATAAAATCAATTTACTGTTAGTCCTGCTTTATGTTGCCGAGTGTTGGGTGATAAGCAAAAAGGGAGAGCTGATACTGGGTTCCTTCGAAAAAAAAAATTCTTCGAAACATATTTGCTCCTCTAAGTGAGGAGAGTGAATGGATTAAGGAAAACTCTATGAACTGTATCAAGATGTGGGTATAGTCCAGAAAATCACAACACGTCGACTGCATTGGTGCGGACACACCGATCGAAAGAGCAATACTGCTCCAGCCAGGAGAGTCCTCAAATCTCATTTTGCAGATTTGAATGATCGAAAAAGACCAACTCATTGCGGTACCTGGATGCCAAAAAGATTGATCTTGATGACTGGAAGCAGTGTTCTCGGTATCGTAAAGGACGGAATGCTGCCGTCTCTCAGACTGCGGCCCTTCATGGATTGGGAACTGGATAAACAAAAAATATTTCCAAAGGGGTATATCCTATACATATACAGTTATATTATTAACTCTTTCATTAAAACTACCATACATCGATTAACTGTCACGTCTTAATTCAATAAGAAAATAAAATTGACTAGCCTTATTTAGAAATGCCTTAATTTAATTCCTTGCCTAAATGTCACTTAATGTTAGATACTCCAGAAAATACTTAATTTAACAACGAATGATCCCAAAACATTCACTATGCTTAGGCTTTTGATCAATCACTCTAGAAAACCTACAACCACATCAAAAAAAATAAAAAATACCTATTAATTCAAAGCAACCTCCTTTCGCATCACCCATACAAAAGAGTTAAAAATGTATGTACCAAGTTTTTCAAAGATTTAGTAACAAATTTGACCCAGTTATTTCTTATTTCCATCAGTTCATTCTTTGTGGTAGCATTATCCTAACTAACTAAAGCGGATATGCACAAGCATAAGCAGTCCTTTTGTTTCAAATTATACAAAAATATGTAAAGCCTACAATTCACTATCGCTCAAGGCCTATATAGAAGAGATTAAGATTTTAAATTGATATCACTCCATGTTAGATTTTCTTTCTCTTTTCTTAACATGTTCTTGTTCATCTTTTCCTATCCTACTATGGTAAAGTATTTTTTTTTTCTATTAAATTCGAAAGCGATAAATTTTCCGAGCGCTAATTTCTAAGTTTTCCATGCAAAATTCTTTTAAAAGAGAGAGAGACAGAGAGAAAAAACGGGTCGACAACGTAAAAAAAAAAAAATTGCTAACGTTTGGTTGTTGCATAGGAAGTTTTGTTAGAGTAGATTGGCAGCAGTCAGAAGAAATTCATAAACATTCCCTCTAATTCTTTTTCTGAAAATTTATTCAATTTTTCAGAGGAATGTGGAAGGGGATGGTGTTGGTGTGAGGAGGTGTTGGGGTTGGTAAGTCACATCAGAAACTGAATGTTGGACGAGAGTTTTATAGGTAAAATAAAGTAGTGGCGGAGGCGATGGTGGTGGCGTGCGGTGTAAAAAAATCTCGGATGAACATAAATTTTTGTCAGGATGTTCTTTTTCTTTGTACATATTATACACACTCTCTTTATTTTCCACGGTTGTCGGTAAGAAGAAGGAAGGATTTCTTTTGGTATGGTGTTTCGCTGATATACATACATACACACACAAACGCATAGAAATACCATCATAAATATAGAAATTCCAAGTCCTCACATCCTTGTACGTGTGTTATTACGTTTACATCCTTTAAAATCCATTAGAGTCTTTGAAGTCGGGAGTATTTATACGGCTATGTACATATTTTGGTACGGATGTTCATACCTATATAGCTGTATGTATATAGTTTAGTTACTTTCCTGTAACATTGATTAGACGGAAAAAAATAAGAGAGAATCTTATTTGGGTTTCTTTTATGATGTTTTCATCGACGAAGACGGAAATTGATGCTTTTTTGAATTTACATAAATTAAGGAGTTACTTTTTACCTAAAACCGGGTCTACATCGATACAAATTTGAATTGTGTGCTGTGTGTGTAGTGAATGTTACCGGCGCAAATATTTTGTATGCGTATCAACTATAAGTAGGTAAGGTATGTATGCGTATGTTCAAAATTTACATAATAACAAGTTATTATGTTGTATATCCTTTTCCGATACTATTAGAAAATTTTCTAGGGATCTGTTTCTTTTTTCATTTACAGAAAAAATGTTAAATGCTGTGTTTCACTGCAAAACTAGTAGGACCCACTTTTTGCGCAATAGGTACAGGGTGGCGCACCAATTGTGCTACAATACGAAATTCAAATAACTTTTTTTTTAATCGATGTATTTCATTTATTTTTTTTTATTGGTTAGAAAATTAAATTTTATTTTAAATAGTTAGTTGTTTTTAAAGATTATAGACCGCAAATGACCTCCACGCTCTCCCACGCATATGCGGCACCTGATCAAAAAATTATTCATTGCGGCCTGAAGAGTTGAAGTTGGGATCGCCTCAATTATTGTCGTTATGGACTGCTTTAATTCAGTTAAATTCCTGGGCTTCGTTTTATACACCTCTTGCTTGACATAACCCCATAAAAAGAAGTCTGGTGCAGTCAGGTCAGGTGACCTTGGGGGCCAGCGAAGAGTGGAGTTCCTAGAAATTAATTTGTTTGCGAATTTTTTGTTTAGCTCCGCCATAACTGGTCTGGCTATATGTGCAGTTGCTTCATCTTGCTGAAACCAAACGCTGTTGAATGGTATACGTCTTCGGCGCAGTTCTGGGTAAAAAAACTCCTTCAACATCTTTAAATAACGGTCCCCATTGACAGTAACGGTTACACGGTTACGTTTTCTTCAAAGAAGTACGGGCCGACAATACACCTTGCTGAAACTGCGCACCACACAGTGACTCGTTCTGGGTGCAGTTCCGTCTCATGGAGCATTTCTGGATTAGACTCATTCCATATACGGCAATTTTGCTTGTTTACATTGCCGTTAAGATCAAAATGGGCCTCATCAGACATGAACAAACAATTGATCAATGTGTTGTCTTCTTCGGCCATTGATATCATTTTTTGGCAAAATTCCAGGCGAACAGGCAAATCCTGAGGGTTTAACTTGCTAGTAATTTGGACTTTGTACGGAAACAAGTTTAAATCGTCATGAAGTATCCGTTGTAATGACCGTCTACTAACTGCAATTTGCCCCGATAAGTTTCGGGTCGAAACGCTCGGATTGGCCTCTATTGCAGATGCTACTGCTGCGATTGTATCCTGAACCCGAACATTGGCATCTCGATGGTACGGCCTTCGTGCGATGCTTCCAGATTCGGCAAACATGTTTACAAACCTCATAATGGTCCATCTACTCGGGGGATTACTGCCAAACTCCCGCCTAAATTCCCTTTGGACGGAAATGACGGACTGCAAAGCATGGTACCGTTGCACTATCCAAATTCTTTTCTCCGTATCCCAAGCATCCATTTTTATAAATCTTAATAGTAACCTACAAAATAAAAAAAAAAATAAGCCGATTACTCACACAGAAAAAAAGTTATTACGTTTTATTTTTGTAGCACAATTCGTGCGCCACCCTGTAGAAAACTTACTCAAATTTCTTAAACTGTTGAATTTTGTATGACATCATTTTTTGCTGAGACAATATCTCATCAATAGCCAAAGCCAAAAGTTTTTTTTTTAAGTCAAACAAAAGATAGACCATGCAAAACTAAAGCATTTAACTGTCTCTACAAAAATTCATTCATGGTGACCTTAAAAAAAAAATACGCAAAAATATATTTTTGTCTCGTGTCATTTCTTGCAATAATGCAAACATGGTATTGCAAAAAAAAAATAGTAACAAGTGAATTTCAAAACAAGAAACATAAATATGTAGAATGCTTTTTGTTTTATGTTATTACAATCACGCAAACTTAAAAGTCGCAAATTAAAATCTCGCAAAATATTATTGCATTGTATTTAATCAAAGTCTTGCTTGAAATTTCTTAACTTCTGCAAAATAAATCGAGTACCTTCTGTATATACCTTATTTTAAACTAAATTGTTTTTCATATAATTGCTATTGTTTAAATTACAATTTCTTGAAGAACAAAAAAAAAAAACATACAAATTAAATGTATTTGTAATTTCGGGTTGATAGCTTGATTGAAAAAAATACGTTTTGCAAAACATGAAACCTTTTTCGTTTTTTAGTTCGCACAGTGTTTTATTTTTAGCGCGTAACACAAGCGATGTTAATGAATGAGAAATATAAATTTGGTAAATTTTGATTTGCGAAATTTATATGCGAAATTGCCAAAAGCCAGAATTTGTAATTGCGAGATAATGAATAGGGGGATCATAAATTTGAGAGATTTTCTTATTCGAGACTTTGTTTTAAAGAATTCCGTGCCCAAAATCATAAAATGTTGAATAAGTGTGACAAATATAGCCCACCCTTAATTTTTTTTAAATATAACCCTAACTTTAAGTCAAATTAATTTTATTTAATAGTCTAGGAAATCAGTCTTTTTTAATTTATTTGTAAAAAAACAAACTTACCAAAAAAATATTTATATAAACTTAAAGTTATCTCATTTTCAAGTTTTAAAAAAGTGTGGCTAATATTTTGATATTAAGTTCGCCTAAAATGGCTAAAATTTGGAAAATTTGAATGTCATTCAAAAACTTTAGCAAAAATTCGCCCTATATTCGATGGCGAACTGTAATTTTTTGTGACTTTTAACAAGTTCGCAGTTATTAATTTTTAAATTTCGAACTTTCGAGTTGAGTCAAACGTTCGAATCGGCGAATTGCAAGTCATAATAGGGATCTATATGTTTTTGAATTAATTTTTTTGTGATATGTTTTTATATTTATATATTCCTCAATAACTTTTAATTTTGTGTTATTCTTTTGTGATCCTATTTATTTTTTTTTTATCGTTGAAAAAACGCATTGCCTCTGGGGGTAATGAAGAAATGTCTTTTTCCACCAAAAACCACAATTGAGAGGCTTTTATGATGAAGCTCGCGCAGGGCGCTAATTTATCTTGGTCCGGCCCTACCTATGGTCTACCTGCTGTTATAAATATGGCCGGGGTTTATTTAACATATAAAATACTGTTCCTCGTTGTCAGTGGCAGTCTTCATGAGCAGCGGCATAGCTACCTTGGGGCAAACTGTGGCGTCGCGCCATCGCCAGGGTCCGGAGCTTTGAGCTCCCGAGAGACTGACAGAATAAATTTTTCAAAACGAAAATGAAATTTTTTCTAATCTTTAAGAAAGTTTGGTTTGGTTTGTTGTGATGCAAAACAAAAAGTTCCATAAAAACTTATACATACGATCATACACGAAAAATGCCGCTTTGACTTTGCTTGTGCAGTCAGGTTATAATGGCTGAGATTTCGATATTTTTGTATATTATTTGAAAATGATTCCACTCTTTTTGGACAGAATTAATTTCATCTGTATTAGATATGTGTAGAAAAAATGACATTTGATTTTTAATCCAGTTTTTTTTTCTTTTTGTAGTTAATTGCTTTTTTCAGTGATTTTATTATTGCTTCTGGTAACCATTTATACTTTTGCGTTGTGTTTTTGAAAGTAATTCGATGCCACGGAAAAATTTTGCTTTGCATCAGCAGCGAACTAGTCCAAAAACAAGCTCTATACCATTAAATGTATTTCACTGCCGATGCGAAAAGGAATTTTCCCGTAGCATGGAAACGGTTACGAAAATACATCGGCAATTAAAATAATAGTTGGTATTTCTTGCAGGTGTAAAATTCATATTTGCTCTAACACAAAAAATCTTTACGAAAAAAAAAAAAAATTTTCAAGGCTAATATTTTTTTCGAACTTTCATTTTTTCAAAGCAAAATTTTGTATTGCTAAAAAAACTGGGTGAAGGCCACAAAATAAATTGGTAGCACCAACGATTTTTGAAACATTTCCAGTAACATTTCTGTTCTTACCACACAATGCGCCAATGTTTTTGAGTTCTAAAAAAAAACTTCATGTACGAACTTATATACCTGAAAGACATATTTGGTTGATGGTTTTTAGCAAAAATTCCTATGTCATTACATAATATCTACTAAGCTTTAATATTTTTTTTTAAATACGAAATGAAACCAATTTTTGCTAAGGGACCTCATTTTATTTTCTGTCCTAGGGCCCAGCCCATAAAACTACGCTACTGTTCATAAGTGCAATATTGTGCACAGATGATACAACGCAATTTACCCAAGCTTTGTAGAACGGTTATTATTGATTGGAACTTAGAATGCAGCTTGCTCTAAGCTCAAAGAATTTAAAGTGTAAAAAATAACGATTTCACTGAAAAAAAAAATTGTAAGGGTACTAAAACAATTTCACCCAAGAAAGTAAAAACCCAATCAACTCATGGTTTTTAAGTTTTTATACTGGTCAGACGCCTAGAAGACAACGTTTAGTAAATTGATTCGCTATTGGAAAAATATAGGGCGGAATTTTTACACAGTACACAAATAGAAGGTATTATATTGCGCAGGTTGTCTAAAATGAGAACTGTCAGAAAGAATTAAAGATGGTCGTTCTCGTGATATTTTTGTCGTATTACAACAACAACAAACACAAAAGAAATTATTTTAATAACACTAAAAACCAATGTTCTTATTGTCAAAGTAATAAAATAAAAACTATAAACATTAAATATGTCGAAACAATTCTATTTTCTTATCAAGTAACAAAGGAATACACACATAACATACAATAATTTTCAGTCAAATAACGCGGGATCCACCATTTTCCACTAATTTTGAGATATGCGCAGAACTGAACAAAAATGAAAACGCTAATGATATTACCTTCAATATGTGTATCGTGGAATTTTTATAACTTAACGATTCAATCTACAGTAGGCGCTCGGTATAGTGAAGTAATAAAAACCAAACCTGTTCACTCTTTGTAGATTGTTCATTTTTTAGATGGAGTTTTATAAGACTTTCTAAGGATGAATTTGATCTGATCTGCAGATTTTGTTCGATGCATATGTTTTATATTTACTTAAATGTAAAAAAAAGCTTTCAATCAAGCTTGAAAACAAAAACAGAAACAATTCTTTAATGTTCTTAAGTAATGTTCAATAATTGTGAGAAATTTTTATAAAAAAAAATCAATTTTTAAATAAACTTGTGTGTGTTCACAGTTGTAATAAATCGAGCGTCTACTGTATTTTGATTAAATACTCTTTCAAAAAATTTATAATTATTGTCGTTGAAATAACTTGGCTTGTGTTCATAGAAAATTTTGTCGATTCTAAAAACTTTCTTATCATTTCCGAATTTTCTTATCGATTCTGTCAGTTTTTGGCATTCATCTTTATTTCTGCGTTCTTTTTCCATGAATAGTTACCCTTTTGTCACATGTGTTCTAGTAGTATTCGGTTATTTGCTTTTTATGAAGTTTAGAAAAAAATTGAAATGGCGTTTGGACCAATTGTCATAAAGGAGAATAAACAAAGCAGAAATATCGGTTGTTTGACACATTTAATGAAACGATAAACGATTTTTCTAGAATCGGATTAAATGTTTACATTGAACGATTTTTTCAATGAAGTTTTTGTCCTTATCCTCTAAATATTTTATTACTATCCCCTTAATTTTTAACCGAGATTTCTCACACCATCAAACAAATGACTTAAGACTTGGCATTAAACATGTATGATAAAAATGAAGACATATTAAAAAAAGTGAGAGTTTGTTAGGAACTTTTGACTGACTTTTTATTCACTTCACCTATGAACAAAACATCGTCATTGAAAGATTTTTATTTCAGAATAATAACACTTGCTAAATAGACATAAAGGGGTTTTCAACAGGGACGCTACAAAAGTAGAGCGACAGGGACAGCAAATGACGCCATATTTCTTGCCGCTCTTTTGACATTTCTCTTCAGTAAGGTTTGCCATTTCATGATGGGCATCTTTGTGATGTCGTTGTGGTGAATTTTGCGAAAAGATCATCTTGGCCTACATCCTTACAAGATTAAATTGACGTAAGAATTGAAGCCGCTTGACCACCAGAAGCGTTGTATGTTCGTGAATTGGGCTGAGCAACAACTTGAAAATGATTCGGATTTTCATCGAAAAATCATCTTCAGCGATGAGGCTCATTTCTGGCTGAATGGCTTCGTCAATAAACAAAATATGTAGTATTGGTCAGGCAGCAATCCACACGTACTCCATGAGTCATCATTGCATCCTGAAAAAATTATGGTTTGGTGTGGTTTATGGGCCAGTGGCGTCATTGGGCCGTACTTCTTCCGTTATGATCAAGACCGGCACGTTACTGTGAATGGGATATTTGTTTGCCAAAATTTCTCAGCAAAAAAAATTAAATAATTTGGATCCGCAACTATTTTCATGCGGATTTTAAATGCCTAAAGTTATATAGAACTCGGATGGGTTCGGTATTCACTAATCTAAAAAAACTAAACTACATTTCGACATTCCTACAGTTTTGCTCCAGCGGATTTTCTAATAGTGAAAACTCGAAAATTCTGCCGGATGATATCCGTAGCCTATTCAACGAATTTTGTAATAGGGGTGAATATTTTCTGATACAAATTGGCAGCTCAAACTCTTACTCGCTACCGTTTTTGGATGTTTTTGATATCTTTATTTCATGATTAAGTCTTGAGGTATTATGATACATAATATTAAAATTTATTAAAAATATTCCACTTAACAAAAAAAAAAAAACAATTTCAAAAGAAGTTAATTTTATAATCAAGCTTCTTAAAAAGTAAAGTATGTAGAATAAAAGGTGCATTTGCTGGAAATCTATAACTCAGATTTAAGAAGCTATACAGGCTACACAGTTAACAATCCTAATGCCCAACAATCTTTGAGAAACTTACAAAGATCTGATGTTCCTTTCACCTAAAAAAATCAAAATAAGTGGTTGCGGGCTTAAATTTAGGGTAGGTACTGTATGACTAAAAAACAAAAGATTGAATGGTTTGTTAGAAGCTCTGGTGAATTCGGTAGGTACTGAATTATTATGGGACATAAGAAAAAATATATCACAACTAAAATACTGTATACTTGTTTTGAGATACAAAATTTAACCTAGCTTAACCTTTTCGGTCTTTAATAGAAAAATGGCTTTCATTCGTATAAAATGATTATAGAGGAGCTTAATTTTCTAGCACTACTTTTTACCTATTTCAATCTCATCTAAGAAAGTGACAATCTAGTGGTATTCTTTTTTTATGGGCCAATTTACCGTCATGCTATGCATTTCCTTTTTGAGTTTATCTCTATTTAAAAAAAGGACACCCTTATAATAAGAAAAAAGGAGTATTCTATATAGAGATACGTATATAGCTACTATTTTGAGTTTTGAACTTTTAATTTGCATTTTTATCCTGGTGAATGCAATTTTTTTCTCTCGTTGCATTTTTTTTGTTTGTTTTTTTTTTTTAACCATCTCATTTCGGTTGAATGGAAGTGCGAATGCAAGCACTGTTCTTCCACTTTCATATATACTACAGCCAGGATGGTGATATTGTGGGTGGAATCAGGAATGGCGAGTGTCTGTCAGAACACAAAAGGCAAAGTCAGGGCTAAGGCTATACAGTTTTATGGTATTGTTAGGAAGTGGCTTTTGCTTTGTTCCCCACTCAAGTTTCGTTGTTGTCTTCAGGATTTTGCTATTTTTTTTTATTATTTTGTTTTTATATTTTTTGTTTGTCCTCTGGTTTCATTGTTGCTTTGTGGCTCATGGGAAATTGCTTAAACATTTATTTGCATTTTTTCTTTTTAATATTTTCTATACTCGTATATTCGTAGAATTTTTTTTTATCCTTTAAGCTGGGTCTAGATTTTGTTAAGAATTCTGTCCCATTTTTTCCATGACTCTTTTTTCGTTTGTTTTATTTATTTTATATTTAGATTTTAATTTTATTATTTTTCTTGTATAGTACATTTAATAGATATACATATTATACTTCCAGCCTAGTGACTTGATTGAATTAAGAACTTAAACGTGCTTGTTTGTTGGTAGGTTAAGCAAGCGCCATTGGGGATCTTATTATGGTTTTCTTTTTCTGGGCATTTGAATATTTTGTTATTTATTTTCCTCACAATTTGATGTTGGGTTTGATTTTTTTTTGTCTTTCTAGAGTTGCTTTTGGAGATGTATCTTAGGTCCTTTAAGAGTTTCATGTTGCTATGATGATTTTTAGACACAGACCATAAGATTTTAATTAAATTAATTTGCTGTTATACCGTAAGGACATTTTTTTTTGTATACCTACTCTTTATTCACTGCGGTTATATACATAGCTACGGGGAAATGTCTGATGGCTTGTCTAGCCTTTTATAATCTTCACACTTGGGATTTGGTTGTTTTTTTTTTTTTTTTATTTCGTTTTTATATGAGAAAAGTGCAAGGATGCAAGTGATACCAGTAGTATGAAGGTAAAACTAAATAAGGGTGAAAAAGAACAATCTAATAAAATGAGTAACTAAGTTACGCTGGAAAATACGGCTTTTAATTTTATGATTCACTTATTACCTTATGGCTAAAATACTTTTTTTTATTCAAGTGAAGTTTTAGAACGAAATTATTTATGGCATTTTCTGGCCAGAGATCAATCCATCCATACCGAAAGATTTTTTTCTCGGATGAGGTGTAATAAAGGTTATCTGGTGGACGTGTTGTTTTGGCATCGTCTCTCTATTACCAAATACCTATTACCAGATACCAAATCACCATTGTAAATTACACAATTTTCCTTGTGCAAATGATAAAACATTATTATCAAAATAGGTGTTTTCTTTGCAGCAACGATGCACAGTGCGTCGAATGTTTGGAGAAGGTGGAAAAAAATCGATCTTTCCAGAACTTTGAAAAAAAATTTAATGTTGTAAATATAGTAATAGAAAGAGATTTTGCAGAATAAAACGAAATTTTCGCGCCCCCTGCCACGCCTACTTTTTTATGGGTTTTCATCTTAAATACGGCTTGCATGACTCGTATACAATTTAATGAATTTGATTTTCTAGATGCGTTCAAAAATACAGAAAAGTGTTAGACCTCCTATCCACCCACTGCCACGCCCACTTTTGTATTGTTTACTTTGTATAAACCACTTGTAATATTTGAAAAATATTTCGGAAACTTGAATATAAGCTAGTAAGTTGAAAAACATAAAATATTGTTAGCTCTATTCGCCCCCTCCCACGCATTCTTTAAATGAATTTGTATGCGTAAGAAATACTTCACAAATTCATGGTTTTAGATTCACATATCTCCGTTTTTCCTCTTTTTTTGACGCTTCCAAAAATGGAGTTTGAAGTCTTTCCCGAATAATTTCTGGTTCATTAAGAAGCGATACATTTTGCAGGCAGGTTGAAGTACTGTCGGGAAGTGAAAAACAATTTTTAAGCCAAGCTTTATGGCACTTCTTAACGAGAATATGATTAGAGTTAAAAATTAATTTCATCGTCGTCAAAGTTTAAGTTAAAAAATGTATAACATTAGACTTTAAATCCTTTTTGGATTTTCATGGGACATTTTTATTTATCTTCAATTAATTTAAAATGAATGTGAAAATGTCTTCAATTCATGACTTATTATCAAAAGAAATCAATTTCTCAAAAAATTTATTGATTTTTAAAATGTTTGAACTTGTTCTACAAAAAATTGAATATTTTGAAGGTTAGAGCAAAAAGTACCATAAATATTTTGCATTTCCGCAAAGTAAAATAACAAAACAATGTCGATATCTTCCCGTAAGAATGTATTAAGCGACAATTATAAAATCTTAAAGGCATCGAAAAAAACCTCTTGTTTAGTTATTTATTTGTGTATTTAAAAAAGTTAAAAAAAACTGGAACAGAATTTTCAACTCAAAATCCCTTTATTACTACAAAATACACTGATAAATATTCAAAAAAAGAGGCTTTTAAAGATTTTACTTTAAAATTTTAAAATATGTCGCTTAATACATTCTTACGGGAAGGTATCGATGTAATGACATTGAAAATTCTGCTACACTTCGCTAAACAAGTTTTTTTTAAGCTTAGCAAATGTGAAAAAAATGCCTTAAAATAGGCTTTTCTTCAATAATTTACTTCATTTACAAATTATTTCAAAAACCAAATAAAACCATGTAGTCATACAGGCTCCAAATGAATTCACTATAATTAATCACTGCCAGACAAAATTTCTACAACTACCTACTTTTCTTTCACCAGTTAAATCACTCTCCACAAGATCGATTTTCACATCAAGACCCTGACTATAATTACCTTATAGGCTTTAAATAATTCCGCTAGTCTATCACCTCAAAAAACCAAACAACAAAAAAAATTTCATTTTTTTTTTTTTTTTTTGCCCACTGGTCAACGCACTGTGTGATGTGGACCAATTTGACGGATTACAGGCGTCTCGTGCTTCCCAGTTGATTATTTAACATCTTGGGCCTATAACACAGAGCAACAAGTCAACTAGTTAATAATTACTTGTTCAACTATGTTTGTTCAAAAAGTGAAAATTATTTCTGTAACTCAATAAAAACCGTTACATTTGTCGACTAAACAAAATTTCCTGGACTTGTTGAAACATAATAGTAGACGAATGTTATTTGTAGTAGGGACTTTTTGTAAGACAACCAATATTTTGTACACAGTACATGGACAACACATGTCGCTCTTTTTCAAAGTAATTTTTTTCTTAAAATATATTTTTGTCTATTTTGATTCTTAATATCAGTGTTTGGTTCAGAATTTCCGATTTCATCACTTTTTAAACACTACTGTCAGCGTTTATTTCTAATTTGTTGACTTCGAACAAGTCCGCAATTGTCAGTTGAAATTTATCAACAAGGTATTCAACAAGTTTATTCTCTATTCTTTGAACTCTTGTTGTTTCCAGTTACAGAGACGTTAGATTTATTTAATTTTCCACTTGTTGAAAGAATCCAAAACAATTGTTTAAGGTCTCCTTGACTTGTTGTTCAGTTTTACACTTATTCAACAAGCACTTTATGTATTGTGTTATAGGCCAAAAACAAAACATCGCCACATCCCTTCGGCTGATGAACCCAAAGCAAGGAATTCCATCTCTTCAATTAACGGAGATCTTTACCGACCTACGATAGAAAATTAATTTTTTCCCATATTTAATGATATTAATATTCCTGGTACCAACAGAAAGTGCTTTGAAATCCCTCAATTAAGCCTAGTACGCATATTGAGCTGAAATTTCACTCCCGCTCAAAATTCTCTCCAAAATTTAGCCAAGCTAAAATTAAGTCGAGTATTTAAGCTCCAGCTAAGAAAAATCTAATTCTAGTTCCTTACTCTACGGCATTTATCTGTTAAAATTTAACGCGTGAAAAAATTGTTCAGCACAATAATTTTCAAGTTTAATTGTGGCAGGTTCTTTTATTTTTTAGATAAATGTAAGCCTTACATATTGTAAGTTTCACCCTGAAAATATTTCACCCGAAAAATGTTTGTTCCCCCGGAATTTGAAAAGTTATTGTGAGTTTCATCCGAAATTCTGCTGATCTAAAATAATCAAAAAACTTGCGCAAAGGGTACCAGTACCCTCCGTTTTTCTTTTGTTCACCGTCAAAAAACATGTGACAATTTAAGCTTTCAATTATGATACATTTCACCTGAAATGAGTACTAACAAAAAAGGGTAATTTTCATTTTCCGGGTGAAACTCACAATAGGTGAAAAGTGAAATAACAACTTTCCGCGTGGAATTTTGTTGACGTGAAATTGAAATAAAATTCTTTGAAATTGTCCAATAAAATTTATATTTTGAGAACAAAATCCAAAAAAATCATGTGTCAAAATTAAGCTTTGATTTTAGCTGGTGTTTGGAGAGAAATTTGGGAGCGGATTTTCAACTCGATCTGCATACTAGGCCTTAAACACCATAGTTGCAAAATGCTGATATTCTTTTGGAACATCCAGTTTGGGATCGATTTTTATCTTTTTTTTTAATTCTGTCACAACTATAGCCTTTGTCAATTTCTTTTATATCGCTCAAGGAATAACGACGTTGCAAAATATTGACATATTTTTGAAATACCCTGTTTCGTATAAATGTCAACGAATTGCCCTAAAATCAACCTTTCCTGGAGACCGGAGGAGTTAAAAAATTGTGAAAATTCTTGATTTCTTAGAGGTTTTTGAATGCCTCGTCATCCTTCAATAGTGTTTGACAATGAATGGCCTACAGATAAGACCGAACTTGATTTTGACGATTTAAAAGCTTTTTCATCATAACAAAAATATTGAATAGCTTTATTCTCTCCAGTGGCATAATGGTAAGTGCGTTGGACTGTCACGCCGAAGGTTTGGGTACGATTCTCAGCCGCTGCTTCCTAAAACCGAGGTACTGCCTCTTGCGATGAACTGAAAAATCCTCCAAAACTATAATTGGCATGAACAAGTGCTTCTCATATAGCCGTTGGGACTCGGCAAAAAATTGTAGGTCCCCTCTATTCTTGCCAACAACACGCACACCCAAAATGGTAGAGAGTTGTAAGTCACTAGGCCCTGGTTCTCCATGAGCTGTTGTGCCACCAAATAAATTTTTTTAATTTTACTTACTCTCCCCATTTGAATAAAAATGATTTAAAAAAATAAATCAATTCGAAAATCGAAAGAATACTTCTGATAAATGATTCGTTTTAAGGAATTTTTCAGATCCTTATATCGTGAGAGAACTACTCGTATACTTATCTTTTCTAACAGAATTTTAATTTCCGATCTCTCACGAACGAAAGATACAGACAAAAAAAAGTATTTAGTTTGTTCGTGAGAGAACTATAAATTTTTATCCCTCGCGAATTATATTGTTTATGGTTCGTGAGAAGATCGATAAAGAATGATAAAGATCCGTTTTAAATGATTCGCGAACGATATCTTACGAATCCTCCTTAGTGCTATAATTTCCATCACTGCTTTTATTTTAATGAACAAATTTAAGTTCAATTAAATATTTATTTCAGGAGATTTATATAATTATTTTTAAAAGCAGGTAATTAGTTAAGGTAGTTTAGTGATGTGTTCACTTTCCACAAGCCTATTTTTCTCCTTTCAGGGTCTTAAAAAACGAACATAGGTAGTTAAATCTCCTTTTTTACCATCAGTCTTTTCCAAGTACAATTAAATTTTTTCATAATAACTAGAGATGAAAGAGAAGGAAACTGAAAAAAAAAAAAGAAAATTGAATATTTTTTTCTCTCCTCTTGTTCAAGTACGTGTGAAAATTGCACAAGCGGAAAATACAAATTGTGTCAGTTGAGCTCTTTATCTTGATTCCTGGTGTTTCCATATCTCTCTTTTTGTGGATTTTAGAAAATATATATAAATGCAAGGGGCAAGTTGTAGAGTTGGAATCCTAGATAGATAACAGTTATGGCTATATAGTAGTAGATGTCTGTATAAAAAATATCCTCATCACAATCGTACAAAATCACAACAAAAACACAAAACGACCAAAGGACGAAAACTTTTGTTCGCTCGCGTACACACACAATAACAAAGACACACCACATTGCAAATGCAATATGGGTGATGGCTATGAGGAACATACACACACACACACACACACAAATACACACCCACACAATGCACACAATACACACTCAAATAAATCAAATTTAATTAATTGCAGTTTCAGGAACATCGCTCAGGGATGTGTCCTCATTAGTGGTGAATGGATCTCATCAGCAAACGTGTGTTGTGTACAACAGCTTGTTGTTGGTGGCTTGATTGCTGAACTACTTCGGGGCTCGGAATATAGTTTTTCTCACTCTGACTCTATATAATATGAAGTGCTTGCGCTATTCGGAAAAATTCGAATTTATAACCAGACGTGGTTGAATATAATAATGCATTGCATATACTTATAATTTAAGCAACGAAATAAACGAATGCAATGTTAAAACTTTTTGCGCGCTTCTGGACGAACAATTTCAAAATTTCCCAACCCAACTATAGATATAGGAGGATAATATGAGAGTTGAGGGTGTGAGTAATAGTTGCATTCCTGGGGAACTCAACCTGGATGGATGGTGAAAAAATTCAATTAAATAAGAGAATAGAGGAATTAATTGTGTACACAGTAGGTAAATACCTGCAGTTACATTTTAAGTGGTTAGCTTAGGTTGCTTTTTTTTACTAACATTTTAAAAATTACGGGCATGAACTCTTGAAACTTTTTAGATTTTGATTTAGTTTTAAGATTTTAGGGTTCAATTATGGATTGGCTTATTTAATTAAATTTTAAAGGTGGGTGTCACAATATTCCAAACCTATGCTACAAGACAAAATATAATATTTGGACCAACTCAGATGTATAGCTTAAATAGGTAGTGAAAATATCTCAAACTAAAACAACCCTTTTCACTTATTTTAAACATCACAGATGCTCCTGTACGGTAGTGTAGTAGTGCTTCCTTTTTTAGCATCACACAACATGCATCTTCACAGCGATGGTGATGAGGATGGAAACACATCTAATACACATCTTAAACAAGTTAAGTGATATTGAAACTATACCTAGGTTTATGAAAAAATTATTTACACACTTTATTAAGGTGGCGTTTTAGCCGGGGGTGGACCAGGGCCTCAACCAACAAGCTCGGTTTCTAGCTAGCTGTCTCCAGTTTTACACGCCAAGTTAGTTGAGGCCCTCTTTCACTTGCATGCGCCGCAAGACTTTCCGGGCCGGAGTGTTGCTGTCCATTCGCTCCATGTGACCCAGCCTCTCAGTCGTTGGCTTTTTACTTTACTGGCTAGGTCGGTGTCGCTTTACAGCCCGTACAGTTCGCAGTTGTATCATTTTCTCCATTCCCCATCATTAATACAGACGAGACCAAAAATCAAGAATTTTCCTCTCAAAACTGCCTAAAGGGTTCTCATCCACTGCTAATAGTGTCCATGTCTCTGCACCATACATCAGAACCGGGATGAAAAGCGTCTTACACAGCGACACTGTTGTTCCTCGAGAGAGGGCTTTGCTTCTCAATTACGTTCTTTGCCCAAAGAAACAGTGATTTGTGAGAGCAATTCTTCGTTTGATCTTAGAACTGGTTACGTTCGCTGAGCTTATAACAGAGCCAACTTAGACAAATTCTCCGACCACCTTAAAATTATAGCTGTCATAGCTGTCTAGTCTATAGTGATGACCTGACCAAGACGTTGGTATTGGATGTCCTTTCTTGTTGACATCATATATTTGGTCTTGCCTTCATTCACCATTAAACAAATCCTCTTTGCTTCCTCCTTAATACTGACGAAAGCACCACTGATATCACTATTTGTTCGTCCAATTATGTCAATATCGTCGGCGTTAGCGAGTAGTTGGATGGACTTGAAAAATTGTACCTGACGTTAGAGTTTTGCACAATTATTTTAAAACGATGCTGAAGAAGTCGCATGACGATGACAACGCGTCGCCTAGTCTAAAACCATTTTTGACATCAGAGAGATAAAGCAGCTTACATTCTCCATCGTCATCCTACACAAACGGACGAAACGGGAGGGATGCGATCTTAAGAAGACTAATTTCTCTGTAGTTGGTGTAGTCCAGAGGATCACCTTTCTTGAGGATCAGTCCAACAATGCTGAGGTTCCATTCATCGGGCATTCTTTCTTTCGACCATTTTTGCAGATGAACTGGTTCATACTCCTGACCAATTCAGCGCCAGCCACTTTGAATAAGTCGCTCGTGAGCAGCTTTATTGGACTTAAGTTTAGATATAACTATCTTCATTTCGTCGAAATCGGGTGGACAGAATTGTAGGCCTACGTCATCCAAGTTGAATAGTGTAATCTGCATGACAGCGGAGTTCGGTTCGTCATGGCCGGTTTAAAATTTACAAAAATGATTTTTCCATATCCTCAGCACTGACTACAATTCTACCACGATGTTCCCCTGATCGTCCTTGCAGGCTTCGGTTCGGCCTTTTTAACCCTGGGATGTTCTTTTTACCATTTGGTAGAACTTACGAACTTCATTCCTGCAATGGCATTCCTCTGATTCCTCGATTGCGAGCTTCTCATGCTCTTTTTTTTTCTTCTGAAAAGTCGGTGTTTCTCTCTCCTCTTCTTTTCGTAGAGCTCACGAACAGCTCTGGTCCTTCTATTCAGTGCGACTTTGTATGCCTGTTATTTGGCTGCATGTAGTTACTTGCCGGTATTCTCCAGTGGTTTCCTTGTGGTGGGCGTGCAAGGCCCAGCACGTCAGAGGCGGCATCTCTAATGGCTTCCTGACAATTCTTCCACTGGTTCTCGATGCTTTAATTAAGAAGACTATTTAAGAGGGTGCGAGAGTCTCGATCAAAAAAGCACCTGGCGATTTCTTGCGACTGTTGCTGTCCGACGTCGCAGAGTGTTCCCCTCTTTTGGTTTTGGTCTGGATATCGTAGCATTACCTTGGCAACATCGAGTTAGTGGTCAGTCAATGTTGGCTTCTCGGAACTTTCAGACATTCTTGATACTGGAGGAGTGCCTTACGTCGATCGCAATGTGGCCCATCTGGTTGGCGGTCGATTGATTATGAATTCGCCATATCCCCTTTTGTATATCGAGATTCGGGAACTGCATGCTAGCTACCACAACGTTTTGCCCCGCAGAAGTCGATTAGCCTGAGTCCGTTATCGAAGCCGGAGGTGATGTCGTGCAGGCTATATTTTCAGATTATGAAACCAAATACGTCTTCTCTTATTAGCTTGGTGTTTAAATCATCCAAGACACTCTTAATGTCATTGCTAGGGCATTGCTTGCATGTCTTTTCCAGGAGCTTGTAGAACTCGTCCTGGGTGTTGTCATGTTTCTCCTCTGTGGGGACATGCGCGCATATGAGGCTGATGTTGGTAAATTTAGCCTTGATGCGAATTGTCATGAGGCGCTCGTTCACGTAGTTGAAACTTAAGACTCTTGCCAACGTCTGCCTCCAACGACGAATCGACACCCAAAAAGACGCTGCTCTTGCTGTCGGTAGCAGTTGCCATCTTAGACGTCGCAGTTTTTCAGCCATCTCATCGCACTTCGTGAATGGCGGTGATATTTGTAGCAGGCTAGAGCCTCCGATAAATGTTCGGCTGCACGTGGTCTTAAGGGAGACAGAACATTCCATGTCCAGATCCGAAGCTCGTTGTTCTTATTTCCTTTGCTAGGATCGTCATCAGTAAATCCGTCCGTATCTGAGGTTTGTTTTTGCTTTACAACTAAATATTTTAACGTTGCTGGGAAGTCACCCCCAGACTAGACGACCCCCAAACCTGGAGGACCAGACCCTTAGTATGACTCCTAGGGTAGGGAGCCCCATTAACCGGTCCTTATAGGCCTGAGTTCCCAATATGTCGTAGTAGCTTGTATAAGGTGTTCACTAAGTAGTTCAACCTGACTGGAACTGTAGACGCTACCGTTGATTTCATCTGGGAAATTTTTCCGCTATCGCTTTGATGAAAGAAGAAGTACCCTAGTGGGAACACTCCTCCTCCCTATCTCGTTTGCTGCCACCAACAATCGTCCACAGGGATTAAAACCCAATCTTCGATTCAGGTACTATTCATCTGATGTTCACCACGGGGAGGTGGGAGTGGATTTAAAAAACCCTTTGCAAATCTAATGCACACCGATTGATATTTATATAAGAAGATTAAGAAAATAAAATTCAGTTTGTTTTAATAAAACATAAAATGAAAAAGCTATTGTGTGACGAAAATTTGTGTTTTCCCTAATCACCATTATTATTTTAATATTTTCGAAGCTTTTTTTTGCATAAGCAATCATCAAAAAAATTAATCATCTAAGAAAAAAATAAAAAAATTCAAATAAAAACAACCTTTACTTTGAAGCTTATAAGATACAAATTCACTACAAGGCCACACCGTTGATCCACTGTCAACTAAGAACAATAAAATATACAAAAAAAAAAAGACGCTTCATCACCAAAATAAACTTTATAATCCAGTTACAAATCCAACTAATATGTCTATCTCCCTCAACAACTACAAGCATTTTTGTTGTGATGCTTTTTAACATCCCAGACTGTTTTGTTTTTTGTATACATGTACCTATCCCATAAAGATATATATCACCTGTTTCCTAATGCCATCATGATCGTAATCCCGCAACGAATCTTATCCCAAAGGAAGCAAAGTGAGATTATAATGTTCATATCACTGGCGGTGGGTGTTTGTGTTTTGTACAGACTATAGGTAGGTTAGGCACACATTTGCGCTATTTCGTCAGACTTTGTTTTTCATTAATCATCGTTTGTATTTGTATAATGTACCAAAACCTCTTTCCAAGAATTGATATTATGGTTCGAGTCAAACACGTGCTTTTGTATGGAGGCACGTTTTTGCACAAAATGAAAATGTTGAATGTTTTTCAGCTCGATTTTGATAAAAATAATGTGTCACGGGCTTAAGCTGTGGAACCCTCTGATAATGGTGCTTGTAAAACATTTTATGTAGGTATTTGTTTGGCACGTGTGGTCTGTTTGTATTGAATTTTTGCAACAAAATCTACTTCTGTAGAAATATTTACTCATATTTCAACAATTTTACCATTTGAACGAAACTTTGTATAGGTGTTTTCTTGGTGATTAGTAGTTTTTTAGGCCATTCAATTTCATATTGGTCAAACATGCACAAACCGTAGGTAACTACTTCATTATAAATAGACTTTTGGAAATTCATCGGTATGGTATAGGTATGACATACAAATCCTTCCGTCACTATTTTATACCCAATCATTTTTGATGATTCTCTGTAAAAAAAAATCCATATCCCTCTTCGAATGAGTTCACATTCGCCACCGTGTGTCATCGTCATCGTTGCATTATGTGAGTTTCGCGACTTTAATTTTGAGCATGTCATGACAAAAAAAAAAAAAAAAACAACCAAAATTATCACCACCCTCGCTACTTCCGTCAAAGAAGGATTTACTATCCTTTGAAAATGTTTATATCTACCTACTACATATGAAGAGCACATCATGAAGCAATGCCAGAAGGACCAAAGAGCAAAATCCATCTGCAAACATTAATCCGTCTGATCCGGAAATGAGGAATTACTGGATTCCATTTTTTTTTTTTTTTTTAATTTGGTGTGCTTGTCTGGGCGTTCGTTGTCGTTGTCGTCGATTCTTGAATATTTCATACCTGCAGGGTGAATCGTGTATATTTTTCGTTTAACCAAACGAACGTTGACTTCTTTTTAAAGCTTATAAACATTTTTTCTTCTTGGCTTGAGGTTATGTAATGAATGCAGTTCTTACAATGTTGCTTGATGTGTGGTATATGTACGAGTATATTTGCAGTAAGGGTCGAATTTTACTTTAAGCCAAGAGGTATTAAACCAAATTGCGAATGGGATTTTCATTTAAGGATTAATAAACATTAAAGCTTACACATTATGTAGAATATCAACAGCAAAGCCTGTTAATTCGAAAAAGACATAATATCAAATGTTTCCAGATTCTGGGTAAAGAATTTTGCAGTTATGAAAAATTATTCATTTTTTTCTAAGATTTTGAATAATTTTATAAGTTTCTCTGGTGAAAATTGCAAAACTTTTATAAAAAACCTGAAAGTACTGAAAATACTTTCATGAAAACTTTGACGTTATCGCTAGGGTCTTATCAAAGTACCTACCACAGATATACAGGGTGGCGCACCAATTGTGCTACAATAAGAAATTCAAATAACTTTTTTTTTAATCGATGTATTTCATTTTTTTTTTTTATTGGTTAGAAAATTAAATTTTATTTTAAATAGTTAGTTGTTTTTAAAGATTATAGACCGCAAATGACCTCCACGCTCTCCCACGCATATGCGGCACCTGATCAAAAAATTATTCATTGCGGCCTGAAGAGTTGAAGTTGGGATCGCCTCAATTATTGTCGTTATGGACTGCTTTAATTCAGTTAAATTCCTGGGCTTCGTTTTATACACCTCTTGCTTGACATAACCCCATAAAAAGAAGTCTGGTGCAGTCAGGTCAGGTGACCTTGGGGGCCAGCGAAGAGTGGAGTTCCTAGAAATTAATTTGTTTGCGAATTTTTTTGTTTAGCTCCGCCATAACTGGTCTGGCTATATGTGCAGTTGCTCCATCTTGCTGAAACCAAACGCTGTTGAATGGTATACGTCTTCGGCGCAGTTCTGGGTAAAAAAAACTCCTTCAACATCTTTAAATAACGGTCCCCATTGACAGTAACGGTTACACCGTTTTCTTCAAAGAAGTACGGCCCGACAATACACCTTGATGAAACTGCGCACCACACAGTGACTCGTTCTGGGTGCAGTTCCGTCTCTTGGAGCATTTCTGGATTAGACTCATTCCATATACGGCAATTTTGCTTGTTTACATTGCCGTTAAGATCAAAATGGACCTCATCAGACATGAACAAACAATTGATCAATGTGTTGTCTTCTTCGGCCATTGATATCATTCTTTGGCAAAATTCCAGGCGAACAGGCAAATCCTGAGGGTTTAACTTGCTAGTAATTTGGACTTTGTACGGAAACAAGTTTAAATCGTCATGAAGTATCCGTTGTAATGACCGTCTACTAATTCCAATTTGCCCCGATAAGTTTCGGGTCGAAACGCTCGGATTGGCCTGTATTGCAGATGCTACTGCTGCGATTGTATCCTGAACCCGAACATTGGCATCTCAATGGTACGGCCTTCGTGCGATGCTTCCAGATTCGGCAAACATGTTTACAAACCTCATAATGGTCCATCTACTCGGGGGATTACCGCCAAACTCCCGCCTAAACTCCCTTTGGACGGAAATGACGGACTGCAAAGCATGGTACCGTTGCACTATCCAAATTCTTTTCTCCGTATCCCAAGCATCCATTTTTATAAATCTAAATAGTAACCTACAAAATAAAAAAAAAAATAAGCCGATTACTCACACAGAAAAAAAGTTATTACGTTTTATTTTTGTAGCACGATTTGTGCGCCACCCTGTACATAGAAAGGTAGTTCTAAAATTAGAAAAAGAACATACGTAGGTACCTACCTATATGTACTAATTTATGCATATAGAATTTCGAAGTAGCCATCCAGTAGCGTACTTAGATGGGGAGGGCCCTGAGGAAGAAAAAAAACGAAGCCCTAAGCAGAGATAGGTTTTATTTTTGATGAGAAATAAAAAACAATTGCAAAAATGTTATGTCATAAACATTTTTCATAAAAACCGCAGCGTAATATGAACAAAAATTCTGAAGCATACGTACAGTTTGTTTTTAACAATAGTAAAAAACTTGATGATAGAAATTGAAATGTTGGTTTACAAAAAAGATAATTTTGTTACCAATATATTTTTGTGGCCTTCAGTCAACAGTTTTTTTTACAGTAAAAATGTCTGAAGAAGATATTTTTTTTTGAAAAATAAAAGCTAAATAAGAAATGTATGCCACAAATATTTTTTCCTTAGAAAATCACTAAAATTTACGTTAGCTTAGGAAATTCGAATCTGTTAGAAATACCAACTATTAGATATGATTCTGCCTTACAGCCTAGGTTGCTTCTAATCCCAAACGAAACGCAGAGGGAGTCGAGAGTCGTCTGTATGTAAAGTAGGGGCATCGGATTTTTTGTTTGTTTATATTCAAAATGGGTATGGTGGATTTTGTAAATGAAAAAAGAGAAGTCACTTTTGTTCTGAAATATTTTCCAAAATTGAATTTGGAGACCCTGCGTTCGTTTTTAGGCCAAAAAAAAAAACACAATTCGAAAAAGTGGTCAGGTCAGAAAAACCATTTAAAAATGCGTTGATATGTGGTTATAATTTTGTCTTATTTTGTATTTCTCTTCTCATTTTTTTTTGACTAAATTCAACCAAGTTTCAGTCAATTCGAGCATTCCATTTAGAAAAAAAATTAATCAAAAACAGCTTTGGTATGCCAAAAAAAATGTTTTGGTATGCCAATTTGGAGTATGCATAAATACATTTTTAAACATACTTTAAAAAATTCATCAATTCATTTTTGAAATACTGAATTTTCAATAAACAAATTCTTAATATTTTTTTCAAATCCAAAATCTATATTTTTCAAAATTTTTGATATTCGGTATTATTAATATTTAAAAAAAAAATGCATACAAATTTTGACTCAAATTGTTTCAGCCATAAAGGAAAAAATCGAAAAATAAAAACCGTTACATAGCGGTTTTCGGAACCTACATTTTTATCTTATCAAAAAGTACACCATACCTACAGTAAAACACTGATTTTTTTTTCTATCAAAATCGTTAGAGGCTTTCTTGAGATAATAAACTTTTCATTTATACGGTTGTAGGGCAAGTACCGTTATTTTTGGAGCTAAAAAATAATTTCAATTTACCCTCTGGCGAATCACAAAAAAACTTCAAGTTAATAATTTGAAGAAATTTGAATTTGAAGCTTCAGAGGCTTAGGCTGTTGGTCGATATATTGACATACAGATAGACAGACAAAATTGTGCCACCCGCTTTTTTCGTGTTCTCTTTTAACGGGTGATTTTTTAAGAGGCTTAGAACTTTAAAAAAAAAAAACACAAAAAATTCGAAAAAATGAATGAAATATTTATTTGAATCGATAGTTTGAACCTTGCAATTTAATGTTTAAAGATAATTTCATGCAAATGTTGACCGCGGCTGCGTCTCAGGTAGCCCATCCGCTGAGTCCAATTTTGGCATACTCTTTCACACATATCGACCGGTATCTCACGAATGAATGCATGGATGTTGGCTTCCAGTGCGTCAATCGAAGCGGGCTTGTCCCTATAGACATTAGCCTTGACATACTCCCACAAAAAATAATCTAATGGTGTCAAATCGCACGATCTAGGCGGCCAATTGACCGGCCCGAAACGTGAAATTAACTGTTCACCAAACTCGCCTCGCAATTGCGCCATTGTTTCGCGTGCTATGTGGCATGTGGCACCGTCTTGTTGAAACCACATATCATGCAAGTCAAGAACTTCCATTTCGGGCAAAAAAAAGTTTGTTATCATCGCTCGGTAGCCTTTACCATTGACAGTAACGCTGCGATTCGCATCATCTTTGAAGAAATATGGCCCAATAATGCCGCCGGCCCATAAACCGCACCAAACAGTGGCTTTTTCGGGATGCATTGGTAGCTGTTGCAATGCTTCTGGCTGATCTTCACTCCAAATGCGGCAATTATGCTTATTTACGTACCCATTCAACCAAAAATGAGCCTCATCGCTGAACACAATTTTTCGATAAAAAAGCATTTCGAACCGAGCACGAATTTTGATAGTAAAATTCAATAATTTGCAAGCGTTGTTCATTTGTAAGACGATCCATGGTTAAATTGCAAACCAAACTGAAGCTGTTTGACAGTGACACAAGGTACTAAACACACGTCAGCTGTCAAAACCAGTGTTGCCAAAACCGAACCAGCTAAAAAATCACCCTTTATCTTAGTGTTATCTTTGATTGTTATCCAAGTTTTTTTTTGCATGAATCCAAAACTTGCCCTATAGTACCTGTATCGCAAGTAAAAAATCATTTTAAGTACCTGTGACCATATTTCAACGCAAATTTAAATGATAAAAGGAAATGTCCTAAACAAAAATGTCTTCTTTCTAAATCCCTTACAAGGTCCATCATACCCATTTTGAATATAAAAACAATATCTAACACCCCAAATGAACAGTAGACGCTTGATTTAGGTAGTAAACCTCAAAATAGTGAACTATTCTAGTGAACTATTCACAATAGTGAACACAAACAATTTTATATGTATGAAATGTATTTTGTATACAAATATTTCGCAAGCATTTAATATCACTAGAGAAAACTGATGAATTGTTTCGTTTTTTTTTTATAAACCCGATTGGAAAGCTTTGTTTAACGTTTAAATTAATACAAAAACATTCACATTGAACGAAATGTGCATTTTGAAGCAAATTTATTCTGAATACAGCTTCTTAAAACTTCGGTTTGAAAAAGTAAACAATCTCGAAAAAGTGAACAATCTCGAAAAAGTGAACAAGCCTTATTTTTTGGAGACACACGAAATAATCAAGCTAGAATTCCCCAAATCCTTAAATCTTCACGTTAAGAACAACCCCCAAAATTTAAATCTCCAAGCCATTATTTTTTGTATTCGTAATCCCCAAAACCAAAAATTTCAAAAACCAAAATCCGCTTTATGTATAATCCCTTACAATCAAGGGCATACGCAGGATCTCGATCAGGAACAGACTTATTCAAAAATAAGTATTATTATACAAAGGTTGTTTTTTAAGCGTGTGGTTTTCAATCTGGCAATACTTTTTTCGGAGTTGGTCTTTTTGACAGCTGTCACTTGATTTATTCTCAGTTTGTTTGCCATTTCATAATGAATTGACTTACCAACTCCTGAATAACATTTGCAAATTGTATAAATTTATTACCAAAATAATGGTTCGGTTTGCGCGACACATCGCGAAACAATCAATTTATTGAAAGAAACTTTTGGTGAGCGCATTATCTCGAATAACAGAGAATATTTGGTGCATATTCGGTGCCTCACCAAGAGTTACCTTCAGTGAATTGATTGTTTTGCGATGTGTCGTGCGAACCAAACCATTATTCTGGTAATAAATTTGCATGATTTGCAAATGTTATTCAGGAGTAGATAGGTCCTTTCATTTTGAAATGGCAAACAATTTGAGAAAAATCTAGTGACAGCTGTCAAAAAGACCAACTCCGAAAAAAAGTATTGCCAGACTAAAAACCAAGCGTCTAAAAAAATAACCTTACTTATTGAATTTAAAAGAAATCTCTTATTGTAATACCCTTTGAATCGAGTATAATTTTTCAGTTTAACTTCAGGACTAGTCTCACCTTCTTCGCAGTGACAGAAAGATAATCTCGCCGTTTGTTTCTGTCTTGATGCGATATGCGATCCATCATCTATGCCAACTTTAACATCTTCAATTTTATCAATTTCAAAATGACGTCTGTTGAATACAATTGATTTAATAAATATTATTGTCTTTGTATTTTACAAAAATTTCCATTTGTAATTTGATTTTTTGTTCTCTAAGTCGACTTCCGGAGGGTTTCTCTATTTAATTGCAGTTTTTGCTACCAGAACCTTACGCTTAACTTGTAGATCCTTTAAAAGCAATAAATATACTCAATGCATTGGACATTTGACAAAGTTTTGAAATTATTTGAATTAGGAAGGTACAAAAGTATTAAAAATATTTAAAAATATAATAGAGTTAGAAAAACAACTCTCACCTAATTTATTATTTTTAAACTTTTTCACTTTTAGCCTGGCTGATAAATTATACCTATAAATGCTTTCAAAATTTTTTCCACTCTAATTCAAGCAGAATTGAAATAAAATTGTTTAACCAGCTTAAAAAAAAAAAAAACAGAAAAAAAATACATCTATTTATGTCGACGTTCACTCACTCCACTGGTCCTGGCGCGACGCGCTAATATTAAAGGAGTCGGTGTCCTAATGGCGATATACTCGCAATTACCATTTTGTATATCCATCACAGAATTCCAATTCGGCAAACATCACGAACATCGAAATGAAAACTGCTTCGCGGTGTTTTAGCCAAAGTTGATGATATTTTTTGTTGTTTTTGTTGTTTTTTATGGTAAAGAGATGGTTCTCCTTCTTCCAAAACTTCAATCCCAGCTCGTACCCAAAAATATCCACACAACGCACCGCACCACACCGAAAATGTATTTATTTCGAAACTAATTTATAATTCATCCGGGTATTTCATTAGGTTTAATTTGAAACACTTTTAGACCTTTCGACCGAGTCTACCGAAAATGTGTGTGTATTTCGTCCTGATGATGGGTAGGTAGGTAGATAAGGTACCTACCTACCTACCAAAAAAGCCAAACTTAGGTATTCTGTTTTTGGCTTCCATCAGAGGATACCTATATAGAGAGTATTTAGCAAGGGTGGGAGGAGGAGTGAAGGTTTGGTGCGGTGGAAGACAGGACTAGGATTTTTTGGGATTTCGGCAACCGACTGTTTTTGTTTTGTTGTGTGTCCGTTCCGTCTTGCCGATGTAACTTGATGGGTATTACTTTTTTGCTGCTGTTGTTTATATCATCCCCATCGTACCTACATATATATCTAGCGATTTAGTCCTTTTTTTTAGAAGTTTCAACAAAGGTATAAGGGAATATACATAAATGCGCACATTCTCTATCTATACACGGATGAAAAATATTTAACTTTGAATATAAATTTATGAATTATAATTTTGAATTTAATTCTAGAGAAAAGGTGTTTCATCAATATATATCTACATATATACCTAGCTCCTATATAGCTATACTTATATTGTTGGATAGGATAGGCAAGGTAAGGATGTATGTATATTGGTATGTCCTTGTCTGTGTTTTAGGTCACATTCTAAAAGACACTGTCTGTTAAAGATGAATGAAGGACAATTATAGAAGATTGACGGGAAGTTATTTACCAAAGAAACAATCTTTTGTTGTCTGTTCAATTTCCTTTTTGTGGCTTATTTAATTTATATTTGCGGATGGAACGAAGATGGCTCAAGTCCTTAAAATTTTCATCTTTTTGTTGTTGTTTACATTTACTTTCAACCAAAATGTTTTCCTTACTCAATACTCTGCTGTCTCTTTCTGTCTCTGTGATTCTTTTTGGCAAAAGGTATATCTACGAGTATGTATATGTCAGAATGTACCTATATATATATTTTTTGGTTTAAAAGATGGTGTATAATGTATAAGTATATAAACTCCTTACTATATAGAGGAAAGGAGCTCTTTTGAGAAGCTTTTAGTGGTAGATAAATATTTATACAATATTATCGGCGTTTTGTTGTTGTTATACTTGTGCAGAGTTAGATTGATTGGCATTAAAATTTTATTGATAGACATTTTCCTTCATTCAATTCAATTTTTTGTTATTTTTTTTTTCTTTTTATAAAATGTGTAATTTCTTGTTTTTATACTTAAATTTCATATTAATCTTATAACAGCCAGCATGAGAAATTCGACCCGTTAATAAGATCACGCTCTTAATTTCACATTGAGTTAATCCATTAGCAAAAGACAACACAACAATAACAAACAAAAAAATACAATCCAGTGCTGTCGTTATGTTAGTTAAACTCACAAGCTAAACTAACGTAAATCCAATACTTAGCTAGAAATTCAGATTGAATTTGTTTTTGTAAATTTACCTACACAAGGGCTGAAAAGACTTTGGTGCCTTCTCTACTCTTGATAAGTTATGTAAAAATCTTTAATTTTCTGTGCCTTATAATTTTTAGTATCATCTATTGGTTTTGAAGTCATACAGCCAAATATTTGTAAAAAAATGCACCATTTTTTCGGTATGTAAATATAAAATAACTTTAAAAAGTACCAACCGCTTTCCATTAGGTACGAAGTATTTTTTTGGACTTTACAATCTTTTTAAACCAGTTTTTGAATACAACATCAAAAAAGAAGCTGCCTCCATTCACCAACTTAGAATGTGCCCTTTGTGCTGCGTTTCCCATTGCTTTTTTGAGCTTCTTGAGTAGTCTAGGCGTGATAATTTTGGCACAAATGTTTACCTTAGGCTCGTCAATAGTCTGAGATTTGCTGACGTATCACGTATGCCATAGAAAGAAATCCGGTGGGGTCAAATCTGGAGATCTGGGTAGTCATTGACGCCATTTTTTGATGCATACATCCAGGGAATAGTTGATACCGATTCCCATTAACTGTTTCTTTTTTTAACTTTAAAGAAAAATGGTCCAATGATTTTTTTTCTCCAAACGCCGCGCTGAGTTTTTTAGTCATGCAATGGTTTATTATTAACCTAGTGGGCCGAGAAGTTGTTGCACATATGCCAAGATGCCAAGACTTGCCAGATTGGCCTATTTATCGGAAATTGAGCTATATTTCCGAAATTGCCGACACCAATTTTAGTATGACAGCTCAATCATAATTGAGCTACTGATAGCCCAAATAACGGGTGATTTTTTAGCTGGTTTGGTTTTGGCAACACTGGTTTTGACAGCTGACGTGTGTTTAGTACCTTGTGTCACTGTCAAACAGCTTCAGTTTGGTTTGCAATTTAACCATGGATCGTCTTACAAATGAACAACGCTTGCAAATTATTGAATTTTACTATCAAAATTCGTGCTCGGTTCGAAATGTTCATCGCGCGCTGCTTCCATTTTATGGTCGGCATTCTCGACCTTCTGAGCAGTCTATTCGGAAGATTGTGACCAAATTTCGCACCAAATTTACTTTGTTGGACATTAAACCACCAACACGTTTACGTACTGTGCGTAGTGAAGAAAATATTGCGGCCGTATCAGCTAGTGTGACAGAAGACCGCGAAATGTCGATTCGGCGCCGTTCCCAGCAGTTAGGCCTTTGTTACAGCACTACGTGGAAAATTTTGCGGAAGGATTTGGGCGTAAAGCCTTTTAAGATACAGCTGGTGCAAGAACTAAAGCCAGCCGACCTACCACAACGCCAAATTTTTGGTGAATGGGCTTGGAAAGCTGGCCGAGGATCCGCTTTTTTATCGAAAAATTGTGTTCAGCGATGAGGCTCATTTTTGGTTGAATGGGTACGTAAATAAGCATAATTGCCGCATTTGGAGTGAAGATCAGCCAGAAGCATTGCAACAGCTACCAATGCATCCCGAAAAAGCCACTGTGTGGTGCGGTTTATGGGCCGGCGGCATTATTGGGCCATATTTCTTCAAAGATGATGCGAATCGCAGCGTTACTGTCAATGGTGAACGCTACCGAGCGATGATAACAAACTTTTTTTTGCTCGAAATGAAAGTTCTTGACTTGCATGATATGTGGTTTCAACAAGACGGTGCCACATGCCACACAGCACGCGAAACAATGGCGCAATTGCGAGGCGAGTTTGGTGAACAGTTAATTTCACGTTTCGGGCCGGTCAATTGGCCGCCTAGATCGTGCGATTTGACACCATTAGATTATTTTTTGTGGGGGTATGTCAAGGCTAATGTCTATAGGGACAAGCCCGCTTCGATTGACGCACTGGAAGCCAACATCCATGCATTCATTCGTGAGATACCGGCCGATATGTGTGAAAGAGTATGCCAAAATTGGACTCAGCGGATGGGCTACCTGAGACGCAGCCGCGGTCAACATTTGCATGAAATTATCTTTAAACATTAAATTGCAAGGTTCAAACTATCGATTCAAATAAATATTTCATTCATTTTTTTGAATTTTTTGTGTTTTTTTTTTTAAAGTTCTAAACCTCTTAAAAAATCACCCGTTATAATCTTGGATGATTATATTTTTTGTTCGTATACATAAATCATCAATGAACAACTTTTCTCCCTCTAAATATACTCCTTAAGTCCCCTATTACACATCGATTCTTTGCGTCTGACTCTTTTCAAAATTCAATGTGTGCGAAGGTGAAATCAGATGTTTTTTTCCTTTGCACTCATGTAATTTTGAAAACAGTCAGACGCAATACGCAAAAAACCATTGTGTAATAAGGGTCTACCACTTTGTATTCACCGAATAATAGTCCCTTATTACCCACTGCTTCTATATGTGTAACTTTTTCAATGGGTGTGAAGGCGAAATCAGATATGAAAATTTTAAAAGATTCAGACATGACATTTCAAACCAACTGCAACAAACTTCACTTTAATATCATTAAGTTTATCTTTTGTTCCCAGAATTTCCATTTAAATTCTTATTCTTTTTTTTAATTTTATTTTTAAATATAAAAAATAAAGTGATTAAAGTTATGATAACATTTTTTTTATTGTTATTGGGCTACTATTTGGGCTACTTTTTCGGCTTCAATTTAGGGCTACAAAAATGTTTAAATTGGGCTATCGAACTTGTTTCAGACATGGTAACCCTGGTCGGCAATACTTTCTTTCACCACGTCAACCAGTTCTTTGGAACGTTTTGGGCGGTGATGAACGACATGTTCAGCTTTAGAGCTAGAATGAAAAAAAAAATTAAAAAAAAAGCAAATAATAAAGAATTATTTTTGTTTCATTTAATATTTGGCCTGACGCGGCAGATTTTTAAAGTCTCCGTCGGGTGGCTTCACTGATATTAAAATTCTGAGCGCAGTGACGATACGACACCCCTGAGTTTTCATTTACACTTTCTCTCATCCAGTTACAAGCTCAATCTTCTTTATAGCCTTATCACACTGAAGAACCGAAATATTGATTTTGAGCAACAAGATTTCAAAATCTATACTGTCTGACATTTCAAAAGAATTTAAAAACTTGGGCTTTTGGCAATTGAAATTTTAATTTTCATTCGGTGTGAAACTATTATTTGATCAATTGGTTTGATTGATCATAAGAATTTTGTGTTTATTAAGAGCTTTAAGTTATTTTTCAATTGTTGCTATGCTATTGAATGAAGATTTGCCCTATGAAATTAACTTTCTGGTAAAAAATTTAGAATAAGTAGTGTTCAGAATAAAGATAAAGTAGAAATCTCGAAGCAGAGGGCATTGCTGCTAAAGGTCTGGCCATCAATTTCTATGGTCTCTTCCACCTTAAACCTATAAAACGATCAGGGGCGTTTCTAGCCTTAAGAGAAATGTGGACAAGGTCAGAGAAGCTACCTTTTTTGTAACAAAATTTTGAGTACAGAGTAAATCAATCCACCGTATTTACACTGATTCCAAACCAGTATCAACATATTTCAGTAGGTTGCGAAAAAGGGACCTGTACAAAATTCAGTTGAAGTAGGTATCGGTTTTTATCGACTTTCTTGTTTAAAAACCTACTTTTCTATACTATTTTTTAAATTCTGACCTATCGAAATCTTGACTTCGGATCAACTTTTATCGACTTGTCGATATTTGTTCCCATCAGATAGTACCTATACATACAAAAAAGCCAATATGAATCAATATTAACAATTAAATTTTAACAATTCAACATTTTCATGTTGTTTACTCTTACAAAACTTTAAAAACAACGCTCTGTTTGGAATTTTTGCACGGAATCATCAAAAGCTCGAATCATACATTCTTGTCTGACGATGCTATGGTTCTGTTTAGGACATATTTTCTTTCAATCGCTAAAATTTAACTGATGACAGCCCGAAGCTAGTTATGCGTGCTTTTAAAATTCATTCCCTAAACTATAAACTGATCAAAATACCAGTAGTTTTGAAAACGTCAATTGGATCGTCAAATGATCGCTATTTTTTGACGCTGATATTGCGCTATTGTCAAGTATGCATAATTATTGTCCTATGTTTGCAGAAAATTGGTTTGATCAAGATCAGTCAATTTACTTGCAAATGAATTTGACGTTTGATAATCGTGCTCTTTGGCTTTTCAATATTTTTTTCGTCAACTCGATTTTCTTACTGTCAGCTGCATAGATTTATGATGCTCGAAAACTAGTCTTTTAAAGCTTAAATCAACAATAACAATTTCAAAAAGCAATTTGTGTAATAAAATGTTTAAAACACCAGAAAAAAACAATTTAATAGCAGCTGACAGTTAAGAATCATTGGAAATGGAGCTTTACACAAAAGATTAACGTGCTTCCATGGTTTTGTCAAAGTTCATACAAAAAAAATAAAATTAATTGAAATGCGTAATTTTGGGAAGTTAACAAACAGACATAATATTTCAAAAATAATAATGGTGGCCACAGTTCGAAAAATCGAATCATAAAGTATCGTAGACAGGATAGGGCTCTGTATTGAATAGTACATCCGACAAAAAATTGGAAACACGGCAATGGTTTCGCTTGCTCATACCTTGTTGAAATTTTCTCTGACCAATGTTCCATTATTTTTGAAATATTGTTTCAGAGTAAAAATACGTTGTTTTCTTGTATAATGCTCCATTTTCAGTAACTGTCAGCTGTCACCTGTCATGTTGTTAATTTTTAAGGGTTGCCAACACGTTCTTAACTACGCACATGGTGCATAATTTTTCATGAATTTGGAACTAATATACCAATTTTTGAAATTTGTAAGCAGTTCTAATTGTTTGAATTTAATTTTGATCACAATTTTTGCGCAAATCTATCAAAATTAAAGCATTTACCCGAAAGTTGATCAGTTTTGAAACTTGTGTAGTTTGCAACAGAGGTACAGGGTGGCGCACGAATCGTGCTACAAAAATAAAACGTAATAACTTTTTTTCTGTGTGAGTAATCGGCTTATTTTTTTTTTTTATTTTGTAGGTTACTATTTAGATTTATAAAAATGGTTGCTTGGGATACGGAGAAAAGAATTTGGATAGTGCAACGGTACCATGCTTTGCAGTCCGTCATTTCCGTCCAAAGGGAATTTAGGCGGGAGTTTGGCGGTAATCCCCCGAGTAGATGGACCATTATGAGGTTTGTAAACATGTTTGCCGAATCTGGAAGCATCGCACGAAGGCCGTACCATCGAGATGCCAATGTTCGGGTTCAGGATACAATCGCAGCAGTAGCATCTGCAATACAGGCCAATCCGAGCCTTTCGACCCGAAACTTATCGGGGCAAATTGGAGTTAGTAGACGGTCATTACAACGGATACTTCATGACGATTTAAACTTGTTTCCGTACAAAGTCCAAATTACTAGCAAGTTAAACCCTCAGGATTTGCCTGTTCGCCTGGAATTTTGCCAAAAAATGATATCAATGGCCGAAGAAGACAACACATTGATCAATTGTTTGTTCATGTCTGATGAGGCCCATTTTGATCTTAACGGCAATGTAAACAAGCAAAATTGCCGTATATGGAATGAGTCTAATCCAGAAATGCTCCATGAGACGGAACTGCACCCAGAACGAGTCACTGTGTGGTGCGCAGTTTCATCAAGGTGTATTGTCGGGCCGTACTTCTTTGAAGAAAACGGTGTAACCGTTACTGTCAATGGGGACCGTTATTTAAAGATGTTGAAGGAGTTTTTTTTACCCAGAACTGCGCCGAAGACGTATACCATTCAACAGCGTTTGGTTTCAGCAAGATGGAGCAACTGCACATATAGCCAGACCAGTTATGGCGGAGCTAAACAAAAAAATTCGCAAACAAATTAATTTCTAGGAACTCCACTCTTCGCTGGCCCCCAAGGTCACCTGACCTGACTGCACCAGACTTCTTTTTATGGGGTTATGTCAAGCAAGAGGTGTTTAAAACGAAGCCCAGGAATTTAACTGAATTAAAGCAGTCCATAAGGACAATAATTGAGGCGATCCCAACTCAAGATCAACTCTTCAGGCCGCAATGAATAATTTTTTGATCAGGTGCCGCATATGCGTGGGAGAGCGTGGAGGTCATTTGCGGTCTATAATCTTTAAAAACAACTAACTATTTAAAATAAAATTTAATTTTCTAACCAATAAAAAAAATAAATGAAATACATCGATTAAAAAAAAAGTTATTTGAATTTCTTATTGTAGCACAATTGGTGCGCCACCCTGTACATCTGACAAAAAATAGGGACCACGGCAATGGTTTCGTTTGCTTATACGCTTGTTGAAGTTTTCCCTGACCAATTTTCTTTTTTTTAAATATTGTTTTAGAGTGAAAATACGTTGTTCTTTTGTATAATGCTCCATTTTCAGTAACTGTCAGCTGTCACATGTCAAGTTGTTAATTTTTAAGGGTTGCCAACGCTTTCTTAACTACGCACATGGTGCACAATTTTTCATGAATTTGGAACTCATATACAAATTTTTGAAATTTTAAGCAGTTCTAAATGTTTGAATTTTATTTTGATCACAATTTTTGTTAAAATAAAAATTAAAGAATTCACGCGAAAGTTGATCAGTTTTAAAACATGTGGAGTTTGCAACAGAGGTATAATAATTATAAAATTATTTTACATCCTACGTGATAATGTCAATATTATCAGGAGAACGAATAAAGTAGCAAATTTACTGCAAAATTATTGTCTTGAACTTTACCCTCTCATGTAATAATAATTAAGGGAATTCAAGATGTTACTAAAGAATCTCTTTCCACTGCTTTAGTTCCAGCACTGTATTAAAATACTACACTTCTATAACACTTTCGACAGCCCACTAACTGGCACACTCCCGATTAAGTAGGTATGCAAAAAAGTGAAATTCACAGTAAAATGGCAAAAAAGGATATTAGCAAGAAATGAGGAGAGAGAAAAATTACAAAACATATTATGTGTGGGTATTATTTTGTGTTTATTTGATTATTTATACCTCTACACACTGCGCCACCCGCTCAAAGCCTGATGCATAGATACGGGTATATTGTAATCGAGGTTTTTTGTTCGTTATCCTGTACCATTTCCACAGAGCATGCTGCTGGTAGTTTCATGTTACATCATTCGAGTTTTGTTATGTTTTTTTCTTTTTTTCATTTACTCACTTTGTATACACTTTTGCGCATGTACAAGAATGAAATTTGCATAAACTCAATAAAGCAAAAAACAAGGATATGTATAAAGGATGCTGCATTGCATGATGTTGAAAACCATCGCACATATTGTATCTCACGTTGAGTTTTATTCTCTTCTGTTGAAATCCGATTTAAGTGAATGTGATAGGACACTAACAGTTTGGCATCATGTTTAAATCCACACATTTTCTGGATTCGTTCTTTTTTTCAGTTTTACAGTTTTTTTTTTTTTCTTCATTCTGTTCTGGAATATAGAGAGTTAAAATCCATTTTGCACATACACATCCTGTTACGTACGTGACCCTTTGGTAAAATCTTTATAATATTGTATACAGCTATAGGTAGGTAGATATAGGAACTTTCTTTCTATAAGAGAAATATGTCAGTCGGTTTTTGCTACACTTATACATATATCGTATATGGCTAAGGGTATTCTCATGCTGTTCACTGGTAGGTATACACTCCTGCTGAAACCTTAGAAACGTGTTTCTTCAAAAGACACTAACCACACCACTATATATGAGGGCTTTGTTGAAGTGGCCAAATGAATAAGAAAAAATAAAAGGGAAGAAAAAATTACCAGATTAACCTTTCAAACTACTCATAGATACGTCGGAATGAATTGTATGTGTTTAGGGAGTGCGCACAGAGCACCTTTCACTACGTGCATTATGTAATTCAATCCCGTCGAAGGTCGGAGTTGTTATTAGCTTGGCCTTTTTTTTTTGCAGGATTCGAAGATAGTTTTACCTGTAAGTTTCTCTTATTTTTTTGTTTGTCTCTCTGGAGGTGCTTGTCAATTGTGACGAGTTCCTCTTGAAAAAAAAAATAAAAAATAAAATAAGGGATCTTACCTTCTCGGTTGCAAATTTTAAGCACGTACTTGAACATTGTCTTTTTGGCCTTTTGTTCAATACAACATACCTACATATAGCAGCCCATTCAAAAAGAATCCCTTTTCAAACCAATGTTTAAACAAAAAAAAAAAAACTGACAAATTCAGATATGATGATGAGAACATGTTGCTGTTACAGCAGATGTTAGATGTCTTCGTATATAATTAAATAGGTACAATAGACTCGTATTTTTTTTTCTTTGGATTTTAATGGCAATCATCCCTGAAATTTTCTAAAATCTAAAACCTCACACGCTTTACATTATTTATTATGAAAAATAAAGGAAGTTTTCTTTCTTTGTTGAAGATAATGTAGGTACCTACACTCAAAGGTTTCCCTTTTTTTCTATTGTGATCTAAATTTTGAAATTAAACATGTAATGATGATTTAAGTGTGATGATATTTTATTAATTTTATCTTTTTGTATCTTTTCGTAATTATTTTTTTTTTTTTTTGTAAAATGGTTTTTAGTGTTAATTGCCCTGAGCAATAGAAAATTTCGGGTTCTCGTGATTATAGGGGGACTATAGTGAACTTCGATATAATAAGAAGAAAGGTACATTTCTATTCTTGCTTCTCTAATAAACTATATGCATTTGTGGAAGTTTAAATTAAATTCATGGTGTTGGTACAATTTTATTGAAAGTCAAAATATTTTGAAAGATGAGGTTATTATTAAGAGAACCGCGGTTTCTTTGGTTTTCTTATTTGATTTACCTCATTTTAGTTGTTTGTTTAGAAGTTTTTAAAGAGCAAATCTTAAGTCTATTTATAGGATTATAAGGCTTTTGTCTACTTTGTATAGACTGTCTTTGTGTGGTTGTTTTGGAAATTTTAAATTGCCGGTAGGCATAGATTATGATTTTTATAAATATGTTTTATACTTAGTTTTTCAGGGATTTTTTATTTTTGAAAATCAAACTTAACATTGACCAGGTACATACAAAAAATTTGTTTGCTTAAGAAGTAGCAATATTTATATAATTAATAAGCAAACTATAGTTGAAAAATTTGAGACATTTTCAATTGATTAGTACAGCCAGATTTTGATTTTTGAAAAAAAAATTGTGCTCTGATGTGCCCAACTTGTGCTGCCATGTTCCGTATCTAAAAAAAAATCATACTTAGGGTATGGTTTTTAGAGCGTAGGTTCCCATTTTTTTAAGGGTGAAGTTAGCAGCCAGGGTTGCCATGCAGTTCAAGGCACCTCCAGTTCGATAGTCCAATTTGAAAAATTTTTTAGCCCAAAAGCGGAGGCGAAAAAGTAGCCCAAATAGTAGACCAATAGCAACACATTCAGATACACTGAATAATATTATTATAGTAAAGATGGTTGCGGTTGGTTTGAAATGTCAAAACCAATGAATATGTTCAGTGAATAAAAAGTGGTGCCAAATTGTAAATTGCTTAAGTGTTATTCTTAGAGGGAGAAAAGAAGTATTTTAAATGATTTATTTCCATAAAAATTACCATTTTGTCTATAGATAAAAAAAATCACAAATTTAGATGAAATTTTTATTGAAACTTAGCTAATTTCTCGAAATTGAAAGTTGTACTTTTTTTTGCTCAGTTTGTGCTGCCATATACCGAAGAGATATACAAATTTACATACATTCATAAGTATATCGTTGGCTTAGAGTGTAAAGCGGCTAACCCAACAGTTTTTTTTACCATTATAGACCACTTCAAAAAATTTTGAAAAATACAAAAGTCTATCAAATCTTTTTGATTTCACTGAATTTGGCAATATCGAGTATTGAAAAATATTTAATGTAATTTTGGTTTTATTCAAGTAATGCGAACACTTTGTTTAAAATATTTGTTTGTAAAAAATGCAAAATAGGAGTTAGCTGCTTTACACTCTAAGCCGACGATATGCAACTATTACTGATGATTTTCAAAACAAAAAAAATTGTGCTGCCTTGTGTTGTAAATTATTAAAAGAAACTCGTAAATTATAAATCGTAAATTTTTGTGCTCAGTTTTTTTTTGCCCAATGACAAAAAGATAATGAAAAACACTCTCATATTTTCATTCTTGGCGGCCATAAAACAATTTTATGCGAAGTGTTGAAATAGCACATCCAATTTTTATTTAAAAAAGTTCTGTTGTACCTAGTCTAGTCATGAATACTAATACACGAACAAATTTATAATATTAGGCTGATATTTGAACAAAAATGTTTGTATACATTTTATTGATAAGCTAAAAGCTACATTTTAAAGAAAGACATCATTCAAAATGATCACCCTTTTCTACAAGAAACAACCTGGTACACCCTGGCCAGTAGGGCTGGCCACGATACCAGAAAAGTATCGGTATCGTTTGGTAATGGTACCGAGACGATACCAGCTACAAAGCATCCTTAATGATACCGAGATGAGCTTTTGTTATACGAGACTGAGTTATACGAGTAATACCGAGCCCATTTTTCTTTTGATTTGTTTTTCTGAAACCAATCATTTGATTGAAATTTTTAGTTTTTATATATGCTCAATAGAGCTATGATAAGTTACTTGATGGAAGTTAATTGTTCTGAACATTTTTTGTAAAAATATTCAAAAATTTTTAGGTTTGGTTCTTTTTAGGTAGAGAAAGTGATTTTAGTGCTTTGTTTATCTTGGTTTCTCGGAAATTTTGATCTATTTTAAGCGAGTTCAACCACAAGACCAAGAGTTATGTAAGATATAACCAGTTTTAGCATTTTTATTTTCTGAAAGCAGAACGAAACCAGACGAGATTGATATCGATACCGAGACGTGACTTTGTTAGACGAGACCAAACGGGGCTGATACGAGACCAATACCGATACCGAGACGATACTGAAATTTTTCGATTTTGACGATTTTTACAAAAGTATCGTTTGGTTTGGTGTCGTGGCCAGCCCTACTGGCAGCACCCGATTGACTCATATAAAAGTAAATTGTTCACGGCATGGACAAGGGCTCGCTTCCGTGGCTCAATTTTTTGGTTTTGAGTAGAGAAGGCTGTTTCCTCTTAAGTAAACCACAGCTTGTAATTAAATAAGTTAAGCTCTCGACATGCTACCTGCCCAATCAACTCGGGAAATGAAGCTTGGAACAATGTTCTTAAGCCATTCTTGGGTGGTTTTTGCCTTGTGAGTTAAAGAAAAATCTTATTGGAATGCCCAGTGGTTGTTGGCAAATAATTTTTGGTTAAAAAGCTTGACAATGTCTTAAAATCAGTTGTTTGATTAACTTTCACCGCCGTGACGTTTTGACACCTTTCTCGCAAAGTGCAGGTCGGTAGCACTATCATAACCCACTTCAAACCATGCCATAATATTTGTGGCTTTCTTGAACCATTGAAATGAGCCCAGAAATCTTCCCTTGATGTCTTAGCATATACTCGATCTTTCTGTTTATAAAACGGTTCTTAAACAGTAAGGATTTCTTCATCAGTATCGATAGTTTCATAAATTGGAAATTTGAAATTTAAATAAAAGAAAATACCTTCTAATTGGTCAGAAAAAGTCAACCGGTCCTTGAATTTGGACAGCCCTAGATAACTTGTAATATGGCTTATAGTTTTTCAAGGTCACTCAAGGTCGCTCAACACCTCTTTTGTATGAAAAACAAAAAAAATTTATCCGAAAGATCTCTAGATCGTGATAAAAAATCAACTATTTTCAGTAATTGGTCAGCCATAGATTTTGTCTATGAATTTTTAAAATTCGTTTCAAGGTCATACAAAAAAAACTTTGGCACCACATTTGGGTCATTTAGAAATGAAAAGTATGCCATTTGAAAGGCCACTTCATAGTCATAAAAGGTCACCTAGTTTCAGTAATTGGTCACCAATACATATATTTTTATGAATTTAAAAAAAATTCAAAGCCATATCGATTTTGGCACCTCATTTGACATTGAAAATTGCTCAATATTCCACAAGGAAAAAAGCCACATTAGTAGTCTGAAGTTCCGTCTTTTTTAGTCCATCCACTATTCAAACTGTCTTTTACGACTGTCTATGCACGCTGATAATTCCGTCAAGGTCAATGAATATTCCAAAACTGACTGAAAGACCGTATAATGCTGTCAAGTCTAAATTAAATCTATATATGATGGACTTCGGCACTTTACCAGTCACTTTATTCTCAACAGAGCCTTGCAGATTTTTGGTTTTTCGGATTATATCGATATTGTCGGTCGCTCGCATGCCGCTGGAGAAGGTACTTCACGGTATTTGAAAAACACGCTATTTTTGGTTTGACAAATAAAAATCATATGGGTGAAAAACAAAACGAAAGTTACCCAAGAAACAATTTTGCTCTAAAAACGTTTGTAGAGCTAATCTTAGAGCTCGTTGATTTCAAAAGAAGCTCTAGATACACTTCTAAAGCAAGTGCAGAGCTTACCTACAGCGAATTCATTGAGTTTGAGAACTAATATTTGCTCGAAACCAGCTCTTATCAGTGGCTTGTAAGGCCTTGTGGCTCTTAGGTATATTATTTAGAAATCTTTAAAGCAACATTTTTGACAGCACTTTGTTTGTATTAGTTTGGGTTTGTGTAATACAAATTACAAAGTAAAATAATATTGGAACGATGTATTATATGTGTGATAGTCACATTTGAGAACTTTATGTGTTGTGATGCCGCAAATTATTAATAAAATATTCCCATAGAAAATATTAAAGCGAGAAATTAAATTAGTTATTTGTCTGTTCCATGTTAGTGAATTTTTAGTGCGCGCTTAGATTTATCAAACATGTACTGAATGTACTTCGCAAAATTACAACGCGCCTTCGAAATTCTTTATATTACGAAGTGAAATGTTTAAAAAATTAACTTAAGCAACACAGAAATCTGTTACAAAAATTAATTTAAATATCTGAAATAAAATATTTTTGTTTTCATTGCAATATTTGCAATATTTAGTGTGTTTTATATTGAAAATAAAGGTTTTTTATTCGTTTCAAATAAAATGAGGAAAATTGTTTCAATGTTTTTTTTCTGACACCATATTTTTTATCGTGAAAATAGTTTGCCTTCTATAGAACTGCAATATGGATATTGTAGAGCTAGTTCCCACAAAATGAGAGTTTTGTGTTCAAGGCTAAAAAAGAAGGGTGTTTCGCAAATTGAAAGTTTTGAATAATTTTAAATCGTGGACAAAATTTCTTATTTATTTATTAACAATTGAAGTGCATTATGGTTTCTCAGCAAGCAAACACTTGTGCGACTCAACCGTTGATTTAATTTTATCTAAAAACATTTTATTTAATTGTTCAATTGATTTTAATAATTTTTTTTTAGAAATTTCGGATCTCTAATTCGACAATTACGGTGCATACTTGGTATTGCTTAGAAATATAAAGGAACTTATTTATTTGCTAGTTTTGGTTTGACTTTTCTCGGTGAAATTATCTTTATTGTATTTTATTGTGAAACACCCTACTAATATGAGAGGGGTCTAGTATTAAGCTCTATAGCCGTTTTGTTGTAGCTTTGTTCAGCCTTCAAATTTCACAATTCTCAGAGAAATTTAATAATGCTCAGAGAGATATCCAATGCGCATGCGTTTGTGTGAATGTATTAGTAATTTAACTCTACAGCCGCATTCTGTGTAGCTATTTTTTGACATTTCTATAGAATCATGCAATAGTATTTTAAAAATGAGTTTTAAGAAGCTCTATAACGCTTCTTTATATGCTCATATTAATAATTTGCTCGTTTAAAGAACGTTGAACGTTATTAAAGAGCACATTTTTAAATCTTGGGACGTTATAAAAATAATGGAGCTTAATGTGTATTGGAAACTCGATTATGGAACAAAATTTTTAAATAAATGTTGGGAGCTGTGAAATAATCTGTCTTAGAACTATGGTATCAGATTTCACTGCTTACAAGCTGCTAAAGAACAGTTTTGCTTCTATTAGCTTCAACGATGTTACTTGGGATAAGAACTACAAAAGCCTCATACTATAAGTATTCTGCCTTATGGGCACCGAATTTGGGAGAGTTAGCTGAAAGGAAGATTCAGAGGATATTAAGTCTTCTGAGTGTTGAAGGCGTATATTGAAGATACACGAATTCTTTATGATTCGCTTTATGCTCCAATTTATCGTCTCTGATTGCAAAAAAATGGGTAACTCAATTTTAAAATTTTTGGAGATCGCAAGATTCATAGATACCTAGATTCTAGAGAACGATTGAAAGTTTAATTTCACACATTTCATCTTATATTTTTCTATGGTAGAAAAAAATTGGACAAAAAGTCTTAAAAATTGCTCAAAATATTACCACTTTTGACGACATATTGTAAAAATTGAAAATTGAGTTACCTACCTATAGTTCTTGTAATCAGAGTACGATACCAAAATATGGATGTAGCCCAAAAAATCAAGTCAATAGTCTTCGAAAATCAGTTCAAAGAGTGAGACATCATCGCATATATGTATCCAAGCGTGATGGAGGTCAAAGAAGATGGAAAGTCATCGTGTATCAAACAGATACTCGAAACTGTTAGCAAATTGATCTTATTTCCCAAGCGCTAACGAAAAAAGTTACTAATTTTCTTTAAATTTTACATTCTAAATCAAATATCAAATATATAAGTAGGTAAATGTCTATAGCTACTTACTAAAATCAATATTTGACGCAAAGCACAAGTCACGCAATAAGAACTCTATACCCACACAAAAGAAGCAAACAAAATGTAGGTAAAGTATAAACAGTATCATATTGACATCATTAAAATTTTATTAAAATTTCTTTTATCTGAGAAGATATCTACCTTATACACCTACACACATAAACATTTTAATAACCCATCCAACTGGGAGTCTCCAGTGTCCTACGTTCTCAAAATATCTCGAAAATAAAAGGAATTCTCTACCGTGTCGTCCTTCAAAAAAAAGTGTTACAAACTGTTACATTTTTCAGTCTTAAATTACCTTTTTATCTCAAGATTCTTTTTTATTTTTTTTTTATTTTGTCAAGAATAAAATCCACTGCCTTATTTTTTAACAAAAAAAAAAAATATAAGGAAATAAAAAACACAAGTATATAAATATTTAATAACCATCCCCATATTAGATGTGAAGCAAGAGCCTATACTATGCCGCGTTCTATAGATATCGACTTGAATTCCTTGCACCACACTGTAAAATGTTATTTTATTGGGTACTGTGTGAGTAGGTAGTATATATTTGCATATACTCATTTCTCGTGTATAAATACGTAAATTCCAATAGGCTCTAGAGTTTTGTGCCTTCTATCGTGCGAATTCGTTTTCTGCACGCAGAGCATACACACTCAAAATACAAAAAAAAAATAAGACGACAGCGCAGAAAAAAAATAAAACAAACAATAAAATTTGTAAATAAGTAAACAGACAGGGAAAAACCTTAAGAAGCTTAAAGGATTCCCGGCGTAAAATTACTCTCAAGTGGAAATAATAAAAAATGCTATGCGCGCCCGCATACACAAATTCAAATTCAAAAAGAAAAAAAAAAAATACACAAAATCACTTGAGAAGGAACCAAGCCAAAGAGGAAATCTAGACTTGGTTGAGGGTGTGAGCAAAGTCCTTAAATTGTATTGTATGCTCTTGGCAAATAAAAGCACGCACTGGCACATAAATAGACATAACCTTCAATCTCATCCTCGACCCCCTTCTTATTCAGAACAGTCCTTTGCTTTTTTGCTTCAAACAAAATAAACAAAAAAAACAAAAGAAAATACTACTTATAAGGAGTCTTGAACTTAAGAGATTACAAATTTCAATATTGTGAGGCCAGATAGAATGATGGGGGAACTTATTACATTCGCAACACTAAATAGTCCTTATTAAAGTTCATTCACAAGGACTCACACTTTGCGATGATGTGGCTGTGTGTCTCAGTGTTTTCACTATCTTTACAACAAATGACATACACAAAAATGACGATATTCATGTTTGACTGAACAACTCGTAAAATGATGAAAGAAGGATCAAGTTTTTCGTTTTTTGGGCTCCATTTATTAAAAGGCATTATTATACCAATATCTATTTATTCGTGTACATTCTTCATATTAAACTCTCGACCGTAAATGTGTATGTAGTGTAACAAGGACATAAATTGTTCAGATAAACGAATGGCTGAATGAGAATATATCACATATTATATATGTACCTATGTTAAGTGGTGTATTCATCTGCAAACATATTCCCCATCGTCTGTGTTAAATTCAACAACCCTATTTTTTAGGCCCAAAAACCATCTAGTATACTCGTGTATAAGCTGAATAATAATATGCAACAAAAAAGAGTCTTATCGCGTATTTTGGCGTTATTCTCTCCGGTACATGCATCATATTTGCCCATCAAAAACGATTTTGACGCTTTTGGCAATCCGGGTAGTTTAAAGGGATGTGATGTTGGAAAAATAACGAAAACAAAAAAAAAAATCAAAGAAGGGTCTTCTATGCTCGGAAAATATGAACATAATAAAATAATGATAGAAAACTCGCTGCAAATGCCGGGGGCGTACATTTTTCGCCATCCCTGGTGATATTTCAAATACAGGGTGTTCAATTTGAATGTGTGTTTATAGAATTAGACATCAGAGTCTTATATTTTTTCGATGGGAAAATGAAATTCCAAAGCAACAATTCTTTAAACTAAATAATTCTAGGTCAGAAATGAGTTATTGCTTAACTTAAAGTTATTTTATTGTTGCAGAGATAACCCCTTAAATAACGTAAGAATTGGTGTGTTTGAAATTTCTCTTTATGAACACATACTTTTTTCAAAAATGATTAATTAACATAAACAAGAAATTCTTTTCATTTGATAAGCCCTTAATTTTTATGATTTAAATATATCCAATAAGACTGTTAAATTGAGGCACTTTTCTTACACATTCATGTTCATTTATTTGAAATGATTTTTAGCAACTCCTTTTTTTTTTTTTTTTTTTTTCAAATTCATTTTTATTTTCAATTTTCTTAAAACTATCTTAAAGTTAGACAAAAATTCATTAAAAAACTAGCCTACTTATCAATATCTTAATACTAACTTACTGGCCCCAGTCGGGCGCTCTAAGTTAAACTATAATAACTTAATGCTAATGCCTTTTGGCCTAAGAACTATCTTAATACTAAATCCAGGTCGGTTTTATTTTTTACCGAGAAGAATTTACAAAAAACTCGGTATCATTGTCTTTATTTTTTTTTGGTTTTATATAAAACTTACAAACTACATAAAACTAAATTAAAGCTAATTAAAACTAATTAAAACTAACTAAAACTAATTAAACTAATAAAAGCTACTTAAAACTATTTATAACTAATTATAAACTAATTAAAACCTACTTATAAGCTATGAACTTACAGACTACTTACAAACTAGAACAGCCACAGCAGGCATTTCCTGTTTTATATATTTTTTTTTGTATTTTTGTTGATTTTATAATTTTTTTGTGTTTTTGTATGTTTTTTTTTTTTTTTTGCCACCCTGACTGTCCCTGCTTAAAACTAGCTACCTAAACCTATGCAAGTCGGCCATACAAAAGAAAATAGCAAGGTCAACTATTAAATGTCTGAAGGAACTTCGTCTTCGTTTTTCAACCACCAGAACTGGTTCTCCTGCTTTACCCTATCTCTTCGGTCCCGTTCGGACACAGTCCTACTGAACCGAAGGTGCTCAGCTCCGTCTTGTGCGAGGATGTCCCGACTGTAAAGGAGCCGCCGATCTACAGTTCTACGGCCGACGTGGTAGATTAGCGGAACCGCCGCTCTATCCTGGATCAGCCCTCGACTGTCTAGGTGGAGGAATGCATCGGGCGGAATAAAGCCGCTTAGACGCACACTCTCGTAGTATTCGTTGTTGGGGTAGTAAGCCCCGAAAATTAAGCTGTTAGACGAGGACATCGCTTTTGCAATGTGACCTCCAATAAGCTTCAGCAAGAAATTATCTATCCTGTTTATGTTGGCCCCGTTGTATGGAATAGTAGTGTTTGTACTCCGACTCTGGTGTTCCAAGGCAGCGTCGAAGACACTGCCTCTCAAACACCCGAATCTTTTCCATTTGAGATGGGGCAACGTTGAACCAAACCGGGCATCCATAGGCAATCATGAGCCGGATAAGGGCCATGTAGCAAATCACCTTCACCCTGTTGTCAAGCCGGCTGCTATAAAACAACCGTTTCGTCCCTAGCCCTGGACAGAGCAGCATTTATATGACTGTCGAAATACAAATACTGATCCATCCAGATGCCAAGGTACTTACTCGCCAGTGGATGTCCACTTGGCCCTGCGATCACCAGCTTGCGCCAGTTCTTTCTCGTATCCCTTGTGGCTCCACGCAACGGAGTCCTAAACAAGATAGTTTCTGATTTCTGAAAGTTGATTTTCAACTTCCAGTCATCACAATATCGTTGAATCTCATCGAAGTCACTCTGCAAGAGAATCCTGATGTCCTCGATTTTTGCATACGGCATACGCAATTGCCTGAGTTAGACCACTTATCAGATCGCTGGTGTAAATGCTGAATAAAATCGGCGAGTTGACCGCTCCCTGCTGAAGACCATTTTTAATATTAAAGGTTGTGGCAGAAGTTACATTCCCACTTTTGACAACAAACTTTCTGCCATTGAGCATATCATAAAGCATATAACGGGTGATTTTTTAAGAGGTTTAGAACTTAAAAAAAAAAAAACAAAAAATTTGAAAAAATGAATGAAATATTTATTTGAATCGATAGTTTGAACCTTGCAATTTAATGTTTAAAGATAATTTCATGCAAATGTTGACCGCGGCTGCGTCTCAGGTAGCCCATCCGCTGAGTCCAATTTTGGCATACTCTTTCACACATATCGGCCGGTATCTCACGAATGAATGCATGGATGTTGGCTTCCAGTGCGTCAATCGAAGCGGGTTTGTCCCTATATATATAAAATAATCTAATGGTGTCAAATCGCACGATCTAGGCGGCCAATTGACCGGCCCGAAACGTGAAATTAACTGTTCACCAAACTCGCCTCGCAATTGCGCCATTGTTTCGCGTGCTGTGTGGCATGTGGCACCGTCTTGTTGAAACCACATATCATGCAAGTCAAGAACTTCCATTTCGGGCAAAAAAAAGTTTGTTATCATCGCTCGGTAGCGTTCACCATTGACAGTAACGCTGCGATTCGCATCATCTTTGAAGAAATATGGCCCAATAATGCCGCCGGCCCATAAACCGCACCAAACAGTGGCTTTTTCGGGATGCATTGGTAGCTGTTGCAATGCTTCTGGCTGATCTTCACTCCAAATGCGGCAATTATGCTTATTTACGTACACATTCAACCAAAAATGAGCCTCATCGCTGAACACAATTTTTCGATAAAAAAGCGGATCCTCGGCCAGCTTTCCAAGAGCCCATTCACCAAAAATTCGGCGTTGTGGTAGGTCGGCTGGCTTTAGTTCTTGCACCAGCTGTATCTTAAAAGGCTTTACGCCCAAATCCTTCCGCAAAATTTTCCACGTAGTGCTGTAGCAAAGGCCTAACTGCTGGGAACGGCGCCGAATCGACATTTCGCGGTCTTCTGTCACACTAGCTGATACGGCCGCAATATTTTCTTCACTACGCACAGTACGTAAACGTGTTGGTGGTTTAATGTCCAACAAAGTAAATTTGGTGCGAAATTTGGTCACAATCTTCCGAATAGACTGCTCAGAAGGTCGAGAATGCCGACCATAAAATGGAAGCAGCGCGCGATGAACATTTCGAACCGAGCACGAATTTTGATAGTAAAATTCAATAATTTGCAAGCGTTGTTCATTTGTAAGACGATCCATGGTTAAATTGCAAACCAAACTGAAGCTGTTTGACAGTGACACAAGGTACTAAACACACGTCAGCTGTCAAAACCAGTGTTGCCAAAACCAAACCAGCTAAAAAATCACCCTCTATAATAGTGGTTTACTAATGCCAAGTCTGGTCAACTTTAGATAAAGACCCTCTAACCATACGGTGTCGAAGGCCTTCTCCAAATCAACCAGACAGGCACCAGTACACTGCTTCTTAGATTTGTTCCATTGGACATCAGAAACGAGTTTTGACGCGGCATGAATGGTGTCATGTCCCGCCTTAAAACCGTCCGGTATGATATTATTGTCCTCTGCCCACTTAGACAGAGCTCTATTGATAACTTTTTCGAATACCTTGCTGATACTCGGAAGAAGACTTATCGACCGGAGATTCGCCGGATTGGAGTTGTCCTTTCCCTTTTTCGGGAGAGGATGCACCACAGCTGTCTTCCACCGCACTGGATAATATGCATTATTCAGAGCGTTGTTAAACAGAGTGGTATAAATGTCTACTGCTTCTTGAGGTAAATGTCGAAGTACAACGTTGGATATGTCATCGACTCCTGCTGACTTCTTCTTCTTTAATGAATCGAAGATGAGCTGGAGCTTCACCTTCGTAATTAACAGGGAACTGGGCCCATTTCGCTCGGCGATTATGGCGTTTGCCAAATAATCTTCATTGAACCCGGTGAAACCGAGGTTCTCTGATCGCCATTGCGTGATGTCATTCCGAAGGTAGAAGTGGTGCAGCAATGCTCTGTTTTCCAGGTCGTGATTGGGGCGAATGCACGCATTCACCTTGTACACTTGCTGGAAAGCAGCCCCCACAGCCTCCACTTTCTCCTGCGGATCTTCGACAATAAAGAGGTCATCGTCCAAGACGGCGTCCTCTGGATTAATTCCTGCTGTCAGAAGTACGTCTCTGTTGTCTGTCGCTCTCTGAAGCTTAAGACACGGAAGGGCGTTCTGATCATTCCTTCTAAATATCTTGTTAATTTGGGGAAACATGCTCGGCTTGCTAGAATTAACGGCCCGAATTTTGTTATCCCAATACAAATTAATTGACAACCGATAATTTTCTTTAATTAGTTGGTTGATGTTCTTGATCGACGACTTCAGTGTCCTAATCTCCAAGTCATGAGGGTCAGTAAACCGTCGGTACAAGAGTTTGAGGCTTGTCAGCAGTCCACTTTTTTGTCTGTGTAATGCGTCAATGGTCGCGTTCCGGTACATGTCGGTTGCGTCCCGTTGTTTGTATTTCGGTATTGTTCTGTTCATTGCAACTCCTTTTTTAATGAGTGTTATCTATTGGTAATAGACACTTTTCATATCTATCTTCAAGTATGGAATCAGTTTTTGTAATAACAACATTCTAGGTTAGGTACAAGTTACCCAAATCTAGCGCAGAATCAGTTATTAGACACTTTCAGCCTCATTTATTAGATTTTTTAGACGATTGACTAGTTAGACAGTTTTCTAAAAGTCCATAAAAGTTGGAAATATTCTTTATTTAATTAAATAGAAAGTCAAGTAAGACAAATCTTAGACCACCTTGTTAGACAACTTTAGGATAACAGTAAACAAAATTTGTCTCTTTCTTTTTGGATTTGGATGCCAAGGAGTTATTTATTGGTTGCAAATTAACTCTAATAATCACTTTAATTTTGCAATTAGTTTTGATTTAATTCTTTTTTTAAAAGTGTTATTTATTGGTTACAAATCAACCAAAACGAATGCAGAAAATTTTGGGAACTTTAAAACAGTGTTTTTGATGATTTTAATAACTCCGGTTCCCTTCAATTTAAAGAAAACATGCGAGTCCAGGTCAAGGAAAGATTGAAACGATCGATTGATTTGATTGATAAAACTGTTTTGATAAATTGCCCTCTCCATCACATCTCTGTAGAGAAGAAGTGTTGAGTGATTGTTAAAATATTCCAATGATTTTTGAAGTGTTTTTTTTTTTTGAAAACCAAAATGATGTTTAAATATAACTGTAAATCAACGTTCGCAGCTTATAAAAGTTTGCATAAAAATCAAATCTGTCAAAATAACGTTTTAAAATAACCGTTTATTAACTTTTGAGCAAATGGGGTTTTCTTACAACTATAACTTTCCAAATGCAACGTAAATTACAAATTTAAAAATTCGTTAATCAGAATAATACAGCTGTTTCAACTTAAAGTCAAAATGACGTTGAAAAATGCGTTTATACAAAACTATCGGTACAAATTGAAGCATCCAGGTCAAAAACCAGATAACTCCACTTTTAACGAAATATGTTTTCTAATGCAGAAATAACAAATACAAAATCCCGCACCGTTTTGTGTACTTGAAACTCAGCATTTTTGACTATAAATTAGAAAACCCCAATTTCGTTCTGGATTTGTCTTATTTTTGCCCCACACGTAAACAATTTGAAAAATGAAAATACTGTAAAAGGTAGCTAGCTGCTGAATCTTTAGAGATTTGACTCTCAAACGGTGCCTCAGCTTACAAAATATTATATTAAATTGAAGAAGAACAGCTAGTGTAATCGATTGTAGGGTTATGATGAAGAAAACGAAGCTTCCATTTATTTTCAGCAAAAAAAAGGAAGGCAAACCCAGACAACGCCAAAAACAAGTTGATTTTGTTTTTTTTTTTAATAAAAAAAACTCACCATTTTAAAAATTTTGTTCCCTTAAATTCAATGAGTTTTTTATTGTCTTTAGAAGAAAAACTACAAGTTTTTGATTTTTGTTTTTTGATTTCTAAAACAGTTTTTTTTTTTTGTCAACATTCAAAAATTCTGTAATCTAAGCTCTTATTTTGTATACTCTATTCCTAATTAGACTTAAGAAAAATGTTAGCTTAAGGTTTTTGGTTGTTTAAAATGAAGTTATATGGAAAAAAAAATATGGAGTTATATTGTTTTTGCAGCGGATGCCTTAATTCAAGGATGTGAAATCCTTAAATCATATTTTTTTACTTTTTAACCACAAGATAACTGAAGTTATTTAGTGACCATTTTCAGTGATAGAGACATCACTTGAACGTCATTTGGACGTCATTTTTGGATTATAAAATTACTTTCATTTAAAGTTAATACTGAAACACCCTTTTAACACTCACATAAAACTACACGTGTCTGATATATTTTGACAGAATGACAATTTCCCAGTAAGGCCAAAAAAAAAAATCTTACACACGAGCCAATATAAATACATAAAAATGTCTGTCCATTGAAAGAGGCCTAACGGACTGATGGGATTTTCCAGCGGCAAAACAAAACAAAACGAATAAACATACCTACTTACTACAGGGGTGGTGAAGAAAAAAATAAAAATCGTTTGAAAACGACATTTTAAGGAAAATCCCTTAATTTGATTTTTTTTTTCAAAACATTTTTGTTCACAACCCAGAACAACCACCAGTCGTATTTCGATAAAAATTGCTGGGTTATCCTTGTGTGAACACAAATATTAGTCACCAAATTGCAAGGGAATGGACGAAAAAATTATCTCGAGGGTGTTTACCGAACACTCTGGGTTTTCTATATTATTATTATGCTACCTAAGTTATGTATATGTGTAGGTCCTATACTTCACAGAGACATTTTGACGACCCCCCTGTTACTAGATTTGTATAAACTCCTTCCTATTGTTGCATGATTAATGTCATTTGCAAAATTTTAATCATCAAACCGAATCGGCAATTGGAATATTGCATATTCGTTTTATACAATTGAAAGGCAAGGTTTGCTTTATGATTATTGACTATGACGATATGACTTGCAATATAGCGGTGGCGAAGGGAGATTGTTGCATTTGGGATTGATATTTTTTTTTCTTTTTTTGAAATAAGCCACGGAATGAGAATGAAGGCAGAGCTAGAGGGAGTCTATAATAGAATTGAGAGGTTGTTTTCCTGGCGTATCCTTTCCGATTAAGCGGGAATAAGCAAAATCTGTAAAATCAGCTGCGAGCTTCTTTAATTCTTCATCAAATAAAAATATATAGGTATCTACATAATTGATGATTGTTATTTTTTCCTAAAATTTTTTTAGAAAAACGATTAAAACCCCTTTTGACTGTGAACAGAGTCTTTTTGTTTTTTTTTTTAATTTTATTTTATCGCAAATGGAGGTAAAATTATAAAATTTTATATTTTCCAATATCTATGCAACTACACCAAACACAGGCTAAAGTCTTGCTTCTTACTAAAAATACAAGATATTCAAATACATACATGCAAGCTTCACAATTTTAATTTAAAATCAATCGAGGAATCGAACAAAATTGTCTCTATAGTCGATTGCCATTATCCGCCAATTTTTTTGTGGGTCTCACAATTTTTTCTGTCTGTCATCTTTGATATATCGAATTTCGAAAAAAAAGTTGAAACTATTCTTAAAAAATAAAAAAACCTTCTTTTTGAAAATTTTTATATGCAATATTCTTAAATCTTATTTGAAATTTGAATATTAAAAATGTATCTTAATCTGTGAGGAAGGTACCGTAATTTTTTTATAAAAGTTTTTTTTTTTTAAATGTTTTAAAAATTGGAAAAAAAACTTAAATAACGAGTTTTATAAAAATCAAACATGATATTTTAAAATATTTATATTGCTTAGAAGCTTTTGTACGAAAAAATTATTAATATCAGAATAAGAGATTTGAAAAAAAAATTGAAAATAATTTTTTTTTGTTTTTGAAAAAATGGTTACCCATCTGAAGGTGTAGCCTTTACAGAAAAATGTACCTATTGAATTCTTTAAGAAAAGTTGTGGAGCTGTTTTCGAGATTTTGTCAAATGGCTAAGAAAAAATTGTATGGCAGGTATCGTTATTTTTAGTTTTTATAAAACAAAGAACAAAATGACTTATGACTTATGACTTATGACTTATGACTTATGACTTATGACTTATGACTTATGACTTATGACTTATGACTTATGACTTATGACTTATGACTTATGACTTATGACTTATGACTTATGACTTATGACTTATGACTTATGACTTATGACTTATGACTTATGACTTATGAGTTATAACTTACGACTTATGACTTATGACTTATGACTTATGACTTATGACTTATGACTTATGACTTATGACTTATGACTTATGACTTATGACTTATGACTTATGACTTATGACTTATGACTTATGACTTATGACTTATGACTTATGACTTATGACTTATGACTTATGACTTATGACTTATGACTTATGACTTATGACTTATGACTTATGACTTATGACTTATGACTTATGACTTATGACTTATGACTTATGACTTATGACATATGACTTATGACTTATGACTTATGACTTATGACTTATGACTTATGACTTATGACTTATGACTTATGACTTATGACTTATAATGACTTATGACTTATGACTTATGACTTATGACTTATGACTTATGACTTATGACTTATGACTTATGACTTATGACTTATGACTTATGACTTATGACTTATGACTTATGACTTATGACTTATGACTTATGACTTATGACTTATGACTTATGACTTATGACTTATGACTTATGACTTATGACTTATGACTTATGACTTATGACTAATGACTAATGACTAATGACTAATGACTAATGACTAATGACTAATGACTAATGACTAATGACTAATGACTAATGACTAATGACTAATGACTAATGACTAATGACTAATGACTAATGACTAATGACTAATGACTAATGACTAATGACTAATGACTAATGACTAATGACTAATGACTAATGACTAATGAATAATGACTAATGACAAATGACTAATGACTAATAACTAATGACTTATGACTTATGACTTCTTGTATCTGTAAATACTCCATTTTGACCCCACAATGTTTTGAACTATAATTTTTCTAACAGATTTTGTAACGAAAAAGTACTTGAATACGTCATCAAGGAGAAAAGGGCTCTATGTATACTACCGTATGCTGCGAGAAAGCCCCAAGTTTGTATACCATGCTAACCATTTTGTCCTTGTGGTTTAAGCATGGTTTAATCTGACACACTTGTGGTATAAGCGAATACTTAGTATCCGTACCACCAGTGTGCCAAGGCTATAATCGCCTTGAGATTTGCCTTCGATAATAGCCTATAATATGTCTTTCTAAATACCTAAAATTTGAAGAGCAAATTTTTCAAAGATGAGCTTCAATGGAAGTGATTACTATGGCAAGTAACGGCTTCCGGCACAGTTCAATTAATTATATTATTTTTAATTTTTTGAAGATGAAAATAAAAAGTGAAATATGAAGACCCGCAAGAAAATTGAATATACTGCATTTTTTTTTTTTTTTTTGAAAATCCACTTCGGAAAATTTTCCGATTAGTGGCGGTGCTGACGAACCTCAGATACACGATTTTGTTTCTGGAACATGCCTTGGAAGAGAATTTTTCGTTTTCGATAAATTAATTTAATTTTTGGGATTTTTCTGATTCATTTGAACATTAATTCCCTTAAAATTAGGTACTTATAATTCTCGGTCGACGTAAGAATGTGACAGTAACTGACAATGTGGTTTTTGAAAGTTGTTGTTTTTACACTTGGTGTTGATAGAAATTTTGCTTAGCATTAATTTGCAAGTTTTCAAATGGTAGGGAAATTATTAGCTCTCTCATTTTGCGCTTTGCACATAGGAGTTTGTGAGGATTTGAGAGAATTTGTGAAAATTTGTAAAAAAAAAAATTACGTTAACAGACAGACCTAATTTGATTTTTGCAAAAAGTTCAGGAGTGGGAGTCCAAATGGACCCAATGTCAGATGGGAAGACTATTTCAAGAAACAAAAATTGTAGAAAATTCTTTAAAATTAAAAAAATGAATTTTGTTCACAGCATATTAATTCCAATGCAAAAAAATGTAAAATAAAACTGTGTTTAAAATGAGTGTTTAAACATGCTCTAGGGGTCCAACTAGACGTTACGTAAAGGAGGGTTAAGGTTTAGATTAGCCTTATTTTTTAGATTATTTTTATCTTCGCTTGAAAAAAATAGCACGTTTACGGAATAATACCAAATTATTGACTTCTTTAAAATGCTTCTTTTTTTAAGTGGAGACAAAATCCACTTAAAAATACGGCTTTTGTCGGTATATCCAGTTGTAATTTGTCCTCGAACTACACTCGACACAAGATTTCACATGTCAAAAATTGCAAATAATTGCTAGACACATTTAGCGTGCTTGAAAATACAATTTATAAAATTTTATACTAAAAATAAGATACACATATTTTTTGTAAAAAAATAATTAAACAAGATTTTTAGTAACATTTTTTAATTTTTAAAATAATTGTTAACAATTAAAGTGCAAGAACAGCTTTTTGCTTTCGAATTTTTACTTTCTATTTTCGGGATTTTTATTTTTCAATGCGAAACCCATCAGAGCGACACTTTGCTGTGAGATTTGAGTTTGCGAGATTTTGAATTGCGATTTTTCAAAATCTCGCAATTCAAATCTCGCGAACTCAACTTGATATTTTCTAGATTTTGGTTGATATTTTCGTGAGTTTTCGGTGCTAGATGTAAGGGAGATGTGTAAATGCGAGATTGTTATAAGCAAGATTATCTGATTGCGAGATTGTGAAAAATAAAATTTTAATTTGCGATTTTTGAATTTGATTTTTAATTTCGTAATTCCAGATAAAAAATGAGAGATTTCGTTATTTGAGGTTTCGGTTTATGGGATATCGTTCGTACTGCTACTATGCAGAAGCTTTTATTATTTATAGTATATTTGTTTACTAAAATTAAAATAATATATGTTAACATTTCAATGCACACTACTTTTGATTTTTTTTTTCTTCTTCTTCCTGCTAACAAAAAAAAACATTGTTTTAAAAAGCCATTATGCAACAACCTTACATGTGTTGACACATTAAATTGAACCATATATGTATGTACATATAATCAAACATTCAACAGACTTGTTAACCTAGAAACCTACTTTTGAAATATCAAAGCGCCATCCATGTTCCTAACCAAACAACAAACAAATGTATTCAGATAGGTATCTACATGAATTCTAATTCCTGTTCACATGTATGTAGATAGGTACTACTCAAGCTAGGTACAACATTGACATGCTATTATTATTATTTTTAGTCAATTGTATAGTGGATACACCCACCTACAAAAAAAAAATGGGAACATTTCCACAAGTCTCTGGAAAAATTCAAAAGAAAGCAATATTTATAAAATTTATAAATACAATTATTTTATCACTGTCCTTTCAAAAAAAAAAGAGGAGGGATGTATCATGTATGAATACATACCGTGGATAGGGAGCTTTTTCCTCATTTCATTTGTTTCAAAAACCTCAAATGTGTAAGTAACACAATATTGCAAACCAGTCAAGCACAATATTTTGTAATTTTTAAGGATTTTTTTTTTTTTTTTTGATTCGCCGCTGGACAAACAATCCGATAAAAATTATAGTTGTATCCTTATGGCTCATCACTGAGCGCAACACTTTATTTAACTTTTTATATTTATTTGTTTGTGTAACAAAAAATGTATCCTTCCGCGTATGAGGCCTGTTAGGCTGCTTGTGTGCTGTGTGAAAAATAACAACAACATAAATAAAACATAAAAAGCATTTATGTATAGTAGTATACTCGTGCCTACAATCAGTTTTGTGTGGCGCGTCCTGTTATCTCAGAATAACCTCATGGCCCATAGCAACAAAACATTCATATTCACCATACATCCACAGAAACCCATGAATAGACACATGAAAAAAAATAAATATATATGCCACCCTGTGCCCGGTGACCGGGCGATAAAAACATTGTTCGCTCTTGTATTGATTTATGTATTTTAATTTAAAATTTCCGTCTTACTTAACAACCCACCGATAAATAAAATAATAAAAAAAAAAACAAAAATAAAAATAAAACAAACACAATATAGTAGCCATTTACATTCTTTTAACGCCAAAGTTTTATTTTATTTAATTTTTTTTTCTTCTGTTTGTTTGCAGATTGGGTACCATGCAAAGTGTAAGCCACCAACAACAGATGGCGCAAAATATGTCAACGGGTAATAATTCCATAGCTGGGAGTAGTGGCGGTGTAGATCGTGGTGGTGGCGGCGGTGGAGTTGGAGTCGGAGTTGGAGGAGTTGGTGGAGGGTCACATTGCCAAATGACCGGAGCTTCACCTCTTGTTATGCCCGGATTCCCATTGAGGACATCACATTCAGCGCATACGCCGCACTACTCGCCGTATTCTCCATCAAGGTAAATGTTATGAATATCCTTAAAATACATATGTATGTATGGATGTGTGTGTGTTTATGTATTTTATGTTCAAATTTCTTATGTAAGATATACGTATGTGCATATGCGAGCTGGTTTGCTTAATTATTTGTTGTAAGTGACAATTTATTCATTTGTCAACTCTCCGAATGTGATATTTAGTTTTTCCCTCTGCTTTAATTTATTTAACATAAAGGTATAAGGTTATGTTTTTTTTTTTTTTTTTGGTTTTATGATGCATACAGATAGGTTGAAATATAGACGGTACAAACACATCAAAATGTGAACATATAAACTGAAATAAAAGGGACATCCGTACACTCAGACAAAAACAATTAAATAGAAAATATATTTATGAAAAGAAAAATTTCCTTTCTTGGACAAAAAAAAAAAAAAACAATAATTTTTTTGAATACGTATTTATTGTTTTATTCATGGTGAAAGCAAAAAAATGACAGTAATGATAAGCTTATAAGCGAGTGTTCGAAAATATTGTCTTCTGAGCCAAAAAGGTATCATGTTTAGTATTGTTATCAACAGTCATCAGTATAGAAACAATATGGCATGCAATAATCATCATTGAATTAAAAAAATTACCTTAATTGAGTTCAATTCGAAACTCGTTTGGTATGTTAATAAGTTGGCTTATAACGGGTGATTTTTTAAGAGGTTTAGAACTTTAAAAAAAAAAAAACACAAAAAATTCGAAAAAATTAATGAAATATTTATTTGAATCGATAGTTTGAACCTTGCAATTTAATGTTTAAAGATAATTTCATGCAAATGTTGACCGCGGCTGCGTCTCAGGTAGCCCATCCGCTGAGTCCAATTTTGGCATACTCTTTCACACATATCGGCCGGTATCTCACGAATGAATGCATGGATGTTGGCTTCCAGTGCGTCAATCGAAGCGGGCTTGTCCCTATAGACATTAGCCTTGACATACCCCCACAAAAAATAATCTAATGGTGTCAAATCGCACGATCTAGGCGGCCAATTGACCGGCCCGAAACGTGAAATTAACTGTTCACCAAACTCGCCTCGCAATTGCGCCATTGTTTCGCGTGCTGTGTGGCATGTGGCACCGTCTTGTTGAAACCACATATCATGCAAGTCAAGAACTTCCATTTCGGGCAAAAGAAAGTTTGTTATCATCGCTCGGTAGCGTTCACCATTGACAGTAACGCTGCGATTCGCATCATCTTTGAAGAAATATGGCCCAATAATGCCGCCGGCCCATAAACCGCACCAAACAGTGGCTTTTTCGGGATGCATTGGTAGCTGTTGCAATGCTTCTGGCTGATCTTCACTCCAAATGCGGCAATTATGCTTATTTACGTACCCATTCAACCAAAAATGAGCCTCATCGCTGAACACAATTTTTCGATAAAAAAGCGGATCCTCGGCCAGCTTTCCAAGAGCCCATTCACCAAAAATTCGGCGTTGTGGTAGGTCGGCTGGCTTTAGTTCTTGCACCAGCTGTATCTTAAAAGGCTTTACGCCCAAATCCTTCCGACAAAGGCCTAACTGCTGGGAACGGCGCCGAATCGACATTTCGCGGTCTTCTGTCACACGTCAGCTGTCAAAACCAGTGTTGCCAAAACCAAACCAGCTTAAAAATCACCCGTTATAAAGGTATCAAAAAAATGTACATTTACCTACATATTTGTGGCTATAAGGTCAGTCAACAAGAAGTGTGATTATAGTTTTGGGTGGTTCAGTTCTGAAATGTCGATATTTAACTTTCATCCTATGAGGTTTTCAGTCCATAAACCTACACTATCCAAAAATCACTTATTGGGTTTTTAAAAATGAATGAAAATCATGATTTTGAACAAAAAATTTTTCTGAGTGATATGGGAGAGAATTTAGTAATTGAATTTCAACAAAATCGTTTGTGAGGTTTTTAACTTGGCCTGGTCATTGGACCAATTTTTTAATATTTTTTTTTTTTTTTTGAATATGATGTTTGCATGACTGCTGTAGAGAATTTAACGATGTAAGATGACTTTTTTCATCTGAAATTGATGCTATGTACGAGGTTCTTGTTTGTTTTTAGCGCAGGATGAGGATGAAACAATGGCGCTCACTGTGTGAAAAATTAAAAATGGGACCGGTCTTGTGTGATGCTGATAACTCTACTTATTTTTGGAAACTATTGAATCAAGTTAAATGCATTGCACAGTTTACACATAGGTATACATGCAAACAGCTAGAGCTTTTGTTAATATCTACCTAATTAAAAAAAAAAAATTATTTACTTGAAAGTTTTCAGTTTTTTTTTTTTCAAATGGAAAAAAGCCAAAGTATATTAAGTTTCTTTTACTGGTCTAGTTTCCATTTTGATGAATGACTTCTTCACATTGTCTGGTACAATTTTAAATAATATTGGAACACCTAAGCCTATAGTACATACTTCCTCGTAAGGTGAACAATCGCCAGTGGAGAAAGCGATTTTTTATACATTTCTCACTGCTCAAGACTTGCGAATGTGTCATGATTGTTTGACGTTTAAAATAATGATGTATCAAACCGAAAATTTTTCAAACTCGAGTTGAAATTTAAGTAACTCGAGTTGCTAAATTGGGTGAATACTTTTCGTGCGTTGTTTTTGAAGCAAAATTTGCGAATAATTTTCATGCATTGTTTTCGCAAATCGAGTTGACTAACTAAATGTCACCCATTTGGCTTAAAATCACTTTTTTCTGGAGCATTAACAAAAATGCGGATTTTTCTGTTCTTTAAGAGTTTTTTTTTTATCCATCGTCATCGTAGCCATTCTTCAATGGAATTTGACATTTTATAGTTGTTCTGATGGTATTTCATTCCAAATGCCGTTTGGCCTCAAACCACATTTTTTTGAAGCATTGAAAAAACTGCAAAAATTTTCTGATTTTTTAGAGGTCTTTCAATCCATCATCATCGTAGCAATCCTCCAGTAGAATTTGACAGTTTATAGTTTGACAAATGGTGGACAAACTATTTTTTAAGGCAAATGGTGTATTTTGTTCCAAGTGTCACTTAATTGTTTTTGAATCATGTTTTTTACAGAGCATCAAAAAATACTGAACATTTCTAATTTTTATTGTTTTCTTAGACCATCAACCTACATCGTTACAGTTCGCAACTCGGTTTACATTTGTATTCAATTTCTATTTCATTTCAATTAGGCTTGATTCAGCCACAATGATTATAGTAACAAACCAAATACGAATCAGTAAACGTTCAGCCCAAGTCAATGCCAAAAAAAAAATCTGATTTCACTAAACCGAATGCTAAGTTTTTTTTCTTTTACCAGCCGAGCCGAGTTGTCTTTCGATTCAGGTAAAATCCAAAAAATTCAAACCGAGTCAACTCGAGTTAGGCAGAGCACTTTGTGGAAGAATCAAACAATTTGTAAACATGAAGACCTAATGAAATGCTAATTTGTTGCTCAAGCCCAAAAATTTATAGCTGCTCGATTACTCCTTAGGTTTTTAATTTTCCGCTAAAAGAAGTCTGAAATTGGCGGAACAAAACCAAAAATAGTGTAATTTTTTAATTTTTGAATCTAAATTTCTAGCTTATTAAATGCATATACTCGTAATTGCTGCAAAAACCACTCCCTACTTTGTTGTTCCAACCGTGTTCATGTATTAAAAATTCCTCTAAAATAAGACTAAGTTTAGTGAACGAACATCATATTTTTGTTATGCCAAAAATCGAGCTTTTTAAATGCTAATTTGTTACCAAAAAACAAATTTTGTGTCTTTTATTGATATTTTTTTTAAACAGTTTAAGTTTACAAAATTGAATTTCAATAGGACTGGAAAAATGGCCAGCAAAATCTTTAAAAAATTGATTTTCAAATATTTTTTGTTGCCAAAATTTGTAGCTTATCCTGTAACGGACAAAATAAACTTTTTTGTACTAGAATTTGTTGTTTTTTGAATAAAAATTTCAGCAAAAATTAGCACAAAATAAAGAAAAAAATAAACAAGAAATTGGAAAATCTATTTTTTAAGATTTCACTGAACTTTTCCGGCCCTATGGTAGTGTAAACGGAAATGCACTTTTTTAAACTCAAACTTTTAATATAATATTAAATTTTGAACAAAAAATTACCAATTGAAAATTTTGGGCATTATGATTTTCGGATTTTCGTCCGATAACTTTAGTCTTATTTTATAAGAATTTTGAATTTTTTTCAATCTGAAAAAAAAAAATCACAAATTTTGTTAAACATTTTGAGTTTGAAATTTAATTTTTCAAAAACTATTCATTTAAACAACTTGATTTGAAAGCCAATAAAATAATGGAATGCTAGTGTTTTTCTGGGAGAGTTAAACAATTTTTTTTCCTAAAAAATATTCAAGAATTATTGACCACACTCTGTATACAATTTTTAAAACTCTCTAATGTCTTGAACATAAGACCAAGCGCATGTGACCAGTTGTAAATTTTATTTTTATAATAATAATTACCAACCACAACTTACTTAGAGCTACAGTAATTTTTTGCAATACAAAAAAGGTAGTAACTCGACTTTTATTGATATGGTACACTGTGGCGTATACGTTCTCTATTACCTACTCAAAATTTTAAAAGAGGCTAAACGCTAAGATGTAAATAATTTAATGATTAGACAAACATTAAAATTGATCTAAAACATACATAAAGTATTGTCAAAATGAATTAAAGAAATTGTTAAAAATGAAAAATACTCATGATGTCAGTCAAATCTCTCAAAAACGCAAAGGTGAACTTAGTAGTACAGGGTGGCGCACCAATTGTGCTACAATAAGAAATTCAAATAACTTTTTTTTTAATCGATGTATTTCATTTATTTTTTTTTTTATTGGTTAGAAAATTAATTTTTATTTTAAATAGTTAGTTGTTTTTAAGGATTATAGACCGCAAATGACCTCCACGCTCTCCCACGCATATGCGGCACCTGATCAAAAAATTATTCATTGCGGCCTGAAGAGTTGAAGTTGGGATCGCCTCAATTATTGTCGTTATGGACTGTTTTAATTCAGTTAAATTCCTGGGCTTCGTTTTATACACCTCTTGCTTGACATAACCCCATAAAAGGTCAGATGACCTTGGGGGCCAGCGAAGAGTGGAGTTCCTAGAAATTAATTTGTTTGCGAATTTTTTGTTTAGCTCCGCCATAACTGGTCTGGCTATATGTGCAGTTGCTCCATCTTGCTGAAACCAAACGCTGTTGAATGGTATACGTCTTCGGCGCAGTTCTGGGTAAAAAAACTCCTTCAACATCATTAAATAACGGTCCCCATTGACAGTAACGGTTACACCGTTTTCTTCAAAGAAGTACGGCCCGACAATACACCTTGATGAAACTGCGCACCACACAGTGACTCGTTCTGGGTGCAGTCTCATGGAGCATTTCTGGAATAGACTCATTCCATATACGGCAATTTTGCTTGTTTACATTGCCGTTAAGATCAAAATGGGCCTCATCAGACATGATCAAACAATTGATCAATGTGTTGTCTTCTTCGGCCATTGATATCATTTTTTGGCAAAATTCCAGGCGAACAGGCAAATCCTGAGGGTTTAACTTGCTAGTAATTTGGACTTTGTACGGAAACAAGCTTGAATCGTCCGTTGTAATGACCGTCTACTAACTCCAATTTGCCCCGATAAGTTTCGGGTCGAAACGCTCGGATTGGCCTGTATTGCAGATGCTACTGCTGCGATTGTATCCTGAACCCGAACATTGGCATCTCGATGGTACGGCCTTCGTGCGATGCTTCCAGATTCGGCAAACATGTTTACAAACCTCATAATGGTCCATCTACTCGGGGGATTACCGCCAAACTCCCGCCTAAATATCCTTTGGACGGAAATGACGGACTGCAAAGCATGGTACCGTTGCACTATATTCTTTTCTCCGTATCCCAAGCATCCATTTTTATAAATCTAAATAGTAACCTACAAAATAAGAAAAAAAATAAGCCGATTACTCACACAGAAAAAAAGTTATTACGTTTTATTTTTGTAGCACGATTCGTGCGCCACCCTGTATTTTCGGTTTTAAACATGCTTATAGGCCAAGGAAACATATACAATAGTAAAACCCTTGCACGTTGTTGTTCCTTTTTAAAAGACTATAAAGAGAAAAAGATTTTTTTTTGTTATTATTATTATTTATTGTTTTATAATTTTTCTTCTCTAGGACGATTAGTTTGTAAAGTGATTATGAGCAAATCATCTTGAAAATAGATACATAGAATATAATAGCTTTAAATATTAAGAATTCTAGGAAAGAACTAAGGTACTTTAATATCTGTTTTAAATTCTTAAGTACTTGGGCACATTTTCTTGTGATTCAATTTGTGTTTCAATTTTTTTCAAATCCAAAAGTGCTTTTGAATTACTTTATAAATATTTTTTAAGTGTACATAAATAAATTCAATAAATTCCCATACTATTCATATTAAGAATTTGTCAAAGAAATTGTTCAACAAGGGCGAAAGTAATTAATGAAGGTATAAATTTAAAATAACAAAATTTTGCGTTACTGATTAATGGAATATAAGATAGACAAATACTCATATAAGATAAATATTCAGTTATAGCTGTTTCGTTTCAAAATGATTATATATTAAATACTTTAACCTTTTACCAACGTTGTATAAAAGTTTCACAAAAACATTTATTGAAAAGTAAACTATTTGACCTAGTTTATACTCGTTTACCTACTGAAATTGGTCATTGGGGATTTCAAAGGTTGACACTAAAAGTGTGCATTATTTAAAGTGAAAATGAAATAAAATCTAGATTGGTTAAGAGCTTCTCATGAGTGAAATTTATCTTCAAAGCAAGGTTTTTTCAAAATTTTGTAATAACCTGTGTTTTTAAGACATTTTTAGCTCAGCTTAAAAAAAATCCTTGACAAAATATAATAACAACTTGGTAATTGCTGTTTTATTTAACATGAACTTTGTTTAAAAGAAATAAATTCGGTGGTGCAACACCTCGTGAGGAACAAGGGCCTAGGGACTTACAACCCTCAACCATTCATGTGTGACTGTTGTTGGCAGGAATGGAGGGGACCTTCAATTTTTTGCCGAGTCCGAACAGCTAGATGAGAAACACTTATTCATGACAAGTATAGTCTTGGAGGATTTGTCAGTTCGTCGCAAGTACCTCGGGAAAAACATTTCTGTATTTAGGTGGCAGCGGCTGGGAATCGAATCCAGACCTTTGGCATGACAGTCCAACGCACTTACCATCATGCCACGAGGTACTGCGTGACAACTTAATGAGTGTATTTTTACTTAAAAACTAATTTTATATGTATCTAAAAACTACATCTAACATTACAAAAATAGAGAAGTCAAACATAATGAGTTTCTATATGACGTCCGTCGGTCTGTACGTCAACTAAATAAAAGTACATCGAGCTAGAGCCTAAACGGCTAAACTTATTCACCTTAAATCATTTTTTATATTATTTCCTAGTTGATATCAACATTTAAGTTTTTGCACATTAAGAACAACTTAGCAATTGGATTCCCGTTTCCAAAAAAAAAAAAATTACTCTATTTATCTCTAGAGAGGAAAATAAATTCCATAGCACATATTATTTTTATAGTAAAGAGGTGAAACTTATGAAGTAGCAATAAAAAATGTTCATTCATTTGTTTCACATTAAATTGATTAAGTATGACATTTATTAAAACAATATCTGAAGTAGAAGCAGGCAAAGCTGATTTATGATTATCACATGTGATTAAAACAAAAAAAAAATCTTTTGTGTAGTGTTTTCAAACTTTGGAATGATTAAAAAAAAAACCTATATGAAGACGTTTCGTTATTTTGTTTAATTCTGTAGAATATAAATAATAAATAGTATAATTTTTGAACATGAACATTCATTAGATTTACTAATTAATACAAAAATATGAAAAATATTTGTAACCGACTTGATTAGACCTTGTATATTATTGCTCAAATCCTTATGTATATGTACATTATCTTCCGTCAGTCCTCGCTGGTGCGACTTGCAAAACAAAAGTTCTATAAGGCTTCATGCATTAAAAAGATTCTTTGATTTTAAATAAATATTATAAAGCAATGACAGCCCCTAAAAAAGTGGGTCGAAAATTTACGTGTGTGTCTACTTCGAGCTGAAGACTAAAACACTTAAGGCATTTTCTTCATATTTTGGACTTGGAGTTTTTTGACTTTCCCACACAGGTTTGCAATTAAACCTCGAAAAGCCTTCAAACAAGGGAGTAACTGGCACATGCGAGATAAAAGTTTTTAGCAAAGCAACAAATTATTAAGATTCGTGCTTAATATATAATTTATGCTTAAAATATTACAAAATTCCAATGGTACGTTGATTAAACTTGGTCCACATGTCATAGTTGTTATTTTATTGATTTAACATAAAGAGCAAGAATCAAATAAGATTTCCAAGAAAATATTTGTTGAAAAAAAGTGTTTTTTTTTTTTCAATGAAAGGAAAAAGTTTGGAGTCACTACCATAAAACCCCTCTCGAAACTGGTACAGTGATAAAAGTTGGTGAAAATGTTTGATGATTATTCTTCCATAAAGTATTTCCACTAACTTTCACCACTGTTACAGTTTAAAGAGGTGTTTCATGGTAGTGACTCCAAACTTTTTCCTTGAAAAAAACACCAATTTTCCGCAAATATTTGTGAAAAATTATTTAATTCTTATTTCTTATGACAAATTAACAAAATGACAATTATGACATGTGGACCAAGTTTTATCACTGTGTCATTGGAAAATTTCGTAATATTTTACTTGTTTCGCTGATAGTTAAGTTATCATTTTTACAAAATAGACTATAAATTAATTAAGGGTTGCCGTATCGAGTTCATTTTAATTTCATAAAATTGGGCATTAAGAAATACTCTTAAAACATGTGCCATATGCTTCACTAATACCAAAATAAATATTTTGGTTTGATAAACTTTCATATTCTCCCTCTTTGTGACTTTTTGAAAAACCAAAGTAGGTTTTTCTAATATCTTTGAATATTGTTAATATTGATAATACAATTCTGCGCGACTCAAATCTTCAAATTTTACTGTCATAAATATTTTCGAAACTTTTCTCGGCTTTAAAAATGCCTTTTCCCATCAGGAATTTTTTCCACCCCCCTCATGCCAAAGGTTGGGTGGGGTGTAATTTAATAATGTGGTCTTATGGTTTCAAGTGTGTTGAGTTCAACGAAAGTTCTCACGTCATCATCTTACATCTGGTTCTCGATTTATATCCCAATGTTTACAAAATTTCTAGGTGCTAATTTTGAGAGTGGCAACCCTAATCTCGTTCTTCTGACGGTTTTGCCACCATGCCAACACTTCTTAAAAGTTAAGTAAGGACATGAAATATTTTAATATTGAAATGACAGGTACGCCCTGATATCATGTACTAACGCCCCTGATACAAAACATAAGGAAATGTTAAAGCAACATTTTTGATTCAGACATAATGCAGCTTATATCCCCAAAACAATTGATTCTAATAAAAAAGTGCAATGACCGCTTTTGAGCGCAATTTCATAAGCTTTAACTTTTGCCTTTTTTCCTTGTTTTTGAGAAATTTAAGAAAAAAACGTGAGTAAAACCTCACTTTCCCCTTTTTACCCCCCTAACAGGAAAGTTCTTGGATGAAACTAAGAAGTTTTTGAAAAAAACATACACAAGACATCAAAATAAGTGTTCACACTTAACATCATCTTTGTCGGACTATTTTTCTAGTTTAAGAGAGTAAATAATATTAAATATAGGAAAACAGTGTACCAGTGTAACAGTAGACCTTTAAAGCACTATTCGAGCATGTTCCACCACAGTGATTCTTAGTAATTTTTGGTTATTGTATTCTTTTATTACATATTTTCGAATTTTGTTTGCTAGATATTTTTATCTCACATCTGTCAGTTAAGTCTAAAAAATTATGTCCAGTTGTAAGCGAAAGTAAGATTTTTTTTTTAAATTCAATATCTCAAAAACGGTTTATTTTTTAAATACAAAGGTAGGTACAAATATAATAACAAATACCTACTTTGATTTATTTTATTTTTTGGTAGTACAATATTTTTAATGGAAATATTAAGGTACCTATCTATCTTGATCATTTTTTTCGTCAGCTTAAAATGATATTCGAGAATCATAAGTCCATACTCTTCCCTTTGTGTAATCGGATTTCCTTGGCAAAAACTAACAAAATTTTAACGAAGAAAACCTCAATTTTTTAAAAATATTATTTGGAACGTGACAAAATGCCTTAACAACTATCTACATACTAGATAAACAAGCTTCTTAAAATGTTGGCAACTCTAGCGATTTCCACATGCACACCGCAGAAAAAAACTTTTTCGAAAATGAAAATGAAACTTACCCAAGAAACTATAGCAAAGAAGATAACTTACAGCAAACTGTTCTGCAAGCAAATTGGCTTTCTCTGTTGAGCTGACATAGGGAGTGTCATTGAAGAATTACGTTAGAACCAAAGACGAGGTATATTTACTTACGCTTGTAACAAATGACCAACAATTTTTACTATCTTTGGGACATTGTAGTGTTTTTTACCATATTTTATGACCAACTACTCGTTGAATATATGAACGTTACAGGTCTCTCGAACTTATTTTCACTTATTTACTTCAATATGCCCAGTCACCTAGGGGTTTGCGTTTGATTGTGCCGCGTTTTACGCATACCATTGCAGAGCGATCTTTTTTTATTGCTGTTATTCGAGTGTGGAACGGTCTTCCAACCGAATATCAGAGGATAAGCTCACCAGCTATTTTTAAGAAGAAGATATTTTTGTACTTTTTAACTCAGAATTAATCTATCTGCGTATTTTTATTATCTTTTCTTTTTTCTTTATTTTTTAAGCTTAAAGTCAATTAAGTTTCTATATAGTTATATATTTTTAATTCTTAATTAATATGTAGTTTTGTTTGTACCTACATATAGCACAAATGTAATTAACAATTATTAGTTCTAATTTTTTCTTTTTTTTTCTGCCTTTAACTTTGTATCCAATTATTATAAATTAATTGTAAATATGCTAGACTTGGTAAGCTTATATTTCTTAGATACTATTAAAAGATTTTAATCTTGCTGTATCATGTAATTACTATACAAATACAATACAATACAATACAATACAAATTTTAAAATATTCCGGTTATCCTCAGTGGGGTTGGCTTTCTATTTTTGGAAACTTACTTCTCTTATCCTGATAGCCTCTTAACAGCTTGATTCAAATCATGAATTCTCATTTGGTTTGATAGATTTTATCCTGTTCGGAATAAAATTTCTCATACTGTAACGAATTAAATTTGTAATTATAGCTGCACTGGAGTCTACGTCACTACCGAGGGAGCATAGTAACCAGTATTGAGACCGTCCCAATTGGCTTTCTCGTATTGTCGAATGGTTCTAGTAGGAGTTTTTTCTCTATCTGCAATGTTTTGGCATGAGAAATTAGCAGATATATGACACAATGTTCCGATGTGCCTAGAAGTGATAATACTTACACCGATAGGGTATTTATCAGGGACAGAAAAAAGAAACTATTCTAAAGTATTGACGGATTGAGCTGCGGCATCAGGGATACATGTTGGCTCTTTAAAAAGCTGAGTTAGTTGGTTTAACTCAGCAAAGACCTCTGCATACATTTTTTCGCACGGGAACTGCTAACTAGACTTTAACGACGATTTTTTCCAACGAAAATTGGGGTTGGCATTTGTATTTGTTTTATGCATAGAACAATTTTTTCGCAAACTGTCAACTGAGGAGGGATACAAAAATTTCATTCTACACTCACTAATTTTTGCTTTGGAAAAAGTTTCTTTTTCTCATTAATATGTTCTTACTCATAAAAATTGTATACCTACTAAGCTTAAATGGTACAATTTTTGTTCGAAAAATTATATCCCCTATGAAATAATTGTCTGACTACGGCCTTGATAGTTATTAAAATAATTTCGAGGGAAACTCGCCTATCTTCGTTCGTCATCCGCATAAATCCAATATGTAAAGCTGACAAAATGTTACCATGAACCTATACATTAATCCAAAAACACATATAAGTATGTTAAATTTGCGTAGGTATAAGACTTATAAAAACTGCAAGAAGATCCCTCAAATTTGTCTGTCCGTCATCTTCTTTATGGTGTAATTTTCATAAAAGTAGCCTATTCCATGTATGTAAGTGTCTTAAAGTCTAATATTAATCGCTATCAAATGGCTTATACTTATTCATAAATTACTCAAAAGTCCTAGCTATATGAAGAAACATTAATCTTTCAGTTGTGGTAAGCGCAATAGCCATGCTTTTTCGTGGCCACTTAAAACGTTAACCCACGCAAAGTACAAATCATGAGTTTTCCTTATAATGTTTTTTTTTTCGAGGATCTAACCAGCTTAGTTGCAACAAATCACACCTCTATCCCTTAACATTTATAAAAAAAAAGAATATACAGAAAACAGGGCATCTGCACAAATAGCAGGCAACACCCATGCAGTGGCAGTGATACAGCGCCTTATACAGCAGAAGTACCTACCAAGTAGTCTTAAGCCAGACAAGACGAACAAATAATTCCATAGATCTTTTTTTTCTTCCTTTAAAGTTCCAGTAGTTGCAGAAGGCGAGATGTATAAGACCCATTGATGATGGTGGTATTTGGCGCATTATGTTAACTTCTTTCTTTTTCCAGATACCTACCAATACTATACTCGCTCTAGCAGAGAATACTTCTAATTTCCATTTTTGGATTCGATGCTAGGATGCTGTCTGGTATATTCGCATAGTATGATGAGGATTATACATTACATTACAATAGCGCGCCTGAGTGGCGTGTTTCTTTGGTTGGATTGCTTCGCGCGAAGTCTGCAGAAATCGTGATACGCGTGGGTGCAAAAACACTATGTCAAGTTGTTCTTGCAACCACACTATCAATGTTGTTCGTGTTGGATGAAATCACCACAAGGGCGTATTAATTTTTGAACAGGCCCAAAATCAATTCAAATGCATTGTCTGCATTTTTTCGAAAATTGTCCAGACACCCATTTTTTCGCAATTCAAAAATGCAATTATTTTGTTTTCGTAACTTAGTCGCAATTAATTTTTATTTCGGATCACTTATCTTTATTTTGAGGAAATTATTTTACTAAGTTCATACCAAGTTGGCAAGGCACCAATTTTTTCGCAAACCAAAAATGCAATAAATAAATTGTTTGCGTAAGTAATTCGCAATTAATTAGTTCTCAATTATGAACTTATTTCGGATCGCTTATCTACATTTTTAAGAAAGCTTTCCTGCTAAGTTCATTATGAAGTTAGAAGGACACCCATTTGTTCGCAAACCAAAAATGCAATTAATTTGATTTTTGCGTAAATAATTCGCAATAGTTCCCAACATCCCAACTAGTTCCCAACATCCATTTTAATCTTTTTCGTTTTTCTTCACATTTGAAAAAGGTGACCTGTTCATAAATTAAGTTAGCAGGAAACCTTTTTTATCTCAAACCATAGAAGCATTGCGTAACTAGCTATTTCGCAATTAAGTAGCAACTAATGATAAGATTGTTTTTATCGAATAATCTCCAAAAGTTTCCTGTTAACTTCACATACATTATAATTCTGTATTCTATGGGGAAAGTTCTAAAAACAATTATCCTTTAGTTTTTGACCAAACCCGCCTGGAAAACGATCTAGTTTTTAGAGAGGCTGAAGAAGGCTCTACATTGATGCTAACAAGGGCCTTACAAGGTTAATGATATAAAAAAAAATAATCAAAATGTAAAGGAATAATCAGCCATGTATGTAAGCTTTTGCCGCAAGAGTTGTTATCTGGAGATTTGATCCTGGAATCTTCTGTTTACTTTGCTAATTTTCAAAAAAGCTGCGCAATGTGGAAAATAAATGATATTATGCTTTTATTTTCCATACCATTGCATAATGTTCACCAACCTGCCAAGAAAAACAATCTTGCTTTTAACGAAGCCATCAATATTTTTAAATTGATCCTAACAAGGGCTTAACAGGATTTACTTTAGAGGTTCTCTAGCACCTAGCCTTTTGCCTCGAGCGGCAAATCTATTTGCGATTGCATCTCGGGATATACTTCATTTACCAGCCCAATACGCTAACTCTTGGGCTACTTCGCAAAACAAAACTGCAATATTGAAAATACATAGGTGCTACATTATAAGCTAAAATGTTTCATACTATTCTATGGTATTTCTCATGGAATAGTTAAACTTACCTAACAAGTTATTATTAGCAAGGCCTTCACAAGTATTTGACTAGTTTTATTTAACTAGATTTCTCCTACGGAAAACTTTCTAGGTTTGCTTTTTTCAGACAAGAAGCCTTTTGTTTTCTTATGAACTAAGTATTCCTGAAATAGCCTTTCGAGTATTTGACAAATTTTCTTTTCTGCTTAGATTTTCTCTCTTGAAATATTTTCTGGGACTCGACTCATTTTAACTTATACAGATTTTGACATTTACGAAAAAGTTGCTGGTGACTTAAGTTGCTAAATGAGAGTGCCTGTACACATTTTATTCATTTACTTTGAACGTAAATACAATTTTGCCAGATAGGGGCCCTGTCAAGTTCATAGAGTATCCCGCAAAAAGGAGTCAATTCCATAACTAAGGACAAAGAACAATCTTGAGCATTCAAAGGAGGTCACTAGTTGTGCAGTAATTTTCTCAAATCCACCCATGGATATCTTCAAAAAGATTTTGTTTGTATTCATTCGTCTCTTCGAATATTTTTCCGTGCGGTGTGTCGTGTGTATCCAATTTAAAACACACATAAAACATATAGATATAGGTAAGGTACGAGTATACCTACCTACTCGTAATTTTAATGTATATTTTGGATCTACCTTTAGGTACTTATATTTTCTACATTTAAATCTTCTTGTATTATTTTTGCTATATGCTTTTGCAGTCGTCCCTAATGACACCTTTTCGTGACGTGGGAAATTGGCTATTATATGTTACTTCTGGATGCTGGCTGGCTGTTCCTATATCCATTTTGTTATGGGTTTGTTGAAGAAGAAGCCAGCAGTATCACGTGGTAATGAGGTGCGAGCTTGGAGATCGTTCGAAGTGTTTTCAATGGAACGCTTATTTTATTCATATGGCATCAGGCATCATTCGTCGTAAAGAAGGATCCTCGTCAATTCCATCGTCGTCATCGTCGTCTTCGTCGTCCTTTCTAATTGTGAACATGATGATGGGGATTCGGTTGATAGCTCCACCCATTGAACGAAAGATTATTCAAATTTTTATACACCTTAATGGCTTTATTTATTTTTTTTTCTCATTTAAGATTTTTTTTTGTTGCCCCTAAAGGATACTTTTGAACGCGTTGCTTTTCATTTGCATGGTATGGCATAGGTAGTATAAATGTAAAAGAAAAATGGTTTTTCATTTCGTATAAAAAAAAAAAAAATTATAGGACGTGTGGTGCATATTTAGTGTTGCTTTGAAATTGAAATTATTTATATGTATACGTGTATGTGTGTTTAAGTAAGCTTTTTTATTTAACGTGGGCTGGTCATTGAGATGATGGTAATGATACTGTTATGTAGGAGTTGAGGATAAGACAAATCTTTTACTGTTATTGAAGTGAAAAATTAGTTAAGGAGATGAAGATTTTCGACGTGAATTAAGTGTGAAAAGGAAATCACACCCTTTTTTTATGCATATCGAGAAACTTTGAATCGTACTTCCGAAACGATAAGTGTTAATAATGATTCAATGGAGTGTTGTATTGATTTTTAAATATATTTAATCAAATAGGGAACCATAAAAAGAAAGTCAAAATATTTGATTACTTTTGGAGTCATTCTCATCAACAAGTTTAATAATAGAATGAATAAATAAACACCCTATGAAGAATAAAAACGTAAATAATAGAAAATTTATTATTTTTGTTTTTGTTTTTTGTGGACTTTTGCATAAAAATTCAGTTTAAAGTTTTATGTGACCCCTCCCCCTCATTTCCTGCCAAAAATACGCACACAGGAATGGTTGAGAGTTGTAAGTCACTACGCCTTGGTTCCTCACGAGCTGTTGTGCCACAAAATTTAATTTATTTAATTTTTAGTCCAAATGCGTTACGCCAAAGTACAACAATTGGGTTAGATGAAGTTTGTACCCTTCTAAGACGCATAATTTTAGTCGATGGTATTAAATAAACAGCACAAATGCACTCTAAATTGTGTTATCTAATAGAATTATAATAATAATTGGTCTTAGTGAATTAATAAACAAAAACAAAAAAAAAAATATAATACACGACTGGATCGAGCGTACCTGCTTTTATGTTGCTTGAAATTAAGAACTTTTAAGAAAATATAAAAATATAAAAAAAACATTGAAATTGTTCTTTCAATTTTCAATTTCAATTTCTTCAAACTACGAGTACTTAGTAAAGAAACGTTTAGCTCAAAATCAAGTACGCCATTTGATTACTTGACAAAAATATGAATATATGCAAACAAAAAATTTAAATCGTTGAAGCAGTTTTCTTAAAATTTTATTTTTTACATAAAATTTTAATAACATTTAAGAAAAAAGTTTTGATATGCCAATTTTGAGTTTATATTAAAATACATTATTTAACCTAGTTTAGAAAAAAATCATGGACTCCTTTTTGAAATATTGAATTTTCAAAATAATTTTTTTTATTATTTTTTTTTAAAATCCAAAATTAATTTTTTTCAAAACTTTGATATGCAATATTATTAACATTTTTAAAAAGCTTTGCATACAAATTTTTGACTGTAATCGTTTGAGCCTTTAATGAGAAAATCGAAAAGTAAAAAAAAAAAAACATGGCAGGTACCGTTAAAAACGGTTTTCGGTAATTTTTTTCATATACAAAAATACACCATACCTACAATAATACACTGAGTTTTCTTTATTAAAATCGTTTGAGCTATTTTTGAGATAAATATGCTTTTCATTTACGGTTGTAGGGCAAGTACCGTTATTTTTGGAGCAAAAAAAAAAAAAAAACCTTAAGTTCAAAATTTGAAGAACATTGATTCAGTAGTTTAGGCTGCAGGTCGATATACGGTCAGACAGACAGACAGACTGACAGAATTGTTGACTTAAAATTGTTTTTTCGTATTCTCTATCATCGTAATGCCATGTTTGATTGATATCTGGAAATTTTTGTTAACGAATCCAAAACCTGCCCTAATAGTACCTATGTATATCGCTAGTGAAAATAGGGACCCAAAATGACGAGGCCTCCGAAAAATTATTTGTTTTTTTTTCGATTTGATTAATGCTTGCGATAGGTTCTCAAAAATTATTGACCAAACTTGAACTTTTTGAAATCTTTTTTTTCTTTTCCTTTTTTCAATTTTTCAAACTTTCAAAGATAACTGCCAGTCAGTTGTGTAAGCCCAGCATTGATGATGGTCATTGTTCGATATTTGTAAACTCTGGTCTCAAATTGCGTTTTTTTCATGAAGACTGTGTTTTCAAAATTCTGCTTTTTTTTCTGCTTTTCGAAATGCTGTAATTTTAAATGTTAAACAATAAAATTCTGCGTATTCTCTTTTTCCTGAAATAATTCGTAATTAGCTATAAATGTACTCGTACCTGTGTAGTAATGAAATAAAAGCAAAAAAAAAGAGTGAAGGGAGATAGAACATAGTACCTGCCGGCTATGAATGGTATCTAGTTTTAAAAACTTAAAAATAATTGGTGGATGGTTTAGTTTAATATTGACAGTTTTTTTTTTCATAGAACGTAAAACCTTAATAATGAATGCGTTTTAAAAATATTTGTTTAAACATTATTTTCAAAACCAGAATTTAAAAAAGCAGAATTTCAGTATATTGAATATTAAAAACTGAATTTTGACCCAAACCCCTTAGAATTAAAAAAAAAATATTTCAGGTTTCCTCGTGTATGCCTTCATGCCTCACGTAAGGGCAAGGTCACTTTAATAAATAGATTCAAAATTCAAAATTATTAACTGAATGAGGGTTAATAATATATGTAGTATATCACACCTCATACTTAACAGCAGCGGTTCCCAAACTTTTTGAGCTGTGGAACCCGAAACAAAGTAAACATTTTTATTTGCAACCCTAACAAGTGTCTTTAACATGAGCTACGAATGCGAATAAATTTGCTTAGGCAATTCCAAGCGCAAATATCAACATATTTTTGTTTTAATTTTTCGATAAAGGGAATAGACGATTTGAAAAAAAAAACGGTCTGAATTAGAAAAAAATTATTAAATAAAGTATTTTCTTATATTTTCTACCCGACATATTTTCTGCCAACTGTCAAACACCAAAAGTAACTTGAAAGTTTTTTTTGAAACTAAGTACCTATGGACTTATAAAAATAATTTTTTGATTTTACTTTAAGAAGTCCGCGGGACTTTGAAGATTGTTTCACGGAATCCCAGGATTCTGTGGAGCACCGTTTGGGGCCTGAAACCTTACAGTACTATTGAATTGAGGCAGCTAATAATGCAAATAAATTAAATGGTGTTTAAAAACCTAACAACTTTTCAATAAAATCTAACAACTCGTGTGCCACGTTATTACCAACTTAACGTTGATTCTCATTTTTGAGCATCTTCTTTAAATATATGGTTTTCTTGTATTTCTGTTTGTTTTAACTGACAACAATTAGCCAGGGTGGATACGCAAGTGGACTAAAAAACAAAACCTAAAAATTTTAATTCACAGCCAGGTGATTGTACAAACAATGGAAGAAAATGATGATAATTTACGCACTAACAGCAAATATACGTAAAATGTATTGAATAGTTGAATTTTAGAACGTCCTATCACATAACTGAAAGCGGACAATAAAAAAGCAATTGGTATTTGGCAATGGTATTTTTTTTTTAAAACGTGTTCCAGGGAACTGAAAATTTTATAAATCTTTTTCTATTATTAGTCACAAGTAACCCTCACCAACACGGAGGTCCATTCAGCCCCTCCCCTCCCAAAACACTCGTTTTCTTATAGCGATCCATGCAAAGCACCCTGTCTATTTTTTCCCTAAGTTTAAGTTACTTGAAAATAAAAGCAAATTCGTGCGACCGAGTTGAGCTGTTTATTTAACAAAAAAATTCTAGAAAAAAAAGAGCTATTGTTTCACACTCACACTTTGAAACTTGGGTAGTTAAAAAATTTTACGATATCTTAGCCTGTTTAAATCTTTAAGGGAACTGATTAGAAATTTGCAGACAAAGTTCAATGGATTTTGTTTTAATAAAATAAAATAGCACTAGTAATTTATTTATATCATAAAAAGATATATTATCTGACGGCATTAATTTAGGGTTCACTGTCGTTTTGGATTTAAAATAATTGACCTCTAAAGCTGGCCATACAATCCAATCCACTTGGCTCGGTTACGTAAAATTTTCTGAAAATCCAAATGGATCAGCAGCCGATCCATCTCACACTCGACCGATTTTGGATCAGTGTCGTGTATGGCTAGCTTAAGAATTTTGCTTTTCGGAAACTGGCAGGGGATTCGTCAAATACATTTCAGTCGAGAGGCCCAATTTTCCAACACTTTTGTCAGCAATTGGAGCCGTATGTCAGCCAAAATGCACCGAATATTCTCTTCAAAGGTGTCAATCGTCTCGGGCTTATTTGTGTAGACAAGCAACTTCACTTAAGCCAGTTAAAAATAGTCCAGCAGTGTTAAATCGCACGATCTTGGAGGCCACGCTAAATGCCCACGACGTAAGATAATGCGCTTACCAAAGGTTTAATTCAATAAATTGATTGTTTCGCGATGCGTCGCTCGAACCGAAACATTACTTTGGTAAAAAAATTGCACGATTTGCAAACGTTGTTCAAGATTTAGTCTATTCATTATGAAATGGCAAACTGAGCATAGATCAAGTGACAGCTGTCAAAAAGACCTACTTCGAAAAAAGTATTGCCAGATTGAAAACCGCACGTCTAAAAAAAACACCAATTAAAAAGAAACATTATACACATTTAAACACAGATTTCATTAAAAGTTTGAGAAAAAAACTGATATTCCGTATATTGAATTAACCTTTTTTAAAAAATCGTTCTCAAATAAGCCAAAGTAGCTAACCTTTTCTCCGAAATTTTATCTCAAACACTTATATTTATTCCTTTCGCACAACATATAATTTATTTAATATCTCATTTTGCTTTTTGCAGGTTTCACATAGATAAACGGTGCCAGCACAGATGTTCCTGGAAATGTTTGAGTATCGCCTTAATATTATTAGCAGTCGTCCTTACAGCCATGTTGGCCTATTTTGCAGGTAAGAATAACTTTTGATTAATCTATACACACATTTACCTAAAAGAGGGTCAACTTGCATTAGTCTCATTGTCGATTTTGGTTTAAGAAAAAGTTCCAAAAATATTTGCATTACATAATTTTAAAATGAAAATCAAAACCCACCCACATAAGCACATGGTGTGTGAATAAGTCCTTCCAGCTTGAATGTTTAAAACATGAAAATTTGAGGAAAAATAAAAACAATAACAACAACCTTGTTCTCTTTTTGCAATAAAGCTAAAAGTCATTATTTTTCCATCAGTGAGTGGAGTATGCATAGCATAAGGATGTATCTGCATATAGAGCTCCATATAGCTTTAGGAGCTGCTCTGGATGGTAACCTTAACCACTGCCACACTGCTTCAAGTTGAAAACACTAAAACCACTTGACTTCAGATTTTAGCAACGCTTGCAACTTCATTACTGCCAACAAGACTAGCTGAGATTTTCAACTTTCACTCGTTCCCTTTGGTGAATACTTATAACCCAGATGGTCGATTTGCACCCTAAGTACAAACTTTCAATGTGAATATTAGTAAATTTCAACAAACATCACCTCCCCCCCCCCTTCCAGGACGAAGGAAAAATTTGCGAAAAGTGTTTGGTTATAAATCACAGAGGTCGCTTCTAAGTCTGCCTGCCTCCCTGCTCCGCTGTGCCTCTGCAACGCACCCTTCTTTTTCAGGATGTAAAATAAAAACAAGACAAATCTTGAAAGGGAAGGACAAACGAAAGGGGAGAGGAGGGGGAATGTATACTGTTTGGTGGTAAATCGTTTCTGGTCCAAATGTTCGTGGTATATTATGGTGCCCCAAAAGTTTGAAACTGATTTGTTGCTTCGCCGGAGTGTGTCCAAAGGAGAGATATATACTTCAACCAACCCTTCACATTATAGCTGTAAACGTTCACACCGATTGAAATCAATGCCAGACATTTTGGAATTACAGTTTTTTGTTATGTATTATTTTTTTTTTGTTTTGTTTAATTAATGTAAATCGGAAGTTTCGAAAAACCTTTTTTGAGTGTGAATGCCTGTTTTTGTAGAATTTGACAGTTTTACTGGTAGACAATAGAAAACAGACACATACACACACAAAACACACAAATAAAAATGATGGCATTAACGCGTCGTCGCGTCGACCGTAAATTAAACTGAATTACTTAAGTTGAAAACAACAGCGAGCGTTTTTGGAGAAACCACTTTCTGTGAGGTCGCTTGAAATACCAATTGTGCGGATGCTTAAAAAAAAGTTTTCCTATTCATTATGCCATACTTCGGCAAGCATTTAAGCCAAATCGTTTTTCTTTGTTTTCATATAATTTTTTTTTTCTTTTGTCAAAATAAATTTACCTACAAAAGGAAAGTAAGTATAGTTTGAGTGTGAAACCTTAGGGTTTGTTTTTGTGGAGCAATTAGGGTGCGTTAACAGAAATGCGTATTGTTTTTCTCAAAAACCAACTGCAATAAATATAAATGTTCGCAGTTTAAATTTTGCGATTATATTTAAATGAAAATGTTGTTGTTTTTTTTTTATGTTTTGTGAGGGTATGAATATCCTTTAGCTACCCCTATATAAGAAGAACTATACCAAAATAAAGACTTAAAAGTGACAGTGTGAGGCCAGGCACAGCGTTAAATTTATGTTTTTCTCGATATTCATTCCCCTGTGCATAGGTAAATTTTCAAAATTGGTCTTTAATTTATGGGACTTAATTTTGGTATTTTTATTTATTTGTAAATAAGGTTTATATAGAAAACAGTAATAATTTTATTTAAAAATTTCCGCTTAGGTTTTACCAAAGATTTTGAAGTCTTAGATATATGGGGCACCTGATGCTTCACTTTATTGGATTTAAACTCATGAGAGAAAAACCAGCTGAATTAGTATGCAGGATGCGTTGTAAATTTTAAGATTTCGTAGTTATGTCTAAGAAAGTTTAGTTTAAGTTATTAAATTCAATGTATGCCTACACATCAACATCAGTATTAATAAGAAAACTATTACAGTCAGAGAAAAAAGCTGGTATAACCAACCAATTTCTGGTTTATTATACCTGATTTTCAGGTTGTTATTTTTCAACTCGGTTGATCAGTAAAAAAGTAAAACTGTAAATTTTACCTGAGAATCTTGCTATTTTTATTTGTAAATCTAGTTAATTTTACATGAAAATATAGTTCAAAAACATAAATACAGTGTTCCTGTTAATTTAACACGAAGATTTAGTTAATTAAACATGATCCAATGTGGAATCAACCATGTATCCTGTAATTATTTTGTCTTCGATCCATGCCACTAGGTCCCATGTCTAACACTGCTTACCGTCCAATTCATTTTGCATTATTCTGAAAGTATAGAAATTTATTACTATGTATATAATTTTATTTAAAAAATACTTTGGGATACTTACTTAGTTTTGAACTGGGAACCTCTCACACATGGAGATAATACGCATCCCCTGGGCCACTTCGCTGCATAAGAGACTTGTGCCAGATATCAATAAGTTGGATGGCTTGTGTTTGTATGTGTTTTAAAACTGGTATCACGTTGAAATAACCTGGCAGAGTTTTTTTTTTAACCATGGCTTGTGAGTGTGTTTCAACACTGGTAGAGGGCTTTTTTAACAGGCGGCCAGGGTTAATTCAAATAATTTAATTTGGGTGGCCTGTATGTGTTTTTATCTCTGGTATCACGTTAAAATTATCTGGCAGATGCGGTCAGGTTAAATTCAACAGGTAAAACATTGTAAAAATAACCATATAAAATGTAACTTCAACCTGATTTATGGTAAAATAGAAATTCATAACAAGAAGTATTAAAAAAACCTGATCTCAGGTAAAATTAGCGCTATATTCCTGTAAAAATTTCTTGTTTACCAGAATTCAGTATTAAAATAACAGTTCATTTTCTTAAATCAACTTGAATATGGTAATATAGGCCATCAGGCTAATTTAACACTTAATATAAGGTTATTAAAATTAGGTAAATTTCTGAAATGTCTGTAACTTTATATGGGGTTATGCACCTTGTAAATTTAACAGGGCCCAGGTTAATTATTTACACGACTTTTTTCTCTGAGTGTATCAGCCGGATTGATAATTTTTCCTTTGATGAATTTTCTTATTAATGTAGATATGATACTCGTATCTTACAAGTAATATTCATCACTTCACCAATTTATCCTTATTTTGTAGTACCTCGTGGGATAATGGTAAGTGCGTAGGACTGTCATGCCAAAGGTCTGGGTTCGATTCCCGGCCACTGCCACCTAAAAATAAATGTTTTTTCCGAGGTACTGCCTCTTGCGAGGGACTGACAAATCCTCCAAGAGTATACTTGTCATAATTAAGTGCTTCTCAAAATTGTAGGTCCCCTCCATTCCTGCCAACAACACGCACACAGGAATGGTTGAGAGTTGTTAGTCACTAGGCCCTGGTTCTCCATGAGCTGTTGCGCCACAAATTTATTTTATTTTTTTTTCACCAATTTATCAAATTCTGGTGATATTTAAATACAAGTGTCACATTCATGCACAGACACATGAGGTAAGCTCACTGAGGGTAAACTGCTATCCGAGAGTAGGTAAATCTGGAGAATAAATCTCGAGGGTTTTTTAGTGATAGTACTCGCAAATGGAAACGCACTTTTGAGAAACTTCTCTTACAAAAAACTTTACTTTAGAAATGCTCAACAATTTGGAAAATTTTGCGGTTTAAAGGTGCGTGTGTCCACTTGAGAGAACTTTTTCTAGTAAACTCTCAAATGTTACTCTCGGATGACCATTCATTTGAGAGTAGAATTTTTCAGATTTGATATCGAGAGTTGCTTGTTAAAATTTAGAAAGTTAATATCCTGAGTGTACTTTCAAAGCTAGGTCTACCACCACTTTTCTGGTATTTTAACTCTCGACAGTTTCTCGCAATATACGATCTGTGTTGGAATTTCGCGGGTTCATCTCCGAGTGTGATTAAAACTTTTGTTCACTTGCCAGCAACTCTCAAAAAGTTCAAATTGCATGAGCTACCTAGTAAGTTTTCTTTTTAGCACCTTCGAGAGTAAAAAGACTGCGAATAACACTCAAGCAGCTCTCGAGAGTAAAAATCGCAAGTTTCCACAGTCATGAAATTAGCTTACAAAGGAACAGACAGATATTCGAGAGTCTCTATCGTGAGTTTGGTTAGTGAAAATACATTTGAGAGTACTTTCACTAACCAACACACATAACTATAAAACACTTTAAGGATTTCTGGCATGTAGTAAGCCAAATTATGGGTTAATTTTATTCCTTTGCGGTGGCAAAGCTAAGTAAAATGTCTGTTGCTGACAAATAATATGTTCCACAAAGTTTCAATTTACTTATATTTGTCTACGAATTAATTTGTTTCCTCCAATGTCCTCTGTTTTGCATTTTAAATCACTAAAACTAAATATTTGCCAAATAAGGACTGCATTGGATTTTTTCGAGATCATTCCCGATAGTGACTAACAATAAGGCTGACCGCGATACGAGAAAAGTCTCGGTATCGTTTGGCATCAGTATTTGAAAACAAAGTGATATACCGCAACGATACCGAAATCAAACCATACTTTTGGGACCGAAATTTGCCGATACTTTCAATAGAATCTTTGGGTATGGGCAGAAAAAATATATTTTTGAATATTATAATTTTTTCTCTTTGCTTAGGAGAGGGATTAAGCAATGAATTTAATAAGAACACACCCACTTCCACGCCCATTTTTCTTTCACATTACTACTCTGAAACCAATCATTTGGATGACATTTTCAGGCTTGGTTGTTTTTAGCTGGAAGAAGTGAATTTAATGGAATCATTGAATAATTTTTGATAAATAAAAGATATTAAATTAAATAACTGAAAACACTTATTTTAAACACTTTTTTTCAGCTCCTAGAAGTGTGAGATTCTTACTACACTAAAACTAAAACTTGAAACTTATCTAGCAATTTATTTTTAACGAAGTTAAGTAACGTGTTGCAGGTTACTTCCCGGTGAAAGTTCCTGCTTAATCCGCGATTTTAAAGCGGTTTTCTGTTCACCGCACCAAGTCGGAAGGTTTTGTTCTTCGCAGACGGCGTACTAAATTCGACTCGTCAAGAATGTCAATAATCGTTGAGTTAGCGTGTTCTAATAGTCGATTTCTATGTTTTCGCGCGAAACTTTTTATTTCCTCCCGCACCGTAGGAATCCCGAGATCCCTATGAAGATCTTCGTTTCTTATATACCACGGAGCATTTACAAATGACCTAAGCAATTTATTTTCAAACGTTTGTAAGTTATTTAAGTTTGTATCGCAGGTACAACCCCAAAGTTGTATACCATAAGTCCAAACAGGTTTAAGAACCTGTCGGTATAAAATCAATTTATTTTCAATACTAAGCTTTGAATATTTACCGAGTAACCAGTTCATATCTCTTAATTTACTTTTTAGTTCTTCGCATTTCTTTTTCACGTGAGGCTTCCATTTTAATTTCGCGTCTAGATTCATTCCCAGATACTTTGCCTAATTCGCAAATGGAACACGAGCGGTGTTAAGAAAGACGGGTAATCTATTTATTTTCTTATACGTAAAGTCCACGTGGACTGACTTTTGTTCATTGAGCGCTATTCGCCATGTTTTCGTCCACTCATTAACATTATTAAGAGCATTTTGTAATATAATTGTAGCTTCGCTAATCGTTTTGCCTACTGCTAGTATTGCAGTATCATCAGCAAACGTGGCTACAATAGTGTCAGCTGTTTGAGGTATATCGCGTGTAAATAAAAGGTACAGAACTGGACCTAATACACTTCCTTGTGGTACCCCAGCCACTATTTCTTTGAAATCAGTATAGTCATTTCCGTGTCTTACACGAAAAAGTCTGTTTTCTAGATATCCGTTTAGAATGTTGTAAAGTCCTTCAGGCAGAACTTGTCTTATTTTGAATTTGAGGCCTTCGTGCCACACCTTGTCAACGCCTGCGACACGTCCAAAAAGACAGTTGAACAGATTTTCTTTTCTTCAAGAGCTCTCTCAATTACGTCAGTAATTCTATGTACTTGATCAATTGTCGAATGCTTGCTTCTAAATCCGAACTGATGTTCAGGTATTAATTGTTTCTCTTCTATTATCGGTTGCAGGCGCAGGAGTAGTATTCTTTCAAAAACTTTTGATATAATAGGAAAAAGCGAAACCGGCCGGTAAGACTTCTTTTCGTGAGATGGTTTGCCAGGTTTCAAAACCATTATGACTTCCACAACTTTCCATTGGCTCGGAACATATTCTAACCTTAGAGCGGCATTTATTATGTAAAGGAAGTTAATAAACCCTTTACGAGGGAGCATTTTTAAAATCTCTGCCATTATTAAGTCATATCCTGGAGCTTTGTTGGACTTAAGCTTCTTTATTTCTGTTTTTAATTCGGCAAGTGTAGCATTTCTAGTTTATTAATATTTTCGTTGAGTTCTTGCCCATCGAACGTCTTAAATGTTTCCTCTAAGTAATCGGCGAATACCGTCGCTTTTTCTTTGTCACTTTTAAGCCCATTCATTTTCTTAATCGGGGGCACTGGAAGCTTTGGTTTTTTCGTTGTTTTTATAGCTTTCCAAAGTGAGTAGTTGGATTCTTTCCCCGCTGTCAAGCCTTCAAGGTAATTTTCAACTTCAAGGTTTTTGAAATCGAGACTCCCTTAGTGGTGTTTAGTCTGGTTATGCTCGAATTAATTGAAGAACACTATTTTGGCGGCATCTGGGAGCGAACCATGAACCTTGCGATTCAGAGGCCGATGCCCGGCGCTACTGAAACACATGATAAACTCATTCCCAATGCAGGTTTCGTTGTTTATCAATTTTTTCTTAAATCTTGGTTTCTCGAAAACGGCAAATGATTTTGTAACAATATTGTTTTCCTTTTGAAAACAAAACTTTGACGCAAAATTAATTTTATTTTTGTTTCTAACTAAGACAAGACCGAAACCAAAATCGAATACGAGAACAAACAAGACTGAGTTATACGAGACCGATACCGATACTGAGACGATAGTAAAATTTTTCGATTTGGATGAAACCAAGACGATACTTTCAAAAGTATCGTTTGGTTTGGTATCATTGTCAACTTGTTTCCACTTACGAGTTTCTTCCAAAAAATTGGAATTGGTGCCAAAAAAAATCGAGATAAAAATGGAACATGACATTACGGTGATAGAGAACACCAAAAAGTGGGTGGACAAATTCAGTCGGTCTGTCGGTTTAACTGTTTGTCTACCTGGGTTAACCATTTAACTATTTGATGATTAATCAGATGGAAAATTGAAGTTTTTTAGCTCAAAAAATGACGGTACTTGCCATACAACCGTCAAGGAAAATCTTATTTATCTCTCAATAATGGTAACTGCCATTCCAAGGTTTTTTATTTCCGATTTTCTCATTAACAGCTCAACCGATTACACTAAAATTTCGTATGCAAAATATTCTTTTAAATGTCAACAAAATTGCATAACAAATTTAAAAAAAAAATTGTTTGAAAATAAAATATTTCGAAAACAGGTTTGATGACTTTTTTTCGAAATTAGGTTTGTAAATGTATATTAATAAATATGTACTCAAAATAGGCGTGGCAATATTTTTTTTTTTAAATGTTACCAAAAATATATACAAAATTTGATTTTAAAAAACCGAATTCCACGAATGTATTATTTTTTGTGCATATTCATATTTTTCAAGTAATCAAATAATATACTTGTTTTTGAGCTCAAAGTATCTTACGAGTTGTTTATGCCATGCAATTCCAGTTGCATTTAAAATGCCTTGTCATATAGTTTAAATTATTATCATTAAATACTTTTTTTTCTATTTTTCTTTTTTTCACCTGTATTTATCAAAAGTTCTTAAGTTCCAAGCAACTTAAAAATAAGAGCAAGTACGTGCAATCCAGTGCAATTTGTTTTTCTTTTTGTTTACCATTCTGACACAAGTCAAATAATGTGAAATATATACCTACTGCAGAGGAGTGTTTTTGAGTATTTTTAATTTTAATACATACCTATAAAAAATACCAAAAAAAAAATCACGTCCAATTCGTTTATACATTTTTTTTTTAAATAACATCCTTAAACGATCGCACACATTATTATTACCAAATTAAATTTAATTTTTATCTGTGTTTTGAGATAAAACTTTTTTTTAAAACAAATTTAAAGTTAAAATAACAAAGTTCTGGCAAACAATTTAAATAAAAATAAAACGAAACGAAAAATCTCGGAATTTTCAAAAATAAAATAAAACAAAAATTCAAATAAACTTTAAATTCTTCCGTTTTGTCTTTCAAATCCATTTCCAGATCACTTGTTGTATGAAAAAAAAAAACTCGTTTATAGCTGCCAGTGTCATCCTTATAAAACAACTCTTATGCATATCAAATTACAAAACAAACTTAAACTACTTAACTCTTAAAAAGGCAAAACTCAATGAAAACGGGATAGTAACTTACAAAAAAAAAAAAAACAAGTTAAAACTACATATTCATAGTCATTTTCATTTCTTACCAAGGAAACTAGTGATAATGGTTTGATAAGAAAAATAGATTTAAAAAAAAAAAAAAGTTGAAGGAAATTCAAAGGGAAACCCCGTCAAAAAAAGACGCTTGTGCATTGACATTGACGCGAAAGCGAATCGAAGCCGAAGGAGCAAACAAATTTTCAGCGAAAAACTTTTTTAAGTTTTCTATATATATGTATGTATGTATAGATACAAGAAGTGCTTTTGTATATATGAAGAACATTCTTCGTCATGATACTCTTCTACCTATATAGTTGTTATTCTCAGTATATTCACCCTCAATTTTTTCCACCGCCTTTGCCCTTCAATCTTCGTGTTGTAAGAGAGAAAACTTTTTCGACTGCTTACCATTCCAAGTGCTCGAATAATAGCATCAGGATAACGTCGAGAAGAAGTCGCCAAACTCACTCTGCGCCATGCCCTTCAATTCTTCTTCCTTTCCAATAGCCCATTGCTAAAAAATAAATTTTAAAGGACCTTTTTTTTACAAGGAAGAGACTCTGATGGTGCGAGTAAGCTCCACAAGTGTAGAAATAAAAAAAAATGCATAGAAAAACTTTCTCTTCTCGTAGAGAAGACTGAAAACTCGGACGAGTTTGAAAAACATTTTTTGTTTTAATTTTAATTCGATTCTTGTATTTTTTTTCTTCTTTCTTTTAACCTTTCTTTCTGGCCTCGACTTCATGTCCCCGAGAAATCAAAATTAGGATACAGCACTCTTGCAAATTTAACTGTGTTATAATTAATATGTCACTTGGAAGCAACACACCAAACGTACCATTACCGGCTCACTATCTTCCTTCCGGTAGTTTGGAAGAAGCGTAAAACATTGTACATAGAGACGCGCTGTAGAACAAGAACTCTCTAAGACCCGTGTAACTATTTTCCATACAACTTATGGCCGCCTTCTATAGCTTGGCCAATAAAGGGTGTTTTAGCTTTGTTTTAAAAATTGAAATTTCAGAAGAAAATAATTGGCCTGTTTTGGGACACTTAAATAGTATCCTGGAATTTTTTAAAAAAGGAAATTCATTTTCCCAAATCCAGTGAATATGGAGCGTGGTGCCTATAACTCTGTAAGGAACATTTTACAAAACTAAAAGGCTAAACAGTAATTGGAAGAAGATACTTCTTGTAAACCGTATTCAATTCAGACCCATTCCAGACTTCTGATAAAAATAACACAATTGAAGCTTCGATAAGTTTAAATATGTAATTATACCAGCCACTCAAGGAAGGAGCTAACTAATAAAGAATCCTAAGGAAAAGTCCTTTCATATTTGTAAGCCCTTCTTTTTTTGAAAAAAAAAGAACTTTTATCACAAACAGCGCCAATATGGTGAATACTTATCACAGCTACATACCATTTAAGAGTCAACCTGTGTTCGATAACAGGTGTAGGGATAGAAATGTTTATTAAACTTTCAAATCCTGTTTCAAAAATTGTAAAAATTGATGAATGCCCTTATTATAAGTTTGACCCCAAAATTAATTGAAAACACCCTGTAAACAACAAAGCACCGTCTGTACAGATAGTTAGGAAGGCCAAGTGGCAAAAATGTCAGAAATGTATGGAGTACTACCTATACCTACCTTACCTTTCCCAAAGCTCCTCTACCTATACAAAACATAGCCATACCCAGAGAGTGGGAGAGTAGGTGAATATGTATAAGCATAAACGAAAGGATCCCAAGACATTTATAACACTCAAAGGTGTGCATGTCGTTTAAATAAATTATTTCTTCGGGGAAGTGCAATTAAGAAAATGCTTCATAAATTTCCGTTAACTTTGTCCTGCAGTAATATTCTCATGCCATACAAATAAATTCATGTTTAAGACACGCCAGTGTCGTTCTTCTGGAAAGGCATCATCTCTACTATATTGTTGTTGTAAATATATAGAAATTTCCTTCCCGTACACGGGCAGGTGGGTAGAGGAGTGGTGAATATGCTGTGTTTAATTTAAACCCCAAGTCATTACTCGAAATCACTCTATCTACTGCTTTTGCCCCCTTCGCTGATGTGTTAGCCCATCGAACTTTACTATTAATTTGTCTGCTGGTGCAGTTTCCTCGAAAGGGTAGCATCAGAGCACACCCTCTCTTTGGGTGGAAATAAGTGTCTTATTCTGTGTCTCACGTACACACACTCAATTCGCGTAAGGATTCACGCAGCCTAATACGATAACTGAACTTTTCCAATAACCATCAACATTACTGCTCAATCACGGGCTGGGATTTCCTTGGCTATGACGCAATTAACATGGCAGCTCGTTTATTTCGATTCGTAGATAGAGGGAATTGCGGGGTTTGGGGGGAAATTGAAGTAGAAGGTAGGCAAAGTTGAATGAGAATGTCAGGAAGTGGGGTTGGTTGATTTGAGTCGACATTGCCAACAACATAACGTCGCGTCGTCGCCGCTGGCCATAATTTTATGTTCACTTTCAACCGCGCATCGCGGCCGTTTCTGCGGTGTGTACCGACACGCTTGCCACCCGCCACCACCCGCCACCACCGCAAACGACGATGTTTTGCTTAATTATTTGAGAAACAATTACTTTTCGTCGAATCGAATTTCAACAGTAAATTAATAGAGGGGTTGGGTAGGTATACGTATTGGAGAATTTTACCGGGTCACGGGTTCGGGTAATTGCTGTGGTTGTAGTAAAGTGATGGTGGACTAAATATAAATGAAATAAACGAAACAACCACTTTTGATGTGTTCCCATGCAGTTAACCATACATACACGTTGAGCAAATAAAATCAATTTGTTTGCATTTTACAGGCTTTAATTTAAATTCTTATAAATATTTTTTTTTTTTTAAATGAGGTCCTGAGGACAATCTTAACAACTTAATAAGTTGCGTTTCCGCATACACTTTGTCCTTATATAATTTGCATTTGAAATACAATGCACAATTATTATCCTACATATCTGCCAAGTTAGTGACTATAAACATTTTAGATCAGTGGTGGGCAAACTTTCATAATGAAGGGCCAGGAAGTTTAAGAAATTTCAGAGGCGAGCCAGAATTATAGGAAAAATGCATTTTGTGTTGAAACTTTCAATCATATAAAAAACATTAGAGAAGGCCCTAATTTTCTGGGCGTGAGCAGTCGTTTTTTATTGGATTCAACTCTTTAGCCTTACCAGAGTTGTGAAATAGTGATAACTTTTCTTAATTTATTTCAACTTCCATTTCAATTACATGTAATTAGTAATTGAACTTTTTTCAATTACAATTACACATAATTGTAATTGAAAAAAAAACAAACACTTTCATTACGTTTAATTGTAATTGAAAGCAATTACTTACAAATTACTTGTAATTGAAAATAGTAATGGGTTTTTGGAAGTATTTGAAGGAAAACACTGTGGTAATTACATTTAAGGTAATTGATTACTTGGATTGTTATTAATTAAATGTTTTTATTATTAAGGTAAATATTGAGCCAATAATAAAAAAAGTAAAAAAAAATATTCTTACTTCTAAGTTAATACCAATAGACGAAAACGTAACAAGAGTTTTGCCCATTTTATAATTACTAATTCAATAATTTTTAAAAGGAGATTATTCAATCGACGGCAGTAAATAAAAAATTAAAATAAAATAGCTATATATTGATAAGTTTAAAATATACAGAAATTCAACACTGCAATGGATTATTTGTAAAATATCACCGAAAATGTAATTGACAAAAACAAGTAATTAATTACATTTTGTGTAGTGATTACTAAAAAAAGTAATAATTACATATTTGTTGATGATTAATTTTGTTTTCAATTACATTAATGTAATTGTAATTGACACTTTTCAAGTACATGTAAATAGTAATTGAATTTTCTTAATTACATTTAAAAGTAATCGAAAAAGTGTTTATAGATTTTAATTAAATTGTAATTGAAATTGAATTTTTTTTTTTATAGTATTACTTTCCAACTCTGAACCCTACCCATCCGTAGAGAAACACTATTTACTACCCTGGGGTCTAAAAAACCCCATACATATTATATGAGACATATATAAATGTTGAATATATAAAATTCATTACACCTTAGATTCCAGTCTTGGCACAGAGCCCACCTATGTACACCACAAAGGTTGTTTCGAAGGCTCCCATACCTGATTTTTGTTTTCCGGTCCTTAGCTCTTGAGTAGACTGCTCATCTTTTTTTGTTTGTTCATCAGGATTGAGCTTAGTACATGGCCGTTGCTTTGTTATAAAATATTAAATAAAGCTAAGATAAGTTTATTCATCGTGCTGGACCCAAGGGTAGGGTTTAAGGGATAAGAACAGTTGTTTTAAATGGCTGCTGGACTGCATTTCAATAATTTTCAACTGCAATTCTACCCTGCCGTTTTCTGGATTTACACTAAATGGCATCGAAAAAACGTCTAGCCATGACTTTTCAACGGCTGAATGAATTCTTTCTGTTTGTCCTCACTCACACCATATATACTATTCATGTCGGGATGGAGCTGGCCCGCGGGCCGTACTTTATCCATCATTGTTCTAAATAATGATATGATGAATGGCTATAGGCGTTTTTCTTTTTTAATTCAGAATTGAGCTCTGAACAGAGTCCGAGCGTGTCGAGCATATTCTGAACATCCTCTGGTCTGAACCAAGCGTGCTCTGAACGTTTTGAATTATTTTGGAAACACAACTGAACAGAACACTAGCTGTCAAATGCTTGTTGTGTTCATCATTAAATCTGTCTGCTCAGTCATTTTATTCTGAGCTCATAGAACGCGCTCCGAACAAACTCAGAACACACTCAGAACGAAAAAAGAAACACGAATTTTTATCTCTGAATGCTCAGAACACAATTTTTTATTTGACAGTTCGGACTCTATACTCTGAGCTAAAAAAGAAAAACGCCTTAGGTTAGGTTAGGTTATAGGTTAAAAGGGGTGATGATACGAGAAGAACGCATCACCTCACTCAGATCTCAACGGATCCATTGTGCTCCCCGGGGTGAAGGCAAGGTAGGTATAGGAAGGGGTAAGGAAATTAACTAGTGGAAACTTAGGCATGGGGGGCCTACCTGAACCATCTTGAATTCTAAGTGACTTTAAGTATGTTCCTTTGTGGCAAACTCGAGACGTCGCCCAGTAGGGCAATCATAGAGGAAGTGACATGAGCCCCCCTACGCTACCTATACGTCTTGACACCCTCTGCATAAGTCAGATGAGCTAATGCCCATTCTGCTCGTGACCAGTTAGGATTCCAACCAAGAGAGAAAGTTGAGGCCTGCTTAGCTTAAGTAAATATTCAGTTTTATTCTTTGAAATATCCGGTCATAAGTTCTTCGAAACACGGCAGGTATCATTTGTTGACCATCTTTCACTGGCAACTTTGAGGAAACTCTGGCAAATTCTTCTTTTTTCCTGCTCCAGTGTCATAAGAACCGAGCAGTCGATTTGGCTCGGATCAAGAGATGATCCGTTTTTGGCCTATTCATCTGCCATTTCGTTTCCGTATATGTCACGGTGTGCTAGGACCAATCGAAGGGTAACTATATTTGATGCACAGAGTAATTTCAACTCATTACGACAACAAACTACCAGTTTTTACTTTGTTAAAATTGAGAAAATGGCTTTTATTGCCGTCTGGCTATCAATAAAAATTTCAATATTTTTGTTGATTAGTTCACAATTGGAAAGGCTCTTTGCAGCTTCACACACTACGAGCACTTCCGCTTGAAAGACACTGCAGACATCTGGAAGCTTTATTGATCTGTCCAGGGGTGGGTTAACTGAAAAGATGCTTGACCCTACCCTGTCGTTTGATTTGGAGCCGTCCTTAAAGACCGAAATATGATTAACGTTTATGACCCGGTTTTCCGTCCAGAGTGTCCTTGTGGGAATATATGTTAGGACTACCGGATTAAAATCAATGTGCGGTAATCTATAGTCGGTCTGAATTTGAATGCCGGTAAATCTTATATATTCTTGTGACCGTAAAGGCCCTTTTTCCAATTTTTGCACTGTTGAAGTCACAGAGCACTTTTGGCCGCCAACTCTTTCGTGAAAAGATAGAGTGGGGCTAGTGAGAGGAATGTTTCCAGGGCTGCACTTGGTGTGGTTCTCATGGCACTCGTTGTGCTGATACGTGCTAGTCTTTGAATTTTTGTCATGAATTAAGATTGGTCACCTTATCTAAAGCTGGCCACCAAACCAAATATGCGTATGTCAGGATTGGCCTTATTATGGCTGTGTACATCCAATGAATTATCTTGGGGTTTGCACCCCATCTTTTACCAAAAAATCTACTACAAGTGTAGATTGCTATTGCTGTTTTATTCTTCTCTCTTCTTCTCTTTCTTTTATATTTTCTTTTCAGTTGAGCTTACGATCAATAATAAGACCAAGGTACTTCGCAGTACCAGTCATATGGAGCGGTGTCCTATTCATAGTGGGGGGGGGGGGTTAACGCCTTATTCAAATGTAATTGGGGCCTTTAATCCAAAAGGCGTTTCGCACAAGCTTGGGGGTGGTATTTTTAGTTATAGAAGGCATCATACTCAATCAAATATGCAAAAATTGTTTTTGATAACTTATCCAGCACTTTCTTAAAATTTTTTTAAATCATTCATTTTGGTAAAAAATCTTATTTCCCACAAAAAGTCTTTTCAATGATAATTTTGAACTCAGTCTACTTTTTGAGTTATGCAGATATACCAAAAGATTGAAAAGTGATCAAATGACCAGTGTGACCATTCTCTAAGAAATTCACTGGTCAATTTAGAACAATTTCATGTTTTAAGCATTCTAAGGCATCAAACAATCATATTTAATATATTTAGGTCCTTAAAAACACTTGTTACTTTTTCCGAAAAAGGCTAAAAATGACACTTTATTTAAGAGCATATATGTAGGTATTCCAAACTGTTTGAGACCTTGGCCATAATCCGATTGATAACTAACTTAAAAAAAAATCTTATTAATATGAGCTGATGGTCTAAAAGCTATGGTAAGTGTTATAACTTAAACTTCCCACAATGCGACTGATAAATTAAGAAAGAAAAATCATTTGTCGATCTTTCATAGATTGGTCCTGATTCACCGGTGGTTTTAGTGCGGTAAGAGTCCCACACTACTTGGTACCGATTCTTACCGAGTGTCTTCTGAAGATTTCCATCGGATAATAAAAAAAAAAAAAAAAAAAAAAAAAAAAAAAAATTAATATGATTTTCCACTAAAAAATCAATAAGTTAGCATTTTATTTTAAATTATAGAACTAAATTTCGCACTATTTTTTTTCTTTGATTTATTTATTTGTATTGTTTAAATTATGTTAAAGTTAGTTTAGTTTGCCTAAAATAAAATTTTTAAGCTTTCAAATCTTCCATTTTTTTCCTTTAGAACTCATTCATATTTAAAAACTTTCAAATTGTGAACAAGAATATCAAAAAACCTTGTTCAAATAAATGTCCATTATTTTGAAAAATGTTGATCAACGCTATTTTAATTAGATGAAGCATACTTATATTGTTTGTAGATGTGAATGTAAAGTATTCAATGCAATTCGAAACTTAACCACAATGCAATGTCCTGCCAAATGGCGGTCATCTGATTCAATTACAAGTAGATAGGTGTACCTATACATCACAATGGAACAACAACAACGATAATTATTTCCGCTTGTCATACATTTTTAATTGCATCACCGACACCGACTTTAAAATATACAAACCTACGTAAAGTATTATAATACGAAACTACATTATATAAGTAACAATGTCAGAAACAACAAAACGATGAAAATTTTGTAGTAATTATTATTATTATTTTTATATAATCATAAATTAATTTGACTGATTGATTTTGGAATGTTATGTTGAAGCTTGTCATTGAAATGTTTGTATATATTGGGTGTTCCTTTATTTGTGTTTGTGTATTTTTACAATTTCAATACGTATTTGCAAATACCGCAGTTTCAAAATGTCATATTATACAAGCAACAAAATGCTGATGTAATTTGGTTGAATGATATATAGATAACAAGGATATATGTGTTTAAATTTTCATTTATGTTATATCCAGGGCCGTAGCTGACTGAGTGACTCTGTACGATTGGTAAAATTTGTTTAGGATAACAGCTAATATATGTACATATAGAAAAACAAAATACATTTGAACATCAGCAGCTATACAATTTTTTTAATATGGCCTCATCGTATAAAAGTATCATATTTTATATCCCTCTGTTTCCAGAAATATACATTTTATTTTACCTCTTTGTGCCTTTTTTACCCGTATATGCCTTTTTTGTCATTTTTCGTCCTTTTTTATCAAAGTTCATAGTTCTTAAGATAAAAAAAATCTTAAAAAAAGGTACTTTCGAGTTTCCGTTATCATACTTTTCATTGACTAACATTAGCTTTGCTACAAACATTGCGTTATACGGCCGGTGTTAAAATTTTTACTCAACTTTAACCTCATTCCACTTCGAAAATTGTTTTGTTTCTGGTAGTAGAGATTGCTTACCAGAGGTAAGATATTTACCCTTCCTCACAAATTCTAACAAAGAAATATCTTCGGGCAGAAATTCTTTAGTCTGTCAACCCATGTTGACGATGGGTCAGATGTCAGTAAAATATGTACAAAGAAATGAAAAATTAATAAAAATTTGTTAGGCTAATGATTTTTTTCCAAAAATCTCTGAATACAACTTTTATTTTCCCCAAGGAATATGGGTGTTTTCAATTTTGAGAATATCAACATAAATTTGGTAAATGTGAGGAGCCAATTGCAAATTAAGTTTTGATGAAGCTCACTGGTGTTTTAAATGCAAACACGAAACTTAAAACTGTTGAGCAAAAAATGTATGCAATGATTGACGCCGCCAAATTCAAACTTCCAATAAACATTGAGTGAATGTATGTATGGAGTTTTAAATGGGTTCCACTTAGACAAAAAAAATGGCAAAACTACCAAAAAATTTCGACAACCTGAATTTTTTTAGAGAACATTCTTTTGTCGTCTTAAACATTTCCTAAAAAGTTCCGCAAATTTTGGCAAAATTTTTTCCTGGGTGTAAAATTCAGTTTTTTCTTAATTTCTTGAAACCTGTAAGCTTTTTGGAAAAAATGTGAAGGTACAAATTGTAGCTTGTATAATTCTACACAAAAAAGACTAATATAGTTACTTTTTTCATACAGTCAATAGATTCTGAGAAAATCATACAAGAACTTCATGGTGCAGCAAATTTTGTCAAAAAATTTATTAAAATTTCAAAATCGATGGGCATGTTTTCTCGTACGATTTATAGGTATTCGGCTACACCTTCTCGTTATAAAATCAAGTTTTTGGGGTAACCAGGTTAAGTCGAAAACCACCATCTTGAAAAAGAAAGTGATTTCATTTTGGTCACCAACTCGATAACATTTCCTTTTACAAGAAAACAATGAAAGAATAATATTAAGACTATGGCAGTTTTCTTTCGAAGGTAACGAAGTACTTGCAAGGTTTTTTCAACGGAATACAACAAACTTATTTCTTATGTAAAATGTATTTTCTTGACTTGCACATGAAAGCATGTGCAGTTAGTAGTACTAGATTATGGGTTTCATCTACCTTAAGTACTTAGTACTTTTGCCATCTCCAAAGGAAAGCGGCTAATCAAAAATAAATTTAGTGGCGCAACAGCTCTTGGAGAACCAGGGCCTAGTGACCAACAACTCTCAACCATTCCTGTGTGCGTGTTATTCAGGAATAGAGGGGACCTACAATTTTTTGCCGAGTCCGAACGGCTAGATGAGAAGCACTTATTCTTGACAAGTATGCTCTTGGATTTGTCAGTCCTTCGCAAGAGGCAGTACCCTGGAAAAAAAAACATTTCTGTTGTAGGTGGCAGTGGCCGGGAATCGAACCCAGACCTTTGGTTTGACAGTCCTACGCACTACCGGACATCCACAGGCAATCATCTGCCGGATAAGGGCCATGAAGCAAATCAGATTCACCCTGCTGTCCAGCCAGCTGCTATAAAGCAACCGTTTCATCAGGGCAAAAGCACCCCTAGCCCTGGTGAGAGCAGCATTAATATATCTGTCGAAATAAAAGTATTGGTCCATCCAGATGCCAAGGTACTTTATACCACACCTTTACTCACCTGTGGGTGTCCATTTGCGAATACCAGCTTGCGCCAGATCTTTCTCGTATTCCTTGTGGCTCCACGCAATGGATTATTATCTTGAAGTTATAGCGTGTCATAGCTACACTTTTGATTTTGTACTGTAAAAGGGAGAAATAACAGTTTTTTGTAAATATCTCAGCAATTACAAGTTTTCTCAATAAATTAATCCAGGAAATTTTGCACAGAAAAGATAATAAAATTTTTAATCATAGGAGCAACAGATTTTGAGAAAAATTTGCACAAACGTCATCTTTCCCAAACGCGTTTGTGGAAGTTTTTCACAAAATTTGTTGCTCCTACTCCTATCTTTCTTTGTAAAATTTATTATTATTATTGTTACTTTTTTGAAAAAATTTATAACTGCTGAGATATTAACAGAAATTTGTTATTTGAACCCTTTTACAGTACAAGACTAATAAAACTACAGAGTTCCTTAAAAGTTAATTTTTTTAGATAATTTTATTGTCTAAATGTTATTCTTTCATGTTTTTGTAAAAGGAAATCCAATCGAGCTGTTGAATAAAACTCAATCACTTTGTGTTTAAAGATGGCGGTTTTTCCCTCACCACACCAGGCACCACAAAAACTTTATTTTATAATGAGGAGGTATAGTCTAACACAAATCATCGATTACAGAAATAAATTTTAATACATTTCTTGACGAAATTTGCTCTACCATGAAGTTCTTGCCTGATTTTCTCAGCATCTTTTCACTTTATGAAAAGAGTATGTTGGTCTTTTTTTTGTGTAGAATTTCGCAAGCTACAATTTATACCTTGATATTATTTCCAAAAAAACTTATAGGTTAAGAAAAAACTGAACTCTTAGTCGCTTTAACTTCCCCTAAAATATTTTACCCCGGTCCAAATTAACGGAACTTTTTAAAAAATGTTCAATGCGTCAAAACAAAGCTCTCCTCCAAAATTCAGCTTTGTTAGAATTTTTTCGAAGTGAAAATTTAATTTTCCTGGGCTATATTTGAGTTTAGTCGACACAATCGTTATTCGTTATTTGGTTCAGTTGATTGAATTGAACTAGGAACAGGCTATGCTTTATTATATCGATTTAACACAGCTATGTGCTAATGACACTCCTTAATGCCATATCTATGTACATAACTTTCTTGTCTGTGTTAATACCAAGGTTTGCATACCGATTATGACTCGTTTTCTCGTATACAATTCAAAAGATAATTTTATTTTTTGAGTCAATCACCAATCTTGGTTTTTGATTTCTTTAAACTAAAATTCATTTTTACGATCGATCGAATCAAATCTGCTGTAAACTGTTAAATATGGTTCGTTCGCGAATTTATCACGCATGTATTAGTGATCCATTAACGAATGAAAAATGTAATTAAAACAAATTTCTTTTGAGTGCTTCTGAGCTAACAATGCTGGGTACGGTCTCGTATAACTTACGAATTTGACTGAAATGAACTAAAAAATTCACGAATCTCAACTAGGATAAGACAAATTATCATTTTATGTAGAATCTAAATAAGAAATCAAAATTAAATTTAAAACGGAGGGCCCTCAGGATTCTAGCAGCGCCACTGTGTAAAATACTTAAAGCAGACATGTTTCATCATCTCTGGGTGATGTTGTATCTTTTTGTCCGTGATAAGTAGGTATTTATTTTTTATTTAATTTTACTTTTTTTGCTGAAATGCTGATTTGATGCATTCATTGAATTTGCAATTACATTCCAATTGTTATGCTAAACAAGTGATAGCAGTAAATGTTAATTAAATGTGAAATGGAAAATTATTACGTATTTTTGTTGAGGTTATGTTTTGTGCGGCTGGTGGATGTTTTGTTATATTTTTCTTTGTTTGAATATACAAATTTTTAAATTATTTTTTTTTGTATAATTTGTTGGTTAGTATAGATTTCTTTTGTTGATATGTTGGTTAATAGAAACAAAAAAGACTTAACTATTGGTTCAGTTGATTACATGATTAAATATAGTTAAATAAGTGCACATAATGTGATAAACCTGAAACAACTGATAAACAAAAATGTTAATGTAAAAATAAATAAACAACTAAATAGCTATATTTATGAATGCCTTTATTTCCGTAATAAATTGAGATTAAAAACAAAACTATATATTGCTTTGTGGCTTAGATTTTTACTAACTATGTTTTTTTTTAATAAAAAAGAATTTAAAACCATTTGAATAGTGATAACTGATAAAGTTAAGAAAAATTAAATGCACGCTGGATCCCACGTACTTGCTCTAATGTTCAAGTTCATTTCAATTAAGAACTCTTAAAATATGAATGTAATAAAAGAAAAAATATAAAAATTAAAAAAAAGCATATAAAGCATGAGTTTAATAGTATTAACAACTAGTAAAATAGCTTAGAGCTCCAAACATATAAATACATGTAACTGATTTTCAGATTGTTATTTTTCAACACGGTAGATCAGGTTAACTGTTTAACCAGATACCTGATTTTAATGTCGTGTTAAATCAACGTAGGTTTCAGATAATATCTGCATGACATCAGGTACATTTAACACTGCCATAAAATAGTAAAATTGTTGTACCTGAAAATCTTGCTAATTTTACCTGTTAATCTAGTTAACTTTACATGAAAATCTAGTTAAAAACATGAATAAAATGCTCAACATCCTGTAAATTTAACATGAAGATCTGGTTGGTTTGGATCATGCGCCTAGTTCCCATCCCTATCGCTGCTTACCGCCCAGTTCATTTTGCATTAATCTGAAAGTATAGAAATTAATTAGTATATAATTTTGAACTGTGAACCTCTCACACATGGAGAAAGCACGCATTCTCTAGGTCACTTTGCTGCACAAAAACTTGTGCCAAATATCAAAAAATTTTAAACTGACTTAGTTCCGCTGGCTTGTATGTGTGTTTCAGCCCTTGAAGAGTGCTATTTTAACAGGCGGCCAGGTTAAATTCAAATAATTTTAGTTGGATGTCCTGTGTGTGGGTGTTTTAGCACTGGTGTCATGCTGAAATCAACTGGCAAAGTGTTTCTTTAATATGAAGCCAGGTTAAAATCAACAGGTAAACATTGTAAAAATAGCCATATAAATAATTAGTTCAACTTGATTTGTAGTAAAATAGAAATTCATAACATACAGTGTTAAAAAAACACGATCTCATTTAAGATAAACGCTATATTCTTGTCAGAATTTCTTGTTTACCAGAATTTAATGCTTAAATTACAGGTCATCTTCTGAAATCAACTTAAATATGGGGTAAATTAGCCCAGCAACATTGAAAAAAAGGTTATAAAAATCAAGTAAATGAAATGTCTGTAACTTTAGATGGGATTATGGACTTTATTAATTTAACAAAGGTCCAGGTCAATTATTTACCTGACTTTTTTGTCTGAGTGTAAAATATTATTAAATATTTGAAAAAGCTTTTGCGCATACAAATTTTGACTGAAATTATTTGTGCCATTAATCAGAAAATCGAAAATCAAAAAAACTGTTATATGGCAGGTACCGTTAACAACAGTTTTTGTTAATATTTTTTTACCAGTAACTACAGTAATCCACCGATTTGATTTATTCCATTTAAAAATTTACCTTCAACTCACCCTTATTGGAAATCTCTTTCTCCCAAGACTAACGCCATATAGCAATAAAGTCAAATGAAAACACGGGTCAATGAGAAGTTCCTACCAATAACAGGTTTTTAAAAATAAGATAAGATAATTAAATATAAAACTAGCATGCTTTCATAGCTAGAAGTTTTCTTAAGCCAATTTATAACTTGACGGCTTGGCACTCAATAAAAAAGCATAATGTCATTATTTGCAAAAAAAAAATTAATAAGAAAACGTTTTTTTTCCATTTGAACGCCTTAATAAGCATTGAAATCCACAAATACAATCAACGGAACACATTATACAACCTCGGTGGGATAGTATAATATAGTTCTAAATTTTAATATATAAATGATGTTCATTATTCCAATAGCTCTTCAAATAATGGAAAAAGTTTTATTTCCTCCTTGAATCTTAAATGCCTCTTTGCCAACCAAAAACCTTGAAACTATAAAATCTTTCTCTATATACCGCCGCACTATGCCGCAACAGCCACTCTCGTTTTGACTAATTTACTTAAAATCAGAAAATGAACAAAAATCTTCTATGTTTTCCACAATCAAAAATAAAAAAAGGAAGAGAAGAGAAGAGAAAAAAAAAAAACAAAAATGCAATTCCAAGATCCAAGGACATACAAAACTGGCTGCCGAAAACTATTCAATCTCAGCAAACGAACAATTAAAAACACTAAAACCACCAAAAGTGCTCGAACAAAGAATTCATTTTTAGAACAAAATCTCTAGTGCTGCTGTTGCTTTTGCTGCTGCTGCAAGCTGCACACACGCTGATTACACCCACACCACAATACATAGACACCATTCCATACACCACACGCTTGCCGCATAATCCTTGTGACGATGACGACGACGACGACGACGACGACGACGACGACGATGAAATTGCAAGCAACTAAATCGTCCTTTCATTTGCACCCTGCTGATGGCTTCTTCGGCGTTTATTGTTGTGTGTGCAATGTGCATATGTGCATTCTCTTAGATAAACTCTATATCTACTTTACCAACTCCATCCCCAAGCCATAACACCCACCCGAGTCTCAATCACATGTGGGTATGTACATATTATGTATTTTATACATTATGTGTTGAACCGGAGCATTATGTAAGGAAGCAGAAGGCATTCCACATTAAATTTTCTATCTCTGCCATCAGAATGAGGAATGCAATTCATGGCGACAATTATTTTCTGAAGAATGCCAGTGTGTGTTTGTCTAATGCACAATGCACATATACGTACTCGTATTATAGAAGTATAGAAGAGGTGCTGTTGCTGCTGCACTTCTTCACACATATGAATGAGCACTGCAAAGGAATTTCGAGCATTTTTAGCCGACCGACCGACCGACCCATCCCAGCCCAATCCAACCCCAACGAAACAACCTAGAGACATTTAGAGAATAAATTTAAAGAACACACTCGTGTATTCGCACACACTTATTGATTAAAATGACCGAAAGGAATAAAAGTCCCCCATTCATTGCCAAAACTCCAGATAACAGAGAATAAGAGTTACCCTTCGAGTGTCCTGGCAACAATAGAACAAAATTGGCGTAAACATCCTGTGCAATAGCAAACAGACAATAGCTTGATAAATAGAAAAGAATCGCTGCTGCCACCAACGAAAAGGACAAAAAATATTGCTTCATTTTTATTTTTGGAGTTTAAATGTGTTAGTAGTGTGTGTGTGATGGTTAGTGCATCCTTGAGCTTGAGCAATGCAAAAAAGGATGCACCTTATCGCAATTGCATCATCACGGTCCTCGTCATCATCGCGTTGTCGTGTTGTTCGTGGTCCCTTGGATGAAAGGATTCTCGCAAAAAGAATCCAATCCCCGCACAACAACCGAAAGCATAGAGCACCAGTATATACCTACACCAAATATAAAGTACTATCGAAATATTTTTTTCTTTTTTTTTTTTATTGTATTGCTGCTCGTGCAGGAAGATGTATCCTGTAAAATGGGAGATACTCGCCATTCTGTGTCCTTCCAAACCACCATTCATTATTCTTCTTAAGTCCATTGGAAGCACGGTGGGTTTAACTCGGAAGCGCTGGTCTGCTGCAATCGTTCGTCTTTTTTGACACAAAATCGATGACGGTTAAAGGAATTTGATAGGGATCCTGGGTTTGTCGGTTTATGTGTGCAAAAGGACAAAGAATTCGAAAAGCATGGATAGATGAGGCAAGTGTTCGCACATCGGCACTCAGTGGGCGAGTAAATGACTTTGGTTTGGCAACGATTAAATTTACGAAGAACTCCATAGCCATATACCTATTTGTATGGAATATATGTGGTGAACACACTCACACTAAGCTTGACTCACTTAAAAAAAAAAGATCCTTTTCTATACTACCTACAGCCATTTTAGTGAAGATGCCAGTGGGCTAAAGTATTTAAGTACCTCCGTATACTATTCCAAAAGTTGCCATTTTCTATAGAAAACATCTACCTGATACCTACTGATGGTCACTCTCTTTTTTTTTGGGGGGGGGGGGCGAATTGTTGAGGTTAATGTCCTTTGGATGGAATAAAGATGGCTGGTGTTCACTATATGGATCCATTCGTCATTCCATCAGCCTTCAAAAACTAGGTCAATCGATTTTGGGGTTTGCAAGTAGCTAGGTAGATATAGTCTGCAAAATTTGTTGGTTGCTCAATTTTATTTTTCATTCAGGGAGATAGTATAATCATGTTGGCGCTCGTGTTTTTCAATTTGGGTTGATTTTATTTTGCATTTCATTATTCCATGAAATTAAGGCTTTTATCCAAGGCCGAAAGAGCTAGAGCCTGATGGGCAGTAAAATCAAATTAAAACTATTTTTGATTAAATATTTCATTAAGAGAAATTAAAAACAATTGCATTTTTATATAACGGGTGATTTTTTAGCTGGTTTGGTTTTGGCAACACTGGTTTTGACAGCTGACGTGTGTTTAGTACCTTGTGTCACTGTCAAACAGCTTCAGTTTGGTTTGCAATTTAACCATGGATCGTCTTACAAATGAACAACGCTTGCAAATTATTGAATTTTACTATCAAAATTCGTGCTCCGTTCGAAATGTTCATCGCGCGCTGCTTCCATTTTATGGTCGGCATTCTCGACCTTCTGAGCAGTCTATTCGGAAGATTGTGACCAAATTTCGCACCAAATTTACTTTGTTGGACATTAAACCACCAACACGTTTACGTACTGTGCGTAGTGAAGAAAATATTGCGGCCGTATCAGCTAGTGTGACAGAAGACCGCGAAATGTCGATTCGGCGCCGTTCCCAGCAGTTAGGCCTTTGTTACAGCACTACGTGGAAAATTTTGCGGAAGGATTTGGGCGTAAAGCCTTTTAAGATACAGCTGGTGCAAGAACTAAAGCCAGCCGACCTACCACAACGCCGAATTTTTGGTGAATGGGCTCTTGGAAAGCTGGCCGAGGATCCGCTTTTTTATCGAAAAATTGTGTTCAGCGATGAGGCTCATTTTTGGTTGAATGTGTACGTAAATAAGCATAATTGCCGCATTTGGAGTGAAGATCAGCCAGAAGCATTGCAACAGCTACCAATGCATCCCGAAAAAGCCACTGTTTGGTGCGGTTTATGGGCCGGCGGCATTATTGGGCCATATTTCTTCAAAGATGATGCGAATCGCAGCGTTACTGTCAATGGTGAACGCTACCGAGCGATGATAACAAACTTTTTTTTGCCCGAAATGGAAGTTCTTGACTTGCATGATATGTGGTTTCAACAAGACGGTGCCACATGCCACACAGCACGCGAAACAATGGCGCAATTGCGAGGCGAGTTTGGTGAACAGTTAATTTCACGTTTCGGGCCGGTCAATTGGCCGCCTAGATCGTGCGATTTGACACCATTAGATTATTTTTTGTGGGGGTATGTCAAAGCTAATGTCTATAGGGACAAGCTCGCTTCGATTGACGCACTGGAAGCCAACATCCATGCATTCATTCGTGAGATACCGGCCGATATGTGTGAAAGAGTATGCCAAAATTGGACTCAGCGGATGGGCTACCTGAGACGCAGCCGCGGTCAACATTTGCATAAAATTGTCTTTAAACATTAAATTGCAAGGTTCAAACTATCGATTCAAATAAATATTTCATTCATTTTTCGAATTTTTTGTGTTTTTTTTTTTTTTTTAAAGTTCTAAACCTCTTAAAAAATCACCCTTTAGAAGGTTGCAATTGGATGAGAACATGTTGTTGTGGTGTGCTAACACGTTTGAGGAACAAATCAACTAACATGGTATTCTAATTAATTTTTTTTCTTCCAACATATAAAATGTGTTCTCCGTTATAATAAAAAGTTCCCTTTATATGATAATATCATAAACAAACATCAACAATCCGAAAAAAATCACAAAATATCTTTTTGATCAAAAAAAAAAAACTTTAAGAGAAAATTAGATTCTAGGAAAAGAAGAAAATTGCTAATAGATTATGAACTTGAATAGAATTCTTATAGATGAAAAATTTAAATTCTTTCGAATTTTTGTACATGGGACTTTATTAAGGGTTTCTGTTGAAAATTCTGCACAAATATCATAAATTTTCTAAAAATTCTTCCGGAAAATTAATATAACTACCCGGAGATTTTTGTTATAAGCAAATATTTTATTAATAAGTTGAAGTACTCTTTCAGTTGAAACATTTTTTGTTTGTGGTTAATATTAGACCAATTCCATCAAATGATAAAACATTGTTTTCAGTAAATCATACTCAAAAAAGGAGAACAAGGTGAGGCTTAACATTCATCTGGTAATTTATTGTATTTTAAGTTTCATAGTTGTTCTTACTGATGGCATTTTTGGTTACAGAAAATTGAGGAATTTCGTTTCTTTGGATTTCCTTAAAATCTTTTGAAATGGGAAATGGTATATCTACTTATGTAGAATGTAGAACTAACAGTAAAGTTGCCTCTTTTGTGTATGTAAAAGAAATCTGGAAAATAAACAGAAGTAACTCTTATTATTCAAAATGAATAACCAGATTTACTTTAAATTTGAGGAAAATTGGAAAAAATATTCTTCTGCTTAAACCGGATAAGAGTTTGTATTTCTGTTGAAACCTTTGAGGAAGTTATTCGAGTTTTTCATTTGAGAACAGCTACAATAGATATATGTTAAAAAAAAAGGTTAAAGTTAAATAAGCTGCTGGTTGAGAAATTTTTCACAGTATCCTTTGAAATATTAACATGACTCTTGTAAAATATATCTTGTCTGCTATTTAAAGAAATTTTGAATTTTTATTATTTTTCTTCATAGTAGTCAAACTCCATGAACAATCGTGCATCACAGAAATACTTTTATAACAGGTTTGATTTATATTTTATTAAAATATTTTAATTCTTATTTGTACTTCAAGTCAATTTAATACACAGGACTTTGATTGGGTTGTTACCAAAATTTAAAATGCCAAAATGACGAAAAAAACTTTCAAATTTATATTTTTAACAGTTGAAGGACTCACAGTTGTACTTACCCAAGTCATATTTTTCTTAAGGGAGAAAAGGACATAACGGTCTACAAGACCAATAATAACGAGACATATGTCGTTAGAAAGGTATTTTTGTGATCTACAATAGATGATGATTTCAAATCACTGTGTGAAAAAGTTATTCGCTTATTATTACCGACGTCACATTAATTTTTTTTCTACTAAAAATCACAAAAACAGCGAATAATTTTTTTCACACAGTGATTTGAAATAGACTGCCATAGTTATGCTATTGTTGCACATGCAAATACCTTTCCAATAACATACAACTCGTTGTAATGAGTTTCTAGACCACCTTCAATTTTTCAACTCAAGTTCTCTATTTTTAATAAGAACATTTTAGCCTATTGAATAGATCTTTAAAGGGAACAGTAACGTGCAAGGGTTTTATTATTGGATATATTTGTTTGGCCCATTAGCTTGCTTAAATCCGAAAATGCTACTAACCACCCATGCGATTTTGAGAAAGTGGCCACCCTGGCCACAATATTTTCAGTAAAACTGCAAATTAAGCTGAATTTTTCAATATTTCACTTTAAACTTTTTGTTTAAAATTGAATTTTCTATTAAAATGCATGATTTTAAAATTTTTATTTTTATGAGAAAATTTAAGCAGGAAAAGTTATCAAAAACCGACCTAAGAACAATTAAAAATCAAAGACCTTTTTTAATTGCAGCCACTTTAACATTTCTTATAATTTTTTACCATTTTCTGCCCGAAAAAAAACTTTTGTAGCGCTCTTATTGAAAAACCCGACATAAATCAGACCAGCCGTTTAGTGTGTAGGTCTTAAAGCATATAAAAAGAGCCGGTAAACAAAATTGTAAAATTGCAAACGTTTTAAATAGTTCTTATAATCGTATGTTATATTTCATTAAAATTTTGAATTCGATTATTTTAACGGGGGTATTCAGACCAAAACACCAAAAAATTATAAGAATTGCAAAAGTTTGAATGGGTATACATACATATCTTTGCACATTTTGAATAAAGTTAATTTTTGATGATGTTTTGATCATGAATTTAGTCTCTACTTCATTTTGTTTACATATATGCATGTCTTGACCCAATTTTTGATTAAAAAAAGTAATGTGCAGTTTATAAAAAATTTTAAAACCTTACATTTTTTTTTAAAGTAACAAACCCAACATAAACGTTTTGCTAATTTTTCCAGCTTAATTTTTATACAATTTTTCAAATCATCTGTTTCAATCGAAAATTTAAATTCGTTAAGGTATTTTCGGAATTGTATCAAAAATATTGGAAAATGGCCAGTGTGGGCACTCTCTCAAAAATGTATGGGTACATTTTTTAGCGTTTACAGTTTTAAGCATGCTTTTGGGCCAAACAAACATTACTAACAATAAAAACACGTGCACGGTCTAATCTCTAGAAAAATTTAAAAAATTGTATAGAATAAAAGCTGGTTAGTTTTTTAACAATTGACTTTCTAAATACCATATTTCTATTTTCATAAATTATCAAATTGAAAATTGACAATTATTATAAGGGGTGATAGTTTATTTCCAAATTTCTTTTATTGTCAATGTGCTGATGCCAAGGCGAGCTGAAATCAAAAAACCATATACAAAAAAGTTTGATTACTTTAAAATTACTGAAACTGTACTAAAAGAGAATTGAAATTCAATACTGAATGTATTCGAGATTTATTACTAATTGGGATTATTATTTATGGGATTTTGAATTTCAAGATTTTGTCCATTCGGGATTTTTGTCCATTCAGGATTTCTGTATTCGGTTTTTTGGTATTTGGGATTATGGGATTGACAATTATAACTTTTTGCCTTTTGGCATTTTAAAACCTTCCTTTTTCGATTAGGGAGGAGATAATTGCATCTAGCTAAAAGATTCTCAAAAGAAATTACGTTCAAATAAAAGTATTAAGTGACTACTCTATATTATTGCGTTTCGCCCAGGTAGAACGGTTGGGCTCATTAGTTGCTGTACCCTTCTAAGACGCAAATTTGTTCAGTGTTTACCAACTTTTATAGAAATTCACAGCATGAACACACTGTGAATACAATATTTTAAGGGGAATTTCTTTAAATTCAGACACCTAGAAAATAAATGCCAGTGTGCTCAGACTTTCTATAATTTTGAATTTGAAGAAAATGTTCTTAAATATTCTCCACTTAAACAGAAAAATATTGTTTTCCAATTTACTTCAAATTCAAAATAAAAACAAATTACCAAATATAGGAAATATATTTTGATTGAGGGCAAGAACCCCTCCAGCACCCAACCCTAACATAAGGTGTTGCTTCAGACTAAGGCCAAATTTGTGTTGAGTTGTGATATTGAGGATGTGCTTACATCCATCTTTAGACGATTTAATTAAGAAAAAACTAAAAACAACTTTCTTTTTGTTGAAGTTTTCTTTGAAGATCTTAAATGAAAAGGGTGTATCCCATTTTTGACAAATAAAAAATCCCAAAACAGGAAAGTCTAAGGTGATTTTATCTCGACCGAAAAATTCTATGTTTTCTCCCGGACTTAAAACATATATAGTAAAAATGAAGGAGTAAGAGCTATAGGAGACTTTTTGGATCAGTAACTTGCAAAGTAAAATTTTCCAAACCACTCACTGTCTGTGCAAATTTTTTCAGTTTCGAGTCTGTTCTTATTAATTATGCTGTGCTGACACGGATTTGCGATTTTGATGTGAACATCATAACTTACTTATAGCTTTTTTGGGAAAAGTGTCACTATTGCATTAGACAAAGTATAGCGAAAGTCTTCAAATGCCATTTCCAACAATAACGGCATATTAAAAAAAGTGGATGAGATGGCACAAATTATTATTTTTCGTAAAGTTTTCACAGTTGCACAACTCGAAATTTGCCATTCTTTCCTTGGGCTTATTTCATAAAACTACAAGACTAATAATTATTTCTGAATTATAGTCTGGGAGGCAATTGGACTCGAAGCAAAAACCTTCAAAAGTCTGTCTGTCTGCCACTAATAAATTTTATCCGACCATCGGTTTTGTAAATGTTTGGAATAAAGCTTTCGGCTAGTAAACTGTTTTTCAGGAGCCGTAATGAGATAAGAAACCTTAAGGACGTCTCTCGAACTATAATTCACAAATAATTATTATTAGTCTTCTAGTTTTATAAAAGTCATAACTTGCCATGAAAAACTCAAAAATTATATAATTTTTTTTCTGAAAACCATATTTTCTGGATTTTAGTCCTTTTTGACTTGCGTCAAAGAAGTATGACCCAAACCATACTTCCACATTTTATCTCACTTTCTGCACAAAAGAATTTGCTAAATTAGAATACTAAACCAATAATAATGTTTCTTATTTTAGTCAATTTATTATTTGAAGGCGCATATATTCTCCCAATTAACCTCTTTGAAGTTTTTTTGTTTAGTTAAAGAAAATAAATCAAATAAGGTAAGGGTATTGTCAAGTTTTAACGTATATTTCATAAAAAAATCATATACCTATTCACCTTTAAATTATATATAGGTACACATAGGCTGCATGGATACCCTTCTTCAGTCTGAACCAAATTCCAACTTTAAAGGTTATGTGTTGTGTAGACGGTTTTATCCAATTCTGTTGCTGTTTTTTGCTTTTTTATTTTTGTGACTCCGGAAATTTCCGATAAACCACCCTCTTTTAGCAACATGCGGTGTAGAAGGTAAACTCAAACCTCCACCCCTTCTCGAGGCACTTTGGAGGGTACACGTATATATTCATTTTTTATTTTGTCATGCTCCCCGCCATTGGCGGCGCAGTGCCACACCCGCACAACGAATATAACGTTGAAAAGTTTTTAGCCTTACAATCTATCAAAACCAATTTATTAATTTTTTTTTTACTTTGTGCCGCGAAACATTTCCTGTCTGGCGATGCAACATCCCTTTCTCCTCCACCCATTTACTCGTTCCACCGTCATTCTTTGGCAAAATGTTATTTTTCGCTGGAAAATTTTCCTATACAATGCTAGTTGGTTGCTGCTATGGTGCTATGGAGCGCTTATAGCAGAAGGGTTTGGTTGTCTTGTGTGTGTCTGTGCTGCACGAAACAAAAAAAAAAAATAAACACAAACAGACAAAAAAACGATTGGGAAGACGAAGGAAACTCTAACCGCAATTACTTTACCATGCAGTTTAAACTTTTCCCATTAAAGTCAACTAATAGAACAAAAAATAAATAATAAAATATATATCTGCATGTGTATGTATAGTTTTAGTCATAGATAGAAACATAAGATATATCTATGGTGTCTATGTGTGTTGTTGTTGTTGTTACTAAGACAAAGTGCAAAAGGGATGTGTGTCTGTCACCCCAAACTGGCATTAAAAAAAAAACACACAAATTTTCTTACAACCCTTACCAACACTCTCTTTTTTGGTTAAAACAAAAACTTTCCCTTTGCTCGCTCTAGCATGATGATTTGTTTACCTTTTCTATTTACTTATTTTCCTTTTTTTTCTTATATTGTCTGTTTTGATAGTGTCCTTGTGTCCAACAGAAAAGGGTGTCTGGTGCACAGGGTTGTATTAAGTTTGAAAGGGTTTAAATTGGCCTGTGGAAATATTTTCTTTTTGAAACAAAATTCCCTTATTTTCAACTTCCAAAAACTGGATTTTGGCATCACTGAAAATATTCTAATTTATATCGGTAGATTAATTGAAGCTTCCCAAAAACAGAGGCCAAATTACCACGTCAGGGACCGAGTGAGTGAGTATGCATTCACTGATCGAATGAACGAGTAACAACTTCAAATTTTGGTAGGTACTAGATTATACTCGAAACGTAAGCGGTAATGCCAAACTCTTATAGTTCAGTTAAGTACAGATCGATAACTGATGCGGTAATTTGGCCCAAGATTTTTTTAAATATCCTGGCTAAACTTTTCTTTAAAGAAAAGGAAAAACAAACAAGTAAAATATCCTTAATTTCAATTTTCATCTGCAAATATTGGTTGGTCTAACTCTGATTCTAGCTATCTTACGTTAATCCACTGTTACGCATTTTGATATATTCGAAAAGTCCGGCCGTGGTTTTTCAAAACTTTAAAAACAAATAATGCGGCATGTTTCAGTGGGTGGCAGAGTGACGGTGGTGTTGCGCAAAGAAACCGACAAATATTTTCATTCGTTCCTATTTATGTTATAGAACGCTGCTTGCTAACTAACCTCCACTTGTCTCAGCAATCCTTTTTCTAAGGAAGACATTCACCCACACTTATTTCAAGGGGTCGTCATTGTTTGCACTATAGTGGGTATGGTGTTACATTAAGAGCTTCCGCCCTCTCCAAGGGCGATTATATTTCGCTTTAGTGGTTTGGCGTCCATTAAGGGCTAATATTGCTCCATGTTGGCTTGTCAAGGAGTTTTTTTTCACTCTTTTATTATATGTATAGCTATACCTCGGTCTCAATGATGGTTAATGTTTGGAAGAAGAAAACAAATCAACCGGAACAAGCCAAGAAGCATTGAATGACATTCATAGCCGCATATTCATTGAGTGGTCGTTCTTGGTGCACATGGGTAAATGTGGCACGGCATAGCGGAGTTGGTGGTGACGACCGACGATGACTTGGCATACAGAGGTCGTCTCCTTAAGAAATTTGATTTTACTCGTGGAATTGTTTGTTGTTTGGGTCTTGTTAAGTATACGCCTTAAATTTAGTATGTGGCTGTATAACAAAATCAACCAACCAACCATAACCAACCAAGCAAGGCAAGTCAATGCCTGTACATTAACATGTCTTCCTGTCTTTCCTGGTTCAATTATCGCAAGGATATCCGTCCGCATATACTGTCGGTTTTCATTGTTGTCTTGTCTTCTTCCTTGGCGTGCCCTTTTATTTGATTGGGGACTTTCAATCGATATAGGTTAAGTGTACCTATACGTATCAGCATTAATGAATGCGATGTTGGTTAATGTCGAAATTGTACTCAATTGTGTTTGGTTCTAATCAATCCAATATCAAGGAGTAGCGCACCGCAGCAACATGACAGCTATAAGGATAAATTCGATCACAATTGACTAATCGAATATCTATTATCATGTATGGAATTAGACGATGATGACAGACGGATTGATGAAGTGGAATATAAAGGCCGTAAGGTTCATATTGAATTTCTGTTAGCTATAGGGTGGTTCTGCAATTAAATAAATTGAAAAGTAATATGAGGAAATTTATGAGTTAAAACATTTAACTTGAAGTTAATTTGGTGAGTGCTTCGAAGAAGTGTTTATTCCCCTTTATAATCCTTATTGTCTTAAGCTGCTGATTCATTTTCGGAATTTCTGAAGAACTAAGCAAAATTTTTCTGGAGAACGCAGTAATTTTGAGAGACTTTTCCAAAAAGCCGTGTCAACATACAGATTTACGGTGATGATACCTTCAACTGATGTTGTAGATTAAACACCATCTCGATACAAGCTGAATAACTGTGAAGCAAAGTGATGGATGCTTTGTGGGATAAATTTCGCACAATTTATGAAATTAGTGTGTGGCAACATACTTTTTACTTGCGATATCTAAGAGCTATTTAGCAAGTTATGTAATCGTACAAGAAACTAAGCTCCAAATTTTGATCAGATTTTTCATTACAATCATAGGGAAGACGAAAATAGTCTTCTGTCTGTCTGTTTGTTTGGCTACAGCTAAAACCAGTTTTTTTTTATTTTTTTAGAACCAAAAATAATGGTATCAGTCATAAAAATGTTCTCAAGTAATGACATTACGATGAATAAGAACATGAAAGAAGTGGTTGACACAATTCTGCCTGTTTTATCTGGATCAACAGCTTTAGCCACTGAAGCGGTAGCTATCCTTCGAATTTTGAACTAAAGTCTTTTTGTAACTCTCCAAAGGGAAAATATGAAGTTTTTTTTACTCAAAAAATAATGATACTTGCCATACAACCATTTAGGAACACCTTATTTATGTTAAAAATGGCTCTAACAATTTTAATAAAAAATATCAGTGAATTATTGTAGGTACAGTGTCCTTTTTGGTAAAAAAAATATCAAAAACCGTTAAACGGTTTCAGCCATATAACTATATTTTTCTTGTTTTTTTATTTTCCCATTAACAGTTCAGCTCATTTAAATAAAAAAAATGTATGCTTAAGCTTCATTTAAATGTCAATAAAACTGCATATAAAAATTTTGAAAAAAAATAAATTTTGAATTTAAAAAAATGTGTGTTTAAAAAATTTTTCTTTTCATCAAAATTTTCAAAATTATAGTTTTTGGAGTTTTAAGAAATATTGAATTTTTTTTTTCATAATCAAATATTTTGAAAACTCTGGTTGATTTTTCTGAAACAAGGTTTGAAAGAGGTTTTGTCTAGAATATTGTAAGAAAAAATTTCACTCTTATAAAAAAAAAAATAGTGATACCTAAAATATAAAAATGTTGTTAAGCCGTTAAGGAAAATATTTTTTCAAAATAGCTTTTTATGGCTTTTAGTCCTACAAATTGGCATTTCGTCCGGCTTACTCACTTCGACTCATCAGTGACGTATAGTGAGGGCCTCGTCATACGCAATTTGTATTAAGTAAAATATTTTTTCTTAAAAATCGGCTCCTACGATTTGAAAAAAAAAATCAGCATACTTAAATTAGTGTAATCTACTATCAGAAATTATGAAAAAATTACACTAAGGAACTTTATTACCTCTAATAGAATGGTTTTATTCTATTAAGATTGTTCCGTTATCAGCTGAAGGTATTAAGATTATTTTTGTTTATATTAAAATTTCAAGTAATATTTAATCTTAGAAATATTTTTTTTAATTCGATATCTAAATCGTTTTCGATATTTTTTTGCACATATCAATAAATATTTAAGATTTGCGTAACAAAATGTTAAATTAATAAATATTTTAAGAATTTGATACTATATACAAAATTATTTATTTTTTTATTTAAACCCTTGCAATGATTTAAAACAATTTTCTTTTAAATACTTGTCGCTTATAATTTTCTTGGCTTTTTAAATGGTCAGCCTCTTGAACATAAGGCATCATATGTTTATGTAAAAATAAATATCTTTTGTTCTTAACCTCTAAATATCAATATTTGCAAGATTCATACTTTAATAGAAATTTTGAGACATATTAAAAATTTTCTTAAACTGGACTTTAATCAGTAAATGTTTCCCTCTAAAATAATATGATTTCTTTAAAAAGTGATACTTGGCGTATGAGTGATTTTTTTTTACACCAAGCTGAAAAACTAATTCATCTTAAAAAATTTGTGAAAAAGATCATTATTATTTATTATTTATTTTAGTAGTATTTATATAAATATTTTGAATAACAAAGAGCAAAAAAAACTTCCAGCTTCATGAGTAAAAACTGTAATATTGTTGGATATACATAATTTAAAGTGGTTTTGTGTCAAAAAATCTATGTAAATTAAGCTGAACTAAATACTAATTGCGTATGAGAAAGGCCTCACTATGTCCCTGAAGAGTCCCAGTAAGTTAGATAGAACAAATGCTAATTTATAGGCACTGTTGCCACTGGCAAAAAAAATTTCCTACCAAATTTCCCACTTAAACCTACCAAATCAAATTGGTTTTTAAAATTTTTTTTTTTATTCATACAAAATAATTTGTCATATTTGTACATGCAGTTTTACTACTTAAACAACTCACTGAATCGCAAAATTATAGTCAAATCTAACAAGAAGATGTTCGGGAATAGCCTAAAAAGAAGGCATTTAAAAAATATTTAACAACTCTATTTCCCTTTTTAGCAGAAACCGCAGAAAAGTAAATGATGGCTCCAGTTCAATCTACATTTAGGCACACAGACGCAAGCTATATTTCTGAAATGTTTATTTAGATAGTTTCATGTAAAAATTCAATATTAAATACGAGTATTTGAAATTTTCGTAATTTGTTGTCAAAAACCATAGAAGGCAAAACCCAAATTGGGAAACTTGGTGAAAATTTCATATCACCAAACCGGTAAAATCTTCAAATCACATCATCACATAATTACTAACATTATTTTGTGTGAATTTGGTTGAAATAATTTCATTTTGAAAAATTAATTTTAGAAATAAGATCAATTGCAAATGATGTTAGGATTTTCAGCAAAATTATAGGTCATTTGCTCTTAAAAATCCTTGTATGTGGGTAAAACAACGCAAATTGATTCTTGAGTAGATATTTTCTTTTATTTGAAATTTGTGTAGAATTTCTTATATTATGCTTAAGAGTTGTATAAAAAAAAACCTATCAAATCGAAGCTTACCCTACCAACCTACTGAAGCTGAAAACCCATACCTATTTTGGTAGGATCCTACCAAAACTACAATCGTCTTTGTAGGACTTAAAGCTATAAAAAGCTATTTTTAATCCAAAGTTCAATTGCCAATCCTTAATGGTATGTCTTCTACTTGGCTAATTTATTTCAGTAATATATAGAATTTATTTTGTTAAAAAAACCTTCTTATAGAAAAATATTATGGTAAGTTTTTTAATATTGAGATTCAAATTATTAGAGTTAAACTATAATAAATATTTGAAATATTTATCAAAATAATGTGGGTGGTGCTCTAAAACAGAATGGGATATCTCCTGTTTGTTTGAAACGTATTGAATGAAGTTCTTCTAAGCTTTTTGATTGCAGAATTGTAAAAGAATACAATCTTTTGTGAATGAAATTATTAAAAATCATTCATTGGGCATAAAATTGACTTAATTCTTAGACTACAATTTTCTATTCTGCATTTGACATGGAAATGCACAAATTATTTCAAAGAATGCATGCATTCTGAAAAGATTACATTCAATTGATTGCTGTAAAATGAAAGGGGGTACAAATGATTATAATCATTTCTATGTCCAATGAATGACGATTCCAGAATTCAAAGTCGCATTCTAAACATGAATTCAATGAATGCAATCTTTTAAATTGAAATCCCCTAAAAGATCGTATTCTCTTACAATCCTGATCATCTGTTATTTCTTCAGCAGATATTTTTTCCTGATTAATCATATACGAGTCTGATATGTGCTTTCTTACATATATTTCTTGAAATTTAATATAAAAATAAAATTTTAATCAATCCTGCAATATCAAAATCTCAAATTGAAACATTTAATAAAAACATTAACTCCGGGTGCAAATTCAAATAATATAATTCTATAATAGTTAATGCAAGAAACTAAGAAGTTGATTACCTCTTCAAAAATATACCTACATACATACATACATACATCACTTATAAACAGTTTTTAATCTATGTATTTGACCTTATCTAATTTATGTATTTTCCTTATTTCTTTTTTGTGCAGCTGTCAGCTCAATGAAACCAAACATGGATTCAGCAAATTGCATCCTAGTCCAAGATGTTAAGTCCCAACCCCACGATCATCTCAACCAAGGTTCAACCGCTCTGCCAACCGAGGAATCGATATCGACGAGTACATCTGACCACAGTACGACTGGATACCAGGCTGGTGGCGGCGGTGGTGGTGTTGGTGGCATCGGTGGCCCCGGGGCCAATGGTATCCAAAATCCATTGTCCTCTGCCCATCAGTTGCAATTGCAGTTGCAACAGCAGCAAGCATCCCAACCCCAACAGGCAAGTTCCAGTAGTATCCAACAACAGCAACAACAGCAGCAGACGCAGCATCTTCAGGACCAATCGTACAGCAGTGCCCAACAGCAGCAACTCAAGTGGCCGCAAGTTGTCGAATTGAAAGACTTTAACGAGATGTACCATGCAAATATACCGCCATATCAATTCTGGAACCTAGAATTCCGTAATAAGCATCCGGCCTTTATTCGCTTCAACTTCACCCTGCCGTGGGGCGCAAATTTTGCTGTGTATAGTCGACGAAATGTGGCGCCAAGCGTGACGCAGTATGACTTTGTTGAATTTGTGAGAGGAGGTCGTTTGGATAGCCGACTACGACACAGACGAAGTGTGCATCAAATTCACCATCCAGCTGCAGCAAATGGGTCCTCCTATGAGGTTCCTCTTAGATACTCTGATATATTGGCCGACACAAGAGAACAGAACAATGATGAGGACGACGACGATGACGACGACGATGATGAAGAATTGCTCCAGAACATCGGACGGGACATCCGACGTCGCACAAAAGTATCATCAGAACTAGCCGAACGTGATGTGGACTTTGAGAATGTGGAGAATGTTGACGAGGATATCTCAACACCGTTGGATGGTGCCAAGCAACTGGCCGAGAAGCAAAGGCAGGGGCATGTGATTGGCAAACGTTCTTCTGGTGATGGTCTGCCGAATTTGGATATGGACACGATGATGGTGAATGTGTCGTTGCTGCAATATCTGGACACCGGTCTGTGGTTTATATCGGTCTACAATGATGAATTACTGGCGCACTCAGTGACATTGATTGTTGAGGAGGCGGAAGGCGTGAGTACCACTTGTCCCAATGATTGTTCTGGCCGTGGAAGTTGCTACTTGGGCAAATGTGATTGTATCGATGGTTACCAAGGAGCAGATTGTTCAAAGAGTGAGTTTTTGAATTGTTTTTTGTTTTTATATTACAATAATTATAATTTTTTGGAAATCATATAATTTTCACCAGGTTTTATTTTTTGTTTTCTTTTTTGTTGTTTACAAATAAAATGAAAATCATAGGTGTCCCAAAGAGATTTTCTTTGAAAATCTGGATAGCAGTAACCAAATTTAAAGACGACTTAAGTATTCAAGTAAAATGAGCCATTAAGGGTTTGAATTACAACTTGAGAAAATCATCATTACAATTTTTGAACTCAATAAATCAGATGAAATTTAAATTTTTTGAATTCAAAACTACAAATATAAATTTATTTGTTGTTTAATATGCTATAGCACAATTTTATAATTTTTTTTCTTTGGAAAATTATCTCAGCTACAGTTATCTATTTGTGGAACAGTTTTTTCTAGAACTTCGAAATATAAAAAAAAAACTTATTTTCGTGACCTTTGGCCACTTTTTATGGACTAAGTGGTATACGGATATTTTAGGATTCTGAACAAAAATCAATCCTTACCGGGCTATCAGTACCTACTCCTCCATGTTTTTCCTTAAAAAAATAATTTTAAATTGAACTGTTGTCTTAATTTGCTGTATTTTTGCCTGCATTTACAACAACTTCATAGTTTTAAAATAAACAGGTACATTTCTTTAAAATGAGACTAACTATTGTATAATCGTTCACACTTCTTTTTTTTCAAGTTTCTTTTTTAGTAGTTTGAAAAACTGAAGCAATTATTTCGGAAAAATGTTTTCGGTCTTAAACTAACTGCCTCCAGTTATGAACTCCAAGTAAGTTGAGGTCGCTCTCTACTTGTTTACGCCACCTTAGTTGGGTTTTTCCTCTGCTGCGAGACTATCAAAGGTGGACTCGAAGATTCGTAAGGCAGGTGCGTTGGTTTCCATAAGCTCCACGTGCCCCAGCCGTCTCAGCCACTGAATTTTCAGCTTTTTGACCAGGTGGACACCGCTGTAAAGCCCGCAGAGCTCGTTGTTAAATTTTTTCCTCTATACTCCATCAATCCAGACTGGTCCTAAGATCACCCGAAGAATTTTCCTTTCAAAGCACCCAAGCAGATTTGAATCCATTTTTGACAGAGTCCATGCTTCTCCCAATACAGCAAGACTGGGATGATTAGAGTCTTATATTAAGTCTCCTTGGTTTTTTGAGATAGGGCTTTAGTACTTAATTGCCTTCTTAGCCCTATGAAACAGCGGTTGGCAGGAGTAATTCTCCGTTTGATCTCCGCACTAATGTCATTTGACACCATGTAGTAGTGGAGCCCAGGTAGACAAAGTCCTTGACGACTCTAAAATTGTACATATCCATTGTGACGTTTTGCCCGAGTCAACGATGTTGAGATTCCTTTCTCGATGGTAGTATATACTTCGTCTAGTCCTCATTAGCAGTCAAACCCATTTTCATCGCCTCCAATTCAATACTTGCAAACGCACCGGGAACAGATCGCTTTGGTCTCCCCATGTTGTCAATATCATCTGCACAAGCAAGTTGTTGAACGGACTTTTAAAAACTTGTACCTCTGTGGTTGACTTGCGACTGACGTAAAATTGCTTCAAGTACGATGTTAAAATTAAGCTTAATTTATCTTTCGATAACAATCACCGCTTAGGAGTTGCACATAAAAAGCCTATATTTTGACAATTAGGCCGTTTGACTAATCACTTATATGGGACAAAAATTATACTTCTCTTTAGATAGTACATTTCAACCTTTACAAACTCTAATTAAAAATTTTTTGAACAACTCATTGTCAGTCATTTAAAAGTAAAAATTAAAAAACCGTTGATTTTGACTTTTGACCAAATTCTTAAAATAACTATATTTTGAATGGTACATTTTAGAAAAAAACTTAATTTTATCTGGTAAAGTACTACATAATGTACAAACTACTATGTAATGCACAGAGTATGTATTTTATGATAACATTAACAGTTTAAAAGTTACACGTGAAAATTCAATATTTTCGACATTTGGCCATTTTGAAATCTGAATCAGTCTTATTGTGAGTTTAACGTGAACAAAATTCCACCCGCTTAACTGACATTTCACTTTTCACCTATTGTGAGTTTCACCCGAAAAATGAAAGTTCCCCTTTTTTGTGAGTCATTTTGGGACAAATGTAGCCTTATAAAAGCTTAAATTTTCCCATTAATTTTTGGCGGCGAAATGAAAACAGAGGGTCCTGGTGCCCTTTGCGCAAGTCTTTTTTTGTTTATTTTAAGCCAAAAGAAGTTCGGGTGAAACTCATAAGAGCTTTTTTAATTCCGGAGAAACAACAATTTTTCTGGTGAAATATTTTCCGAGTGATACTCACAATAAGGCTGAATATCTTGTAACCGACCGCTAGTACGGAAAATAGTGTTACAACCTCTTACGTTGGACTTTTTGATGTCTAGAAAATGAGCATACATTTATTTTGGATAACTTCTTCATTTATGCGGAACAATCAGAAAACCGTTATTTTTGGCTTTTGATCAAATTCTTAATACAATTATATCTTTTTAATGGTAAATTAAATTTTTTTTTATATTTTCTTGTTGAGTGTCAAATTGTCTACAAATATTACGCAAAATAATTTCCTATATTATTTACCCTTATGGAGTTATACCCGAAAAACCAGTATTTTCGTCAATTTACGATTTTTAGAACAGCTATAATTCCTTAACCATCTTCCTTACAAAAAAAAAAATTGTCACAATATTTTTTGAAGAAAATAGCTTGATCTACAAAGCTAGCTTGATCTACAAAATGTACTACTTTTCTATAGAATTTGCCGTTTGAAAATTATTTGTGAAAAAACAATTTTCGACACTTGATCATCAATAATTTTTTATGCTCGTGTGGGATTGACAAACATTTTTCACAATTTGGCGTTTTTCTTTTTTAATTCCGAATGGAGCTCTGAACAGAGTCCGAGCATATCGAGCATGTACCCAATTAACAATTTAACTTGTATAAGGTTCTATAGAAGCTAATTTCAGACTGCTAGTCATTTTGGCGCATTTACCCAAGCTAATTAACTGCCATAAGACTTTTATTGACAGGCTTTATAGCAGCAAATAGCTTTTCATGAACTGATATTAGCTTGGCTGAACAAGCTAAAGCTTGCATTTGATATTTATTTATATAAGGCCTTACCAAACTATATAACTTGCCTTGAATGTTTATATTAGGTCATACGCAAACTAATTTTGCATAAGGAATCCATCGAGAGAAAAAAAAATTATTAGCAAAGCCGTTTCTCAGAAATAAAAAAAAATACATTTTTTGTATCGGTTTTTATTTTATGTTTCTGATGTTGTATTTTTTATTGCATTTTATTTTATTGTATTTTTTGTCTCCTCAGTCAGCTGCCAAAACCTTTTTTTCTGTATTTTGTAATGAGTTAAATGTTAGTTTAATTATAAAAATAAAAAAATATTTTTTTACCTGGGATTTGATCTCGATTCCTTCCTTGTTCCAGTCTAGCACTCTACCACTTTACCAATTTGCTGTTGAGGAAAACGTTATCCAAAGTGAATAAGTTGATATCATATACTTCACGTTCACGCAGAGGGAACAGTCAATAACTGTGCGCATCTATAATATCTGTTCTTTGTTCTTCCAAACTTCTTGAATGTTCTCTGGCTGTTTTAAGATTGCTTCTTACTTGTCTTTGGTAGGTCCTAGATTTTTTAAATGTTTGCCATGAGTTATTCATTCTTTAAGGTTTGCTAAAAAGTTCAATGTTACTGTAAGCACTTCTTTTCTGTTTAACGATGTTCAATGGGTACTTACCGTTCTTATTAATTTTAATCAGGTTTTCTTATAAGAACAATATTTTATAAAATACACTTGTTGATCTTCACTGATTATTTTAATTTGTATAAGGCCTTTACAAACAAGCCTTATACAAGTTGTTTGCAATGATTTGTCGTTGAGAGCCTTATAGAAGCTATTATTTTAAGCATTGCAGTAAACAACTTTGGAAGGCCTTATACAAGCCATGTATAACTTATATTTACAAGCCTTGTATAGAGCTTGTGTAATTCATATTTTGAGGCCTCATAGCAGCTATTTGTTTAAATTTCACGTGCAACATTCTTTCCTTGCTCCTGATTGTCTTATACAAGTTATTACTTGCCAAATTCGAAAAATTGTATCTTATACAAGCTAAATTGTTAGTTAGGTACTGAACAAGCTCTGAACCAAGCGTGCTCTAGGCACTCTGAATTATTTTTGAAAAACCTCTTAACACTAACTGTCAAAGTGCTTGTGTTCAGCATTTAACTCTGTCTATTCAGTTATTTTATTGTGAGCTCATAGAGCGCGCTCTGAACAAACTCAGAACACGCTCAGAACGAAAAAAGAAACATATATTATAAACTCCGATTGCTTTGAGCTAAAAAGTAGACACCGTTTTTTTGTTTGAGAGTTCAGGCTCTGCTCTGAACTAAAAAAGAAAAACACTTATTGATTTGTTATGTCAAGAGGAAGGTCTATACCAATTTTCAGCCTTTTTGGAATTTTTGCTAGGTCAAAAGCCTTCTTTGACTAGACTTACATGCCCAAGCATATGAAGGGCCCAGGGGAAAAACGGCTTAAGGCCACTTAAAAAAAAATAAATTTATGATGACATTTTATAGATTTGTATCCGCAGCACACAAAACACGTTGAAAACTCCCATAAAGGCACATTTAAAAAAAAATCTTCGAAAATTCTTTTGAGTCATATTTTAGCTTTGAATTTAGTATTTTTTTAGGTAATAAACCTTCATTTTCATTCTTCTCGGAATCAACAAAAGTGGACTTTAGACATTTTTTCCCTGGACTTTTCATAAATAAATTCTTTGAAGTGATAAATGACGAAAACATTTAAATTTTGTTAATCGGAAAATTGCTAAAATTCAATCGAAAACTAAATATTTTGGTTACTGAAATAAATACATTAAATCAACGAAAAATATTTTGTTGAATGAACAACTATATTAGCTCGTTTTTACTGACCCAACGAACTTATTCATCGGCTCGTTTTTAATTTAAGTAAGGATTTGGTTCAGTGTACCTACACCAGCACTATGGCTAGAAATGCCGTGAATAGGTAAATAAAATAACGTAATACTCTAGGTGCTCAATTTATTAGGTCTCAAAATAGTGAAAATTATCCACAGTAGTGAACACACAAATTTTATATAAAATGTCTTTTTTTTTGTTTTCTTTTTTATTATTTCAAGAGTCTACTGTACTTGGAATTTTCCTAGCAATTTCTTTATTTTTCCCACTGTGTGTACATATATCGATTTCAAGCAATTAGTAATTATTACTAAGTGATATTAATGTCCAATGGTCGTTGATGGCATCTATTTTCGATGTGAGTAATAACTCTAAAACTTAGCAACACTCAGCTTGTTTTCATCAACAAGAGCCCTTGTAATATTATTAGCTTAAGAGAATTTCTCAAACAACAAACAAACTGGTGAAATTTATTTTTTTCATATTCATGTCCCCTGGTGAATAACAGATGAAATCTTTTTCTCCTATTGTATACCTCCTTTTTTAACTAACAAACAAACAAAAAATATAACTTATCCATATTTAGGTGTCTGCCCGGTTCTATGTTCGGCACATGGCCATTACGGTGGTGGGGTTTGCCATTGTGAAGAGGGTTGGAAAGGTGCTGAATGTGATATTCCCTTGGGTGAATGTGAAGTGCCCAATTGCTCGAGCCATGGACGTTGCATAGAAGGTGAATGTCATTGTGAACGTGGCTGGAAAGGACCGTTTTGTGATCAACGTGAGTATAATCCTTATCGTTACCTACACATACTTCTCTTCTTCTAGTAGAATTAATCCTTTCAATCTCAGACATGTTTTTCTATATATATCAACCTACATATATAAATATAAATGTTATATGTACGAGTACCTTTGTATAACTATGTAGATATGAGTGTTTTACTTTATTCTTGCTTTGGTCTCTTGCATGTTTCGTTTCGTTTCAAGTCTTTGATGAAATTTCTATTTTCAGATGATTGTCTTGACCCAGCATGCTCTGGACATGGCACATGTGTAACCGGACAGTGCTATTGTAAAGCTGGATGGCAGGGTGAGGACTGCGGTACAATTGATCAGCAGGTTTATCAATGTTTGCCCGGATGCTCAGAGCATGGTACCTATGATTTGGAGACAGGAAAATGTGTGTGCGAAAGGCATTGGACAGGACCTGATTGTTCACAAGGTAAGTTTTCTAGTAGAATGTTGTATATGTATATAATATGTATGAATACAATTGTACACATATGATGTAAATCTCTATATCTAGGTAGGCAAAGGTACACTATAGAAGCCTAATAAGTATTTTCTATGAAAGTTTGTGTTCACTTGAGTTATCCAATAAAGTTACCTCAAGCTATTTATATTTAAATTAGTCATGAGTTGTAATTTGAATACATTTTATTCTTAAGGGTCAATAATATTTTTTCGCTTTGATTTTAAACTTGTTTATGGAAGAAAAACTCAGTCGTTTGAATAAGTTAGGTCAGTGGCTGATAAAAACAGAAAGATTTATTTATTTTATTTAAATTTGAAAAGGACGATGTGCTTACATTTTATGTATGATGTATGGGATAGGGATGAGAAATAATTTCAGTTCATGCTTAGTAGATTCATCAAAGAATTAAACAACTCCTTTGTCCACATACTATTTTTTTAAAAACCCCCCATACTTCCATTATTTTTATTTTGAAAATTAAACTTTAGCTAATTATAACCCATGTACCACTTATGATACAAATATTTTGTACCGTTCCGAGTCCCCTACGTCAATGTATCAAATTTGATGTGTGACCCTTCTCTCAGAAGCGCATAGGTTGAATCTAGAAGCATTTTCGGTTTTAAGCATGCTTATGAACCAAACAAGCATTTAATAGTTAAAACCCTTGCGCGTAATTGTTTTTTTTTTTTAAAGAGTATGTTCAATAGCCTAGTAATAAAATTAACCTAAGACATTTTTTACACTATACGTTAAATCTAGATATCCAAAAATGTAGGAAATTACGTGTTCTACAAAAATTCTTTAAGTAATTTTTCGCTCAGATGAACAAGAGGTGAGCCGAGAAAATTGCATTTAGGTCGCATAAGCTTTTTTTGTTCAAACTTTGTAAATTTAAACACTTTATGAGGTACTCTTTACCTACGAATAAAAAAAAAATTGACGCAGTAATTTTTGTAGATATTTCGAAGTATTTTATTTAATTTTACTAGACTAAGAGTATTTCCAAAAATGAGCCACTGTCACACTTAAATCCAAAGATACCTGACACTAGTAACACTGCATGTTTAGGGCTGGCTACGATACCAAATCAAACGATACTTTGGGAAGTATCGTCTCGTATCGTCAAAATCGAAAAATTTCTCGGTCTCGGTCTCGTATAACTCAGTCTCGTTTGGTCTCGTATAACAAAGTCTCGGTATCGGTATCGGTTACATGTTCTTAATCTAGTAGTTGAACTCGCTTGATATTTCTTAAATTTAAGACAAAAATTATATTTTAAAAGACAATTTTACTAACTGAAGTTCATTTTGTTGACTTAACAATTTTTTAAACGCATGTTGCAAAATGTCTAAGTAAAATTCAGAGTAGGAATTCGACACAAAAATTTGGACGTGGGGTCATCACTTAAGAGAACCAAGTCTGAAAATTTCATCCAAATTATGTGCTTCAGCATAACTTAGATGGGCGTGGCAGTGACCAGTTTTAATTAAAATAACTGCCTAAACCTTCTCCCTACAAAAGAAAAAGCTCTGAAAATGTCATCTAAGCTATGATGGCCTTTTCCAAGAAACCAATTACAAAAATTGATTGTTTGCAATAAATTAATAATAATATTCTAATTTTCTGCGATACTATATGATACTACCGAAAGTATCGATAAATTTCGGTCCAAAATATGCGTTTAGTATCGTGTCGGTATCGTTTCGGTTTCCAACATCGATACCAAACGATACCGAGGCCTTTCTGGTATCGTGGACAGCCCTATGCATGTTGTTTCGATTCACTGCTATAAGTTATAATACTACATATATAGCCTGTAATTTCATTTGGTTTTGGTTATACTCGTAACTTGTTAAATTTTGTTTTGAACGGAAAAGCCAATCATTTTATAAACAGACAGTAAAACGCGTTTTATTAGACACTTTACTTTTATAGTAAGTTAAACAAAAATATCTCGAATTCATTTTGATTTTTTGTGATTTTTTTGTATATTCTAGACTTTTGTGCATTAGAGATTTTTAATTGCCCATTGGAAGTTATTGTAATTGGTCCGATTTGTCGAATCGAAAATGTTGACATATCTTCACGTTTCGAGCTTCTTGGAATTGATGTCCATCACTTTTAGAGAGATGTTTGTGTTTTTACGTCAGTTCATACGTTCGTTCGTTCTTTCGCTTTTTTTCGTTCATCAAATCTCAAGAACCAATGAAAATATCGACTTTGAATAAATTTTATTTTATGTATAGAAAGTAGTTTCAATACTTGCAAGAAGGACTTTAAAAAATTTCAATAAGCAGTTTGTTTACTAAAGTAATTAAAAAAAAAAACGTTATTAAATGTGCTTAGTCTTGAATATCTCGAGAACAAATGATGATGTTGACTTCGAGTTAGTTTTATTCCACGCATATTGATGAAGCTAAAAATTAGTAAAAATATGAAAACATATCAACGTACATTTTTTTTAAATTAAAAAACTGCTGAAAATTGTTGAAAATAGTTTTTCGCCTCGAATATCTTAGGAACCAACACTGATATTGGCTTCGGGGTAATTTTATTCTACACACTAGCTTATAATTGATAATTTATAAGATATGTAAGAAGATTCAAACGTGCAGTTTTTTTTAGGAAAAAAAACTACAAGAAACTTTACCATAAATTGTTAAACAAAATTTTTCTTCCTTTTTTATTTTACTCACTAATTAAACAATGTTTTGGTCTTTGTTCTTTCTTTGTTTCATCCTTGAACATCTAAAAACGTTTTCAAAGATCTTGAATTGGAGATTTTTTAATAGTAAAATAACAAAGGGCCTCTAGTTTTCGAGGGCAACAATAGGAAGTACCAGTGTGGGTCGCACCCAGCCCTTTTTTATATTTTTATTTTTTTAATTGAGATTTTTGCATTCGATATGCGTCATGATCTTTCATTTAAGCGATGAATTTAGTTTGCGTAAAAAATTAAAAAATGTTCCCTAAGTAGGTATTTTGGTTTTATTTTAGAATAACAATTTTTTTCGGTTAAATGATTTCCAGTTAAGTGGTGTTCACTGAAGTTTCAAAATATGTAAAATCATAATATTCTTTTATGGAGATTGAATTCGATATTCTGAAAATTAAATTCTCAAAATTACAAAAATTCGGTGTTTTTTTATATAATCTTGCAACTATAAAATCCCGCTTTATAATAAAATCCTGCTAAATAAAAACTTTAATGAGAATTTTTTGAAATTTCAATTTGAGAGATTTCACTTTGCGAGATTTGCAATATTTTTTGGTGCCACATATAAATTGGAGATTTTTGAGCATACATTTTGTCACTTAGGGCTTCTATAAATTGCAATTTCCCGGCTTATTTGAAGGTTAATAATTGTTAAAAAAAAAAAACAATCGAATGAATCGGAGACAATGCTCTTACTCCAAATATGCAAAACAGTCAAAATCTGAAATTAGATAAGATATTGTAACAACTCTCACATTTGTACCATAACGACTCTCGAATGAAGAAGCGCCATCTTCTGGATTTTATATAATACAAACCAACCTACGGAGATCTTTGGCGAGCTTTAAAACTTTTAGTAGGTACTAAACGTCAAAATGTAACCTGGAAAAAGGGAAGTTTGTGTGAAATTTCCCCCTATGAAAAGCTCTAGAAGCAAATACTGGAACCTTCAAACCATTTCAAGAACCTGTGTGATAAGTATAAAAGCTCATGTCTGACAAACAGAGGACAAAGTTTTTTTTTTTTAATCGTGAATGAGTAAAGTTGGTGTAATAAGTGAAAAGTAAAGTTGGTGAATTAATTTCAGTGGTTAACAGTAAATTTTTGTTTTAAGAAAAGTTTTTTATTTTGTGAAATAAGTAAGTGGAGGTTTAAAAAAAAAGTAAATAAGTTTATTATTAATTAGTTTTTATAGGACAGGCTTACAGATCAGTGTTTTCCAAATGCAAATAAAACTGTTTCATTCCTTCCTTTATCGACTTGAATTAAGCCAATAATAATAATAATAATAATAAATAAATTTCATTAAGAAACCTGAGAAAATATTACAGTATTTCCCTTGCCAAAATAGCAGCAGTAAGGGTTCTTAATTTCTTTTTTGGTTATTATGTTTAGTTAACCTCTAGAAACCTGTCTGATAGCGTCTTTAAATACATGGTTCATAGGCAACAGTTACTTAGATAGTCCGAAAAAATTGCTACCTTTGATATTTCTTATATAATTTAGATTGTTTTTTGCAAAGAGTGTAATTGAAAAAATTCAACCTTATTAAAACATAACTGGCATAAAAGCTACTTTGCACTACAGACGGTGAGTGTTTTTATTTGATTAAAAGTTTCTGTAGCTCCAAAAACAAACACCCATTATTATTATCTACTCGTACATCCAAAAACATTAAAATTTGTAATCATTAAGCGCTGGAAAGATTTAATCCCTACAGCCATATAATTGAAATTTGGAATCATATGCACCTGCAATATTATTTTTTGGCGTGATGGTGGTTGTTTATAATTCCAAAAAGCTTCATACAAAATAAAGGTACCTATTCATGATTTAAACAACATGACCTCGCATTATAATCCTTCATGTTTCTCAAATGAATTCCCTAGTACTGTACGAGTATAACATCTCCTCAATGTTTATGTAGCCTTTGTAGGTATGTTGGCTTACACAAAAATACAAAAAGAAATAGAAATAAATTTGCCGCAGAGTTGTTTGTAGTACACATCAATGTTCTGTTCATGTTTCAGCAATGTTGTCCGTGGCGCCAAAACGAAAATCATAATAATAATAAAAATAATAATAATCATAAAAGGAGTCTTCGAGTAGGTACACACGGTCGGTGGTACACAATTTTCGGTTTCGCTCCTTCGAGTCACTCATAATCATCGTACAACGCTTAGTATGACTCGTTCATATGCTTATACTCCTTTCTATGTATATACGTATTGGTAGATATACTACCTATATTTTATCCTTCAGAGCAAGTGATGAGGAATGAGGGCAAAGAGGGCACAAGAAATAATGTAATATTTCATTTCGCATTTATAACACATCCATTTGGCGTAATGGGTTAAAATGTTCAAGGTTAGGTTGAAACTTTCCTGTAGAATGAACGAGAGATATTTTAATGGGCAGCATCCAAACGAAGGTTGCCAGGGAGGTGAAGCGTAAATGCAACACATTTCCCTTTATACTAATAAAAAAAAAAATATATGAAGGAACGAGCACTTCGTTTAAAACTCATAAACCTCTCCCAACATACATTACTCCTTCCCAAGTTCTCTTGTACTCCCAGGTTGACGGTAAAAGCTTAAATAATTCATAAAGGCTTTAATCTAAATAGATCGGGGAGTTGGAGCGTGTGTGGAGGCATTCGTCTGAGGGCATTCATTTTTCTGGAACAGATTTTTTGGTTTTATATAATGTGCCGGTGGCTTAGACGCTGCTGATTGGAAGCGACTGTAAAATTATATTCAAAAACCCCCACCTACAAATGGTGAAACACATACAAACATACCTATCATTTATAGATTTTGTCAGAAAAATATCTACAAAATGTTTTTAATTGTTTTATTTATTCATTGCCATACAAGCAATAATAAATTTAAGGGACTTATTAATAAACGGGAGTAAATATTGGGGGGCTTGATGCATTTGAAGTACCTTAATAATATGTATTTGAAGGAATTTCTCTTATTTATGGGAAGTTTTATTAACGTGAGCGTGTAAACATAAAATATTTCCTAGGCTAAAACTCGTAAATTATGTTTAATAATTTGGGTTAATGGAAATTCAATTGTATATTTAAACAACGGGGGTATTATATAAATGGATTATCATAAAATTGATTGAAGTTATTTTTCATTATAATGATTAAATGGTGGTCTTATTGCTTATACCTATACTAGTCATAAATTTATACGTAATTTATTGAAAAGTACAACAATTTTCTAAAAGTTTAGCTATTTTTAATTGAATTTTATCATGTTTAGGTATTTATTTTTAAAGTTATCGGTTTTTTAGGGATGCGGTCCCACCTCTGGAAGTTTTTTGCAGAAACTTTACTTTTATACTTTTATTCTATTTGTAAAAGAAATAATTAAAATTAAATAAATGCCGTTAAATGAAGGCTTTCCTTGGATAGGAAAGAATTTAAAAAAAATGGGTAAAAACATTTTTTCATCTTCAATTTTCAACAATTTTCCTAATACATAAGCTTATAAAAAAAATAAATGTGTTTTTTTTTTTCAACCTATTCAAAAATATATTTTTTAAAAAACTTTCAATGATTTAATTAAAAACATATTTTTTCTTAAAGAAAAGCTAAAAGTTTCTACGATTTTTATAAAACTTTTTTCTGTAGGCTTAGATTAGTGCGATTTTCAACCAAAAATAATTTAAAATTTACCTTAAGCAACTATTTAATATAATAATTGCCTATACAAATTTTTTTAGACTATTTAAAAAATGTTTCATTTTTTTTTTTTTTGAAAATTTAAATTATAATTCAAAGACAGTTTGACAGTTTTTTTTGTTCATATTTTTTTTATGTGTACATAAATAAAAACTTAAGATATACCAAAATGTTTCTTTAAAAATAAATTTTTTTAAAATCATTTTCATTAAAATATAAAATTTGTATTGGTGATAAAGGTATGTACATTAGGGTGGTCCTTATATTGTTTTTTTTTTTTTTTAATTCTGAGATGGCTAGGCATCAAATGGTTCTACATAGAACAAAATTTGTTCCTAAATTTGTTCAGATTTTTATTTTACCCCCCTGATCACCCCCTATTTTCACTTTAAGGTACTAATTATGGGGTTAGAGTTATTGTTATTATAATATTATTATTATAAAACGGGAAAGAAACAATCTGATGGTATAGATTAGATTTAGACAAGAAAAAAAAAATAGTATTGGAGGGGTATTTTTTTTTTTTTAATTTGGATCAAAGCTGACAAAAATTATTTTTAAGAAAATGGGAACACCTACAATGCCACGCCTTAGTTTTTTTTTTTAAAGCTACAATTCCATTATAAAATATGATTTCTAAATAAAAATTTTATTTCAAAAAGTTTTTGAAAAATTAATTTTCAAACTTAAAAATTAAAAAAAAAAAAAAAATCATAATTTTTTAAGATTAAAATTATTTTTCCAAAAACTATTTGAAATATAAACTTCATTCATTATATTATAGAATGGAATTGTGGCCTTAAAAAAAGCTATAGCGTGGCATGTAAACTTTCCCGTTTTTTTTTAAATAGTTTTTTTCTCTGTTTGGTCAAATTTCTAGAAAATTACCACTCCCGCCTGAACGGGGGAAATAGACCGCCCCATCGATACAATTTTTTTCTCCTCTGAATCCAATCTATGAATTCTGATTTACTTTTGTGTTTTTTATGAATAATCCTTTTCCCATAATTAGTACCTTAAAGTGAAAATAGGGACACCGAGGGGTGAAATAAAAATCTGAAAAAATTAGGGAAATTGCTTTTCAATGTTTTGAATCGAATGAGGGCTATCCAAGACTACGTCCAATTTAAGGACCACCCTAATTTACATACTATAAGGCAAGTTTTGGATTCGTGCAAAAAAAGAATCGAGAAAACAATCAAACATGGCATTATGGATAATAGAGAATTTCTTAAAATTTGGTACAAAGTGGTTTTGGTGATTTTGCCCTCACTTTTTTTTAATTTTTTTTTTTTAGCTTTTTTCGTAAAACTAAAAATAACGGTACCTGTCATACAACTTTTTTCAAGCAATTTTACAAAATCTTATTTTTCTCTAAAACGGCTCCACGACTTTTCTAAATAAAACATACATATATTTCGTTTGGTTAAAGCTACTTTTTTATAGCAAACCACTTTTAAAGAAATGGTTATTAATGGTATCTCCAGAAAGTTTCTTTTTTTATTTTCTTCAAAATGATTAATTTGATTTCAATGATTTTTTAAACAGAAGCTTCTAAAAAATATTTTTGTTCGTTTATATTAAAAGATAATTTTTTTTTTTATTAAATCAAATATAATGAAAACTAAATGGTCGGTTTTTATAAAACTCAATATTTGAGGTTTTTTTAAACTCTATATACAGTATTTTAAGAAGTATTTTTATTTTTATAAAAAAAATCACGCTACTTCCACACGAATGCTAGAAACAATTATGTTAGAAAGATTATTGCGGCCTTTACTCCAGAATGCGTTTCGCCCAAGCATGGTGGTGGAAACAACTACGGAAAATATATTTATTTTTTCTTAAAAATGACTTCTATAATTTTATTTAAACTTTTTCTGTCTGCTAAAATTAGTTCGATGTACTACCCAAAATTAAAAAATTTCCAAATAGCAACTATTAATAGTAGATACCTACTATTAATAGTTGCTATTTGGAAATTTTTTCTTCTCAAAAAACATTTTGTTTTAATTTTTAATTTTCTCATTACTGGCGAAATTATTTTTTTACATACAAATGTTTAAATAGTTTAAAAAATAGTGCAAACCAAATTATTCAAAAAAAGACTTCCATTTTTAAAAAAAGTTTAATTTTTTATAAAGATCGATATCTCAAAAACGTTTTAACAATTATTTTCGAAATTTTGTTTTTGTAACGGGTGATTTTTTAAGAGGTTTAGAACTTTAAAAAAAAAAAACACAAAAAATTCGAAAAAATTAATGAATTATTTATTTGAATCGATAGTTTGAACCTTGCAATTTAATGTTTAAAGATAATTTCATGCAAATGTTGACCGCGGCTGCGTCTCAGGTAGCCCATCCGCTGAGTCCAATTTTGGCATACTCTTTCACACATATCGGCCGGTATCTCACGAATGAATGCATGGATGTTGGCTTCCAGTGCGTCAATCGAAGCGGGCTTGTCCCTATAGACATTAGCCTTGACATACCCCCACAAAAAATAATCGAATGGTGTCAAATCGCACGATCTAGGCGGCTAATTGACCGGCCCGAAACGTGAAATTAACTGTTCACCAAACTCGCCTCGCAATTGCGCCATTGTTTCGCGTGCTGTGTCGCATGTGGCACCGTCTTGTTGAAACCACATATCATGCAAGTCAAGAACTTCCATTTCGGGCAAAAAAAAGTTTGTTATCATCGCTCGGTAGCGTTCACCATTGACAGTAACGCTGCGATTCGCATCATCTTTGAAGAAATATGGCCCAATAATGCCGCCGGCCCATAAACCGCACCAAACAGTGGCTTTTTCAGGATGCATTGGTAGCTGTTGCAATGCTTCTGGCTGATCTTCACTCCAAATGCGGCAATTATGCTTATTTACGTACCCATTCAACCAAAAATGAGCCTCATCGCTGAACACAATTTTTCGATAAAAAAGCGGATCCTCGGCCAGCTTTCCAAGAGCTCATTCACCAAAAATTCGGCGTTGTGGTAGGTCGGCTGGCTTTAGTTCTTACACCAGCTGTATCTTAAAAGGCTTTACGCCCAAATCCTTCCGCAAAATTTTCCACGTAGTGCTGTAACAAAGGCCTAACTGCTGGGAACGGCGCCGAATCGACATTTCGCGGTCTTCTGTCACACTAGCTGATACGGCCGCAATATTTTCTTCACTACGCACAGTACGTACACGTGTTGGTGGTTTAATGTCCAACAAAGTAAATTTGGTGCGAAATTTGGTCACAATCTTCCGAATAGACTGCTCAGAAGGTCGAGAATGCCGACCATAAAATGGAAGCAGCGCGCGATGAACATTTCGAACGGAGCACGAATTTTGATAGTAAAATTCAATAATTTGCAAGCGTTGTTCATTTGTAAGACGATCCATGTTTAAATTGCAAACCAAACTGAAGCTGTTTGACAGTGACACACGGTACTTAACACACGTCAGCTGTCAAAACCAGTGTTGCCAAAACCAAACCAGCTAAAAAATCACCCGTTAAAAATATAAGCAAATACTTACGAATTGCATACCAAAAATTTTCCTTAAAAATGTTTTAAGAATTTGATATAAATAAATTATTTTTTTAAGAAAACCGCTCCAACTATTGTAAATATTTTTTTTTCATACAGTCATTTTCAATAAAAAATTAAGATGGCGTTCTTCTTCTTCATGCAGAATTCTCAAAGAAGTTATTTTAGCTAATTTAAATATCGTATTTCAAAAAAATAACTAAATTAAAAAAATAAGTTAGGTGGCGCAACACCTCGGGAAGAACTAGGGCCTAGTGACTTACAACTCTCAACCATTCCTGTGTGCGTGTTGTTGGCAGGAATGGAGGGGACCTTCAATTTTTAGCCGAGTCCGAATGGCTAAATGAGAAGCACTTATTCATGACAAGTATACTCTTGGAGGATTTGTAAGTTCCTGGCAAGAGGCAGTACCTCGGGGAAAAACATTTCTGTTTTTGCGTGGCAGCGGCTGGGTAATCGAACCCAGACCTTCGGCATGACAGTCCAACGGACTTACAATCATGTAAAAAGGTACTACGTATTTCATGCTTTTCGAAAATTTCCTCTGGTAATTTTCATGTCTTTTAACAATTGTCTTAAGCCCTCAGCCTCTTGAACATAAGAGCAGGTACGTACGAACTAGCCGTGCGCTTTGTGTTCTTTATGATTGTAATTTTGAATATCCTCAAGACCTGATTTATAATTTTGGTTCCGCAAGTAGGGTGGTAGTATAGGGGTGTTTACAGATATGTATGTATCTCCATCTTCCTGTTTTTTTTTTTTGTCAAAACTCCTCAAAAAATAATTCTTTTCTAAATGATCATCTTAATTAGTAACATTTAACTTTTCAGAAAATTTAAGCTACTAAATTCAAATAAGATTTAATAAAAAAAGCGTACCACCTCCATCAAATAAAAGCTATCTACTATCTAACAAACTGAAAAAAAAAACTAAATCGCGATTAGACACAAATAACATAAAAAACTTAACATTTCAAAAGCCAAATACTTCAACCGCTTGATTATTTCTGTCTGGAAGGTTGTTAAAACTATTTCTTTAGAGAGACTATTCATTCGCACAAGTATTATAACCTCATTTCTCTAAGTTAATAAAAAAAAAAAAAAACGAGACTAAAAAATGATATGCAAAGAACCATCCTTATAGCTATTAAACCTGCACATTTTTTATTCTTTCTTTGTGCATTTTTGTTTTGTATTTGTTTATATTTTTTTTTATTTCACAAAAAAGAAGAAAATATAATAAAAATAATAATAAAAAGCAATAAGAAAAAGGGAAATCATTCAAATCTCAAAAGTGTCACCGTTTTCTTTCTTCTTTTTTTTTCTGAATCACTCTGTAAATGAATATCCCTTGACATTTTGAGTAGTCCTAGTAGTGCATACTTTATGTTTGTTGCTTGCGTGTAGGTACCTACGTATAGAATCTTCCTTTTTTTTTAATAATATACTGGCTTGTTGGGTGTTTTCAATACCTACTGGGTTTGGGGTGATGCTGCTGTTGTTTTTGTTGTTGTTGTTGTTGATGTTTTGATGCTGTCATGGTTCTAGTTCGCGTTCTCATCCTATATTCTCAGATATTCACAAGTGCTTGACAGAAAAATGGAAAATAGGTGACGTTATACAATGATAGTTGTATGCAATATGCAAAGCAGCATACAAACATATATCTACTCGTACATATGACTCCGAAGGACATTATTTTCTTGATGTTGAAAGAAACAAGGTATAGTGGCAGGTGTATATATGTAAATATGCAACGTGACAGTGCAGGATTAATGTACCTAGTTCCTTTTGAGTAAATGATGAGGCATTAGGTAAAACTTACAATTTAAAAGGTAGTACATTACTGTATCTATTTGTTTTTTGAAAATGCTTTAAAGACTTATTTCTAGGAAAGCTTTAGCTGTGTGAAACTTTTAAAATAAAAATATTTGTGTGTAAGTTTTTTTATATAAAATATTAGCTGGCCTATGTGGACCATGAAATGTAAAAATAATTTGGGCGTGACCCAGATAAGTAACTTCCGAATGGGGTCCTTGAAACATAGAAACTCGATTTCATTTTGTAATAAAAATTCGATAGCTCAATATCTTCGAAAACCTAAACCGTGGTTTGGAGCTCGTGTGCCGTGACAAAAACGTGCATTCCACATCTCTTGTAAGGTCTGTCTACTAAAACTAATGTGAGCTTCACATACGCTGCACACAAGCAAATGAAGTGTCAATGCCGAGACTCTTAGTGTCGAATGTTGGTATAAATATGAACATTGGGGAGGTCGTTATAAAGGTTTTCTTTTAGTTCTTATATTTGTTCCAATTGTAGTACCGTGACATGATGGTAAGTGCGTTGGACTGTCATGCCGAAGGTCTAGGTTCGATTCGCAGCCGCTGCCACCTAAAAACAGAAATATTTTTTCCCAAGGTACTACCTCTTGCGAGGAACTGACAAATCTTCCAAGAGTATACTCTTGTCATGAATGAGTGCTTCTCATCTAGCCGTTCGGACTCGGCAAAAAATAAATTGTAGTTTCCTTCCTTTCTTGCCAATAACACGCGCACACAGGAATAGTTGAGAGTTGTAAGTCACAAGGCCCTGGTTCTCCACGGGCTGTTGCTCAGCCAAATTCATTTATTTTTATTTGTTGCAATTTCAGTTTCAGCGACTATTGGGCATGAAAATAAAAATCTGAACAATTAGGGAATTTTGTTTTCTTCACTTTGAGTTGATTGAGGCCTCTCCAAGGTGACTACGAAAAAAAAAACCCTGGCACTGTCTTAACTATTAGCTTCATTTCAAAAATCATTTTCCTAATTCAAAATAGGCTAAACCAAGCTTTTAAGGATAACTAGCCTTTTTTTCTCACAAAATATATTCCTCCTTCTTTTTCAAAAAATGCCAGTCACTTCATGCAGGTCTATATATGCTTAAAAATATCTCACCCATTAAGTATCCCCTCAACACCACAACCTATACACAAATCGTTTAGCGTGACAACTCTTTTCTTCATTCCTCGACACTTTAGAAGCTTTATGCCGCAGCGTTTATGCAAAATTACAATTTATTTTCATCTCAAGGATCAATCCAAGCCATTCAAAGAGTTTTATCTCCATTTTACATATAAATTTAGGTACCTAACAACTCCACATTATAACATACAGTTACATATATATATTTTTATAATGTGTCACTGCCACCAACGCTTCTGCCGCCAAGAACAAGACTGCAATTTGCAATAGCTGCAGTATAGCAGCAACACACAGAACAAGAAAAATACAAAAAAAAAAAAAAAACAACATCCTGAACATCCTGTTTTCAACCTTTCTCCCATTGAAAGGACATTCAACTCATATGCAAATTTATACTCCAGTCTATGTGTATAGTATATGAGAGAGAGTCAACGAGGACGAGCGAAGCTAGGATGACGACAACACCATCCGTAATACTGCATCGGATAAGACCTCTCATCTCGTCTCTCGAGGTAAAGACGTCAACACTTCATCTCTTGATCCTTGAAATTTGTCTACAAAATGGCAGACAAATACAACAGTAAAACGAAATAGCAAATAGGAAACAAACTCCTGAATCAGGGATAAAAAACTAAATGTAAATAAGTATACCTACTTCGGTATCTCCATACACAAATATCACACAGAAATCCCTATGTGTGTACATATTAATAAATTCTAATATCCTTGTTTTTTCTGTTAACTCTGTTCGATGTAGGTACCTCTATTTCTATCTATCTGCGCCCAATACCTCTTCTACTCCTGTCATCGCCGATGCCGTCGTCGGTTTGACTCCTAAAGGGAATTTATTCGTTTCGTGGGAATTCAACAAAAAAAAAAACTTCGTCATGGTGAAAAGGCTAAAACTTCAAAGATGAGTGGTTAGTTTCAATAGATATGATGATTGTAAGATTTAATTTTAAATTATTACTCCAATGGTGGTGCGATGTGCTGATGGGAAAAAGCTTGCCGCACAGAGACAAGTGCAGGATTAAAACCAGAGCATTATCCTTCTTATGACCGCGCCGTTGACGCTGCTGCTGTTGCCGCTATCATCATCGTCGTCATCATCAACGTTGAAGTGGGTATCATCGTCACCGCCATCACCATCATCATCATCATCATCAGAAGCCAGAGAAGCAACATCGGCAACATCAGCAACATCAAGTTATGTAGTTTTTTGTGCGCCTTTCTCTCTATAGTCCCATCGATAGATCATTCCAAAGAACGAGGTTTGACATCAATGACATTCAAGAGGAAGTGCAGATGATAAATGAGAGCCGGGTCGCTGGCGTCGTCGATGGTTTTTTAATGCCATTATATATGGAAGATACCCCCTCCCCCCCCAGAAACGCCACATCTCAAAATGAACAGGGACACTCTTGTGGTTTGGCAACCGATGACGTATCTACGTACCTACCTACACATTTTTTTTCTTAAGGTATTGGCTTTTACCTGGTAAAATCTAGTCACAAGCCTCCCCGATTCTTTAAACTTAACGGCATCCAGCCATCCTTGAAAATATATATACTATGCAAACGGTGAAAGTTCAATTGGATATTCTGATGTCTCTCCTCTGTCTTGAGCATTAGTTGACTTTTTATTATCTCCTGTGCAGGAAACATTTTTCAAATCTGTCATATTCTCTCTCAAATTGATAAATTTCAATGTGTTGGAGTTGAAAAGTTTTTCCAGGACTAGATTTATGATACTAGACAATCAAAAAGGCGCTGTTTATTTATTTCTAATCATCGTAATTTTTTTTTTATTGTTTTTAAGATAACTAAGGAAATTCATAAAAAAAATCTATCACTGACCAATTAATTAGACTAAAATTTCGGATGGTATAATTTTTTACGAATATCCCACAAAAATGGTGTCAAAAATCAGGGAGAAATAGTAATATTCAAGATCCATTCAAAATAACGTCAAGTTGAGAGGGCACTAGATCCCCGCTTTAACCTTTGAATTTAAAAAAAAAAACGTATACAAAAATAGATACTATGGGAAAAAATGCTTAAAAGCATGAAATTCCTTTTACAAACATTTTTAAGATCTATTCCATAATAATATTGACCCTTTGCAAAAAATCACAAAATATAGCTTAAAATTGACAAAAAATACCGTAAGACGATTTCAAAAATGTTGGTGTTTCATTTTAAAAGTGAAATTTATATAACTATCAATTTATATTATTATCGTCACTTATTTTGCAAGGTCATTTTGTGTTGGCAGAAGCTTCCATATTTTTAATAATTAACCGATGTTTCCCAATTTGAGAACTGGTAACTATTGTCCCTTCTCTGAGTATGTTTTGTGTTGTGAGTTGTGTAAGTGTGACGCTCTTTACAAAAATTAATTATTTTTGATTATAGAAGAACAAAATTTTTAACAAAAATGATAAATGGGGGAAAAAGGAAAAATTCTATGATCTATCGTCAGATGAAGTTTCAAAAATTAAAAATTAATGCTGAGCCCGTATTAAAGATGTAAGGTCTCTACATCATACCCATTGTAACAGGTTGACATCTCAAAACTTTTTTTTTTCTGATGGTTTTCTCATTTTCAATTTTGTTGGGAATTTTCATTTTCTTAGAACCCGAGAAACCTCTTGCAAACAATATATTTAATAAAATTTCATTTTTTTAGGTCTGTTAAAGGTCGTTAAATCTAATGTTGGTCTTTTTCACAGTACACATATAAAAGGATATATCTTCCCAGTTTTAATTTTCGTTCTAGTTCGCGCATGTGTTAAAAATCTCAGAGACCCCTGCCAGTTCTTTGAATGTATACTGTTGAATGTACATTAGGGTGGTCCAATTCAAAACATTGAAAAACAATTTCCCTCATTTTTTCAGATTTTATTTCACCCCCTGGTCACCCTGTTTTCAATTTTAGGTACTAATAATGGGTAAAGGATTATTCTTATAAAACGCGAAAACAAATCAGAAATTATAGGTTAGATTCAGACGAGAAATAAATTGTATATAAGGGGAGATCTATTTCCCCCTGTTCAGGCGGGAGGGGTAATTTTCTAGAAATTTGGCCAAAACAAACACAGAAAACAATTGTTTAAAAAAAACGGGAACACTTTTAATGCCACGCCTTAGCTTTTTTTAAAGCCACGATCTCATTCTATAATATGTTTTCTAAATAATGTCTTTATTTTAAATAGTTTTTGAAAAAATAGCTTTAATCTTAAAAAATTATAATTTTTGTTTTAATTTTTAAGTTTTATAATTTTTTTTTCAAAAACTATTGGAAATGAAAACTTTACTTAGGAAGCATATTATAGAATGGAATCGTGGCTTTAAAAAAAGCTTAGGCGTGGAATTGTAAGTGTTCCCGCTTTTTCTAAATATTTTTTTCTGTTTTGGTCCAAATTTTGATTAAATTACCCCTCCCGCCTAAACGGGGGAAAATAGACCTTCCCTCCCATACAATTTTTATCTCGTCTAAATGTAGTCTATACCCTCAGATTGTTTTTTTCGCCTGTTTTCAAGAATCACGCTAACCCTATAGTTAGTACCTTAAAGCAAAAAATAGGGAGGACATTTTTTTTTCTATGTAGAATCATTTGTTGCCTATCCATCTCAGAATTTAAAAAAACAACAATATAAGGCCCACCCTAATGTACATATCTTAAATTTAACATTTACGCTCTCAGATTTCTGTATTTCCCAAACTTCTGACTGGCCAGAATTAAGAAATCTGAATCTTCATTACTGAAATCGATGCAATGAATACAGTCACTTCCGATTCGACAAGGTCTCTGAGAATAATTTGATTTTTTTTATTCATTATCTGACAACTGATTTTTGACAACATGCGCAGTAATTTTTTTCTTTAATAAGTTTACTGTGGGTTTTTTTATACGGGAAACATTTCTTTAGATCAAAAAATTTTAAATTGGTGTCCTTAAAAATCCTTAAAAAGTACAGGTTTCTCCAAATAAAATAAAATGAAGTTAGGAAGTTTTCATTGAACGGCGACGATATACATATAAAGTCTATTGAATAGACCGGTAAATGAGGGATATGAAGGAACAAAAAATTTTATTATTATACCTATGTATATTTTTTGGCTTATAAACATGCTTAAAACCCAAAATGTTAATAAATTCACCCATTCGTTTCTGAGATAATGGTCACACAGGACATTTTTTAATATTCCTATTATAACTCCGAACTAAGCCGAATTTGACAATTTTACAAATGCATTTTTTTTGTTTAAAATTAAATTTTCTGTTGGTTTAAACAATTTTATTTAAAGAAATAGCAATAAAAATTTAAAAAAAACTCAAAAATATCAAAAAACCAAATCAAACAATGTCAATATTTGTCAAAACCCCATTTTCGTGACCTTTGACCCCTTATAACTGACCTAGTGGTTATTGGACTTTTGAGGTTTTTTCTCAGATTATATGTGACATCAATCCCGACGTGTGTACCAAAATTCAACCTGTTACAAATGTTTTCCATTAAAAAGTCTATTCTTACACTGGGCTATAAAACAGAGACTAAAGGCTTTAATATGCCATGTTCAAAAATTCATTTTTATTCAAAATTGGCAGAAAACTGTACCATTTTTTATAATTTTTCGCAGTTTTTGCCCGAGAGCCCATTTTTTCGGTACAATATTAAAATTTGTATATAAATATAAGACTTGATACTAGGTGCAAGAAATGTTTAGTATGTAATGTGGTACGAAAAAATAAACTTTCGGGCGAAAACTGCGAAACATTTTAAGAAATGGTTAGCTATGAATGGCTATATCCCTGACAGTTTTCAATTATAATAGCTTTTCCTACATATCATTTTAGGGCCTTAAAACTCTTGTTTAATTTGTTCAAATATCACTTGAGTGTATCTTTTCTTTGAAAAATGTTATGCGCAGTTTAAAAAAATGGTAATCTTTGATTTTCGAATTTTTTTTTGTTGGTCCTAAATTTTTTCAGCTTAAATTTTTGTATTAAATTTCTTAAGCCATTCATTTCGATAGAAAATTTAACTTTGAACAAAAAGTTTCAAAAGGTAAATTTTCAAATTTGGCTTTGATTTCGAGTTGTATATTGAAAAGTATGACCATCCTCTGAGAAACTCATGTATTCATTTAGAAGCATTATTAAAAACAAAAACTTCAAGTTTTTTTATTTGAAAAAAAATATTTTTTAAATATTTTTCTTTGAAAAACGTACTTTATTTATTTTCTAGACAAAAAAGGATATGATCATCGCAAAACTGTGCAAAAAATCCTGGGAATTGTTGTTTTTATTTTCTTTTTAATGACGATTACGCAATGTTTTGAAATAATACAATTTAATCCTTTAATTGTAAGACGTTGATAATTTGGTGAGGAAAAACAGTTTGATAAATCAATTTGGAAATTTACATCAATATTGATGTTAAAAAAGTCTACAAATCTGCATACCAATGCAAGTTATGCAATATCTGAAAAGTAACAAAAGATTTACCGAAAGACAACAAAAATTCGTTCTTTAGTGATCTTTTCTTAAAACTTCAAGTTAAAAGTTCAAATGAATTATAAATTCGGTCACTTCACTTAAACAGAAGAATTTTTTTAATTTTCTTCATATTCAACTTTTTTTTAAACTAAAGCTGGCCATACACGACCCAGCCATCCTATCGATTTGGCTCGGTTGGATTTCTCGGTTGGTAGATCCACCCCAGACACGACTGATTTTGGTTCGGTGCGGGGTTATTTGACTCTTTGGTTCCATCGTGTATGGCCAGCTAAAATTTGATAGGTAAGCAAAATAACTTCTGGCCAGCTTAAATTTGATAGGTAAGAAAAATAACCTTTTGAAGTCATTAAAATCTTAAAAAAAGCTTTTTATTTTATGACCGGCTCACCACAGAATTTTGTTACCTTGTAAATTGTGTTATCGGCCCAAAATGTCAACCTTTTAGGTATTTATAATGGAAGGCTGTGCTCAAGCAACTTTCTTTTTTAAAGTTTTGCCAGAAAATCCCATGTATAAATGGGATATATGGGATCAAATTCGTGGTCGATATTTTGGGGGATGATTGCTGGTTTCATTCTAAGAAAAAAATTTTAAGGCGGGAAAATTCTTACATCCCCCCTGAAGCCAATATTCCATACTTTTATTTGTTTTTCAAATCAAGTTATTTCAAATAATACATGGTTCTTGAGAAATTTTATTTTAAAGCGAATAATTTTTTAAATATTCGGATTTTTTGTTTAAAGTAGATTTTTTAAAAAAAATTTCGCGTATATAAGTGCCACTGTTTTTTTTTTTTTAAATTTCAACTACCTTATAGATTTTTACTCAAATATTGAAACTAAATGTAAGAATCTCTCACAGTTTTTTAAGCAATTAAAAAAAGAAGAGATACATTTACCGAAAAAGCCGAAAAAACGGTTAAACTATGAATGATATTTTTTTCAGTATAAATATTTCCAATCACATAAGTACCTAATTGGAAGTATAAAGATATTTTTTCACAAAAAAGTCTTATAAAAAAAAAGAACTTTACTATAAATGCTAATTTTTTGACGTAAAAGCATTACCAATACAACAATTTTTTAATTTCTTAAAATCTAGGAGAGATTTTTCCTTTTAAAAATTAAAAAAAAAAATCAACTTTTAAACTAAAAATCACATTTTTTTTAAAAATAATCGATTTAAAACTAAATTTCTCAAAATCTATTCTTTGAAATAACTTGATTAGAAAAACAAATAAAAGAATGGAATATTAGCCTTAAAAAACATTTTTTTAACACATTATTGTATGTGCTGTTGTTGATTATAAATCATTTTTTTCCGTTTTATGTCAATTTTTCAAAAATCGCCCTCCCAGATTCAGGGGTGGAGATAAAATTTCCAATTTTTTTTCTTAGAATCAATCCAGAAATCATCCCCCAAAATATCAGCCACGAATTTGGGATTTTTATGCAAAACTTAAGAAAAAGTTGCTTAAGCATCATCATCATCATCATCATCATCATCGGCTCGACAACCGGGGTCCGGTCCTGGCCTCTTTCAACAAGTCTCTCCACCTATCCCGGTCTCGAGCCGACGCCATGCAGTTGCGCACCCCAAGGCTTCGGGCGTCCTGGTCTACGCCATCTCTCCAGCGCAAGCTTGGTCTACCACGCTGCCGTCTACCATAGAATGTACCACAAAAGACTTTCCGAGCAGGTTCCTCTTCGCTCATTCGAGCTAGGTGCCCTGCCCACCGGAGTCTACGAGCTTAATTTTTGTCACTATGTCTGCTTCAAGGTAGATTGCGTACAACTCATGGTTGTACCGTCTCCGGAATCGTCCTTCCTCACATATGGGGCCAACAATTCTCCGTAAGACTTTTCTCTCGAACGCGGCTAAGAGGTCACAGTGCCTTTTGCTAAGCACCCAAGTCTCGGATCCATACATGAGTACTGGCAGGACCATGGTCCTGTACAACAGCAGTTTTGAAGTTATGGTTAGATTTCTAGATTTGAATAGCTTTGACAGACTGTAGTAGGCTCTGTTGGATTTGAGAATCTGCCCGCGTATTTCTTCTTCTATATTGTTATTGGCTGCTACCGTTGACCCAAGGTATTTAAAGGATTGCACCACTTCAAATTCGTGCTCCGCTACCTTGATTGTTTGACCAACTGTTCTTCTCGCATTCGACGCCACCATGTACTTTGTTCTTTGTTTTACCTTCACTAATGTGCAGCCCCAGATTTTGTGCCACCTGCTCGATCTGGATGAAGGAATCGTGTACAGCTTGTTCGGTTCTTCCGATGATGTCGATGTCGTCTGCGTAAGCCAGTATCTGGCTGGACCTGTTGACGATGGTCCCTCTTGTTGCCGTGCCAGAGTCACGGATTGCTTTCTCCAACGCCAGGTTAAAGAGGAGGCAGGCCAAACCATCCCCTTGTCGGAGTCCATTAAAGATGTTGATTGGTCTGGATAGCAATCCGGCTATTTTTACTTGGCTTGTTACGTTGTTCATGGTCAACCTACATAGTCGTGTCAATTTATTTGGGAAGCCGAATTCTCTCATGGCTTTGTAAAGTTCTACCCTGGCTATGCTATCATAGGCGGCCTTAAAGTCTATAAACAGATGGTATGTTGGAATGTTGAATTCAAGACATTTTTCCATCGCCTGCCTAAGGGTAAAGATCTGATCAGTTGTTGATTTGCCTGGAATGAAACCACACTGATATTGGCCGATGATTGTTTTAGCGTATGGGGTTATCCGGTCTTGTAGGATAGAGGAGAGTATCTTATAGGCGGTACTCAACAACGTGATACCTCTATAATTGCTGCACGCTGTGACATCTCCCTTCTTATGTATGGGGAATATGATACCTTTTCGCCAGTCTTCTGGCATTTCTTCATGCTCCCATACGTGCACTATGATATCATGAATTGCTTCCGCCGTGGTGGAATAATTCGGCTGGTATGCCATCGGCTCCCGGGGCTTTGTTTCGTTTGCTTAAGCATCGTCTTCCATTATACCTTAGAGGTTGAAATTTTGTGAAGATAACACGCATGGTACAACTCTTCGAAAGACACTAAAATCAATTTTCATTTTATTCGTTTTATAAACAAAGTAAATCAAGTATAAATATTTATTTTGTTTGAAGGGCAGAATTATTGTGTGCTCCAAAGCTATAAGTGCAAAAGTTTTTTGATCGGAACTTTCAAATATTCTCAAATTTTGTGTTCTTATGTTTTTCGTTAATAATCAAATGTTAAAATAATTTCAGATAATCTTAGATTTTTGAGTTTCTAACATTTTTAACAACCTAAAAACAAACCTTAAAATTTGCAGCGATTTACCTTTTTGATTAATAGTACGTATACGCCACAGTGTATTATTTTAACAGTATATAGCTCCAATATCAGTTAAGATTAAAAAACATAGGTTGAAGTTGCATTTGCAGTATCCGTCTTATTTGTTCTTACAAAAAAAAATACTTCATCAGAGGCTTTTACAAATACAAAAAAATGTAGTGATCATGCAGACTCACCAGACTCAGAAACGGGTAATAACATTACTTATGATGTTTAGACCGTTAAAAACATTTCATATTTCCCTTGTTTTGATTTTTTTGTATTTTCAACTGAAAAATGTCAAAATATCCAACCGATTCCATTTTAATAAATGCGGACCTGAGTATGATGATTCACATTTTGTAGGTACTGTAGGTCTCTTAATATAATGTATCTATGATATAGGTAGATGTATGTAGTATAAATATTTTTCAATCCTTTTTGCCAGGAATGAATGAATGAATAGTAAGAAAAATGAAGACACTAAACTCGTCTGCCTTAACATTATGTGCATGATTGATATGGTCGAGACGAAATTGCATTTGTAACAGAATTTCTTCATTGTCCTTAGATGTGTGTGATATCGTCCTAACTTTATAGTCATCGTTGTCTTAAAAGTACTGTCGACGGACGCAGCTGTCAGGACCAATTCCAATACGGAAATGAAAAATTTAATCAAATCCATCTGACTAATCAGGCACACCCGCACACATATACAAAAACATTATATCCTTATGTCTATACTTATACACTTCAAGCTCAAATAAAAACGAGGATATTGTATAATAGGAGTCTTATAGAGGGAACATTTTAGAGTGACTGATGATTGTTGCATGAGCAGCAAGTGAGTGAGAAATTTTAATTTCAAATAACCTCTCTTATACAGAACGTATAATATTATAACGTTTCGTTTCCATATATATCTTTATTTCTTATTTGACTGTGACTGGCTGTAGAAGCAGTTATAGATGTTAGATAGATTTTTATTATGTATGTGTATAATGAATATGTATATGGGTATGAGTATATGAGTATTAAATATTTAACCATTATTCCATCTCTTTATAGCTGTCTGTAGTTTGGATTGTGGACCAAATGGCGTCTGTGAATCGGGAAAATGTCGTTGTAATACTGGTTGGACGGGCAATCTATGCGATCAGCTACCATGCGATGCCAGATGTTCAGAACATGGTCAATGTAAGAACGGAACTTGTGTGTGCTCACAAGGATGGAATGGAAGACATTGCACTTTACGTAAGTAGGATTTTATAAATAAAAATTTTTATTTCAGATTATATTGTTGAAGTCGGCAATTATTGGGGATTTTGATTAAATTCTTTAAAAAAAAAATTGGAATTCAGTTAAGAATTTAGCTATTGTATAGATTCTTTATTTGATATCATAGCATTGCTCTTGAAGTGGTTGAAATTCTAGATTTGTACGTATTTATTTATAAAAGAATTCTCAGGTACCTGATGAATTATTTTGAGCTAAGACAACAAAAGATAGATAGTCTTTAAAATGTTTTAAACAAATTAAAGCACGTTTAAATAGTTACAAGAAATCTTTCTCTGTTTTGCATGCCCCCCAATAGACGTTTTTCGAACAAATGCGAAATACCTCTCCCAATATGTCCACCAGCTTCCTCCCTTTAAAAACCAAATTCTTACTCACTTCCTACTACTCTGACTGAGTTTTAAAACCAACTCCACATTCTAAAAAGATTATATCCCTTATTCCCATAATGTGTATTGCCCCAACATTAGTAACATGACTGTCAATTTAAAATACAATTTTACACAATTATTGGCATATTGAATTTTGTAGATGTCATTCCCCAATATACATACCTAGCATATATTATATAGCTTTAGCCCAGCTATGTACTAAAATATGTGTACATTCATATACCTATGAACATATTATATACTATTTTACAATACACTGAAGCAGGACACTCTTAGTTTGGTCGTATTCAGTAGAATTTTTAGCACGAAATCAATTTTTCATCGTCTTCATCCCTCTCTAGAGTATACATATGTATCTGATGGGGATAAACATCATGACTACACAGAGGTATATCTGCCTCTTCAGCTTTAAGCTAGAGGATTCTTGTATTTTTTTTTTTTTTTGCCAAAAATGTAAGTTGACACATGTTGTAGGTATGCCAACCACTTCTTTAAAAAAAAAAAATTCAAAGGCAGCCTGTCGATGCCTTTTCTCCTTCCCTTTTTCACTAGAAGTTCTTTTTTTTTTTGAGGACAACAATGCAGACAAAATGTATGAACATTTTTGTAACGAATTCCTGAAACAAAAGAGAAAATTGTCAAAACCACGAAAAATGCCAAATAAAAGTCGAAAGGACGAAATTCTGCTGAGTAGTCCTACAATACAAAAAAAAAAAAAAAAATTGAACAGAAACCATCTCTTTTTAAAAAGTTTATGCAGTAATCGCGAAAAAAATATCTCTAAAAACACCAAGAGTTACTGGCAAATTTTTTTTGTCCACACTATATTCCGTGGGGAATAAGAAAAAATGCTAGAACGGCACCTAGGCCAGCACTAACACAAACCAAAAATCTAACGAGCCTAGAAGTTATTTTCATTTTTGACGATGTCTTTTACAGGACATTCCTATCTTCTCTTGTTTTATTTTTTTTTTTTTTCATCCGCGACATGATACATTTTTTTTGTCCACTATTTTGTGAAGTTAAACTTTTTTTCCTGTGCTTTTAAATTTTGCAATTCATTTTGCAAACAAGGTAGCACGGTGACATTTTATATGTTTTCCATTTTTACACAATTTTTTTCTAGCAAATATATGTACAAGTCATAGTGTTGTATGAGTATGAATTTTTGTTTTAGTACAGTATATATCCAGCAATAAAAAATGTCCACCTAACGGTAATCTAATTTACAAGATATTTTTTATCCACAATATCTAGTTATACTCATATTTTTTTTTGTGTTTCTATTCTTGTTAGCCTTGTAGTAAATTTTATTTCATATTTTATTATTCAAAGTTCACATTCATTTTTGTGTTAACCTTTCCGTATTAAATTTAGGGAAATATAAAAACATTTCTCTTTTGAACAGTCAAAATGTCGTATGTGAATAATTTGAATATTTAATTTGTATTTATATAAAGCCAAACAGTGAAAAAATAACGTCTACGTATTGCGCATGTACGTAATCTTTTGAAAGCCACAAATTTTTATTTACTAAGATTTTTCAATCGAGCTATAGCTAGCTATTTGTTAATAAAAAAGAGTTTTAGTAGTTTTTAACTATTTTTTTTTTTTAAATTGTAGTGGATTTTTGAAAATAGTACTCGCGCTTGAGTCCAAATGGATTGTCGCAGAAAATAACCTTAACCAAAATTGTGTACACTTTCAATGGTATTTTGATGTTATTTTCGAATAACTGGTAGTTTTCGAGCCATTAGTGAAAAATTTCCAGAAAATACATTTTTGCATAAGTTTCTTGCATTTTTTTCCATGTTGCGTCACGAAATTTCAGTCGCAAACGTCAAATTCGGATTCCACACCCCCGAAAACATAAATGAGAGGCAAAATCAAAACAACCACACAATTTGCATAGTAAAAATACAATATGACTGGACTACAAAAACGAAATCGTATTATGATGAAGAAATATCAGAATTTGGTATTCCTGTATATTTAGTAATAACTACGGTATGCTGAGTTTTCATTAAATATAAAAAGCAATCTAACAAAGATATTTCTAGGCTTACCAAATGTTCAGCGATCTCATTGCAAATATTAGCTTGGAACTCTAACAATTTTACTTTGCAAAATTCGTATAAAACTGGAAAATACGCAACATTGTTCTTCAACAAAAAAGTTAATCAGACATTTTCTTAAACCTGCCAAATTGTTTGTTGATGTTCCCAGCAAAGCCGTAGCAGTTTTAAAAAATATTTCAAGTTTCTTTCAAAAATTGCCCAACAATGCAAATTGCAATGACTGGCTGTTATACTTCCTGGCGCATGGTTTTTATACATTATACAAAAAAAATTAGAAATTCTCACTAGTCGTTACTTCAAAGCTTTTATTTTAAAATTACTTATAAAAATTATTTCTTTCTACTTGAAGAAATTTGCTGAACCGTAAAGACTTAAAAATTGGTACAAAAGTGGTTTTTTGGTGATTCTGCCCACATGTTTTTTTTTTCATTTTTTTTAAACTAAAAATAACATTATCTGCAATACATTTTCTTAAAAATTTTACAAAATCTTATTTTTCTCAAAAACGGCTCCACAGCTTTTCTTAAAAAAAAAAATTAACAATTTTTTTTTGGTAAAAAACCTTTGGATGAGAAACCCTTTTTCATAAATGGTTATGCATAGTACCGCATTTTTTTATTTTCGATTTTCTTCAAAATGGTTAATTTGAGCTCAATAAAATTTTTTCATGTAGAAGCTTTTAAGCAACGAAAACAATTTTTATTTACTAAAATTTTCAAAAAAATATTTTTTGGATTATTAGAAAATGTTCAAACGTGTTTCTTTTTGAAAAACAAATATGTATTATGTTAGAACTAAATGGTCGATTTTTATAAAACCAGGGTTTTTTTAAACTTTAAAAAGTATCTTAAGAAAAAAATTTTACTTTTGTGAAGAAATAACGGTTCCTTCATACAAAACAAAACAAAACCGTTCAAAAAAACATTTTTTTCCTAAGAACGTCTCCTACAATTTTTATTAAACTTTTTCTGAAGGCAAAAATTAGTACGATAGTACCAAACATTATAAAAATTTACAAATAACAACTATTAATAGTAAAGGGTTTTTCAACAGGGACGCTACAAAACTAGAGCAACAGAGACAACAAACAACGCCATATTTCTTGCCGTTCTTTGTACATTTCTCTTGAGTAAGGTTTGCCATTTCATGATGGAAAGATATAGGAGCCAACAACGAGTCGAAATTATTAAAATTTACTACCGAAATTCGGAGTCAGTGGCCTCAACGTTAAGAGCGCTACGTCCAATTTATGGTCGTCATAATCGTCCTAGCAGGTCAACAATTGAGCGTCTAGTGCAAAAATTAGAATTAATTAAAAATGTTCCCTTGCCAGTGAGACAAAGAAGTGCCCGTAGAATATTTCTACCGCTGAGGCTAAAGTTGCAGAAAACCCAAATGTGTCTCTCACACGTCGCTCTCAAGCGTTGGGCATCTCTGTGACGTTGTTGTGGCTAATTTTGCGAAAAGATCTTGGCCTACATCCTTACAAGATTAAATTGACGTAAGAACTGAAGCCGGTTGACCACCAGAAGCGTCGAATGTTCGTGAATTGGGCTGAGCAACAACTTGAAAATGATTCGGATTTTCATCGAAAAATCATCTTAAGCGATGAGGCTTATTTCTGGCTAAATGGCTTCGTCAATAAACAAAATATGCGGTATTGGTCAGGCAGCAATCCACACGTACTCGATGAGTCATCATTGCATCTCGAAAAAATTACGGTTTGGTGTGGCTTATGGGCCGGCGGCGTCATTGGGCCGTACTTCTTCCGTGGTGATCAAGACCGGCACGCTACTGTGAATAGGGATCACTACCGTTCAATGATAACGGAATATTTTTGGCCCCAATTGAATGATATGGACTTGGAGGACGTGTGTTTGGAGAACGTCTTATCTCACGAAATGGTACAGTCGCTTGGCCGCCTCGGTCGTGCAATTTGACGCCGTTGGACTATTTCCTGTGGGGCTACATCAAATCTATGGTCTATACCAACAAGGCAGCGATGACTGATGAACTTCGTATGAATATCGAACGTTAAATTGCAGCAGTATCGGCCGATTTATGCTTGAAAACCGTCGAAAATTTGGTTCAGCGTCTGGACTTCTGCAAGCGTGTCCGTGGTGGCCATGCAAAAGAAATTGAGTTCCATACATAATGGCATCGAAAGGAATAAGAAATTTCATTGATATCCAAAACCATTTTTGTTTTATTTAAAAAAACTTTTGTAGCGCTTTTATTGAAAAACCCAATACTTCTCATTGAACGTTTTTTTTTTTTATTTTGATTTTTTTCAAATATCAATGCACGTCAAAATTTAAAAAAAGTGTTTGTTTTTTGTAAAAACAAGTTTCAAATTTTTTTTTTTTGGAAATTCGATATCTCCAAAAAGGGTTGACAATATTTTTTGAAACTTTATTTTTTATACGCATTAATAAATACCTTTGCAATTTTACGTATGTTTACGCAAGTTTACGCAAGTTTCCGCAAGCTTACGCAAGTAACTTTGGATACGTATATTTCGAGAACCAGTTTTCAGTTTTGAAAAGCTCTGGAAAATTTCAATCGAATTTTGCTTTTTTATCTTCTTCAGGGCTCGGTTTTGGAAATACCGTCATCCAAACACATTAAGTTGGGTGTTTGGAGGCAGAAAATCAGTAAAATCACTTTGGAGCGAATATTTCCTCAACCATACGATGAAAAAAAAATTGGATTCGTTGTGTGTTTGTTTTGTTTTGTGTTTGAATAGACCTTTCCATTAAAATACGGCAAGATTTATTTCATCAACTTTGAAAAAAAAAGTATTTTTTTTTGAAAAAATGGCAAGGGGTTAGTCCATGATTTTTTCCGAAATCCATGAAAAATTTTTGTGATTTGATTTTTACATTTTTGAAAAGGTGTATTAATTTCCTATTCAGAACTGAAAGCCGCAACAATTTTGAAAGCTCCATTTGTTAAATATTCGTATTTGTCGAATTACGTAAGAATTCAGTGAAATTACATTGGGTGCAGATATCTATTGAACAAGACATTGCAGAACCATTTGGTTTTCAAAAACGGATTGCTTTTAAATAAATAATGTAAATTTTGAAAACCGAAACCATTTGGCGGTGAAAATATATATATCCAAAGGCATTCTCAAGCTAAATGTAAATATTCGAATATCACTTCCGATGCCTATATTTCGAAAACTATATATCATAGAAGGTTTTTATTTTCAGTTTTAGAAATCTCTGGAGAATTTCAATTCCACATTTTTTATTTTCACCTTCTTCAAGGCTTTGTTTTGGAAATATCGTCTTCCAAAGACATTAAGGTAGGTAGTTGGAGGCAAAAAATCTATAAAATCAGTTAAAGTCCCTTTGGATGCGAATATTTTACCAACCAGACAATTAAAAAAAAAATGTGGCGTGGATGGAATAGGTTTTGAATAAAACTTTCCATTGTGGTATGTCATGATTTATTTTTTTACATTAAAAAAAATTACGCAAGTCTACGCAAGTTTACGCAAGTCTATACGATTTGCATACCAATTTTTTTTCTATGAAATGTTTTAAGAATTTGATATAAAAAAATATTTTTTCGCTCGAACGATTTTAGATATAATTTCTATACAATCATGTTTCATTAAGAATTACGATGGCGTTCTTTTTTTTTAATTTAGAACTTTGAAAAAAGTTATTTTAGGTTCTGGTTTAAATATTGTATTTCATGCTTTTAAACCTTTTCGCCCTTATAATATCCATGTCATTACAACAAATGTTTTCCAACCCTCGGGGTCTTAAACATAAGATCAAGTACGTGCGACCCAGTCGTGTATTTTATTTTCTTCAACTTTCTTGAAAACGATGTAACTGATTTTAATGATTTTTTTTTCATGCCCAAGGCTCCTAAAAAATTTGAATAGTAATATGTAGCTAACGGGTGTTTTTTTTTTAGACTTGTGGTTCTCAAGAAGAAATAAAACACATATCATAGTTTAATGTTCGGGCCAAGAATCTAGCTTTATAACAAAGATAAGGGTTTTCCATTATGTTTTTAAAATGATTTCGGACAAGTGGCTGCCGCGGCAGGTACGAATAAATTCCATCGGAGAGGCCAAATTTTCGACCACTTTTTGGAGCAATTGCGGCCGTATATCAGCTAAACCGCGCCGAATATTCTCTTCGCAGATGTTAATCGTCTCGTTATCTGTGTAGACAAGCGACTTCACATAAGCCAACAAAAAATAGTCCAGCAGTGTTAAATCGCACGCTCTTGGAGGCTACGCAACAAGCCCACGACATGCGAGATAATGAGCTCACCAAAAGTTTCCTTCAATAAATTGATTATTTCGTTTGCTGAACCATTATTTTGGTAATAAATTTGCACGATTTGCAAACGTTATTCAGGAGTAAGTCTGGTTCATTACAAAATGGTAAACCAAACTAAGCATAAATCAAGTGACAGCTGTCAAAAAGACCAACTCCGAAAAAAGTATTGCTAGATTGAAAACCACACGTCTGAAAAAAACACCCTATACAAAGATTTTTACAAAAATAAATATTTCTTGGATTAAAAAAAAAAATTGTATTTTATTAACTCAATATTTTGTATATCCATCTTGGAAAATGGTCTAGGCAAAGAGTTTTCGGTGATTTTTGTAATGTCTTAAGACTTACTCATACATACCGATTTTTTTCCAATATCCTCAAAAAGATTATTATAAGTAATTTTGATTAAAAGCAGAGGCTTTAATAGGCATTAGGAAATACTTTATTTTAAATACACAAAAACATAGTTAAATCTTATTTTTTGTATCTAATTTATTCTTGGTTTTTTACCTTACTTTTAACTTATTTATTCAAAATCACCAAAATCCAATATTGTCGAATTCGATGAAAAACAGTGTCGATGTCCTTTCAAAATACTTCATACACATACGAGATTTCAACTGTATGGATCGTCAATGATATATGTATATGTGTGTTGTTATGAATGCATTTCATAATACACTTTTATTTTTGTTTTCATTTTTTATGAAAACATGGTTGGTTCTATAGATTCCGTTTTTTTTTATTTGTGTATTTGCTATAAAACACTTTTCTCTTAAACTTTCAGCTGGCTGTGAAAACGGTTGTTCCCGACATGGTCAGTGCACTTTGGAGGATGGTGAATATCGATGTGATTGCATTGAAGGATGGGCTGGTTCAGACTGTTCAATTGCACTGGAAATGAACTGCAAGGACAATATTGATAATGATAACGGTAAGTATTGCACTTATAAAATTTATTATGACTTTTGGTTGGTATTATTGAAATTGTTTTGTTGGTCAGAAGAAAAAAAAACGAGTTTAAGTTCTATGATGACTTTTACTATATGAAAAAAATGAGTATTATAAAAGTCTTTGTTATTCAAGCTTAAAGTTTATAATTCGTTTCGATTTTCAGTACATTTTTTATTTGGTGGGTTTGAATAATAGTATCAATGCAATTTGCTGCAAAATTTGTTTTTCAAAAAGCAATCTAATCTTATATTGAAAAAAGATTAAAAATATTTAAGAAATGACTAACTTATAAATATTTTTGGAAATTTAAAATAAAATAATTCGTGATGCTTATTGTTTACTCAACTATTATGCTTCTTCCAGCAGGCTCAATTCCTAATATTCTGTCTCCAGTTTTTCACGCCTCTTCTAAAGCAGTGCGTGCCATTCTTTAGCTTTGGACCTAAACAATTTTCGAGGGAAAGCATAAGTGTCCATCCACTCTGCAGTATCCATCAAATGACCAAACAATAATTTCAAAATTTTACCTATCCATTTTGTAAATAGCATAAAAACCCTTAAATACGGGTAAGAAAGTTAAATCATGTCTTTCAAACTTCCCTGAGTACTGAATTTACAAGTAAGGACGAAATAAAATGATATGTCTAAAGTCCAAGCCAAAATGTAAAAAAAAAAGTATTTGACTTAAGTCTTTTTAGAAGACTTATACCAGCACTCATATTTGTCAATACCCTCTTCAAATCCTCTACACACATCACATATATTATATAACTAAGAATCCTATCACAAAAACCACAAAGAAAATAAGCAATTTCCTATAAGCCTTTTCACAACTTATTCTTCAAATCATATTGTTAAAAGGATTATGTATATATGTAGTACATTCCACAGACAATATGCCTTGCCAGACAACCAACTTGCGGATACGGATATCTTAAGTTTCAATTGGTGTGAGACTTTTCAAAAACCTTAACACAAAAACAACAGAGAAATGCATACAATAAAATAAGAATTGCACAAACACATACAAGTATAGAGTGTTCGTTTTTACCTTTTTATCCTGAGTATATTGTACGATTGGCATTTATTTCCCTCTACATTCTTTAGAAAACCATCATCAACCCTACCACCCAACCCGCCCCCATCCTTTTTGAGCAACAACGATTTCCCGCATTCCTCTACAATTCCTTGAGTGCATTTTCAATAAGCGATGTCAAGCACAGTTGGGGACCTCGTCCTGAGTGGGTTGGAGAACCTGCATTTAAATTGATTTCAATTTTGGTTTCCTCCCCTCCACTATGAAGCATGTTGGAACCGCTACTGATGACAAAACAATAAAAAAAAAAAACAACACACTCACTCACACCCTCGAAACTTAATGTTTGACATCTCTCTACATATAGATATTTCGAAAAAAAAGGGTTGCTTTTGCTTTTTCGATGTATGCTTAAGATCCGCTATCTATCTCTGGGGTCTGTGCTCTTCAACTGAAAGTGTCAGGTGGGAAAAACAAAACACTCACGATATTGAAGGACCCTAAGGAGTGTGTGTCACACCATACCACCACCACACCACACCACACCAGTAACATGCATACCCTATTCAAGCTAAAACACAACATGACAATAAGAAGCTGCTTCTTATCGGAGGTCGAGGATCCTTCAAAGGATATTCAAGGGTTCATCGATTGCGGCGCCATTCATTATTTCCTTCATTGGGCCTCTATATACGATACCGACGTGTCGGTCGTCGATGACGCCGACGTTGTGTTTTTTGATATCGGTTCAATTTGTGTGTGAGGTCGGATATGGGGGAGGTTTAAACAACAATTTCTTCCGGCTTCGAATATACATGCGAGGTCAAAGAGAAGATTCTTAGGTGAACCTCTTTCATATACCAATTAACAAAAAAGGATACTCATCGTTGAACGATTTACAACACAGAGAAGCAAGACTGTTGGGTGGGTAGAAAACTACTAGAAAATGCTTCTGAAAAACGGCACTAAGGGAGACTATACTTGCTCGCTTGCTCTTGAACGAACACAAATACCTTAGGGAAAACCAGGAGTGAATTCCTTTCATTCCATTTTGCACTGTATGTCAATAGCGAACAATTTTTTCCTGAGGTACAGAGTGAAATTTGTTCGGAAATGGAAAATTTTCTGAATAGCAGACTTGTTTCCTTCACTTTTGTGTTTTTGTGTGTTTGTTTGGTTGGTTGGTGGATTCTTACTTGTTTTTTTTTTTTTTAATTTTATTTCTTTACTTAATTTTCGTTTTTTTTTTTTTGCAAGGCTGAAAGCCCACAAGGACACAAAAACGGATTCTCGTTTGCTGCTTCTGTGTGAAACCTTCAAGTCGCCTAAGTTTTCCGAAATCTATTTAGAAATACTCCTATCAGCATTTCAGTTAGTGAGCACAAAATAGTACAACAAAGTCTTGGCACTTGTGGGAGTCGAGAGTCGAAGGATGTGTATGTATTTTTCCAGTGACGCTGACGACAACGACTGCAACAACGACTATAAGAACGTTTTTTTTTGTTTTCTTTTATTTTTTGATATATCGAATATCCTTGTTTATTCTGCTTTCCATTTTGTTTGCACACAATTTGAGCACAAAGCGAGTTTCAGTTGTCAAATAACACAACACATTGCAATTTCGATTTTAAATTCACTTGGATTGCTGCTCCTCGTATATAGAGTATACCACCAACGGGACCATCCAGGACCATCAGAGAAGTGGGTACCTCTGTATTTATATGTGTTTGTGTGTGCGCGCTATGCCATAGTGAAACATGATTTCGTTCTCATGCTCTAGTAAGTTCCTCACATTGAATGACTTAACTAAAAACAAGCACGATTTGGTATTCATGGTTTTTAATCATTCAACCGCAATGTGTTCACATTCACAATAACACATAAATGCTGTGGTCAATATTTTGAAGGATCTTCGAACGAATAACCACAGTTATTGGTATAGATTTGAGATAAAAGATAGGCATTCAATTTTTGTACTAAATATCGGTCAACAAAATAAAATTTTAGTCTAAGACCCGGCAAAAAACATTAGAGGTGAACACATAACCAAAAAAGTAGCTGCTTGCATTCAATACAAACGTTTGGCAAGATTCTTTCGATGCCCACACACTAGAGATTGAAAATTGGAGTTCTTCCATTTTAATTGACAAAATATGGCAACCATGTACTTTGGTGAGGAATTTGAAGGCTTACTGCATATTGTAGCCAAAGTTATACCAAAACCTTTTCAAAAACACACTTGACGCTGAGCGAGCAGAATTCTGCACTGGATCTTCCTATGTGAACTTTAGACTTTTTAGAGAAATGCCTTGAATATCGATCACTACTTTACCTGTTGTTATTAGACTTTTAAAAGGCGTTTAACATTGTCAACAGAGAATTTATCTGCCTTGCTTTGCGCAGGAGGGGCATCCTGGGTAACTTGATTGCTATTATTAAGGCTACTTATGGATTCAAATGTCACTTTCTGCACAAAGGAAGGTTATTAGTTTAGTTTTAAATCCAAAGTGGGGTTAGACAGGGTTGTCTACTGTCACCAATACTGTTCCTGTAAGTGATAAGTAATATTACTTTTTCGACTGCAAATTAAGGAATTCAGTGGAACCTGCAATCACACGTCATCTGGACTGACGTGTGAGAGTGTCTGTCAAATCTGTTTTTTTTTTAATTCAATTACTGATGCAAAAGATCAGTGCGAAATAATACAACTGAGCAACACCCTTAAATGGTAAAACTTTATTATCAAAATTGGTGTTTGCTTGTGGCAACGATGCACAGCACACCCATTTGACGGCTTGCACGTTCATCCTTCCATAAAGTGTGGTAGTCAAATTCAAGTCGACTGAATTGAAATGCAGTATCTGCCCAAAAAACAACGCAACACTGTCCACCCAACTAACATTTTAGTTTCTATTAGCTTAGAAATATTAGTATGCTACAAGTCTGGATATATGCCTATGAAAGAATATACGAGAACCCATGGCAGACAAATTCATCAATTCAGTCAACGGAAACCTCTTACCAATCGATCATAACAATTTCTTTTGGCCCAAAATGACTATTTTAACGAAGTGGACGTGCCATCTGGCTTAAGCAGAGATGGCACTTAAGGCCAGTTTTTTAGTGCAAGATTAGCTCTGAGTTAAATCAAAGTTAGCTAATCCTGAAAATATATTAATCCCGAGCTAACTCAGGGACAGTTTTTCAGTCAAAGATTAACTTTATCTTTCAGCTGTCAAAAATCTATTACAATAAATATGCGAAACTATATGAATATGAACTTTCTAAGCCTTTTAGTTCTTAAATAGAGATGGAGCCACAATAGAAATTGGACTGCCAAACTTTCACTATTGAAATCATGATGGGGTACAGTGGTGCGTTTGTTGAATTTCGGTGACAAAAATCATTTCTTCTTAACGGTTTGGAGATGTTAAATTCAGCGGTACTGCCAATTTAGTTCTACTTCAAGCAAGGGCTTCATAATTGAGATTAAAATATAGCCCCAAATTTCAAAATTTTAAATAAAGTAGTAAAGAAGTCAGAAAGCGAATCAAAATTGTACAAAATTGAAAGAATTGACTGTCCAATTTTAGTACTTAATTTTTAAATTTGTTTTATTGGAAATCATTTTTTGACTCAATCTGATCAATTCTGAAGAAATCTGACAAATTTGGTGTCTGGAACTTGCGAATAAAATTTTAGACCAACTACTCAAAAACTCGAAAAAAATAAGCTACAATTACAGTATACTAAATAATGCTAATAAATATTTTCTGGTTGGCATTGCTTGGATCTGACATCAGGCCTAGAATGATTCTAATAATTAACAGTTAAATAAAACCGTAACATTATTTTTTAAATATCTATAAGAATATTTAAATTGCTTAACTGAGCATCTCTTAAATCATTTAGTGTTCAAAATTTCATTTATTTGTGTTTGACGTCGGAAATGATTTTTTTCGCCAAAGGTCAACAACCGGACTACTACATAAGAAAAGAGTAAACTCACTAAATTGGGTGAGTTAACTCGGAGTTAACTTAGGATATAATTTGAGTAGAAAACACGTTTATGGATTTAAATCAGGCTTAAGCCGAGACCAGCAGGGCCATGATTACGGTAGGGCATTGTAGGCTAATGTTCTACCGTAAGATACTAATGCCCCTCCTTAAAAATACCAAAAACTGTCCGTACAATTTTCCACAAAAAATATAAATGCAACTTCGCAGGTAATCATGTTAGCCAAAATTGGTTTTCACCCCTCCCTAGATAAGCTCCTCGGATCACATATCACGGAATTCGAGACCATTTGAGTGATCGTTCGCCCTACTCGACTGTTTAAAAAAACCGTTTTTCACTTTGAATTTTTTAAACGGTCTGGCAGGGCAAACTATACCCTCAAATGGTCTCGGATTCAGTGATATGTGATCCAAGGAGCTTACTGTTGTTGATGCACTGTTTAATCACCAAAGTTTAAGTTGTGGACTGCAAGACTGCTCGATTTCTTGAATAGCTTTTAATGAAGATATCGACTCCTTAACTTCTTCACAATCTGCAGTCGGCTAGTAGTCCATAAGGAAATGACTCATATATTGATTTCATGTCAAACAAAAATTTCCAGGCTTAAACTGAATTGATGATGATGATGGAATTAACAAAAACTTTCGTCATGACGTCCGCCTTACAGTGGCTCAAGTTGTTCGTCCTAAATTTATAAAATCTGAAGCAATCAACCGATTCAGATAAAATCTTCAGTCATGGTAAAATAATAAGAAGAATAGAGAAACTTTATGCCCACTTTTTAAAAATAGGTCATCTAAATCATTACACTTACAACTTGTTATAAGAGAAGGGTGTGTTCCTTGAATACGAGTAGTTGTAAATAATGTAATTTGTAGTCATTTTTCTATGCAAAACTTTTTTCTAAGCCTACTTATTTGGGCGTTCTTAACCCATTTTTGTAAAAACAACACGAATTACTCTTGTAAAAGGTTAAGAGCAAAACACGATGAAAAATATTTGCTCCAACCACTTTTGAGGGTGTTTTTAACGAAATTTCTTTTTTATCGTTTCCTAAAAAAATATTGAAAAAGACACCTAGAATACAATGTGTAGGCAATTTATTTTTGTTTTAATCCCATACAGAAACCTCATTCAAGAATTTTTTTGTTTTCAGAGTCTTAAAACAAAAACTGTTATTTTTTTTAAGGTTCACAGATATTTACAGCTTATTTCATTGGTATTCGGTACATGATGTTTCAGTATAAAATATATAGGTGCTTTAAATTTGACCTGCAACAATAACTTTTTTTTAGTTCAATTTTAAATTTAACTTTAAAAATCGAACTGATTTTAAAAATTCACATAAAAAACAAATTTACAATAAAATAAACCTATTTTTGTTTCTTAAATTTAATTTGTTTTATATTACGAATAGAGGAATAATAACAAAAAGTAAAAAAAAAATATCAGATAATTTAAAATAATTATCTTTGAAGAATACTAATTTTTTGTTTCAAAATCACTGAAATTTTGCGTATCAACTTTGGAGCCCAAAATTTTATATTTCTATTAATATTAAATTTTTGCTTAACAACATCAAATGAAGTTTTGATTTGTACTCTATCTGAGATCAGGATAATCTCGCACTGAAAAGCTGGCCTTTATTGTCACATAGCTAATGTTACTAAGGATTTTCTGAACGAAAAGGTTATTTGTCCCAGGGGTAACGTAAAATTGCTCTACGAATATCTTACAATTTAAACCTGTCAGACTTTTTCTTGTGAGGTTTTCTGAAGCTACAGGCCCAAAAACTGTAACGTAAAAATAACCCAAATTCAGCTAAATCTATGTGGCCAAAGTCACTGAAAACTGAATCTGCCGGATTTTTACCACCATGTGAAGCCATGCATTCCATTCATACATAACGGAATACAGACACCTTTTCAAATAAAAAAAGAATTTCGTGAATACCTTACACACAGCTTTTCCCTTCCATTTCAACATTTGATCCACCCCTATTTTGTGGTTATTTTCCCGTGGGTAGGTGCAAAACCTGCTATTCAGGCTCTATGAGGACCGAAAAACGCGTACTCATAGAAGTGTGAGATTCTTACTACACTAAAACCACGTCCACTTCCCGATTGAAACTAAGTTGAAACTTATCTAGCAATTTATTTTTAACGAAGTTAAGTAACGTGTTGCAGGTTACTTTCCGGTGAAAGTTCCTGCTTAGTCCGCGATTTTAAAGCGGTTTTCTGTTCACCGCACCAAGTCGGAAGGTTTTGTTCTTCGCAGGCGGCGTACTAAATTCGACTCGTCAAGAATGTCAATATTCGTTGAATTAGCGTGTTCTAATAGTCGATTTCTATGTTTTCGCGCGAAACTTTTTATTTCCTCCCGCACTGTAGGAATCCCGAGATCCCTATGAAGATCTTCGTTTCTTATATACCACGGAGCATTTACAAATGACCTAAGTAATTTATTTTCGAAAGTTTGTAAGTTATTTAAGTTTGTATCGCAGGTACAACCCCAAAGTTCTATACCATAAGTCCAAACAGGTATAAGAACCTGTCGGTATAAAATCAATTTATTTTCAATACTAAGCTTTGAATATTTACCGAGTAACCAGTTCATATCTCTTAATTTACTTTTTAGTTCTTCACATTTCTTTTTCACGTGCGGCTTCCATTTTAATTTCGCGTCTAGAGTCATTCCCAGATATTTAGCCTCATTTGCAAATGGAACACGAGCGGTATTAAGAAAGACGGGTAATCTATTTATTTTTTGATACGTAAAGTCCACGTGGACTGACTTTTCTTCATTAAGCGCTATTCACCATGTTTTCGTCCACTCATTAACATGATTAAGAGCATTTTGTAATTTAATTGTAGCTTCGCTAATTGTTTTGCCTACTGCTAGTATTGCAGTATCAGCAAACGTGGCTACAATAGTGTCATCTGTTTGAGGTATATCGCGTGTAAATAAAAGGTACAGAACTGGACCTAATACACTTCCTTGTGGTACACCAGCCACTATTTCTTTGAAATCAGAATAGTCATTTCCGTGTCTTACACGAAAAAGTCTTTCATTTAGATATCCGTTTAGAATGTTGTAAAGTCCTTCAGGCAGAACTTGTCTCAATTTGAATTTGAGGCCTTCGTGCCACACCTTGTCAAACGCCTGCGACACGTCCAAAAAGACAGTCGAACAGATTTCCTTTTCTTCAAGAGCTCTCTCAATTACGTCAGTAATTCTATGCACTTGATCAATTGTCGAATGCTTGCTTCTAAATCCGAACTGATGTTCAGGTATTAATTGTTTCTCTGCTATTATCGGTTGCAGGCGCAGGAGTAGTATTCTTTCAAAAACTTTTGATATAATAGAAAGAAGCGAAATCGGTCTGTAAGACTTCTTTTCGTGAGAAGGTTTGCCAGGTTTCAAAACCATTATGACTTCAGCAACTTTCCATTGGCTCGGAACATATTCTAACCTAAGAACGGCATTTATTATGTAAAGGAGGTTAATAAACTCCTTACGAGGGAGCATTTTAAATTCTCTGCCGTTATTAAGTCATATCCTGAAGCTTTGTTGGACTTAAGCTTCTTTATTTCTCTTTTTAATTCGGCAAGTGTAGCATTTCTCGTTATGTAGCTTCCATTTGAGGTAAAATTCATATTCATATTTTCGTTGAGTTCTTGCCCATCGAATGGCTTAAATGTTTCCTCTAAGTAATCGGCGAATACCGTCGCTTCTTCTTTGTCACTTTTAGCCATTTTAAATGTTTAATGATATTGAAAACAAATTTAACAGCTGACACATTTGCGAATACGAAGCTTATCAAAATATTAAAGTTTGACTCAACCGCTTATGTTCTATTTTCTCCTCTTTGTAAAACTGCCATAAAAGTTCTTTCATCTGACTTACATGTTTAAATGGGTGTAAGGCTTTTCCGTAAAATAAAAAAAAATTGAAATTGAAAACAAAATGAAAACCCTGTAATCTATTTTTTTTACTTTTATTTTAAGATGGAATGACTGATTGTTCCGACAGTGAGTGCTGTTCACATCCAGCATGCTCTGAGCATATCATGTGTCTATCATCAAATGATCCAGTTGAAGTACTTCTACGCAAACAGCCTCCATCAGTGACGGCTTCATTCTATCAACGAGTTAAATTTTTAATTGAAGAAAACTCAGTACAATCATATGCCCACATGGATGAATACAGCGAAAAGTAAGTCAATCAGTTTTCATTTGTCTTATACCCTATTCGAAATTGATTACATATACCTAGTCGTATTCGTTAATAAATACTAACGAAAATTAATAAAAAAAAATATTCAATCATATTGCAAAGAAATTAATGTTAATTAGAAAAAGAAAAAAAAAACAATTGTTTGCCCTGTAACAGGAAAAATATATTTTCTTACTAACTTTTATAAAAATGCACCTTAGTATAGTTAAATATTTAATTTTATATGAAAATTAGAAGAAAAAAAGAAATAAAATATATTTTTTAAATGGTGCAATGAAGAGAAAAAGCTCAAATTTAATTTTAAGTTTTTGATTACATTTGTTTTTCTTATGAAAGTGAGTAGTATTACTTTTTTTTGAAAAAAAAAAACACATTTACTATCAAACCCTAAATCACATCCTTTCAATCCTGCCCGTTCCCCTCAATGTCGTCTATCATTTATTAAAAAAAAAAAAAAACAATCAAATCTAAAGATTGTTAATATTTAAATAAAAATTAAAAAAAAAAAAACAATAACACAAAGTTGAACCTATTTACACAATAATACTTAAAATTGTTTAAAATGTATTCTTTTGCTTTGGTTTGATTTTAAATAATTTATTAAGCTCTTGTGTTCAAATAAGATTGAAAAAAAAAAACAATAAAAAACAAAATTATTTCTTGTTATTTGAGCTTTTTCTTTTCTTGCCTTTGCATTAGGAAAGCCATTGACATTTTTAAACTTATTTTTATATATTTTTTTTTTCTGTATGTGTATTTTTATTTATTTTGATTTTGTGTTTAAAAATAGGTTCAAACAATGAGGATCTTTAAAATAAATATAAATCAAATACAGAATGATAGCACTTCATTGAGTATGTGTGTTGTCTAATGTTTAACCTCCTTGTGTTCGTCTTACCCCTCTTCATGAGCATATAAAAAAAATACTAATAAAAACGTAACAAAAATACAAAAAAAAAATATCTACGAAAAATTTATATACAAAAACAGGCTTAAAATAATTTATTTTTTTTTTAATCTTATTTATTTAAGGATTTTTTTTTCGTGTTAATTTATGTCTAATTTAAGAAAAAATATCGAATTTTATGCAAATCGTTTAGTCAACCTTTTTGCGTGTTACTTTATTTCAGAGATAGTTCCTATCTTTAGTCTTAAAAAAAAAGTCCTTTATGCTTTATTTGCTTGCGATAATTTTGTTTGTTTATTTTTGTTTTTGTTTGTGTGATCCTTTCATTTTAGTTTTAGTTTGAAGAAGTATAACACTTTCGTTTTTATCTTTCAACGTAGAGAATTTTTTTTTTTTTTTTCAATAATTCTTTTTCCTCCCAAATGGGCCGATGAACATCAACAAGACTTCGTGTGTCCTTTTTTGTTGTTGTAATTATTTTCTTTTCAACAAGTTAATTGTAAAAACAAAAAACTCTAATTTACGTATGCAGAGTGTACAGAAAAAAAAATTAAACAACTACCTATATAAGCTTTACAAGGACTTGAAACAACTTTCGTACCATTTATATATTTATATAAAATAACTTGAAGGACACTTCTTGTATGTCTAATGCTCTTCTTAAGAGAATTAAATTTCATTTGATATACTAACATACTTATATAAGCAAGAGTGCAGCGTGTGAGTGTTTTGTATTTGTCTTAAATGTGTGTCTTTTTTATTTTTCTTATTTTAAATTAAGATTTCAAGGTTTTTTTTTTAATATTGTTTTTTGGTACAAAATTTAACTTGAAATGACTAATCTAAACGAATCTACAGAAGAAATATTTTCCTTAAATGAAATTTAATGTTTCAAATTAAATAAAAATAATGATCACGTTAAGTGATTAATTTAACAGCAATTTCAAGACAATTTCAAGACTATTTGCTGTGTCAGCAAAAAATCTAAAAAAGTAAAAAAATTATGATTCGAATTTTATTTTGATTTTATTTCATTATTAATAATGATCTTTTTCTTTTCCTGTTAAAAACTGACATAGCTTAGGCAATACCACAAAAAAAAAAGAAATCAATTTCTATTATATACCTTACAAAATAAAACATAAAAAAGCAAAATTTTGGGTTGTTTACTTAACTTTTTTCCTTTTAATTTTTGTCCTGTCTTTTGTGTCCCTGTTGCTGTGGCTCGAAACTTCATGTTATGTGACAAAATCAACTGAAAATTAACAATAAAATATAATATTCGAAATACAAACAAAATATCATCAAAAAAAAACTTAAATAAAAAATCAAAAATAATCACCAATAGTCTATTCTGGAGTTCCTTTACACCGTGGTAAGTCTGAATGACTGTTACAGAAAAACAACTCAATCGAACACAAATTATAATAAATATTAAAAAAAAAAAAAAAAAACAATACAAACAGAATACACCTTTTGTGTTTAAGTTAAAAACTGCCGGTAAAACGAAATAAATTTTTAACGCACGATTTTCACATTTTTTTTCTTTAAATTTTCAATTTCAATTTTCTTTTTCGCATCCAATATGTACAGAACATTATCACAATTCTCTTGAGTTTTTCATCAATTTTCCAAGAATTAAATTCTTTTTGTTTGAAAACATTCACCTGTAAAATGATTTTTGTTCGTATTCTTTGTTCAACCTCTTTTGTGGTAAATATAATTGCAAACAATAATTCAATTTAACAGTAAAATGTGTTTTGTGTTAGTGCCCATAAATGTGTGTGTTTTTTGTTTTTTTTCGTTTCAATTAGACTTGTAGAGAATATTGTTTTGCAGATTTAAATTATTTGTTTTTATTTGTTTAACTTAATATTAAATATTCAACTAACACAATTTTTTTTTTGTATTGAGTTTATTTATTTTTTTTTTAATGTAAAAGAAAAATTAAACTATATCAGAAGGGAGATATTCAATCACAACAACAAAAAAGTTCACATAATACTTTCTTTCTTAAAATATTTTTTGAAATTAAAATAAAAAAAAGCAAACTTAACACAAAATACAAAAAAAAAAAATAATTTATTTTCAATAATAATAATCATTCTTTTTTTTTTTTTTGATTTTTCATATTTTTTTTCATTTTTATTTTTGCTAAACATTTTTATATACCACTGACATTATTCACTACATTTTTCAAAAAAAAAAACAACTAGAATATCGAAACCTTAGGTGCAGTTTAAATAAAATTTTCTATTTTGCTTCTTTTTAAAGATTGAAATAGAGAGACAAATCATAATATGAAAATAAGTATTATTTAATTTGTATTTTAATTAGTTTTAATTTTAATCAAGAAGTAGAGCTATAGTATCTTCTATTTTTTTATGATTTTTGTTAAAAAAATAGTTTTTTTTTTATTGAAAAAAAAAAACGGTCAAGGAATATTATGAAAAAAAATGGAAGGAAGAAAAAAAAAATATATATATATAACATGAAACTAATCCTTATATGTTGAAACCCTAACACTTTGTCCAAATGTCCCAATTGTCTGCGTCTATATCATTTGTTTTATCTGTTCAGTCCACATAATATACACACAATCATAATTTTACACAAAATATTATTAAAAAAAAAGAATTTTTTAATAATTTATTATTTCATTTTTTTTTTATGATTTAATTTATATGCAAAAAAGAGAATTTCTATTTTAAAAGTGTGGTATAAATAATAAAATTAAAATTTGAAAATATTTAAACAGTTATTAAAAATATTAGATTTACAAAGTTGGTAAATGAAAATTTAGTAACAGACTGCGTCAATATTAAAATATATATTACAAATTTTTGGGCTTTTTAATAAATTTTATGTACTAAAGTTTTTGACAAAAAATTAACAGAAAATATATACAGCAATATCCTAAAGATTAAGTTTAAAAAATATATCATAAAATTACTGGCACCAAATTAATTGATTTAAATATAGTTATAATTACTATCAAAGGTACTATCTAAACGAGATAAGGTCATAGATATAACAGGTGATTTTTAGCTGGTTTGGTTTTGGCAACACTGGTTTTGACAGCTGACGTGTGTTTAGTACCTTGTGTCACTGTCAAACAGCTTCAGTTTGGTTTGCAATTTAACCATGGATCGTCTTACAAATGAACAACGCTTGCAAATTATTGAATTTTACTATCAAAATTCGTGCTCGGTTCGAAATGTTCATCGCGCGCTGCTTCCATTTTATGGTCGGCATTCTCGACCTTCTGAGCAGTCTATTCGGAAGATTGTGACCAAATTTCGCACCAAATTTACTTTGTTGGACATTAAACCACCAACACGTTTACGTACTGTGCGTAGTGAAGAAAATATTGCGGCCGTATCAGCTAGTGTGACAGAAGACCGCGAAATGTCGATTCGGCACCGTTCCCAGCAGTTAGGCCTTTGTTACAGCACTACGTGGAAAATTTTGCGGAAGGATTTGGGCGTAAAGCCTTTTAAGATACAGCTGGTGCAAGAACTAAAGCCAGCCGACCTTCCACAACGCCGAATTTTTGGTGAATGGGCTCTTGGAAAGCTGGCCGAGGATCCGCTTTTTTATCGAAAAATTGTGTTCAGCGATGAGGCTCATTTTTGGTTGAATGGGTACGTAAATAAGCATAATTGCCGCATTTGGAGTGAAGATCAGCCAAAAGCATTGCAACAGCTACCAATGCATCCCGAAAAAGCCACTGTTTGGTGCGGTTTATGGGCCGGCGGCATTATTGGGCCATATTTCTTCAAAGATGATGCGAATCGCAGCGTTACTGTCAATGGTGAACGCTACCGAGCGATGATAACAAACTTTTTTTTGCCCGAAATGGAAGTTCTTGACTCGCATGATATGTGGTTTCAACAAGACGGTGCCACATGCCACACAGCACGCGAAACAATGGCGCAATTGCGAGGCGAGTTTGGTGAACAGTTAATTTCACGTTTCGGGTCGGTCAATTGGCCGCCTAGATGGTGCGATTTGACACCATTAGATTATTTTTTGTGGGGGTATGTCAAGGCTAATGTCTATAGGGACAAGCCCGCTTCGATTGACGCACTGGAAGCCAACATCCATGCATTCATTCGTGAGATACCGGCCGATATGTGTGAAAGAGTATGCCAAAATTGGACTCAGCGGATGGGCTACCTGAGACGCAGCCGCGGTCAACATTTGCATGAAATTATCTTTAAACATTAAATTGCAAGGTTCAAACTATCGATTCAAATAAATATTTCATTCATTTTTTTGAATTTTTTGTGTTTTTTTTTTAAACAGTTCTTAACCTCTTAAAAAATCACCCGTTACTTCTATAACATAGAGACACTCATTTGGAATGACAAAAGAAGGCAGCAAAATTTCAGGGAGGAATTGAAAAATGTAGAATATTGATAAATATCTAACCCTCAATCTTTTTAGTCCAAGAGCCGCCACAGCAAATGTTTGAGTGTGAAAGTTAACCGAAAATGAAACACATATTTGGACAAAAGCTGTATTGAGGCTTATGAAAGAAATGAAAAACTAGCAGTCCCTGGTCGCGGCTTTAGTGAGTAAAAATACGTCAAAAACGCCAAAAATCAACTTTGGAAATAATTGTATGAACCCAAATTTTTGATCACACATCCCTAGACAATACTCCCCAGATCACAAAAATGTGTGTGCAAGACCATTTGGTGGGGGCCGTTACTCTGCCAGACCATTTAAAAAAACCCAAAATGTCATCTCAAGGGAAAATTATATGAACCCAATTTTTGTTCACACACCCTTGGATAATGTTACCATGATCACAAAAATATTAACATTACTGCAGGAATAGAAATGTAAATAAGTAAAAATTATTAATTTTTGTTTTTGTTTTTATGGACTATTGAATAGAAATTCAAATTTTGAAGTTTAATGGCTAAAACACACGTGCAGCTTTTTTCATGCAGCGAAATAAAATAACACAGGTTCTTATGGGAGCAGAAAAACTCAAGAGCTGCATGCAGCCCAGAGCTGCACGATGTCTCTATTCCTAAAATTGCTACGCAGCGTTGCAGCAATAAGTAGTTGTTCGTCGACCGATGACTAGGTTCAGTGGAGAAAAGTTCCGTTATGTACAAATAGCATTCAATTTTGATCTATTGAAAAGCTTATAACTTCGGTTTTAACTGTCAGCTCTTCAAAAATAAGGTCTTTATGGAAAGAATTAATATCAAGCTACACTCCTGAAAATTTTTTTTAGAATATTCAGTTTTTTCATACTAGAGAGCAGATTGAGTCCCACATCAATTTGATTTTCACTTTTCAAAATGCAAATATGGATGAAAAATTTCACAATTTTAAAAAATTATGTTTACAAAGTTATTGCCTCAACACTCCTTCAGAAATATGTAAATAGTCTTTTATAGTTAAATGCAATGGTAGAGACGGCAGGGGCACTTATCTTAGTTTTCAAGCTTAAAATTGATTTTAATCTAAAAAAAAACACAAAATCTTCAAAAAACGTCGATTTCCTTAGCTTAAAAAAAATTGAAACTTTGCTTGTAATGCTCGGATCTACAAGATTAAGATGTTGAAATAAAGTTTAAATAAAAAACTACATTTTTGTATAAAAATTATTGATAAACATCGAAAAATTTCATACTAAAAAGGTGTTGGAGTTTTGTGTATGACAAATAAGATAATAATAATAAGAGTATCCACACACGTGTGTTTTAATTGTAGCGTTGTTTGCAGAGATGCGTGCAGACGTGCTGCACATCTGTTTTAGGCATAAGTTCGTACTGCTGTTTTTCTTAATTTTGTTTATTTCTAGCAAAATTTCCTTTTCCACCTAAACGGGGGGAAATAAACCTGCCCCTTCCATACGATAGATTGTTGTTATTTTAGTCTAACCTATACATCGTGGGTTTTGTTCGCTACTTTTAGCCGAATTGACCACCTTATCGTTATTTAACACTAACAAAAATTTCAAACGGTCTGGCAGATTTATGGCCCCCATCAAATGGTCTTGGACACACATTTTGCGATCAAGGGCATTGTCTAGGGATGTGTGATCAAAAATTTGGGCTCGTACAATTATCACCTAAGTTGTTTTTTTTTGCGTTTTTGGCGTACTTTTTATCACTGAAGCCGAAACCAGGGACTGCAAGCCTCAATACAGCTTTCGTCTCATGTGCTTCATTTTCGGTTAAATTTCACACCCAAAAATTTGCTGTGGACTCTTGGAAAATTCTGCCGTCGTCTTCAAATAATGCTGCCGATGTCTTCAAATAATTTTACTTGTGATATATGAACACATACATGTAGGAACGACATGTATTAGTAAAAAGTCGAACTTCAGATTTTATTAGAAGATGAAAAACTAGTTTTTCTATAAAGCAATTTGATTATAGTGATTACTAATATCATAATAACTTTTTATGAAAAAGCATTAAAAAAGGTAATATGTACCCGTATTTAAAAAAAAAAACTTTTAATTTTCCATGAAAACAAAATGCCCCACGTTTTGAAGTATGAAAAAAACTAAGGACTTGTTAACACTTCATGGTATGTTTTAAGAAACATTTTACTTGATAAAAATAACGGTAGCTACATTCCAAACAAATTTTAAAAACCGTCTTAATGAATTTGAATACATTTTTTTTAGTGTACAAATTTCAAGGAAGTTCAAAAAACAAGTTTTGAATTTCAATAAAAGGTTCGAATATTTTTTTTTAATTCAATACATTTCAAAATCTGGTTAACAATTTTTTTGAAAACCTATTTTGATATCCACATAATAATTAATACTTTAAATTTGCGTACTAAAATTTGTTCTTAAAAATGTTTTCATTATTTTATACGATTTTTGTCACTTCATTTGTGGAATATTTGCAAAAAAAAATATCATCAATCAAATAGATTATGAGAAAGGTTTATCATTTTCAGGTATTGGTCAGCCATAGAGACCTAGGCTCTTTTTTTATGATTTTTGAAGATATTTTTTTTTTTTCCGTAAATCACGAACGATTTTTGGCACCTCATTTGTATATTATTTGCCATTTGAAAGGTTAGCCACACATTTTAGAAATTCATAAAAAAATGTCCATATGTCTGACCAATAGCTGAAACTAAATTATCTTTTGGGGGAAATCGTGTAGATTTTTATATAGTTTACATTTTTATAAATAATCCAAAAATGATGTGCTAAAATCGTTCGTAACCTTGAAAAAACAGAAAAAAAAACATGAAAAACGGCAATTGGCAAACAGATGGTATGCATTTTTTTCCAAATTGCCGATAACATAAACATTTATAATGTATCAGGTGCCAAGGTCCATGAAACAATTTATGGCTATTTTAAAACATTTTTACGGCTTTTAAATTGAAATGAAACAGCTTTATTTAAAATCTTATTTCTTGTTAAAATATAATTTTGGTATGTATGTATGTGGCCGCCACGCTGCGTTGTGGGGCTAACACGTATATAACGTAATTAAAAAGTTCAATTTTAACACATTTTTCCCAATACATCAGGCTATTTTTGGCAATAATGCGTAAAATATTTGTTTTCGAGTGCTTAATTGTTTCTGATTTATCAACATTTAGGTATACGGCTTTATGTTGCCTCAAAAAATAAAACATAAAACATATGACGCTAAATTCTACCAACGAAAATATCTAATATCTAGATGTATTTCTTGAAATTAATCATTCGTGACATGTACCTACTATGGTTGTAAAAGATTGTAATCTTTGCGAATGCAATCTCTATAAATCTTTCATTGAATTCAATAAAAAGATTGCATTCCTTAATTCTTTTTAAAGAATACCATTCAAAAAAGATTGCAAACTTTTTTGTTTTTAATCTTTTGTCCCCATTAACTGATTGCAATCTTTTACGACTTCATGCATTCATTTTGAAGTCTTTTGCATTCTTTGAATTCTTTTGAATTTCTGTGTGAATATTATTTTTACCATAAAGAATTCCCAAACCAATTGGAAACCTTCAGTGACAACAACAAAACAAAATTAAAAATGTGTTGTTGCAAAACAATGCAAAAAATTCAAGGAGTGCAAAAGACTTAAAAAGACTTCAAAAGAATCCAAACAATTAATTCAAAGGATTTAAAAGAATTCAAAATGAATGCAAAGAATACACGAAGTCTCCAAATATTGCAATCAGCTGATGGTGACAAAAGGTTGGAAACAAAAAAGATTGCCATCTTTAATAAAAAAATAATGGCAACTGCATTTTTTGAAATTGCTTTCTTAAAAAAAAATGTAAAGAACACAAATCTTTTATTGAAGTCTCTAAAGATTGCATTCGCAAGAGATTGCAATCTTTTACAACTCTGGAACCTACCTCTAATCATTCTGTTAGTTTATTTTACTGCGTACTGTGTGGATTCTTTTAGAGCAAAATGTCTACAACATTGATATCTCGCCATATTGAGGAACGAAAAAGTTAGTTATCATGTCTTTTACCACTCGACCTTGAGTTTTACAATTTGACCATTTAAATTTCACAACCAATAAAGCACATTAAAAATTGGCTTTTCTAGATGTACCTGATAATATTTCGCGAAAAGCTAAAATTATGTTCACTGAAAAAATTGTTTTTCATAAAAAAAAAAATAATCAAAAAATGTTTCTTTAAGTCTATTCACCAAATGTAAACATGAAAGGGACAATGCTCCTCGGAATTTAATTTTAGTAATAACAAAACTGAACCTTTTCAAAGTGGTTGTAAGAGTAAACAGTCCAAATTTTGGTTGTTAGGTACTCACTTTGTTTTCAAAACTTATATTTTAGAAACCAATAGAATTGCTTAAAAGTTGGGTAATTTTAAGTCCAAAATTCCTAAGCTTCATATTTTGCATACTCACTGCTCTTGACAATTGTTCCCAACTCTCACTTAAAGTAAAATTTATAAATTTCAAATCCATTTGATTCTCAAAGTCATTATAATCATTATTCAATTGTTTCTATAAATTATAGTTAGTGATTCACAGAAAACCAAAATCTTTCTAATATGCAAATCTTCTTTGTTTTTTTGTGCGAACAAATCGTATTTGAATACGAAAAAATCTTTACATTAAAAGAAAACGCTTTCCGATTCCGTTGCGTGTTGCACGTTTTATTTTTTTTTTTAGGGTGCTGTTCAAATTTTATTATATCTCCTGGATATTTCGAGGGTGTCAATCAATAGGAATGTGACTCAAACAACATTCGTTTGCAATCATAAGGCTCACACCTTGTGTGTATAAAGAGAGAGAGAGGTTCTTTCTAATATCTACTTCTATAAATAAATAAAAGAAACAAAAAATGAAATCCTTAAAGAATACGAACTAAGAGTCCCTTTTACACTTACAAATAGCAACAACAATACGAGCAATAAAATTTAAGAGGGATACACTAAAAATGGAAATTGGTTTCGATACAAGCTCCAAAAAAAAAAAAAGAAGAATGCTAAACAAAAAATAAAAAATAAAATCGTCTTACCCTATAATAAAAAAAAAATATACACAAACTTAACGAAAAATCAATAGCCACCAAACTCCCATACAGTAACGGATTTAGCCTATAAGAACTCAAAAGAACAGCCTATGAGCCTCGAATGTGTTTTTAAGGGCCTAGTTTCTCAAACAATTTCATTCAATTTTGTATTGCTTGTATAACTTTGAGTTTGCGAAAAGTTTTTGTCAATTCTGAAGTTGGTAAAAGCCAATTTTGCAGAAATTATTTAAAAACAGTAAAAACAGTAAAGCAGTTAATACAGCCAAGATTTGTTTTTTTCTTAATTAAAAAAATTATAAACAGTAACTTGATTCCGAAACGCGTAGCATATTAAAATAAAATCGTTGTGTATTTAAAACTTAAAGTTTATAATAAATTAAATAAAACAAAATAACGTTGATTTTTCAATATTTTTACTAATTTATTTATTTATTTCATTAGTAATATTTAATTTGAAATTTAAAAAAAACAAATCAATTTTGAATCCATCATTTGTTTGACAAAAATAAATTTTCCAAAAGCTTATTGACTTCTATCACTTATGAATAGGCCTGATTCAATAAATGTTTTTATTCCATCCCTGATCTTCCGGTGTTATTCTTTTGGTGAAATTCCAATGAAGGGTGTATAGGGATAAGGAGGCTTAAATGTTCTCTCTTTCTCTATATTCGATACCTAGCTTTAGCTCAAGGTGTGAGAGAAAACGTAAGCACACAATTCGCCGTATAAAGGATAAATATGCAAATATCTTTCAAAGTCGACGATAATGTTCAACGGTACATTTCAAGCATAGCAAATTGTATTCCGTTTTACCGTTCTTCATCCTTTTTTTTCTACTTCTAAGGAACAATATACATATACAAAGTTATGGTATATAGCTTTGTGTTTATGTTGTTACGTTTCGTTACCAAAGTTGCTCCTGCTTTGCAATTCGAATACTGTCGATTTTTTTTTTTTTGGGTAGGTAAGGTAGTGCTTTTGCTGATGCTGGTGGATCATTGAGAGACGACACTTCTAAATCCACCTGAAGTAGGTTGGTTGTTGTGTATCAACAAAATACCATATTTGTGCTGAAATTTGTGGACGTCAATATGTATTGAAGAATCGAATCGAAATCTGCTTGCAAGGACTTCAGATTGAAATGCCTCTTTCAATAGTAGAACAAATTTTATGTACTAATATTTGTTGGTTTTACAGGAAAGGATGCAAGATAATAACACAGAAGCATCCTTTAAATAATCAATAGTAATTTTATTGAATAGAACAACTTTATTTTGAGTGGTGGTTGGGTAATTTTGCTATAGTGCCTAATTTATAGTTGAGTAAAGTTTTTGGAGAAAAGTGCACATTTAACACACATCTACACACCTAACTTGATAAAAAGTCAAAACAACAAATACATTTTTGAATAATATTTATATTTATATTGTTTAGAATATATTGAATTGCCACCTTATCTCAGAAGTTATCTTTGTTCAATTGCTCTGGACTTCAAATTTATTTAGAACCAAAGAATATTAAGAAATATTATCTGGATCTTAAAATAAAATCTAATTCCAAAAGCTACTTTTGAAATAATAATCAAAAGAACAAAACAAAAAAATAACTGAGAGAAAAGCTATTTTTCAATTAATAGAATTGGGTAAGCAATTAAGCAAATAGTAAGGATAGTTAAAAAGAGGATCAGGATATGCTTTTGACTGTGTCATTGTGTGTGGCATCTCATTTGACGTTTCATGAAAAGCTCTGAGAGAAAGTTCTTGAAAAAGGAAAAGCTCTAAGAGCGGGTTCGAATGTTGGAACCCGACATACAAAATTTTCAAACCAAAAGCTTGTAAGAGATGCGTTTTCGCTGTAATTTAATATTCTTTGCTAGAATTTAACGCAACTCTTTTCTTCACATTTTCTTAAAAACGGAATGATTTCTACGAGTATTCTATTGGATTTTCATATGTAATTTCATATACGGTTGGCAAAAAACAATTCTACTGCCGAAAAATTCATGCATAACGACTTAAAATTTTAACTTTTTCTGGGAAAGTTGTTAATAACCAATTTTTTTGAATCTTTACATTTGTATTAAGTTCAAATAGGTACTTAAGCGTTCCAAAAATATTTCTGTTTTATTCTTAAACATAAAAGACCCTTTCTCTTCTTGTGATACATACAAAGATGCTTACAATACCTAACGTGTATACTGATTTGCTACCCCAAACTACCTAATCTAATGTCTTTGAATAGCTTTATTTTTTCTTAACCAAGCCCTCAAAACGAGAACGAAATTTTTCAGTGATGTTCAGTTTGGTTTTTAAAGTAATAAATCAACCGAAGATGCGTTGTTACATTTCTGTTCTCAAATATATGTAAACCTTGATAGAAAAAAGAATACAGCCGCTTTATTTGTTGACATTTCAAAAGCTTTTGACATGGTTAATCACGCAATATTGATTAACAAACTTGAAAATGCTGGGTTTCGAGGTTTCTCAAGTGATTGGTTAAGATCATATTTAAATGAAAGAACCCAAAGAGTGATAGTTGATGATTTTAGGAGTGATATAAGGACATTAGATTTAGGAGTTCCACAAGGTTCGGTTTTGGGACCAATACTTTTTTTGGTATATATTAATTCTTTGTTCAGATTGCCATTTAGGGGTTCTTTGACAGCTTTTGCAGATGATGTGGGTTTCTCATATGGTACAGACAGTAGTCTTAATCTTATATCTGATATAAATTGGGATCTCAGCTTGTTAAGAATCTGGTTTGCAGAGCACAATTTGATAATTAGTTCTAAAACTAAGATAATGTTTTTTAGTTTGTCTGGCCAACAGATTGTTGATGCTGATCTCTTTTTCCATGCTACTGAGTGCCAAAAATTTAAACTTTTCAGCTGCACCTGTAATCCTTTGGTTACTTCCACAACTTTTACTGATTCTACGAGCTGTAGTATTAAATGTTTTAAATTAGAAATTGTAAATGATTTCAAGTACTTGGGTTTAATCATTGATTCTAGAATGAGTTTCTATAACCATACAGAAAATCTTAGACAGTATTTTAGGTGTACTCTTAGAAATTTCTTCTTTTTGCGTAAAGTTTGCTCCTCCAAACTGCTACTTAAGATTTATTATGGAATTTTTCATTCCAAACTAGAATATGGAATTTCTTGTTGGGGAGGCTCCTATTATAACAAAATACAGCCTCTATTAGTTTTACAAAAAAGTGTTCTGAAGAAAATATGTGGTAAGCCTCGCCAGTTTCCTAGTTTTCCACTGTTTAGGGACTTGAAAATTCTTTCAGTGCGACATATGTATTGCTATAAAGTTCTTAACATTTTCTTTAAAAGATCAGGCAATCTCAATTTTAGATTAATTGATAGTTATAGTTTACGTGGAAATTTTTTGAACTTAGTGTCTATACCGGTATTTCGAACAACCGCATTTCGGAATTTTTATAATGTTTCCTCATGTCGGATATTTAATAGACTCCCTCATTCTATTAGAATGCAAACCTCTCATTTGACATTTATGAAACAAGTTAAATACTGGCTCCTCAGTCTTGATAATGAGAGTATCGAAATTTTTGTAAATGGTTCTACCTGATGTTTTTTTGAAATGATTTTTTGAAACGTTTAACTTCAATTCAATTTAATTTTTGTATGCATTATGTAATTTAATAATATTTTAACTTTTCTTTAATATTTCTTTTTTAAGGGTCACCCCACCCATTTCAAATAATTAATGTTAAATTACTCTGAGAGTGGCAATAACTCTATTTTTTTTATTAAAATATTTTTGTCACATATTTCTTTTCTTTCTTAAATAATGTACTTATTTGGATTTTAAGAAATAAAATGTTTAATCTAATCTAATCTAAAATAATGCAGTTTTCAGTGCTAAGTAGAAAATTAAACCACCTTTCCAAAAATGTCAAACAAAAATTTTGTTCAAGGTCTGATTAGTAAAATATTCGCATCCAAAGCGACTTTACCTTAATTTAACCATTTTCTGCCTCCAACCACCTATCTTAATTTCTTTGGATGGTGATTTATCCGAAAAAAAGCCTTGAAGCAGATTAAAATAAAAAACGTGGTATTGAAATTGTTCTGAGCTTTCTAAAACTGAATATAAGAATTTATAATGATATATGGTTTTCGATATAAAGGTACCAAAGTGATATTCGATTATTTGCATCTAGCCTGAAAATACCTTTGGACTGATATATTTTCACCACACCAAGCCATGCAAATGGTTTCGGTTCTTAAAATCTACACTATCTACTTAAAAACTACCTGTTTTTGAAAACCAAAACCTACTGCTTAAATATAGATATTTGCATCCTATGTAATTTTACTGAATTTTTACGCAATCCGTTAAATCCGAATATTCAACGAATTGAGCTTTCAAAATTGTTGCGGCTTTCAGTTCTGATTAGGAAATTAAAACACCTTTTCAAAAATATAAAAATCTAGTCCCAAAAACTTTCATGGATTTCGAAAAAAACCATGGACTAACCCCTTGCCATTTTTTCAAAAATAAAACTACTTGTTTTTTCAAAGTTAATGAAATAATTCGTGCCATACGTTAATTGAAAGGTCTATTCAAACCCAATCGACACATCGAAGCAAAATTTGTTTTCATAATATAGTTGAGGAAATATACGCTCCAAAGTGATTTGACTGATTTTTACACTCCAAATACCCACCGTAATGGTTTGTATGACGATATTTACAAAACCAAACTTTAAAGAAGATAGAAAAATAACCAAAATTTGATAGAAGTTTTAAACTGAAAACTAGAACCATCTACGATGTCTAGTTCTCAAAATATACGCATCCAAAGTTACTTGCGTAGACTTGCGTAAACTTGCGTAGACTTGCGTATACTTACATAAGCTTGCGTTTACTTTTTTAATGTGAAATAATAAGTCCTGACAATAGAAAGGTCTATTCAAACCCTATCGATACATCCACGCCGCCACAATTTTTTTAATTGTCTAGTTGGTAAAATATTAACACCCAAAGTGATGGCAAGCTATGCCTTCGTAAATAAAATTGAACTCTAGATTTTAATCAAACTTGTTTCTATGATTATAAGGAAGACGAATCACACGATTCTCTCCACTTATCCATTGAGCTACAGCCCAAACAACGAGCTAAGTCGATTTTCTTAAACAACGCGTTTTTTTGGTTATTGAATATTTTTTTTTTAAATTTCTTAGCAAAAAAACTATACTTTTTAAACAGTTTTTTTAAGAAATTGTACATAATTGCCACTTTTAAAAAGTGCGTCCACAATTATTTGGAGTTTTGTGAATGGTTATAAATGGTACCTCCTTCCAAAGAACCATTTTATTGATTTTTAATTTTTTTTTAACAGAACTGAAAACTGATTTTAATATTTGTTTCCATGAAGAAGCTTAAAAAAAATAAAATGGTATTTTCTACAATTTTTTTTTAATTAATGGTACCTTCGTACCTTGGTACCTTACGGTTCTTCAACGATTTTTAAAATATTTTAAAAAATAACGGTTGGTATTTCCATTTAAATGTTTAAAAACCTTTAAGAATTATCTATTTTTTTCAAAACGGTTCCTATGGTTTTTGGTTTTGGTATGCTAAAAACTTCCAATGATTAGCTATTTGTAGTAACTCGCATTACACCTTATTGTTGAACTTTCTGGTTGGTAGTCCTAAACTGTTTGAATCCATAACTTATTATGCCTTGTTTTTTAATTATAAATCTTTTATTTTTGAGAACCAACGCATAGTTTTGCAAAAAACAAGTCAAGTGTTATCTACAAACCGATTTTAGTTCTTTTTTCTTTTGTCATTATTCTTTTGACGATCGAAAACAATAATTAGACTGTCTTAATTGATTTTTGTAAAAATTTTGATAAATTGTGTCATAAGACTTTAACCATCAGTACCTGCCCATAAGGCTGTAAGATTCTTCGAAAGCTTATTTATAAAGTAGGTCTCGTCCTATTTGGAAAAAAAAATGTTTTGTTGCTTATTTTTGAAATGATCTTCTTATTGTTGACTATTGTGTTCCACAAGGTAAACATTTAGGTCCCTTATTGTTTATTTTATAATAAATGACTTGACATCAATTTTTATTCAAAATATCTCTCATTTTTTTTTTTTGTGGTTATTTTCCCGTGGGTAGGTGCAAAACCTGCTATTCAGGCTCTATGAGGACCGAAAAACGCGTGCTCATAGAAGTGTGAGATTCTTACTACACTAAAACCACCTCCACTTCCCGATTGCAACTAAGTTGAAACTTACGAGGATCTAGCAATTTATTTTTAACGAAGTTAAGTAACGTGTTGCAGGTTACTTTCCGGTGAAAGTTCCTGCTTAATCCGCGATTTTAAAGCGGTTTTCTGTTCACCGCACCAAGTCGGAAGGTTTTGTTCTTCGCAGACGGCGCCGGCGTACTAAATTCGACTCGTCAAGAATGTCAATAATCGTTGAATTAGCGTGTTCTAATAGTCGATTTCTATTTTTTCGCGTGAAACTCTTTATTTCCTCCCGCACCGTAGGAATCCCGAGATCCCTATGAAGATCTTCGTTTTTATATACCACGGAGCATTTGCAAATGACCTAAGCAATTTATTTTCAAACGTTTGTAAGTTATTTAAGTTTGTATCGCAGGTACAACCCCAAAGTTGTATACCATAAGTCCAAACAGGTTTAAGAACCTGTCGGTATAAAATCAATTTATTTTCAATACTAAGCTTTGAATATTTACCGAGTAACCAGTTCATATCTCTTAATTTACTTTTTAGTTCTTCGCATTTCTTTTTCACGTGCGGCTTCCATTTTAATTTCGCGTCTAGAGTCATTCCCAGATATTTAGCCTCATTTGCAAATGGAACACGAGCGGTATTAAGAAAGACGGGTAATCTATTTATTTTTTGATACGTAAAGTCCACGTGGACTGACTTTTGTTCATTGAGCGCTATTCGCCATGTTTTCGTCCACTCATTAACATGATTAAGAGCATTTTGTAATTTAATTGTAGCTTCGCTAATTGTTTTGCCTACTGCTAGTATTGCAGTATCAGCAAACGTGGCTACAATAGTGTCATCTGTTTGAGGTATATCGCGTGTAAATAAAAGGTACAGAACTGGACCTAATACACTTCCTTGTGGTACCCCAGCCACTATTTCTTTGAAATCAGAATAGTCATTTCCGTGTCTTACACGAAAAAGTCTTTCATTTAGATATCCGTTTAGAATGTTGTAAAGTCGTTCAGGCAGAACTTGTCTCAATTTGAATTTGAGGCCTTCGTGCCACACCTTGTCAAACGCCTGCGACACGTCCAAAGAAAAGACAGTCGAACAGATTTTCTTTTCTTCAAGAGCTCTCTCAATTACGTCAGTAATTCTATGCACTTGATCAATTGTCGAATGCGTGCTTCTAAATCCGAACTGATGTTCAGGTATTAATTGTTTCTCTTCTATTATCGGTTGCAGGCGCAGGAGTAGTATTCTTTCAAAAACTTTTGATATAATAGGAAGAAGCGAAATCTGTAAGACTTCTTTTCGTGAGAAGGTTTGCCAGGTTTCTCTCATTTAATACAATTTAAACCTTTTCAACCGAGAAAACAAAACATCTACAAAAATTCTACACGGATGGTTCACTATGATTGCTAAGTGTAAGCTTTGTCAACATTAAGTAGTAGATCACACTTATTTAAGCATACCGACAAAATTTAATCAATATCGTAGCAGCCATTTTTTGAGATTTATTAACGGATTTTAACATTTGAATAAAATAAACCCTTATTTTTTTATAAAATTAAAATATTTTATAAAATATTATATAAAGTTTAAAAAAAAATAAGCTTTTTCAAAATTAACAATATAATTTTGCAAATAGTGAATTTCCAAAAACTCAAAATTGATTGGATGGGGACCTGTGTTGCCAGATTTTTCAGAACAACTAGAGCCAAATTTAAAAAATGTCGGAACCAAAAATACCTCCTCTAAAAAATGATGCTCAAAAATTAGTAAATCAAAGATTTTCGTTTTAAATTAAAAAATTTCTATCAATTATTACCAAAGTTATAAAAATGCTAAATTTAACCTTCGCAGATTGAAAATCATCTTCTCTAAAAATACTCAAAATACTCATATTTCTCAAAAAAGAAATATGGTGGGAGATTTGTAGAGTGTGAAGTCTCATACAACTCTACATATATATGGACCAAAAAATATTTGTAGGTGACTAGAGAAGAAAGTGTTAATTTAGTATAAATCAGAATGAACTAACCTCTTGGCCAAGTGTTTCAGATTTGATTACTAGCAGCCACTGCTTTTTTCAACAGAATACTTATTAAAATAAAAACTTCACATAATTATCATTAATATCTCATTGGGTTCAAATGTCTCTAAACTAAGTCCTCAAGTAAAACCAAACTGCAAACCTTTTTTGATATAAGAAAAAAAACCAATAATAATCCTTGCTGATGGTGCAACTTAAAAAATTCAATACTTTTGACTGCATCATAAGGAGTAAAGATTTCCATTGTACGTGTATGTATGAGGCGCCACAAGCCACTCTAAAAAAATAGTTATTTCTATTATTTTATTTTCAATGCGCGGTTTGCTCGCCTGTAAATCCATTAAAAATACTTCCTTCTATATAGTCCATAAACTGATTGAAGAAACTTTATTTTTTTTTCTGATATTCCACCATTGTTTTTGTGGTTGAAGAGCTACAGGGTTACCAAATACCAAAGAACAAAATCAGGGTAAATTTCAAAAGCATTTAATTTCAACATTTTCAGGGACATAAGTGATTTTAAATTCTAAGTTATCAAATTTTCTAAAAACTGATACAAAGTAATTTTTGTAGTACCTCGTGGAATAATAGTTAGTGCGTTGAACTGTCATGCCGAAGGTGTGGTATTGATCCCCAGCCACTGACACTGATACATAAAGCAGAAGTGATTTTCCCAAAGAAACTGCCTTTTGCGAGGAACTGACAAATCCTCCAAGAATATACTTACTTGTCATGAATAAGTGCTTCTCATCTATCCCTTAGGACACGGAAAAACATTTTAGAACCCCTCCATTCCTACCAACAATACGCAAACAAGAATGGTTGGGAGTTGAAAGTCACTAGGCCCTGGTTCTCCACGAACTGTGGCGCTACCAAATTAGTTTATTATTTTATTAAAAATAATTTGACTCAAACACTGTTTTTCAGTGGAAAATTAACTTCATCTTTAAGTTATCAAAAATTTATTGGCTATAAAATATGGTTCTTTAGTTTTTCTCTATCGAAATCAAGATGGCGATGGCGTCACAACGGAGATCGTACTTTTGAAAGATTTCAATAATTTTCACTATCTTAATAGAGATGGTAGTGCAACATATCGGTCAGAAAAATCTGTTCAGTTTTCTTTGAGTTAACTCACCAAATTAGGTGAGCTAACTTTAAGTTAATCCAGGATTTAAATTGGCTGAAAACACATTCTGGAGCTAGCTCAGACTTAACCCTCAGACTAGGATGATCTTGCACTGAGAAACTTAAAAAAAAAGTGAAATGAATACTGGTTAAGGATTAATTCCTTTATTTTAAGTGTCATTTTGAAAGAAAGAACATATTGCATGTATATATCTACTATTGAACTTGCAGTTTAAAATGATTTAAAATTTGTATATCTTCAAAAACTAAAATGGTAACTCTATGTATACCTGCGGCATTTCTTTGTCAATATGAGCCCTTTTATTATGCTTCTAAAAATACTCGTATCGTATCTCACAACTACTATACTTCGGTGCACGGCACGGTGCGCCGGTGTTGACTTCTATGTGTTCTACTTGTTCAGGGCCACGTTAGAGGGGGTAGTGGTTATGTGTTGATAGTGGTGCACAAGCTTTTAATCTAAGCTCAAAATTATTCAGAGCCACGTCTCAACGACCCTAGAGTACCTCCATAACTGCTAGTAGTAGTTTACGTATGTATGTGCATTATACTCACCATGTATGTATGTTTATTTTAAAAACTGGTAAAGGTATACATACATAACAAAACTGTTGGTATAAATCGTGGCAAAGGATAGTTAAATTCTAAATAATTGCTTAAGTTTTTCGGAGCCAAAGTGATAATAAATAAAACACCCTCATATGGACTTACAAGGATGTGACAATCATGAGGTAGTGACATACCTGCTTTACCTATTTAAACTACATATTATTATGGGTAGGGTCTTGTGCAAGTAAATTAGTTAAAAACAAACTGTTTTATTTTTTCTGTGTGAATTAGAAAATATGTTATTTTTCAAGACTAAACAACTAACAAAAAGAAATATTTTTATGTACCTCAAAATTAATTAGAATAAAGGCGAAAAGAAATACTTTAAAAGAAATAATTTAAAATTTTGTGACACATTCAGCGAAAATAAAATGGACAACTAAATCGCACCTACTTGCTCTTATATTCTAGGTGCTTGAAACTTAAGAACTTTGAAAATATGAAAGTAGGTAATTATAGAAAACAAACTATAGAAAATATAAAAAATTAAATATTTAAATAGTTATTTTAATTGTGAAAATAACTGATAAAACCATTTTTCGCTCAAAAACGGGTATGCCATTTTATTACTTGAAAAAATATGAATATATACAAGTTTGAGTTTACTATAGACGCTCGATATAGTGAAATAATAAGAACCAGGCCTGTTCAGTCCTTAGAGATTGTTCACTTTTTCGAGCGAGAGTTTTAAAAGGCTTTCTAAAGATGAATTTGATACAAAATGTACATTTTATTCAATGTGAATGGTCTTACATTATTTTAAGCGCTAAAAAAAGCTTTCAATCAGGTTTAAAAAAACAGAAATAATTTCTCAGTGTTTTCAAGCAATGTTTAATGCATGAGAGGCATTTTTATAAAAAACATCTTTTATTTTAATTTCATGTATTCACTGAAATCGCTTATGAGCCGCTAATAGTTCAGTAAATTTGTGCTCCAAAAACCTCTTATAGCGAGCAAATTATGGGGTAGTGGTTTGATTTTGTCCCTTTTTTATATTTTCGTGGGTGCTGATTCTGAATTTGTGGTTTGCGTCTTAGATTTCATGTCACAACATGGAAGACAATGCAAAAAATGAAACAAAAATGCATTTTTGGGAGTTTTTCACTAATGGCTCGAAAACTGTAAATTATTCGAAAATTACATTACAAAACAATTGAAAGTATTACACAATTTTCATTTTATCTCTCTTTAAGGTTTTTTTTTCTGAGACAACCCATTTGGTCTTAAGCACTAGTTGCGTCTAGCATATTTTTGCTGTTTTTGAAATCCACTTGAAGTCATTATTTTATGCGATTATGTATTGTTTCGATGGCACTTTGATGCAATTTTTGAATAATTTAAAGTTTAAGAGCCATTATTGATAAACTCCCAAAAAATGCATTTTTGCTTCATTTTTTTGCATTTTTTCCATGTCGCGTCTCAAAATTTTGGCCGGATTCCGTACCCCCGAAAACATAAAAAAGGGGGCAAAATTCAAACTACCCCACAATTTGCATAGTTAAAATACAATATAACTGGACGACTACAATTAAGAAATCGAAAATTAAGAAAACCCCCATATGAAAGGTTTTATAGCGTTGGAGTTGTTCATGAGATAAATAAGCTACTAAGCTGATTGTACGAGGAGTACCATTATCTTTTAAGCTAAAAAAAATTCAGTTTCTCCTCCGGAGAGTTACAAAACAACATAAAATTTTAAGAAAATTGGTGAAGTGATTTTTTTGTACAAAAAATTGATTATATTCTGTTACCTGCGAGTTGGCCAAAATTGGTTTTCACCCCTTTCTATATGAGCTCTTAGGATCACATGTCACGGAATCCAAGACCATTTCAGTGAATAGGTCGCCTTGCCAGACCATTTAAAAAATTAAAAATTCATAGTGAAAAACGAGTTTTTCAAACAGTTGGACAAATTTTCCTTTTACCTTTCCAACGACATAATTATTTCTTCTCAAAATTTACAGTTTCATTTGGAAGAAAGAAATAAATTCAAGTTTTTTAACACGGTATAACTAGTTCCTAAGAAGCGTTAGAACAAAATATGTATCTATTTCGAATTAAAACAAAGAGGACATTATTTTATCTATATATCAAAAATCTGAGAACAGTCAAATAACGGAGTTAATCAGTTGTTTGTGTTTTTCAGTTAAAAAAACGGTTTAAAAGCTTTTTATATTGTTTGTGTTATTTCCCATAGTGAAATTATATGCTATTGATCAAAGGTTCTATAAAATGAAAAAAAGCCTCTAAAATAAATTAAATAAGAACATAGTTTCGTTTGGCTATGATTTATATTCTTTCCAAAACTGAAATCACACCCTCAATTTTAAATAAATATTTACCTGCATAATTTATTAGCAACAAACACGCCAATGCATTAAAAATTAACGACAAAACGTAACATTTCAAATCGTAAGTGGCAAATTATGTTTTAAAATTATTAGATATTTTACAAAACTGACAAAAAGTGCATTAAATCATTTCTTTTAACTTGTCAAAAGAAACCTTATTTGTCCTAAGGGAAATTTTAAAATGCTATCGGAATCTTTGCTAATGAACAGGAGAAAAAAAAATACACATATCTTTAGTAAAAAATATATTGAATTTCATTTCAAGTCATTACTATTCTATGATCTTCTATTCCTAAAATAAATATGAAATTCATTTGAGCTGCATTTCTATTAAAATAAGGCCCTAATAAAAAAATCAAACAAATTTAAAAGTCCAAAACTAAAAAAAAAACTTTTTTTTTTGCAATATTTTACTGGCTTATTTTTTATTTTTCGAAAGTAATGCGATCTTATTTCATTGAGCCTTATATGTTTTTCATCTTTAATATGTTTCTAGAGCATCTTCTAGTGGAATGATATGAAATCTTAGGATTGCAAATATCATTAATATATGTTATGGCAGTGATGATGTGTGAACATCATCTCGATTTACCTGCAAACATTCAGCAGATAATTTAAAATAATTTAAAATAAAATAACATTAGAATGACAGTACCAAACACACACAAAATTACAAAAAATTAACAAAACTAAAAAATGTCAAATTGAAACATTATGTATACGTCACAGTGTACCACCGTTTTATAGAAAGCAATTTTACTGAAAATTGTTTAGTCAACATGAGTATGTTAAAATTTTAGCACATAAGTAAATTTGAAAAACTTATTTATTTTGAGAAAAACGTGCACAAACGACATGATCAGAGAATTTTACTGTTACCAAATTTTTTCATCATCTTGCCAGGGTAAAATAGGTAATGAGCTCGTTTCCGAAGAAAAAAAGTGTCTCCGTCTTATTTTGTGTAGAGTTTTATGAGCATTAATAAAATGTCATTAAATTTATTGAAAAAAAAAAAAAAAATACTCTTGCCTATATATTTACAAAAAATGTTATTTGTCCCTTTAACAGTACCAAAAAGTGAAGCTTAAACACGCTACAACTTCAAGACTAATACAAACTCTACAGAGTTCGTTAACAGCTCATTTTTTAGATAATTTGATTGTCTATATGTAATTTTCATGATATTGTTGTAAAACGAAATTCAATCCAGTTGGTGAATAAAAACACTAAATATCATTTTCTTTTCAAGATGGTGGTCTGCCCCCTACCCCGTGCACCCTTAAACTTGTTTTTATAATGAGGAGATGCACTGTGGTTCCACAGTAGGCCATAATTTAAAAACATTATCTTTACAGATTCTTCCAAAAATCTTTTATATTGGCTCAGAAAACCCCAAACTCAATACTGTTAAAAATTTGTCATGGAGGTGATCATTTCGCACGAACACATAACGTTTCAGTTTTAGTCCACTTAAATAAGGGTTACTGCTAGAACTTTTTGTTGTTGTTTGCATAGTCTTTGAATTGTTTGGTTTTCTTGAAAATATTATATGATAGTGAGATTTTAATTTTGTATTTTTTGTTTTTTTAAGTCGCTATACGAACGAATATAAGAACGGTGAGGCTGTGAAATTGGGGTTTCAAAAAACTTAAATCAAACGACACACGATCTGTGTTTTCTTTTAAACTTTTAACTTTTACGTCCGCTACGCCCCCAAAAAATTGTATATTACTGGAAAGGTACATTTATTTATATTTTCATATACTTTTAAGTACAAGTTGAATTAGCTGCAGAACCTTGCGGATGTTTTTATTTAAAAATCTGTCTTAATATGCCCATTTACCGATTACGATTAAAATAAATTATATTTGTAAAAATCAATACGCGTAGATTTTTGGAAGAAATATTGTCAAAATATGTGTTTAATTTAGTTTTAAAGTATTCGAAATAATAAAGATTTGGCAGATATTATCATCTTTTTTTTCGTTTAAATAACATGCATTTAGAAGTGAAAATCCTTCATGAAATAAAATTTTACATCACCAAAGTGGATTTTTTACCCTAACGTTTCTTCGTGTTTTTAATTTTGGTGGACTGTGTAGGTTAACATAAAGGTAAGACTTGATTTTATAAAAAAGAAAATAAATCTTAAAAAAAGACTTTTTTATATTGAAAATTACTTTTGGGTGTATCTTTTAAATTCAAAGTTAAAGGTAAACCAAAAAAAAAAATATGTTTTCTTGAACTTGTTGTGCAGATTCATAGCCTAAATACTGAGAAATTTCATATTTTCCAAAAGTACTCTACCACAACTAATATAACCAAGAGCGTTATAGTGGGCCCAAATAATATTAAATTAATTTCTTACCCTATTTTTAATCATGCCTGAAAATTTCATAAAAGCCAGCTAAGATTTAACGGGAGATACTAAAACTCAATGTACGAACTAAAATAAAATATTCAAAAACCAATAAAAGGTGGGCGTGGCAAGAAAAAATTGTATAGGTGAATTATTTGAAAGAACATTTACCTTCAAATATTCTTAAAACATAATCCAAATTTCTGCCAATTTTAGCATGCTATTTTATTTTTTTAAAGTGGGCGTGTCAGAGTTGTTGAGATTTAATTTAATTATGACCGCCTCCCTGAACAAACAGAACCACTGTGAGATGTAGCCAAAAACAAACCATACAAGAAATTTTGCCTATCGATTAATTAAATTGTAATAAAACTTCTGATAAAATCTCCTCCACCATGTAGTTCTTGCATAATTTTCTCAGAGTCTATTGATTATATGAAAAAATGTATTTATGTTTGTTAATTTTTTTGTGTAGAATTACATATATGCTATTATTAGTGCCTTCTCATTAAAAAAAACTGATAATTTTCAAAAAAAATGTGAAGAAAACTGAATTTAGCCCCCCCTTAAAAAATTAAGCCCCAGCCCAAATTGACAGAACATTTTTGAAAATGCTTAAGGCGTCAAACAAAATAAAAAAAAATTTATAAACTTTGTTTCAAAAACAAAAATCAGCTGATTTTTGAAATATTCACCCCTATTACCGATGTCGTATACGACAGTAAAATATGCGACGCGACACAATCTGCATTCCATTTGTCGTTTTCAACTTTTGTCACTCGTTTTGCTGTCGTTTGTAAACGTCAAATGTCGTAGAACATTTTCATTCTGCATTCTTTAAGGCGAAATGAAACGACGATTATGAAAAAAACGACTGTAGCTCTCGTTCAAAAATTTGTTAACGACAAAGAAATGTAAGGCCGCAAAGCGGTTAGTATTCTTATTAAATAATTTATTTTATGAAATTTATTGTAGTTTTATCTGTCAAAAACAAAACAATTAAATACTTGCTAACATTTTCTGTTGAAATAAACAAATCAAAACCAGTTTCAAGCGCTTGTTGAGCTGGTGGAGAAAAATGAGCAATTGGCAAGGGGATCTGTGAAAGGTGTACAGAAAGTTGAACTAAAAATGGAAGGCTATAGAAACCTTTTCTGTTTTTTTGGGAGTGAAACTTCGTATATGTGTACCATCTGTACATCCAATGACGCCGGACAACCCCATTCTGTTGAAAAAGCTATGTTTTGCTTCAGATTTTCCATCGTCTGTCATTCGAAATCATATCCATTTTAGGTAATGATAATGTGATTAATATGATTATTAATACTAATTTAATAATTTCTTTAAAAATCTTGCTGATTGTTGGTTGAGATAATCAAATTGAAGTCGTTGCCAGCGCCATGTTGATAACTTCCCTCAACTAGAATTTTTAAGGTGACTGCGAGCATCAATATTACTCGAATCAATGATGAACGTTGCCGAATAGTTATTTTGTCACTTATTTCATCTAACACATTTTTAAAAGCTTCCTTTGTTAATCAAAAGTATTGCTTGAATCTGTTAAAGGGTACAAAAGTTCCATTTAATAGTTAAAGTTGAATTAAAAATATGAACTCACTTTGAATCAGGCAAATCAAGTGGATTTGAGTGTTGTCTTATGTGGTTTCTTTTAAAAGTGTGCATTTTCAAAACTGCGCTTCTCACTTCTTCATTCTCGTCACTATTGCAACTTGTGTTATAAAACATTTCTAAACTGATCATTTTAATTTATTATTTAATTGATAATTATAAAATTAACGGCATTTGTTGTTTATTGAGTGTTGACTAGCTACAAATTTGTAGTGTCGAAAAAGTTATAGAATGCCATTTGAAAAACGACACGACAAAAGAAACGAGAGTCGTCGAAAAAACGAGACGACATCGGTAATAGAGGTGATTAATTTTTCAACAAAAAAAAACTTTTGAAAAACTTTGATAGGCAGTACTATAAATATTTTAAGGGAGCTTTTGCAAAATATTTTTATTGAATTCACAACTCAACCTGTTATTGAGAAAATTAAAAAAAAAAAAACAATGTTATTTGGCAAGTACCGATAAAAATAGCTTTTGGTAATATTTTCTACCAAAGATTTTTTACATAAACATCCCTAAAGATAAAATTTCCCCTGTATAGAATTAAAAAAAAGTTCAAGTTCAAAGTTTGAAGTTTGAAGAAAATCGCTTCAAACATGTTCTAAGGAATAATTTCCGTATGGAAATTTCAAGTTTTTAGTTGCAATGCTCATAGCAATTGAATTTTCCTTAAATTAATTTGAGTTTATTTTTTAAATGCAATGCAATATTACATATTTATATATTTCGAAAGTTTTTGTTTAAATATATATTTAAGTCCGAAAAGGCAATAATGAATAAATTCAAACAAAAAAAAATATCGTTCTAGCAAAAGTAAGAGGCTCAGTGTAAATTTTGTTTATATTTTTAAAATCGTAGCAGTAATTTTTGACAAAAATGCGATATTCTTCTACTGATTTTTAATATTTGTTATTTTTACTTTATGAGAGCTTCTGCATACAAAATACTTTGGGAGGTTCCTACTATTAACAACCATTTTTTGAAATGGGTTTTCACCCAAGGTACCCTACGGTGGTATAAGTATGGATTTTTTTTTTTTTTGTTGAGAAAAGTTGTGAAACCATTTTTGAGTATGCATAAGTGTTGTGATTTTTAAAATTTGAACACTCCATGGTCAAACAACTTAATAAAATATTAAAAATATATCTTTAACACGCAGAAAATCAAAACATTTTTTATTGTCTTCCGTTTGAAGCAAACACGTTTGTTGTTCCCCGCATCTATATTAAATTCTTCGTTTCGAAATCCCAAATTCCCTATCATCCCTTATCACAACTTTCGAAAAACAAACCACACGAATAAATTTTCATTGTATCTATCCTTCGTCCCCATGGCGGCGGCAGTTGTCGTCGTCGGTCGGGGTCGTTCGGCGACTGCGGGCGTCGAGGAATTTTTAATTCATTTATTCACTCAAAATGCAGTGTACTGTCTTCAGAACAAGAACAAGCAGGCAGTCTGTCTGCTGCTACTATGGTCCTGCTGAATAAGCCATGCAAGTTGAACGGAACATTACCTGCATTCGAAATGATGATTATGCTCCAACTGATTTCAAACACAATCATTTGCTATGCCACCCCCAGTCGTCGTTGTCGTCGTTTTCGTTGTCGTCATCGTCGTAGTTAGTTGTCGTTCTTGTACTTTAGGGAGAATGCAAAAGGCAAAAATATAGAATAAGTAAAGCAAAACTAAAAAGAAAAAAAAAAACAAATAATAAAACTAGGTATCTAGATATTCAACTGCATTTCACAGAATTGCAGTTTCAGAAAACTGTTACTCTATTTTATACATATAAATTCGCGAATGGAAGAAGGCAGACAAAGAAAAAAGTGCAATGTCCTTTCCTTGTCAACTCAACACCCAAACCCTTCACATCCCACCCACCACACCATCAACTCCAACCAAACCTCCACCACCCTTACACCCACCCCACACTCTCTCACTCTCGCCCCCTGAATATAATTTACTTTAGTCTTCTTGTCTATTTTCACTTAAAAACAATTTGCTTGATAGCGAATTTTCTTCCTTCAATTTTCTCTGTAGTAGTCAGTCAGTCTCTGGAGGAAAATTCTAAATTTTATCTTCTCCCTCCACGAATTTCTCCGCCTTTTTCTTAATGTTTTTTTTTTTTTTTTTCTATTTGTCCTATTTTTCTTGTGGTTTCACAATGACGACAGCTTCCTGTTCCTGCTCCATGTCTTTGGCTGTTCTCTTTAGTGCGCGGACGAAGATGATGAAGTACATAATAAATGTATAACGGTAAAGGAAGAAAAAGAAACAATACCGTTGAAAAGTTTCACTATTTTGTAAGTCGCAATCAGTTTCCAATTGAATAGAAAGCAAAATTATAATATCTTTCCGAAAAAGCTAGAAAATAGATATACTCATTGTCAGGACACGAGTAGTGTGTTGTAAGAGTAAATATTTTTTTGTCAGTACCTGCTTCCGGGAAGTTGTACAGAACGTTTAAAATGAGAATTTTCTTCTACTTTTTTTTTTATATTTATTTCTTTTAACAGGAAGAAAACTTTAAATTTTAAATCTAAATTTTACTTTTAGTAGATACAAATAATATTCGTTGAATATCCAATGGGTTATCTAAATTTTATTTTTCTTTGACTATATGCAGACTGGAATCCCTTTAACTGTGTCATTTATTGACAATTTATTAATGTTCAAAAAAAAAAAAAAAACAAATATTAAAGCAGAATGCTTTTAGTAGTAAAATGCAGACGACATTTCGTGACTGACCAACTAAATAGAATTGATGTTGATCAACTAGTACAATAATGTAGGTCGAACTTTATGTCATTCGACTGTAGTAGTCAGGTGGACGTGTCGTACGTGCTGCACGCAGGGTATAAAATGTAACTTGCGTTGTCCTGCAATGAGTAATTAAAAACTATTTCTATTAGAGTAGGTCAGGATACTTACGTTAATAAGTCGGATATGTAATCTATTTTTGTTATTAATGGATGACAATAAATTAAAGTGAAAAAAAGTTACAAAACAAAGATTTGTATCTACAGATATAGATTTTAATAAACAATTTCATTTTTGCTTGAACATAAAGTTGTGAACTTTGTTCAGGTTGTTAGAAATTATGTGTTACAGTTGGAATAATTTTTTTAATTGCATAAATAGAGAAACTTATAATTAATGCTTTATCTGCTTATAACAAACTTTTAAAGCGTTCATGTTTTAAGGACAAATTACTTACTAGTGGCACCACCCACCAGCGGGCATGGTGGATGTTCAGCATCGTTTTGTATACATATGTATCGGGTTTTTCAATAAGAGCGCTACAAAAGTTTTTTTTTTAAATAAAACAAAAACGGTTTTGGATATCAATGAAATTTCATATTATTATGAAAGAACGTTCGATGAAATTATGTATGGAACTCAATTTCTTTTACATGGCCACGACGTGCACGCTCGCAGAAGTCCAGACGCTGAACCCAATTTTCGACGGTTCTCAAACATAAATCGGCCGATACTGCTGCAATTTCACGTTCGATATTCGTACGAAGTTCATCAATCGTCGCTGGCTTGTTGACATAGACCATAGACTTGACGTTGCCCCATAGGAAATAGTCTAACGGGTTCAGATCGCACGACCGAGGCAGCCAAGCGACTGGACCATTTCGTGAGATAACACGTTCTCCAAACTTGGTTTCCAATGAATTGGTTGTGACTTCGCTGTGAGGCTTGTGAAACCACATGTCCTCCAAGTCCATATCATCCAATTGGGGCCAAAAATATTCTGTTATCATTGAACGGTAGCCATCCCATTCACAGTAACATGCCGGTCTTGATCATCACGGAAGAAGTACGGCCCAATGACGCTACCGGCCCATAAACCACACCAAACCGTAATTTTTTCGGGATGCAATGATGACTCTTGGAGTACGTGTGGATTGCTGCCTGATTCAATTTGTATTGGGACAACAAAATTCGGGCCGTTAATGCTAGCGACCCGAGCATGTTTCCCCAAATTAACAAGATATTTAGAAGGAATGATCAGAACGATCTTCCGTGTCTCAAGCTTCAAAGAACGACAGACAACAGAGACGTACTTCTGACAGCAGGAATTAATCCAGAGGACGCCGTCTTGGACGATGACTTCTTTATTGTCGAAGATCCGCAGGAGAAAGTGGAGGCTGTGGGGGCTGCTTTCCAGCAAGTGTACAAGGTGAATGCGTGCATTCGCCCGAATCACGACCTGGAAAACAGAGCCTTGCTCCATCACTTCTACCTTCGGAATGACATCACGCAATGGCGATCAGAGAACCTTGGTTTCACCGGGTTCAATGAAGATCATTTGGCAAACGCCATAATCGCCGAGCGAAATGGGCCCAGTTCCCTGTTAATTACGAAGGTGGAGCTACAGCTCATCTTCGATTCATTAAAGAAGAAGAAGTCAGCAGGAGTCGATGGCATATCCAACGTTGTACTTCGACATTTACCTCAAGAAGCACTAGACATTTATACCACTCTGTTTAACAACGCTCTGAATAATGCATATTATCCAGTGCGGTGGAAGACAGCTGTGGTGCATCCTCTCCCGAAAAAGGGAAAGGACAACTCCAATCCGGCGAATCTCCGGTCGATAAGTCTTCTTCCGAGTATCAGCAAGGTATTCGAAAAAGTTATCAATAGAGCTCTATCTAAGTGGGCAGAGGACAATAATATCATACCGGACAATCAGTTCGGTTTTAAGGCGGGACATGACACCATTCATGCCGCGTCTAAGCTCGTTTCTGATGTCCAATGGAACAAATCTAAGAAGCAGTGTACGGGTGCCTGTCTGGTTGATTTGGAGAAGGCTTTCGACACCGTATGGTTAGAGGGTCTTTATCTAAAGCTGACCAGACTTGGCATTAGTAAACCACTATTATATATGCTTTATGATATGCTCAATGGCAGAAAGTTTGTTGTCAAAAGTGGCAATGTAACTTCTGCCACAACCTTTAATATTAAAAATGGTCTTCAGCAGGGAGCGGTCAACTCGCCGATTCTATTCAGCATTTACACCAGCGATCTGATAAGTAGTCTAACTCAGGCAATTGCGTATGCCGACGATCTAATTGCGTACAGAACAGCTGCAAAAGTCGAGGACATCAGGATTCTTTTGCAGAGTGACTTCGATGAGATTCAACGATATTGTGATGACTGGAAGTTGAAAATCAACTTTCAGAAATCAGAAACTATCTTGTTTAGGACTCCGTTGCGTGGAGCCACAAGGGATACGAGAAAGAACTGGCGCAAGCTGGTGATCGTAGGGCCAAATGGACATCCACTGGCGAGTAAAAGTGTAGTAAAATACCTTGGCATCTGGATGGATCAGTATTTGTATTTCGACAGACATATAAATGCTGCTCTGGCCAGGGCTAGAGGAGCTTTTGCCCTGACGAAACGGTTGTTTTATAGCAGCCGGCTTGATAGCAGGGTGAAGGTGATTTGCTACATGGCCCTTATCCGGCCGATGATTGCCTATGGATGCCCGGTTTGGTTCAACGTTGCCCCATCTCAAATGGAAAAGATTCGGGTGTTTGAGAGGCAGTGTCTTCGACGCTGCCTTGGATTGCACAGAACACCAGAGTCGGAGTACAAACACTACTATTCCAACCTGGCTCTATACAACGGGGCCAACATAAACAGGATAGATAATTTCTTGCTGAAGCTTATTCGGGGTCACATTGCAAGAGCGATGTCCTCGTCTAACAGCTTAATTTTCGGGGCTTACTACCCCAACAACGAATACTACGAGAGTGTGCGTCTAAGCGGCTTTATTCCGCCCGATGCATTCCTCCACCTAGACAGTCGAGGGCTGATCCAGGATAGAGCGGCGGTTCCGCTAATCTACCACGTCGGCCGTAGAACTGTAGATCGGCGGCTCCTTTACAGTCGAGACGTCCTCGCACAAGACGGAGCTGAGCACCTTCGGTTCAGTAGGACTGTGTCCGAACGGGACCGAAGAGATAGGGTAAAGCAGGAGAACCAGTTCTGGTGGTTGAAAAACGAAGATGAAGTTCCTTCAGACATTTAATAGTTGACCTTGCTATTTTCTCTTGTATGGCCGACTTACATAGGTTTAGGTAGTTAGTTTTAAGTAAGGACAGTCAGGGTGGCACCAAAAAAAAAAAAAAAAAAAAAATATATATAAAACATACAAAAACACCAAAAAAATTATAAAATCAACAAAAATACAAAAAAAAAAATTATAAAAACCGGAAAATGCTTGCTGTGGCTGTTCTAGTTTGTAAGTAGCTTATAAGTAGGTTGTAATTAGTTTAAAATTAGTTGTAAGTAGTTTTAAGTAGTTTTAATTAGCTTTAATTTAGTTTTATGTAGTTTGTAAGTTTTATATAAAACCAAAAAATAAAGACATAGATACCGAGTTTTTTTGTGAAATTCTTCTCGGTAAAAAATAAAACCGACCTGGATTTAGTATTAAGATAGTTCTTAGGCCGAAAGGCATTAGCATTAAGTTATTCTAGTTTAACTTAGAGCGCCCGACTGGGGCCAGTAAGTTACTTTTAAGATATTGATAAGTAGGCTAGTTTTTATGAATTTTTGTCTAGCTTTAAGATAGTTCTAAGATAATTGAAAAATAAAAATGAATTTACAACAAAAAAAAAACCACACCAAACCGTAATTTTTTCGGGATGCAATGATGACTCTTGGAGTACGTGTGGATTGCTGCCTGACCAATACCGCATATTTTGTTTATTAACGAAGCCATTCAGCCAGAAATGAGCTTCATCGCTGAAGATGATTTTTCGATGAAAATCCGAATCATTTTCAAGTTGTTCCTCAGCCCAATTCACGAACATACGACGCTTCTGGTGGTCAAGCGGCTTCAGTTCTTGCGTCAATTTAATGTTGTAAGGATGTAGGCCAAGAGCTTTTCGCAAAACTCGCCACAACGACGTCACAGAGATGCCCAATGCTTGATAACGACGTGTGAGAGACACATTTGGGCTTACTGCAACTGAAGCCTCAGCGGCAGCAATATTTTCGATACTACGGGCATTTCTTTGTCTCACTGGCACGGGAACATTTTGTACTGTGCCTGTGGATTCAAATTTTCCCACTAGACACTCAATTGTTGATCTGCTGGGACGATTATGAAGACCATACATAAATTGGACGTAGCGCTCTTAACGTTGAGGCCACTGACTCCGAATTTCGGTAGTGAATTTTTATAATTTCGACTCGTTGTTGGCTCGTATATCTTTCCATTATGAAATGGCAAACCTTACCGAAGAGAAATATCAAAAGAGCGGCAAGAAATATGGCGTCGTTTGCTGTCCCTGTCGCTCTACTTTTGTAGCGTCCCTTTTGAGTAACCTTTTAGTATTGCATATCTACAAAAAATTTGAAAAAAAAACATAGTTTTGGATTCTTTTTAAAAATATTGAATTTTTTTTTTGAAAATTCAATATTTTAAAAACGGGTTGATAAATATTTTTTTAAACTAAATTGTATATTGATAAATTCCCACAAAACTAACATACCAAAATTTTTATATAAAAAATTAGTTTTCTTAGAAAACAGTTGCAACGATAAAAAAAATTTGTTTTGCTTATATTCATATTTTTTTAAGTAATCAAATGGCATACTTGTTTTTGAGCTCTAAGTGACTTAACGTGTTGTTTTATACAACTTAAAGAACTAAATACTTCTTTTGTTTTGTTTTTTCTAATAACTTGTATTATTCAAAAGTTTTTACTGTCCAAGCAACTTGAACATAAGAGCAAGTACGTGCAATCCAGTCGGGCATTTTATTTATATTCCTACGTTTTTCAAAGCTTAAATGAGTTTTCTATCAATACATGCAATTTATCAATTAAAAATTTCAATTACAAATGTTACAATGATATATAATTAATGTAAATCATGAATATTAAATTGATTGTATATCCACTTAATACAAAATTGTCCAGAAAGTAAGGTTAGGTGCAAAAGTTTGACTGCCAAAAATGGGTTTTTCAAAACTAATAATTTTTTTCATCAAAATTTATATCAGGTTCAGAAAAAGTGTCCTAATAAAAATATTAAATTTTATGTTATTAAATATTTTTTTGCAAAAAAAATGCAATAGTGTAAACTTTCTTTCCAAAACAGCAATGTTCATCATATTCTCGTTTTCTAAAAGTCTTTAACCAAATAAAAGAGAACCAAATTAAATTGATTTTTCAATGATATCCTAGAAAACAAGTTTGTTTGTCCATAAACACCCTAATCGTATTGATACAGTCAAGTATAAATACGCTTCACACACATTTTCATGAAATCACCATTTCAGTCCGGAACACTTTTAACTGAAACTATTTGACCTGTTATCACAATCTAGTGGTCTTTCGAGTAGGGTTCAAAATCTTTCAAGTTAAAATCTCACATTTAAAGTCCCGCGTTATGAAATCTCACAATTACAAAAAATGAAGTTTCAAGAAAACTATTTCCCAATATTTGGCGAAAAAAACTGAATGCTTACTCAAGATGAGCAGGCCACAATTATCACTCTTAGTTGGAGTCCTTAACGAGCACAACTAAATGGGAACCCATATAAGCCATAAAAAGCCATATGAAGGGCGGAAGAGGGCTCTCCTCAATTCCTTTTCCAAAAACAGAAAAGCGACCCTACGAGAACACTTTTTTGATGAAAGGGGCGACATCTCTGTCTGGCAACTTTGGAAGGCCCCACACCTAAACAGAGCCATAATCCCCTCTCTTTCACTCTCCTCACCTACCTACCCACACCCCGGAGAAAGCAACTGATTTTTCGTTTGGTCCAGATGAATAAAATAGTTAAAAAAAGGTGAAGGTCCCAATCTTTGACATAACAAACAAGTATATTCCCAAAAAGTGGAAACCATGACATTTTACCCGAAGTTGCGTCTACTCCTATCTTTGAAAATATTAACCGTTATTTTAACTATGGAGAATTTCTTAAAGCTTTTTTTCGTATTACCATTTAGCCTAACTCAAATCCAAGTGGCAAGATTACATGAATTGATTTTTTTGGGTAGTCATATCATTTTTGACTCAGTCTCATTAGATTCAGTGTTAAATGGTTCCCTTAAAACACGTATCATATAATTAGGTTGTACTCGTAGCAAATAAATATTTAAGTTTGATAGACTTCCAACTTCAACACTCCAGCTCTTCAAATGCATTTACACAAAAACCCAACGCGGGGATTTTGAATCTTTGAATATGCTATAGAGGGTGCAATTCTGTGTCGATACAAATCTTAATATTCCATGAACTAATTATTTCAACCTCTGGACCCATTTTGGCTGGCCTATAAAAAAATTTATCTTTTTCTTAAAATCTGACATGTGTAGATATCTATGCATTTAAAAATTACTATGAAATTACCTACTCAAAAGGAGTTTCATAAAAAGACAGCTTTATTTTGTCACGATTATTTTTGTTTGTGCCAAAGTACGAACGCACCTTTAAATTTCAATATTTCGTATTTTAATTCAAGTTATCCACTCAAGCTTAATCAACAAAAAATAAATTACAAACAGTATGGAAACCATTGCTTTGCTTAATATTAAAACTTTTCTGAAAACAATATGAAAATTTATTTTTTTTAAAGTTAAATCAACAAAAATAAATTGCTTCCATTTTCATTGTGCTCCTGATGCTCATCCGACTGATGGTTTAGCCTCGTTAAATCACAAACTGAACAATTCGAATTCAGCAGCAAAACTTATCATCAAACGTTTTTTTTTGAAGCGAATCTCACTTTTAATCTGCGTATCCTGTTTGCAAAAAAAAAAAAAAAAGATGTATTTTTTTAAGCGATTTCTCACAGCTCGAACCAAAGTATTCTGATTAACGCAAATTAACAGGCAAAAAAGTGCAAAATAACAAAGCACCCTACAGACACTCAATCAATTTCCAATTAATGCTTCGAAATAAATTGATGTAAGCTGGTTGGCGGGTATATAGGTCTCTGTCTCTCTTTCTCTCTCTCTCTATGTGGAAAAGCAGAAGGGCTATTTGCAATAACCATCGCAGTAATTTTCTTGCGATCCTACAAATTTTATTCTTTCAAAATGGGGTCTATAATGAACCTAAACACAGATACACGACGATTACGGTACATCAAGCTCTACTTGGCTCCAAATAACACCATCTTTACCGCCACCGCTTCCAAACTTGGACGCCATCGTAAAATCATTAGTTCAACTTCATTAAATCAAATTAATTGGAGTGTGTTCGAACCTTGGAGAACTTGCAGCCGCAGGATTAATTTTGTTTTTTTTTTTTTTTGTAAATGTATATGTATGTATAATTTGCCTTCAAGCTAAAATATTTTCCTCGTTCATTGCATTCTTTGGAAGGAGAGATGGACGACGATAAGCACTGTCCGAGAATTTCGGCTGATTGTGGGTGTATTTTTCCAGAGGATTCTCAGAATTCTAGTTACATTTAAAACCCTAAAACGGAGGATGATAACGCTTGAATTGTCATTAATCAAAGCCCCCTCCAGAAAGCAGCAGAGTAAATAGAGTGTGATAAACAAAAAAATGCCTGTTTATTTTTTTTTTTGTGGAGCTTTTCCCTCCTTTTTTTCCATTCTGCCACCCATGAATCCATTTCAAGGGACTAAACGTTAATTTTTGTACGACATTTGCAATCTGTGTTATCCAGTAAAACACTGTGACAGAAATGTAATTTGTTAATTATCAAACTTATTCAGGGAATAGTTAAGTACATAGTTTGAGAACGGTTGATTTAGCCAATAGTTAAAGGCATAGAATATTTCTGATAATTTAATTGAAAATTCTTATTCATTGCAATGGAGCTTCAAAATGATTGTTTTTTTTTTATTTACGAGTATTTATTTACAATTTTGGGAAATTGAAAATGAGTTCAACAACGTTTACCTAACCTATTAGCAGTGGCGTAGCTATTAGCAGTGGCGTAGCTATTAGCAGTGGCGTAGCTATCATGGACATGGATGGCACCTGTGACGGAAGTTGAATCGTGTGACCCCAAGATTTTTTACTGCTCAGAAAAAAAATTATTTTAAGGCAATTGGGTGACATTTGAATCAAAATACACTTTTTTTGTATAAGTTAAGTTTTCCAACAGCGTTGCCAACCACTTTTGACCAGAAAATGCTTCAATTAAAAAAAGATGAACTTTTTTCAAAAATTAAACTCAAATATAAAAAAAACAAAAAATTGTATTTCCAATAAAAAATATTAAATCATCAAATCACAGAAAAAAATCTTCAAAGGAACTTAATTCATAAGTAGGTTTATTTCATCAGATCGTCTTGGTCCTTGAAATCATAATTTGATTTTTGGAACAAGGATATTTGTGTTTTTTTGTTTGAATTGCAGATCATAACTTTTTTTTATTTAAAAGCGAATTTTTGTGCAGGATTAGGTACACTTTTTGGCCTAGATTTGATGCTGAATTAAAAAAAAAATAAAGATATTTGAAATAATAAAAAAAAAATACCTTTTGGAAAAAAAAACAAGCCTTAAGGCCTCAGCTAATGAAATAATTCCTAAAAGGCATGAAAATGTCTCAGTTGGCAGCGCTGTTCTCCACCCATCTATCAAGCGAACGATACGACAGTCGTCAAATTAATTAATGGATGGCTACTATGTTAATGGATTGAAAAACCTTTGAGAAATCAGTAATTTTTGAAGTTTTTACTTCTACGAAAAAAGAGACATTTTGGCAATTTGAAATTTTGCATAAGAAAATGCAAATGTATATCTTTAGATTCGAATATCTATAAAACGTGACATGCTAGAGGAATTTCAAGACCAGATTCAAACTCAGCGCATCAAAAAACATCAGAAAACTATACCCTGGTTCATGTCATAGACAGAAATAAGAAATTTTTACATAAAGTATTTACTTAGTGCTTTAGAGTGGATTTTCGAAAACAGTGAAATAAACGTCAATTTTCTCAACTAGCGCTTGAGTCCAAATGGATTGTCGCAGAAAAAAACCTTAAACAGAGATTTATTAGAAATTGTATACACTTTCAATGGTACTTTGATGTGATTTTCGAATAACTGGTATTTTTCGAGCCATTAGTAAAAAACTCCCAGAAAATGCATTCTTGCATCATTTTTTTGGATGTTGCGTCACGAAATTTTAGTCGCAAACCTTAGATTCGGATTCCGCACCCCCAAAAATATAAAAGAGTGGCAAAATCAAAACTACCCCCCATAATTTGCTCTCTAAGAGCATTTTTGAGTACAAATTGACTGGACTAATTATTTTAGTAATAAATTTACAATTTCATTTTTCTCAATATCAACTTCAGTGGACTTAGCCATTTTTCCTCTGGACCTTTCAACTACAATTATCATTATACATTATGTCGTTGCGTACTTGTTTTATTGATAGACTACTTACTATACTTTTTGCACTTTTTAATGTAAAGATTTGTGGTGGCTAGTATTATTTTCCACAGTTGGGTGTCACCCCAAACGGCTGCCACTTTGACTGGTCACCCCTCCTACTTTACTGTTGCCTATTATAATGAGCCTCAAAATTAAATTATTAATGTTTTATGATTTGTTTCAGAATTTCTGTTGTGGCTTTTTTAATCAATGAATCTTCTAAATTCTTAGCTTTTGTATCACAATGTTGTGTTTCGATACAAATGTATGGACAAAAACAGTAGAGTGAATTGGAAAAATAATAAAACTAGTCCAGTGTTCAAAATACGACCTGACTTATTAATATCTTAACGGAAACATATGGGTGATTCTATCTGATTTGATTTACAACTATTTATAAATTTGACTGATGTCTAAATGGCCACACAAAATTATTAAAATCTGATAAATATTACTACTCAAAAAATTCTTCAAATGGTCTAATAATCAGTCCCCTGACGTGTCCCCGTTTTGAAGGGAAAAATTCTCACAGTTCTTTAATCTAAGTTCCAAGTTCAAAATAAGCTTTCAAATATTGACGGAAGATAATTTATCTTGTTATGATATAAATGAATATTTATTACAATGATGTTTTATTACAAAAAAAAAACATTGAACTTGGATTTCTAATTTCTAATAAGTCACCTGACCGATTGAAACTGTCAAAAATACCCTTAATGTTGAAAACTATCAAATTTTCAGATCCAGCAGCGACAAGCATTGAGTCTGGTGATGATAAAATAATGTTTGCCCGTTGGTTAATTCATTTATTTCTCAGTCCCCCGATGTGTAAAGGGTGATTTTTTTGAGGTTAGGATTTTCATGCATTAGTATTTGACAGATCACGCGGGATTTCAGACATGGTGTCAAAGAGAAAGATGCTCAGTATGCTTTGACATTTCATCATGAATAGACTTACTAACGAGCAACGCTTGCAAATCATTGAATTTTATTACCAAAATCAGTGTTCGGTTCGAAATGTGTTTCGCGCTTTACGTCCGATTTATGGTCTACATAATCGACCAAGTGAGCAAACAATTAATGCGATTGTGACCAAGTTTCGCACTCAGTTTACTTTATTGGACATTAAACCAACCACACGAATGCGTACAGTGCGTACAGAAGAGAATATTGCGTCTGTTTCTGAGAGTGTTGCTGAAGACCGTGAAATGTCGATTCGTCGCCGTTCGCAGCAATTGGGTTTGTGTTATTCGACCACATGGAAGATTTTACGCAAAGATCTTGGTGTAAAACCGTATAAAATACAGCTCGTGCAAGAACTGAAGCCGAATGATCTGCCACAACGTCGAATTTTCAGTGAATGGGCCCTAGAAAAGTTGGCAGAAAATCCGCTTTTTTATCGACAAATTTTGTTCAGCGATGAGGCTCATTTCTGGTTGAATGGCTACGTAAATAAGCAAAATTGCCGCATTTGGAGTGAAGAGCAACCAGAAGCCGTTCAAGAACTGCCCATGCATCCCGAAAAATGCACTGTTTGGTGTGGTTTGTACGCTGGTGGAATCATTGGACCGTATTTTTTCAAAGATGCTGTTGGACGCAACGTTACGGTGAATGGCGATCGCTATCGTTCAATGCTAACAAACTTTTTGTTGCCAAAAATGGAAGAACTGAACTTGGTTGACATGTGGTTTCAACAAGATGGCGCTACATGCCACACAGCTCGCGATTCTATGGCCATTTTGAGGGAAAACTTCGGAGAACAATTCATCTCAAGGAATGGACCGGTAAGTTGGCCACCAAGATCATGCGATTTGACGCCTTTAGACTATTTTTTGTGGGGCTACGTCAAGTCTAAAGTCTACACAAATAAGCCAGCAACTATTCCAGCTTTGGAAGACAACATTTCCGAAGAAATTCGGGCTATTCCGGCCGAAATGCTCGAAAAAGTTACCCAAAATTGGACTTTCCGAATGGACCACCTAAGACGCAGCCGCGGTCAACATTTAAATGAAATTATCTTCAAAAAGTAAATGTCATGGACCAATCTAACGTTTCAAATAAAGAATCGATGAGATTTTGCAAATTTTATGCGTTTTTTTTTAAAAAAAACTTCTCAAGCTCTTAAAAAATCACCCTTTATTTACAGGAAATAATTCTATGTAAGCAGTCATTTATCTTAGCACTTTAATATAGGCTTAGTAAAACCCTAATTATGTATTTTTTTATTTTTTGCAGTGTGTTAACATGTCTTTGGGGTAAGAACTATGAAAATAGCCAGTCCCCAGGCCTCAGTTTTCTGACCTTTAATTACTAATCTTATCCCTTGAGCCCCAAAAAACGCTCAGTAAATACCGCATTTCTTCAAAAATACTTTTTGATTAAAAAACTCGACTCAGTCGCACGAACTTACTCTAATTATCAAGTGGTTTAAAAATTTAAAGATAATTTTCATAGGGTGCTTTGCATAAATTATATAAAAATGCTAAACGGTGCAGGTTCAGTCGAAAATAAAAAAAAAATATGTGGGAGGGGGTGTATGTCACCCCATTAAGGAGAGGGGTACAATTTTCTTAAAAATTTAATTAAAAAAAAAGGTTTTCAATAATGTTCAGTTTTCTGGAACACATATTTATTAAAAAAGATTATACAATCGTTGTTTTTAATTTTTTGACTGGCCGTTTTCAACTTTATGTGAAAGACATTTATATAAAATTAGTTTTTTCGTTTGTTTGTTTCCGAAAATGCTTAATCTAATCTCTACCCGCAACTTCATACGATAAAAATACAAAAAGTTTTTACAGTTGTTGCAACAATTATTTCCTCCCCATATTTTTATTTAATTAAAAATTCTGAATAAGCACTATTTTTGTTGCTGACATAAAGTTAGCACTTATGCGAATAGCTGATGCATTTTTTTTGAAAAGGTATAAGAACTTTGACTAAAACTTTCAAAAACTCTGAACATACGTAAATAACTGTTTTTGTTCTAATTCAACATTCTGACATCCTACTGCTTGAGTTGTGCACTACAGTCTTGTCAGAATCTGTTCAGCTGTTTTGAAGATTTTTGTGTTCAAGCAGAAAGACAAACAAACATTTCTAAAATGATACAAATTAAGACACTCGATCACAATTTCATTGCCAAGCGTTGGCCCCATCGTATACGAACGCATTAGGAAGCTTTCATGGCCAGGCATTCATCCCATCAACTGCAACATAACCGTAACCTGAGTCTGTGATTGCAAGTTCGGAATGGTTCCCATCGCAATGGCTGACGACAGCATATTTAATTTAAGTAAACTCATTATGTTAGATTTTAAGTTATAATTAGTCAGTTCATTCGGAACCTTATTAACGATCACTTGAATGTCTCTTAATCTGTTAACTTGTATATTACTAACTTACATTTATAACGGGTGATTTTTTAAGAGGTTTAGAACTTTTAAAAAAAAAAACACAAAAAATTCGAAAAAATGAATGAAATATTTATTTGAATCGATAGTTTGAACCTTGCAATTTATGTTTAAAGATAATTTCATGCAAATGTTGACCGCGGCTGCGTCTCAGGTAGCCCATCCGCTGAGTCCAATTTTGGCATACTCTTTCACACATATCGGTCGGTATCTCACGAATGAATGCATGGATGTTGGCTTCCAGTGCGTCAATCGAAGCGGGCTTGTCCCTATAGACATTAGCCTTGACATACCCCCACAAAAAATAATCTAATGGTGTCAAATCGCACGATCTAGGCGGCCAATTGACCGGCCCGAAACGTGAAATTAACTGTTCACCAAACTCGCCTCGCAATTGCGCCATTGTTTCGCGTGCTGTGTGGCATGTGGCACCGTCTTGTTGAAACCACATATCATGCAAGTCAAGAACTTCCATTTCGGGCAAAAAAAAGTTTGTTATCATCGCTCGGTAGCGTTCACCATTGACAGTAACGCTGCGATTCGCATCATCTTTGAAGAAATATGGCCCAATAATGCCGCCGGCCCATAAACCGCACCAAACAGTGGCTTTTTCGGGATGCATTGGTAGCTGTTGCAATGCTTCTGGCTGATCTTCACTCCAAGTGCGGCAGTTATGCTTATTTACGTACCCATTCAACCAAAAATGAGCCTCATCGCTGAACACAATTTTTCGATAAAAAAGCGGATCCTCGGCCAGCTTTCCAAGAGCCCATTCACCAAAAATTTGGCGTTGTGGTAGGTCGGCTGGCTTTAGTTCTTGCACCAGCTGTATCTTAAAAGGCTTTACGCCCAAATCCTTCCGCAAAATTTTCCACGTAGTGCTGTAACAAAGGCCTAACTGCTGGGAACGGCGCCGAATCGACATTTCGTGGTCTTCTGTCACACTAGCTGATACGGCCGCAATATTTTCTTCACTACGCACAGTACGTAAACGTGTTGGTGGTTTAATGTCCAACAAAGTAGATTTGGTGCGAAATTTGGTCACAATCTTCCGAATAGACTGCTCAGAAGGTCGAGAATGCCGACCATAAAATGGAAGCAGCGCGCGATGAACATTTCGAACCGAGCACGAATTTTGATAGTAAAATTCAATAATTTGCAAGCGTTGTTCATTTGTAAGACGATCCATGGTTAAATTGCAAACCAAACTGAAGCTGCTTGACAGTGACACAAGGTACTAAACACACGTCAGCTGTCAAAACCAGTGTTGCCAAAACCAAACCAGCTAAAAAATCACCCGTTATTTCTTAGCAATTAGACAACCACCTCAGCAACTTGTTATTATTTCAATATTAATGACAGTCTCTTCAATTTTATTTAAATGGTTTTATAGGAAATTTAGTATATAGCTGTTATATAACCATAACAAGAAGCTTATAGGAGTAACAATGAAAAAAACATTTTCCTTGTCAAAATAAAAACAAAAAAACTCTACGAAAATGGACAGTAATCAATGTAAAAAAAAATAAAAAGTTCCACATATCTTAAAGAAGGAGAGTTCAGTTAGTTTTTCTAAGGATACAAAATTGCAAAAAGAGTAGAATCGACAATATAAGTTGATTATATTTCAACCGGCATCGAATTCTGCTCCTGCTCACAAAAATACTTATTTTTTTTGTTGACGTGATAAAAATTAAAATCTTTTAACAAATCTCCTACAATATTTTTTACTAATTGTATGAGATACAAAAGTTGCCTCTAGTAACTAGGCCGTTTAACGATTTAGGAGATCTTATGAGGATTTGGTGGCCCAAGTAATATTTTTCCTCTTATAAGACTCTACCAGATTCCTAGATTCGTAGTAGATTAATTTATGAGAATAAAATGTACTCTGGTAGTCTACAATCAGATTCTTATATGACAGCTTTAAGAGTTAAACGGTTTAGTTACTAGAGGCAATTTTTAATCTTATAACAAGAGTAAAAGAATATAAATGAAATTTGTGATCACACTTAACAATCAGAAAGACCAAAGAAAAATGTTTTAACTACTCTTGTGGTTTGTCTGAATTTAGTGACCCATGTAAGAATTGATTTTGATTGAGATTTACTCCGATATTACCCCTATATAGAGCTCCAATAAAAAATAAATTTTGTATACAAAAAAATATTAAATATAATTTCTTGAAAACTCAATATTTCAGACAGACATTTTATATATACAACTATTGTACGAGTATTGTGACTGTCAATCACAAATAACACGGATATTGGGTCTAGAAGAACAACTATGACTTGTTTATATAAAATATATAATTTGTTAATTTGTAATCCTTTGTTTGTGCTATGTTTGGCAAGAATACATTGAAAAGATTTAAAACAAATCTAACAAAAAGATAATGAAGAAGTGCAAATTGGTATTCTTTATACCATTGTCAGTCTGTTTGTCCTTGTGTTCAGGTATTTATCGACCAACAGCCTCTACGCGTGCATGGATTTGCTTCAAAATCGGTAAGGATCATGACTTTGCATAACGTAAATCCGAATTTTAGTTGAAGCCCATCAGCATTTTTCGTTGCTTAACAGTTTTTGTCTATATTTTATAAACAGGTACATATTTTGAAAAAGCCTCTCAATTTGAAAAATATTTGAAGGATTTTCCAGTTTTTATCTACTATACTGGGGCTGATCTACTGGTTTTTTTTTAAACTTTTATTTAAACTATTATCTGCCCAGTTACATGCATATTTTCAACTTTTACTACAAACGCAAACAAAATTGCAATTTAATTTCTTGACAAAAAAAATTCCTCAGAGTCTTATCGTAAAAATAGAAAAGTATTTTCACTTCAAAGAAAACCAGCTGAAAATAAAACTCAATGAAAAATACCGCTTCGAGACAAATATACATTAGATGCATTACACACACCCATATTATACGAACTCATATGAACGTACATAGATATGTGTGTTTGATGTATGGTAAGCTCTGCAGATATATAAACGCAAACATACCCCAAGAAATGTTGACCCACATTCCACTTGTGAAAATATTTCATTGTACCCATAACTGATGGCAGGTTATAGCGCCAACTTACATTACCAACACAGCACGCAACATCATCTGCTGCCACCACCCTCTTTCCCTTTTATTTTCTAGTATGCAATATAGTTTATATGAAGATACCTCGTGCACCGCACATCCTCGTACATTTTGTCAGGCAATATTAGCAGCAAGGACTTCAACTACAACTGTATTCGAGTACATAAATGCCAGTGGCACTAAAATAGTAGCAACTTGCACGGACAAAAGAGATAGTGTGGCACTAATACACACTGACTCGTTTAAGTAAAGGGTGAGCCAAGCTCAGTACGAAAAAGGATTATGCAAATGTCAAATATTTTCTCCACTCCACTGGAAAGTCTTTTGTGTTTGGGGGCTTTATAATAAATCGTACGTGTATTCCGGGGTTGATGTTATAAACAACGTTAAAGCTAGCTTTCTTTTTGCGAGAGGGAATTTTCAAAAACACCAGTGTTTTGCAGGACATTTTAGGAGCTTTATCTATATTTTCTTTGACTGAGATGTGAAAATTGCGACAAGAAAATTCCAAGATGACTAAGAACAATTTACACTGAGGGGTTTTTGGGACTTAGTGCAAATATAGTACTCTAGATATACTTACATAAGTGTACGTGCCAAAGTCCTTTCGTAAAATTAAAATTGAAAACAGTGTTTGCAAATACTAATTTTCATAATTATTGTTCTTAAATAGTAATATACTTTTTAGTCATGATCATTTTCATCATAATAGTATCTAAGCCTTAAAGCACAAAAATTAAAACGTTCAAAACAATATTTTGTTTCATTTCAATTAAAAAGTTTATTTAGAAACTTTTAAACCTTCTTAACAAATTGTGAGTAAACAGCGAATTTAGAATCAAATATAAGTTTCTTAAAGCACGCAAAGTTTTTACTTTGTACATAAACGTCAAACAATTTTAAACGAACATTTATCTATACGGAAGCAGAAGTTAAGAAATGTAAGTGCTGAATAATCACTATTTGTTTTTATGTTTCTTTGATAGACGAGTAGGTGTTATAGATACCGGAAGGCTACATTGTAGTTTTCTAAGTAGTTGCGGTCTTGCATATAAAAATACAAACAACCTTGAAATTTGTTTTTAGAGTTTTCACCTAAAAATCGCTTTCAACGCTCAACTTGACGGCAATTCGAAATTCAAATCGCTTTAAATGCTTACTCTTACGAGTAAAAATTGCCGTGATCAATATCACAACATAAGAAATTTTTATTTCAAAATTGTTTTCTCACCCGACAAAAAAAAACGATGTCACCGAAACCATAGCCTGAATTAAAAATGTTGTCTGATTTGTAACTAATGTACAGGGTGGCGCCCCAATTGTGCTTCAATAAGAAATTCAAATAACTTTTTTTTTAATCGATGTATTTCATTTTTTTTTTTTTGTATTGGTTAGAAAATTAAATTTTATTTTAAATAGTTAGTTGTTTTTAAAGATTATAGACCGCAAATGACCTCCACGCTCTCCCACGCATATGCGGTACCTGATCAAAAAATTATTCATTGCGGCCTGAAGAGTTGAAGTTGGGATCGCCTCAATTATTGTCGTTATGGACTGCTTTAATTCAGTTAAATTCCTGGGCTTCGTTTTAAACACTTCTTGCTTGACATAACCCCATAAAAAGAAGTCTGGTGCAGTCAGGTCAGGTGACCTTGGGGGCCAGCGAAGAGTGGAGTTCCTAGAAATTAATTTGTTTGCGAATTTTTTGTTTAGCTCCGCCATAACTGGTCTGGCTATATGTGCAGTTGCTCCATCTTGCTGAAACCAAACGCTGTTGAATGGTATACGTCTTCGGCGCAGTTCTGGGTAAAAAAACTCCTTCAACATCTTTAAATAACGGTCCCCATTGACAATAACGGTTACACCGTTTTCTTCAAAGAAGTACGGCCCGACAATACACCTTGATGAAACTGCGCACCACACAGTGACTCGTTCTGGGTGCAGTTCCGTCTCATGGAGCATTTCTGGATTAGACTCATTCCATATACGGCAATTTTGCTTGTTTACATTGCCGTTAAGATCAAAATGGGCCTCATCAGACATGAACAAACAATTGATCAATGTGTTGTCTTCTTCGGCCATTGATATCATTTTTTGGCAAAATTCCAGGCGAACAGGCAAATCCTGAGGGTTTAACTTGCTAGTAATTTGGACTTTGTACGGAAACAAGTTTAAATCGTCATGAAGAATCCGTTGTAATGGCCGTCTACTAACTCCAATTTGCCCCGATAAGTTTATACTGCTGCGATTGTATCCTGAACCCGAACATTGGCATCTCGATGGTACGGCCTTCGTGCGATGCTTCCAGATTCGGCAAACATGTTTACAAACCTCATAATGGTCCATCTACTCGGGAATTACCGCCAAACTCCCGCCTAAATTCCCTTTGGACGTAAATGACGGACTGCAAAGCATGGTACCGTTGCACTATCCAAATTCTTTTCTCCGTATCCCAAGCATCCATTTTTATAAATCTAAATAGTAACCTACAAAATAAACAAAAAAAATAGAAGATTACTCACACAGAAAAAAAGTTATTACGTTTTATTTTTGTAGCACGATTCGTGCGCCACCCTGTATTTAAAAAATCTTTAAATTTTCCTCAACTTTTGTTTTGCTAATTGTAAGTACATTTTTATTGAAGCACAGATTTAATTTGATTTTAAATTTGGGAAGTTTTTGGGAAGCTTGGAGCTGACTTCCCTATTCAATATAGGATTTATTTGCTTAACAGTTTTAAGTCCATTTATTGGCAATAACCATCAACCATCAACAAGTGCATTTACTAAATGTTTATTGAAATTTTCTTTAAAATTGAAAACTTTCTTGTGCAATTAGTATTCCTTGATATTTTGCAGTTTGATGAATTTTAATAAAATTCTCTCATAGAGAAGCAAATTGCCAAGAAAAAAGAGCAAGAATTTGTATATGACAACCTGGCATTTGACAGACTTAAAAATTTATGAATTTTTCAGGAAAGAGAAATGACAATGGTAGAATATTTGCCGCCCGGTGTAACACAATAATTTGCCACCCTTCGTTCTATTTTAAAATTTGTTTTGGCTCAAATATCCTGTCATCACACAAATAGGTATTGACTTTGGGTTAGTTAAATTCTTTACAGTTCATAATACGTGATTGGTTTTTAAAAAAACAAAGATTTTTTGGACTTTTATTAAACTCGATATTTAAGTATTTTTTATAATCTGTAAAGTGTTTTAAAAACAAATTTTACTACAATGGAATAATAACGGTACCTTCCCAAGAAATGTTAAAAAACCATTAAGGAAATTATTTTTTACGATTACGATTTTTATAAATCAATTTTGTATGCTTAAATTAGTGCGATATACTGATGAAAATTATAAAAATTTACAAATAAGAACTATTAATAGTACTTCTCATAAAACGTTTTTTTTTTAATTTTGAATTTGCCCATTATTGGCTGAAAAAATGAGTTCGAGCGAGGACAGTGTCAATAGTTGTAAGTTGTAATTTTTTATTTTATAGTAAACCGTTCTATCACACAGAAAAAAATCTTATGAAAATCGTTGAAGTCGTTTTTAACATTGTATGGAAGGTTCAGTTATGTTTACATAAAGGTAAAATAATATGCATGTACATAAAATATTAAAAAAAAAAAAAACTATTGAAAAACCATTAGGTAACAAGTTTCAAAAACCGACTTACTGTGACTCAAAAAATTGTGCGTAGTGCGTAGATTTGATTTAAAAAAAAAACGTTTTTTAAGCAAATTGGCATAATTTGGTAAACCTTTTGCTGTTTATTTGTAGTCTATTCAAAGTTTTATCAGAAAAGGAACAAAATTATGTATTGGAAAGCTTTTTTTAAATAAAAAGAACTCAAGAAATTAAGATGAACGCAAAAAATACTTTAAATAATTCCAAGTACAGGTGGCCTTATAGTCAAATCTTTCACAGATTAGTGAACAAAGTTTTTAGATCTATTATATATCTGAGACAGTTGTTTTTTTTTTTAAACAGAAGCTTTCAGATAATTTCTGCTGGTATTGTGCTCTGTTTTTGTAAAACTACAGGGATTTTTGCTAGTTTTATGAGTTTTTCGAACTTTTTTACTGAAAAGTGCCACAGATGCTTAATGGGGTTGAGTTTTGAGGATTTTGGTGGATGAGCAAACTAGCATTAAACACTGTAAATCAGTCACTCTCTTACTAATAACGGGTGATTTTTTAAGAGGTTTAGAACTTTAAACAAAAAAAACACAAAAAATTCGAAAAATGAATAAAATATTTATTTGAATCGATAGTTTGAACCTTGCAATTTAATGTTTAAATAATTTCATGCAAATGTTGACCGCGGCTGCGTCTCAGGTAGCCCATCCGCTGAGTCCAATTTTGGCATACTCTTTCACACATATCGGCCGGTATCTCACGAATGAATGCATGGATGTTGGCTTCCAGTGCGTCAATCGAAGCGGGCTTGTCCCTATAGACATTAGCCTTGACATACCCCCACAAAAAATAATCTAATGGTGTCAAATCGAACGATCTAGGCGGCCAATTGACCGGCCCGAAACGTGAAATTAACTGTTCACCAAACTCGCCTCGCAATTGCGCCATTGTTTCGCGTGCTGTGTGGCATGTGGCACCGTCTTGTTGAAACCACATATCATGCAAGTCAAGAACTTCCATTTCGGGCAAAAAAAAGTTTGTTATCATCGCTCGGTAGCGTTCACCATTGACAGTAACGCTGCGATTCGCATCATCTTTGAAGAAATATGGCCCAATAATGCCGCCGGCCCATAAACCGCACCAAACAGTGGCTTTTTCGGGATGCATTGGTAGCTGTTGCAATGCTTCTGGCTGATCTTCACTCCAAATGCGGCAATTATGCTTATTTACGTACCCATTCAACCAAAAATGAGCCTCATCGCTGAACACAATTTTTCGATTTTTCGATTTCGAACCGAGCACGAATTTTGATAGTAAAATTCAATAATTTGCAAGCGTTATTCATTTGTAAGACGATCCATGGTTAAATTACAAACCAAACTGAAGCTGTTTGACAGTGACACAAGGTACTAAACACACGTCAGCTGTCAAAACCAGTGTTGCCAAAACCAAACCAGCTAAAAAATCACCCTATATATAGAAAAATACTTCGGTCATTCGGTCTTCCAGTATGAAATCATTCTGTTACTCACTGGCCTTAAATTTTGAGCTCTAATCTGCAAATTTTTGTATTTTTTCGTTATTGTTTCAAAAACAAGATTGCACACATCATTTTTCATCCATAACTCCCCAATAATTACACCTTCATGTCTCACCGTAGTGTTCAAATTGATAACCTATATAGGTGTGTTCAATTTTTGGTACAAAAATATTCAAAAATATTCCACAAATTTTGAAATTGTTTCTTCAACAAAAAAAACATTGACTGCTCTAAAAAGTAAAATAGAAAACGTGATAAATAATTTGCAAATCAATTAATTTCTAGTCGCAAAAGTTTAACACAAATTTCTACAGTTTATATAATTTCAGTTGCTGTACGTGCAATTTTTTTTTGATGCAGTGTAGTCATATTCGAAATAATTTATTCAAAGAAATTAAAATTAGTTTAATTAAAAATACTTTTCTGAAAATTATTTGTACTTTTTGGGAGCCTCTACAAAAAAAATTGTTTTAAAATCAGTCCCACAGTTTTGAAGACAGTAAAAAACAAAAAAAAAAAATGGTTTATGGAAGGTACCATTAACTACCATTTTTTGAAGATTGTTTTTACCCTTAGGGATGTCTTCATTAAGAGTGATTTATTAATATTTTTTTCAGAAAAAATTTGGAGCCTATCTTGAGATAAATAAGATTTTGTCAATTTTTTTCATTTTGAGAATGTCCAAAAACCACTTATAAATTCGTTGGCATCAAAGAGAGCTCGTGAAGAACCAAAGCCTTATGATTTACAACTTTTAATATTTCCTGTCTGGGTGTTTTTGGCAGAAATGAAAGGAACCTGCAGTTTTTGCTGCCGAGCCCGAACGGCCCCAAGTAACATCGTTCGAGCTAATAGAAGCAAAACTGTTCTTTAGCTGCTTGTTAGCAGTGAAATCTGATACCATAGTTCTAAGACAGATTACTTCACAGCTCCCAACATTTATTTAAAAATTTTGTTCCATAATCGAGTTTCCAATACACATTAAGCTCCATTATTTTTATAACGTCCCAAGATTTAAAAATATGCTCTTTAATAACGTTCAACGTTCTTTAAACGAGCAAATTATTAATATGAGCATATAAAGAAGCATTATAGAGCTTCTTAAAACTCATATTTAAAATACTATTGCATGATTCTATAGAAATGTCAAAAAATAGCTGCACAGAATGCGGCTATAGAGTTAAATTACTAATACATTCACACAAACGCATGCGCATTGGATATCTCTCTGAGCATTATTAAATTTCTCTGAGAATTGTGAAATTTGAAGGCTGAACAAAGCTACAACAAAACGACTATAGAGCTTAATACTAAACCTCTCTCATATTAGTAGGGTGTTTCACAATAAAATACAATAAAGATAATTTCACCGAGAAAAGTCAAACCAAAACTAGAAAATAAATAAGTTCCTTTATATTTCTAACCAATACCAAGTATGCACCGTAATTGTCGAATTAGAGATCCGAAATTTCTAAAAAAATTTTATTAAAATCAATTGAACAGTTTAATAAAATGTTTTCAAATAAAATTAAATCAACGGTTGAGTCGCACAAGTGTTTGCTTGCTGGGAAACTATAATGCACTTCAATTGTTAATAAATAAATAAGAAATTTTTTCCACGATTTAAAATTATTCAAAACTTTCAATTTTCGAAACACCCTTCTTTTTTAGCCTTGAACACAAAACTCTCATTTTGTGGGAATTAGCTCTACAATATCTATATTGCAGTTCTATTGAAGACAAACTATTTTCACGATAAAAAATATGGTGACAGAAAAAAATATTGAAACAATTTTCCTTATTTTATTTGAAACGAATAAAAAACCTTTATTTTCAATATAAAACACACTAAATATTGCAAATATTGCTATGAAAACAAAAATATTTTATTTCAGATATTTTAATTAATTTTTGTTACAGATTTCTGTGTTGCTTAAGTTAATTTTTTAAACATTTCACTGCGTAATATAAAGAATTTCGAAGGCGCGTTGTAATTTTGCGAAGTACATTCAGTACATGTTTGATAAATCTAAGCGCGCACTAAAAATTCACTAAGATGGAACACTTAAATAATTGATTTCATTTCTCACTTATATTTTCTATAGGAATATTTTACTAATTTGCGACATCACAACACATAAAGTTCTCAAATGTTACTATCACACATATAATACATCGTTCCAATATTATTTTACTTTGTAATTTGTATTCCACAAACCCAAACTAATACAAACAAAGTGCTGTCAAAAATGTTGCTTTAAAGATTTCTAAATAATATACCTAAGAGCTGCAAGGCCTTACAAGCCACTGATAAGAGCTGGTTTCGAGCAAATATTAGCTCTCAAACTCAATGAATTCGCTGTAGGCAAGCTCTGCACTTGCTTTAGAAGTGTATCTAGAGCTTCTTTTGAAATCAACGAGCTCTAAGATTAGCTCTGCAAACGCTTTTAGAGCAATTAAACAGCTAAAATTGTTTCTTGGGGCTAGATGAGAACACTTATCCCTGACAGCAGATACTCTTCGAGGTTTTATCAATTCTTCACAAGAGGCAGTATCTTAGAAAGCGGCTGGAAATCATATATACTGGCTTTCATATATACTTACCATTATGCCATAAGTACCAGTACCAAGTTTTAACAAAATCGATGGAGCCGTTTGGGCTGTTACTTAACAGAATTGTGGGACCTTCGTTTTTCGTCTTCCCCTTTATCGAAATTACAAGTCTAATTCAAATATCTAGTTCAATTTGTTAACGAATGAATAACTTGAAATAATAATACCTTAAACTTGCAACTAAAATTGGAAAAAGTTAGCAAAATTCTATCTCTGGTTATGACCATGGGCCAAAATAAATTTTTGTTCTAAACTATAATGCGATTTTCACAAAAAAAAAAGTAAATTTGTCTTTAAAACAAGCTTTCTTTCTGTCGTATAAATAAAGCTTTGAAATTAAAAGATGTGTAGGACACTGTTTCTTCCCTAAGATATGTTTACACGACCGAGCCATACCAATCCATTTGGGTCGGTTGGAGTACAGATTGTCTGAAAACCAAAATTGATTGGCTACTGAGATATTCGACTAATTGTCTCTTTCATGTAGGGTAAGCCTTACAGTGGAAAAGAACACTCTTTAGTTTGATTCGAGAAAATTAATATTTTTTAAATCAAACATACCTATTGTGACTGACATGAATAAAATATATTTCCTTGAATTTCAGTAAAACTTACTCACATAGTGTTCCCAGTTTTCTCGAAGTACATACAAGCTACTATCTTAAAACCTATACAGCTATAACCATACATAACAATTTCTTCAAATATTTATGTGTGTTGAGAAAATTAAAATAAAATAAATAAAAAAAATCTTAACTTCAACTTTTAATCATATGATAATTTTTACTCGTGCGTAAAAATTATGTTTCCGTAAAAAATAAAATTAAAATCACATTTTTTTTTCTATTTAAGAGCCCAAAAAGACCTTGGGTTAAAATGTAATATTTTCTGAAGTAATCTTCAGTTTATATTTACTAAATTAAATTTATTGTTTAAGACATTTCTTTGAATAGACCTTTTATTCTATCCCAGTTAAATTTTAAAATATTTTTTTCTTAATCCTTACTCAATCACCCATTGAATATGAGGATATCCTTTTTTTGTTGTGTAAGCCTATACCAATAAAACCAAAATCATTTCGTTCTGCTCGATTACTCAACAAGCTATTAGTTATTTTCATTTATCCGTCTATGGTGGCCTTTTTTTTAGGTTCAGGAAACCCTAAATCATTTTCTAACTATCCTCTAGCAAACCAACCATATTAAATGTAATATTGCGATGAAAAAGTCTATAAAAATAACTTAAAAAACAAAAATGTCCTTTTCAAAGGATAAATGAAAAATAAAAATAAGCAACAAAAAAAAAAAAAAAAAAAAAACAAAGAGGTGCTATCCATGCCGATGTAAAATAAAACTTAAGATCTTACAAAATATACATACATACCATATATAGAAATGGCGCCCGGGAGTTCATTGAAAAAAGGTAGGATAGGAATGAAAAATATCTAAAATATTCACCTTTTACCATTATCTCTGAAAGCAAACAATAAGACAGCCATTCCAAGACAATCACAATCAGTGGTTGTTCACGCTGATGTGGAGAGTAGGTATATTATTATTATTATTATTATCATTCTTGAGCGAGGAAAATCTCTAAGCATAGAGATACATACCATCCTCTTGGGAGCTTTATATATATTTTTTGTGTGGAAAAATGCTTTTAATAATATATGTATCCTTAACCGATTTGTTTTTGTTGTATTTTGTATCTAATTCGACTTCATTTAGTCGCATTATGTCCTCTCGATGTTAGTATTGCTTCTTCCATAATGTGTATCTACTACTTTTATTTGTGAGTCCCGATTGCCATATGGAATTATTGTTCAAATAGACATCGTGTCGTGCTGTGCGTGCGTCTTTAGCTCCTTGTAGTGATTTAAACTTATTTGCTAAATGCAGTCATGCGGTGAACGAAGACTGTAGTTATTAAAGTCCTTTCAAAGCCCAAGAACACACACACACACACACACATAACAAAAAAGAAACCAAAAAGCTTTGTCAAAGTAAAATTTTAGAAAAAAAAAAAATAAAAACAGGATATAACCACCTTCAAAGGACTCAAACTGTGTAGGAAAAATAATGCGCATACGCTATATTTTTTTATTGCATTCTCAGAAAAAGGTAATGAGGCACAAATGTAATAAATTTATAAACTGTGATAACAAGCACAAGGATTTTTTTTGTGGAGGAGTGAGAAACAGGGCCGGTTTTTTCATTTCTATTGTACAGTTCAAAAATTTTGTTTTGGAGAATTGTCGGTATGGGGTTGTATGAGAATATAAATACATACCTCGTTTTGTGTTTTTGTTCATACTTATGGGTAACAAGTCATTAGTATCTTTACCAAGTATTAACCAAATTAAAACGTTTTTGGGTTGCGGCTTTCTTACAGGTGACGAAGCCTTAAACCTCCTTAATGAAGTTAACATACCCGAACTATCTAAATTTCTTAAAGTGATACTTAAATCATGTTATTTTTGATTGAAAACTGTACTCATTTAATTTATAAAAATAGTTGGAAAGTATTTAAATTCATTGTCAATCAGGATTGTATTATATTTGTAAACATTTGTAAAATGAAAATTAAAATCAATCAAAAAAGGTATAGACCTATTTATAGAGCAATAATGGTTTTTGGTAAAAAAAAAATAACAAGACATGGGGTAACAGATGATTAAGAAGTCCAAAGAAGAAGTGGTTTTCATCCCACCGCCCTTCAGTGTCGTTTATCTTCATAATCCAAAACTAAGTCTTTCAAATTTGATAAAGTAAAGACGAAATTCTCAGAAAAAGTACTATGAGGCCTGAAATATAACCAAATTCACCCCTGATCTCAAATGTATAAAAATAGGTTTTGCCCTTACTATATACACTTAAAAAGACGGTTTAAGTAGATACACCTTTTATGGCCTTCAATGTCGGGTATTTTGTGTAAATTGGTTATTTTTTTTATTTAATTTTTTTTTTCTAAACAAAAATAAAGAAAAAAAAAACTTTTCTTCTTAAAAAAAAAAATTCCAACAGATACGTAGAGGGTATGATATTATTTTTTTTCTTTTATGATCTCTTAACATGCAAAACATGAATAGGATATCAAGTATAAATAGCCAAATTAAAAGGGACCCAAAAATATTTTAACGTTTTCATAGTAATGGGGAAATATGTTTGTTTTGTTATGGGTTATTATATTATAATGATACCTGTGTGATTTGACATAATTATGTATGTATTTACGTAAAATAGCGTTAAATAGGGTATATTACGTATATGAGTATTGCCTAATTGAGTGTTTAACAAATTCTTTTGATATCGGATAAGAAAAGCCCTTCTTTCTCTGATATTTTGTTTTTTTTTATAGAAAGGAAACCGTATTGAATTTCATAAGCTAAGGATACGATATATCAAAATGTCTGAGGTATTCAAGGGAAGGGTGTACAAATTATTATTTATAATTACATATTATCGAGGTTTAAGAAAAAAAGTGAAAGGAAATGTTGTTAAGGAAACAACTTTTAATAGCAAGTGATTATGACATTATGGAAACCTTAAGAATATTACACAGAAATTAAATAATTAAAAAATATAATATTAAAATTTAAAGATAATTAAAATAAATTTATACCACATTTTTATAAAAGAAAACAATAAATTATTATAATGTGTATTACAGCTATTTATTTGATTTTTAATATTTTTAAGATTTTCTTAAAAATGTATAAAATATTTATACATACTAAAATTTATATTTACTTATAAATTTATAATGTTAAAGCTGAAAAATAAAATCAATATTTAAATTTTATTTTTCGGATAATTTTATATAATACATAATAATTAAGATTTGAATATTTTTCTGCATGCATTTAAAAAAAAATTGTACAATTTTATTAAAGTTTCAATTTTTTACTTTTAGATTTATCCAGCTTAAAATCTGATGGAATATTTTGGAAAAACAATTAAAATTATTATAATATTATACTTAATATTTATATCAATTCGAAAAACTTTTGGAAAACAATTTTTTGTTATAAATATTTATTGGAGTTCTTAGTACGCGAGAACAATTTGCGATATAGTATGTACCTATAAATTTCTGGGCTCTTTTAATGAAGCAGTAGCAGTTTTTGAGAAAAAATATGTATTTTCAAGTTTTATAATTGAGTAGTTAGGATATACTTATTGCTGCTCAACTTACAATTTTGCTTCTATAGATGCTTTTCGTTTTCATTCAACTCAACTAACAAAATTGCTTCGCATTACAGACATTAAAGTGTTATTTGTTTCTATAGCGCTCCATTTAGACCTCTGACAGAAAGTAAATACCTTATTGGAGCATTTCTGAAACCTTAAATATTTTCTGATGCAAATTATATCAGCTTGATAGAAGCGATATACCAATGTTTCTTTAATCTCTCTATAATGCTCTTATGAAGTAACCAAGATACTTTCACTTCAGTAGCCATCCCGTAAAATTATTATACAATCTTTATGTTAGTCTTTATTTCTTTATTGCTTGTATTAGTGAATATGGTGACGCAAAGCTTAAATCGGCCATTTTATAATTTATATTCAATTCAGCACCTGAGCACATATATTTTTTATTGTTGACAATGTTTAAGGTTGGTATTAATTAATTAATCAATCTATTTTATCTCTATTTATTTTAAGAAAAATATGTGTTCGTTATAGCCATATTAATCTATTATTGTATATTTTTCTTGAAGAAAGTTTTTTTCTTATTAATGCTTCTTGTCTCATACGAGGCAATTCTAAATAAAAGTGATTCCAATTTAATGTATTGAACTGTATATCAGAGATTGGTGGAGTGGATAGAGAGTAGGACAATTGGTTCAAAGAGACACGGGTTCGATTCCTGGTTCTAGGAACAAGTTATTTTTTATTTAATTTAATGTGAACTTCTTTAGGACTGTTACAATTAACTCCACAAAGGTACAATAGGAGTGAAAAAAGGTCGCCTTTTTCACTCTATGGAATTTTATGCAATGCTTATATGCATAGATTGAATGAAAACGAAAAGCATCTATGGAGCAATATAGAAGCAAAATTGTTAGTTAGGAACCTACGCATGTAAAATTGCATAAAACTCCATAGAGTGAAAAAAGCGACATTTTTTCACTTCTATTGCACCTTTATGGAGCTAATTAAAAGAGTCTTAAAGAAGTTTACACTATATTAAATTAAAAAAAAAACTTTTTGTCGAACCCGTGTCCCTCTGAAGCAATTACCTTGCTCACTTACCGCTCCACCAATCTCACATAAACAGTTCAATTCATTAAATTGGAATCATTTTTATCTTGAGTTGTCTCGTATGAGACAAGAAGCTTGCATTGATTAAGAAAAAAACTTTGTTCAGTAAAAATATAAAAATAGATTGGTATAGCTTTAACAAATTCATATTGTTAATTTAATAAAAAGAGGTATAATAGATTAAATAATACCAACTTAAGACATTGACAATAATAAGAAATATTTTTCCTCAGATGCTAATTAGAATATATGTATAATATAAAATGGCCGATTATAGCTTGGCATCACCATATTCACTAATACAAGCGATATAGAAACAAAGACTTATATAAGGATTGTATAATTATTTTACGGGATAACTATTGAAGCGAAAGCATCTTGGTTACTTCATAAAAGCATTATAAAGAGATTAAAGAAACATTGGTACATCGCTTCTATCAAGCTGTTATAATTTGCACCAGAAAATATTAAAGAATTCAGTAATGCTCCAATTAGGTATTTACTTTCTGTAAGAGGGCTAAATGGAGCGCTATAGAAACAAATAACACTTTAATGTCTGAAATGCGAAGTAATTTTGTTAGTTGGGTATAGTTTAGTTAAAAACTCACACATGGATACAATTTTTTTTTTTTTGAAATCGAATAAATTATTTGTTTCTACAATTTTATACGTGATATCTTTGTATAAATAATTTATAATGACTACCTCCATTCTTTAGTTAAAATTATTTCGAAAAAAAAAGATTCCTAGAATAAGGTAATATAGTAAATTTAATTCTAGGAATCTTTTGCTCAGAATAATTTTCCGGTTATATGGTTAAACCATAACTGCACCCACTTTCCATTCTCCTGGAGCGTATAAAAACCTTAGAGGTATAAAATATTTTCAACAACTTTTCCCTCTTAACTTTTGAGGATTTTTTCTAGTTACTAAATCGTATCCATGAGTCATATTTATAATATTTTAAAACAAGTATTCGCCCGAGTGAACGCAAACAAATATTTTGTATTTCTGATGAAATTCTTAAAATGGAACTTTTAATTCTATAATTTTAAAGCAGTCCATTCAATATATTAATTCTGATTATTCAGCTACATAACCTGCCTTATATTTTAAGTTTTTAAACAAGAATTTTTAAGATTTTTCCATTTTTGAAACATGATTTTATTAGTCTTACTTTGGTCCCTAAGTATCAAAAGGAGCCAACAATACAAAAATGTCAAAAAGATTGATGTATATTTATTAAAACTTTTACATACCGATGCTTTTTTATCCCTAGTATGTGCTTGTCTTTTGTAAGATTTTCTTCTTTTGATTATAATCTTTTCTCAAAATAGGCTCTTTTTCGTTGTTTTTTTTTTTTATTTAATATTAGGGTTGTTGTTAAGAAAAGACTGACTTTTTCAAAGAACAAAATATACGACGTCTGCTCTTATTATTATTTGAAAAAAAACTTTAAGAAAACATTAATTCATCTATATCTCGGAAAATCGTAGGTTGCAAAGTTAAATGCATTGAAATCATTATTTTTATTTGACTATGAACCTAGGTATACACTTATAGCAAAAGGTGAAGTTTTGAATTAAAAAGTGACTTAACATTAATATGCAAAGAACTTATATATTAGGTAACATAAAAGTTTCGCGTTATAGTTTGGTATCGGTATCGGAAACCAAACTGATACCAGAACGATATCAGATCCAAGGCATCCGAAGTGATAAAGTAATTTTTAGGTCTAAAACTATCGAGTCTCTCGGTTATAACGTTATAGAAGCTTCTCTCTTGCAGAGAAAAGTCAAAGGCATCGATTTAAATGAGAACCATCCTTTATCCGCGCTTATTTTTAAAATGCTTACTTTTTGCTTTCTCTGAAATCGGATTTGTACCTAAACATTGTGAAACAATCCCTATGAAATGTAAAGTTAACATAAGAAAACTCAATCTGCATATTTCATATGATAGTTTTTGTTGGCCAAAAGCAGACAAGAATGATATCGAGACTGAAACTGAAACGAGAGGAGACTGTGTTATAAGAGACTAAGATCTTTACCGATTTGATACCGATACGTTGGCTTTGGATCTTTACGGTACCATGTATGTAAAAAGGAAATTTAAAAAAAAGTTAATTGGTCAGTAAAAAGTCAACTGGTCCTAGAAATTGGTCAGCCCTAGATAACTTGTAAGAAGGGCTGAAAGTTTCTCAAGGTCGCAAACGATTTTTGGCACCTCATTTATGGGAAATTTACAAAAAATGCATATCATTTGAAAGAAAGTGATAAAAGGTCAACTATTTTCAGTAATTGGGCAGCCATAGATTTTTTCTATGAATTTTTAAAATTCGTTTGAAGGTCACAAAAAATAGCTTCTGGCATCTCATTTGGGACATTTAATAATTAGAGTATGCAATTTAAAAGGCAAAAAATTAAAACCACCTGAATTTTTATAAAATTTCAAATTGTTTCAGTAATTGGTCAGTTACAGATTCCCTCTTAGGATTTTTTTAAATCTTTTTTTTTCAAGGTCACGAAAGATGTTTTGGCATAGGGAAAAAAATTCATAAAAAGAAATCTGTGGCTGACCAATTGCTGAAACTAGCTGATTTATGAATAGATCTTAAGGCCTTCCAGGTAATATCATTTTTTTTTTTGCAAATTTCCCATAAATGAGATGCTTAAAAACGCTATGACATTGAAAATTTTTAAAAAATAATATAAGAAATTTATAGTTAACCAATTTCTTAAACTATCTGAAAGTTTATATAGATCTAGAGATTTTTCAGATGGTACATAGTTAACCTACAGAGTTTGTTAATAGCTTATTTTTGAGATAATTAATTTGTCTTAATATTTTTTCTTCATGATTTTATTGTAAAAGGTAATTTCATCGAGTTGTTGAACAAAAACCAAAACACTTTCTTTATGAAGATTGTGGCCTTCCCTGTACTTCGGGCACCCCAAAAAAGGAGGAGTTTTAGCCAAACTTAAATCGTACAAAAACTTTAGCCCATAGATTAACAAAATTTTAGTAAATTTGTTGACAAAATTTACTTCACCGTGAAGTTCTTGCATGATTTTCTCAAAATATTTTGCTTGTATCAAAAAAAGTATGTTAATCTTTTTTATGTACAATGACATAAGCTACAATTTGTACTTATAGTTTTCGAGAATTTAAGAAAAAACTAAATTTCACCACCTTTAACCCCCATAAATTTACGGAACTTTTCAAGAAATGTTTAAGACGTCAAAACAGAGATCTTTATAAAAATTCAGCTTTGTCGGAATTTTTTCGTAGATTTTCCATTTTTTTGTTTTATTTTCCTGGGCTACTAAAAGTTCAAATAAATCGTCTATTCTTTTTTTTCGCTTCTCTCATAGCTATTCATTATCATTTTGAACAAATTCACTCTTAATGACACGAAGAAGACCATATTATTTTGTCCAATTATTCGTGTGTGTTGAACAAAGATAGCTAAAAAACAATTTCCTAGAGAAAAAAAGGAATGCGAAACAATTAAAATAAGACGTGAACGATGGTCTTATTATTTTTTGATGAACATTTGTGCAGAGAGAAAATTTTTGTGGATTGTGATTGTGGATGACCATGCGTTTGTGTATTGACGAATGACAATGGAAATGCATACAGAAATATATGTTGCACGATTTGCAAACGTTGTTCAGGAGTAAGTCTATTCAAACCTAACTAAGTATAAATCAAGTGACAGCTGTCAAAAAGACCAACCCCAAAAAAGTATTGCCAGATTGAAAACCACACGTTTAAATTAAAAACATATAAAAATTATAAAATAAACTCAGGCACAAAAACAATATTTTATTTTGTTGTGTTTTGTTATCAACAATTCAAAGAATTTTGCCGTCTGACATTGAGTGAAGTTGAATAATACTTATATAATCCATTTGGTCCGAATATTTTAAAAAATGATATAAAACTGATATAAGCCATACTACCATTATAAGTAAGCCTGATGAGCGTAAGTAAAACTTTGCTATCTTGTTGTTTAAAATCGATCCTTTTCGAATGCAAACTTAAAGATCAGGTACAATTTTTTTGTTTCTATCGCGAAAAAATTTATCAGAAAATATGATTTTCAAACGGCTCATTTTTGTCTACGTGCAATTTTTTTCATTTAATGTCCATCACTATTTTGTCTTGTTGACTCTCAACAGCTACATTGAAAACATGATCTGTGTCCACTTGTGAACATGCAGGTAACTCTCAAAAAACTTAAATATTGTGAAAGAAAAATCAACAGTCCGAGAGCTACTCTCAATCACAAGGCCGTGTCCAAGTTCACTTACACGATTTTACAAGTTTGCTCTCGAAGTAGCTCTCGATAAAATAGACACGCCCCTCAGAGATGCGACAAATCACGGAACTCAAAGAGGTTAAGGAAACAATTATTGTGTAGATGTCGTGCAATACGAGTAAGAAAATTGTTGACTAAAGACAAAGACTGTCAGGCCAAAGGTCTGGGTTCGATTCCCGACCACTGCCACCTAAAAACAGAAATGTTTTTTTTTTCGAGGTACTGCCTCTTGCGAGGGACTGACAAATCCTCCAAGAGTAAAACTTGTCATGAATAAGTGCTACTCATCTAGACGTTCAGAATTGGCAAAAAATTGTAGGCCCCCTCCATTCCGGCCAAGTCACTAGGCCCTGGTTCTCCATGAGCTGTTGTGCCACAAATTTTTTTTTTTCATTTGTTAAAGACAAAGCATAAAGTCATCTGTTTCCTACTCATATATTAATTAATAGTAAAAACAATTTAAAAAAAACCACTAAACCATTAAAAATATCTTTAATAACATTTCCAAATGATTTCAAAGAAAACATTGAGTATTCCAATTTTAAGTCTTAAACTGCAGCATTTTCAAAACCTTTTTCAAAAACAAAATTTATCCAATCGCTTTTTTTTTTCAGAGATCCTCAAGTACTCGTTATATTTTGAAAATTTTATACAATGTTATTCTAGATTAAAAGAAAAGGATATACTGCTCAATTTTTTTCTTTTTTTCTGCTGGAGCCTCAACGACCAAATTGCTTTATTGTACTATGAAGTTTGTTGTTGTTCCTTTATTTCAAACAGTATAAAATATTTTCGTCCTTTAGTCTCATATTCACAAATCTTTAACTTATAGCATAATTTGAAAAATAAGTAGGTTTCTACATACATTTTTTGTATAAATTAGTTTGTTTGTGAGAAAAATTTTAATCTCCTTTTTTCATTTCTTGCTAGAGTAGCAAATTCTACTGTTTCTTACATTTCAGTTTTACGCAATTTTGTTCTTTTTGTTCTTCGAGAATCTTAGATTTCCATGAACTGTTTCTTACATACCCATTTACACTTCAAAAGTATTTTTTTCCCGGTAATACTTGATGAATTGTGATGTAGCCTAATCTAGAATCTTACGAACTTCTCAAAAAGAAGTTTATTAAATGCGATTGGTGTCTTCCCAGAATTCTCATCAGAGTTGACCCGGGTAATAGTTTTCTGGTTCGTTGTATATTTCCTAAAACACAAATTTTAATTTATATTGACGACTTCTCTTACAAAAACTTATGAAATAATAGCTCCAGGATCTAAGAAACTCATTTAAAAAATTCAACAAAACACGAAAATGTCAGGGAATAATAATTGTCATAAAGGCCAATTAGTTTCAGTTGGTCTGATAAAGCCTGTTTTTTTTTTTGTGGAATAAAAAATATATGAGTAGGTTTACTAATTAAAAAGTTAAATAAAGGCACTAAAAGGTCAACTTTAGTTTTATTAATTGCATACAATATTATTTTAAGAATTTTTACTTTTTTGTATCCAAAGTTATTAGAGAATGTGAGCATTTTACTGGCTTAATGTAAACTAAACTGCTGATGCAAAATTTCCCATTACAGATTCATAAATTAAACATATTGACCATTACTGACCATTTTCTGGACCTTTCAAATTATACAGTTGAATACTTAATTAATTAATACAAAAATATGAAGGCTCTATATCATTGCTCTCACCGAACAGGAATACAGAAAAAGGACACCGAATTAAAATACACAACACTGTTGATTCTCACTCTTTGCCTTCAAGCTTAAAACCGACTACTGAAAAGTTTTTAAATGTCAGGGTGTTAACATAAGTATTTTACATATATTGGCCATATTCACTCTAAAAAACGATAAGAAACTATGAAATCGGGAATGTAATGGTTGTTGTTTCTGTTTATTATATATTTACTTATAGAGTCATTGCAAAAAGAGTTGACCTTGCAACGATTTTAGAAAATTATTTGATTCTTCAAATAAATGAGGGAAAAATAATAAGTTAAAGTCTTATAAATTCTTTTCGTAAAAATTTCTAATAATTCATAACAGAGCAGCGGTGTATCTTTTTTCTGAGAAAACTGCCGTAAACGACATTACGTACTTATGGGTGGTCCTTACTCTGTTTTTTTTTTTTTAAGTCACTCAAATGGCTTTTTTTTATCTTAGCTGTTTTACGGCCACATTTGCACATTATGCACTGGTTTGTTATTCGAATGTTTAGACTGAAAAGACAAGGCAGGACCAAAAACTAATGCAAATAAGTGCTAGAGAACGAATGGTTTCCACAAAGTCGGAATTGGTTTCTGAGGTTCGAAGCTCTCTTATATTCAAACACGATAGTGCTGCTTTATAAGGTTAATAGTGTTGTGGCATTTATAACTTAAAACAAAATTAAAGTATTGGACTGGCATGAGAAATTTTGCAGATATGAGTCCTAAAAAGAGCGCTTGGGAGCTTCTTAGGCTACAGTTACTGTGGATGCGTATTCTGACAAACAATCGTTCTTACGAAAAATTGTTCTGACATATTTGTCAAAATTGTTCTTCAGCATTGTGGGTCTCAATTATTCGTCAGAACTGTTTCTCAGAACGATGCAAAAAAAATCAAACTGATTTGAATTTAATTGAATCAATTTGATTCTAACAAAATGCTTGCACTGTAACTAGTTTCATAAGACTTTAAAGTTTTGTTTGTTTGACGAAAAAGTTAGAACAATTATTGTTAGTTAGAATACGCATGAACTGTTACCACAAACTTCTGATGAACAGTTCTAATAAATCTTTCAGAGCGATTGGTACGCATCCAGTGTACTACTATCTACTTCTGACAAACAGTTTTGACAAATACGTGAGAACGATTGTTCGTTAAAATACGCGTCCACTGTTATCATAGCTTTAAGAAAAACTTACGGAAAACCGTCTAACAACCAAAATTAAGCTGGTGCAGAAGCTTGATCCTAAATGACAGTATAATAACATACTCAGAAATGTCATTTAATCATGTATCAAAGAAAAAAGGTTCTTGCAGCAAATTAGCAACATGCGAAATATTTAAAAAAGGTGGTTGCCCAAACCTACTTATTCTTTTGTATGGAAATTTTGTTAACTTTATGTTTAAAACCAAATAAGCTTTTTCAATCTAACTATTGATGCAATTGTGTTAGAAAGTATTGATATCAAATTTCAGAGCTACCGCTTTTTTTTCATGAGTCCATAATAATTTATTCTTATTTAATAAACTGAAGGCGTAGAAATAAAAAATAACTACTCTGTGTGAATAAAGAAAGAACTTATGTAATTAAAATGTCACTTTAAGTTTTTATAACCAATCATTATGTCTTATAAGAAAAAAATTATAGTACTTCTACACGTGCTCAGAAGTGGCAATATTTCGGTGTTTTTCTTTTATGAACATTGGAATTGTCTTTTATTGTGTCCAAACGGTCACTAGATTAACATCTTATTTGCATGGTTATCCAACCATTTTTGTTAAGAAACCTCTAACTATGTTATTATTTAGTGCCAAAATGACACAAGTAGTGACTTTTTTAAAAAAAAAATTTTTCATTATTTGTACCTATTTTGACTAAATATTCAGAGCACCATTATTCGGAGAATCTTATGGATTATTTGAATAGATGTGGCTTGGTTTGTGGCACAAATTTGATAGTCGTTTGGTGTAAATTTAACATAGGGGTGAAAACCCACCGAATCAGTCAAAACGTTTTTGATTCGTAAGAAAACTTGTAAAAATATTTGCTTTGTTGCACCTATTGAATGCGCCTTGGGCTTGGCTCCTTAAGCAAAATGAATTGTTTGTTTTATAATTCAGAATACAATTATTTGATCGATTTGGTAGTTGGTAGCCTTCAACTTACAATATTATCCCTAAAAAAAATTTTGCTGGAGTAATAGGATGTAACCAAGTAATATCCTACATCCAACACATTTCACGATGCCACTACTGTAAAGCTAATGGCTAGAACGAAAGAGTACTTATTGTTTATTTTTCATTATGTTCCGACGTTATGATAAACATGAGCCTCAGGTTCTGCGAAACAATCTCAAGGGTTCTTCAAATTTCCTTAAGTCAAATGATTTTCTTAATTAGTTTGCTTCAAAAAAAAACTTTAAATTGATTTTTGGTAAAAATTTTTAGTTCTTTTTTGTATTAATGAAAAATATTACGAAAGTTAAAATTTATATACACCTCTTATTCTTGAGGAGCCTCAAAAGACTATAAATTTTGTGAAAATATGTCCTCTACAATAAATTTTTCAAGGTAGGTATTAATATTCTTCAATCCAATGGCTGTTCGGAGAAAAGCTTAATCCAGGTTATTTGAAATTCATGATGAGCTCAAAGTTTTTTTTAACTTGAGAAAAATATATCTTCATTATATGACAAGTGAAATAAATTTTAAAACTAGCTAAACTTGCAGAAATCTTTAGAAAATTCAACAAAATGCTACATATTTGAAGGGAAAATTAACAACAGTATTTTTTTAGGAGAGATAAACTGACAGCTTTGCTTCTGCACACAGAAGGACAATGTTGAATGTTTTTCAGTTTTAGATTAATCTTTGCAAGGAAACATGCTGGATCTCAGAGCTTATATTCACAAAGATCTTGGCAAAATTACTTTTCAAGTACTAATGTTTACATACAAAATGCATTCATAATGAAAACTAAGCCTTGATAAAAATCAACATAGTAAAAAAAGCATTTCCGATATACGAGTATCTGCTGAATTCTCTTTCCTTAAAATATGTTTCTTGTTCTCTTAAATTGATAAAGATCGAGATTCGCCATTCCTCAATCTTCTAATGCAGCTTTCGGGCATAGAACTAACGAATATTTCTAAAACAATTTATCAATCAAGCAATGAAATTGTTTCATTCTTAGCACTGGCTTTGATGGAATATCTCAAATTAGAAACAAACAAATTTCGAAATGTTTTATCTAAAATTTTTGGCTATTGTTTCAAAATATATTTTGACCATGTTAGCAAAGCTTAAAAAGTTTGGGAACCACTCACCTTTGAGTATATAGTGACTTTGAAATCTGTGGTAGGCATACATTGTACCTATGTAGGTTTTTGTACCCAGAATCAGCAGGAGTGGTGTTCAGAAATAACTGGAGTTTGTTAAAAAATCTGAATTATGCCCTCAAACGGAAATATGTTGTCCATCATTCGGTTTTACAAAATTTTGTTTCTTTAAAATTTTAGTTCAACATAATGAATTCGCCTAAAAAAAATTATTTAAAATAAGTATTGAAAAAATGGCTTACAAGGCTATTAATTAATATTTACAATAGTTATTATATGGAAGCTTATTTCAAATCAATGTGTGAAAAATAAAATGCCACCAATTGGTTATACGTATTTGCTCTTATCTTCAAGAGGCACTGAATGTTAAAGATTTTACAAACTTATATATAAAAAAAATGATGAAATATATAAAATTGCTTGCAGAAGCTTCCCGAAAAATTCAAATCATTGTGTGTACCAAAGTGTTCAAAAAAGTATTTCTTGGTTTTTTTTAACAATTTTCAATTTATGTTTTGAAAACCAATATTTCGATAACGACACTGGCTGATGTTTTTTTTTTAAACTCGGTTACTTGACGGGTCTTAACTTTTTCAAGAACATTTAAAAAAATATGTAATGTATGTAAAAAAAAATCTGAAAAAATCACAAGGGGTAAACAGTGTGACATTTAAAAAAAAAAATAACAGTGGAATTTTCTTGTATTTAATTTTAAACTGCCCAATAAGCAAAAGAGAGGCTTTAGTTTTATGTAATTGTTTGTTATTAACTTAACAATAATTAAAGTATATTTACTTAGTTATTTGCTTATATCATGTAACTGTTTGCCCTACACTGTCTTAACTATTATAAAAGTTTAAATATCTAAAATATTGCTCAAAAGGATAAAAGGCTAATAATTTAAAAATAAAAGTATCGCACTGTTCGCACCATTACCCTACAAAAAAAATAAAATTTAGTAAGTTTATACTTGCTCTTCTGTTCAAGTTGCTTGGAATTAAGAACTTTTTAAATATGAAAGTAATAATATAAAAAAAATTTTAAAAATATAAAAATGACATTTAAATCATTCTTTTAATTGCATAAACAGCCAGTTGAAAAACAAAGAGCTCAAAAACAAGTATGTCATTTGATTACTTGAACAAATATAAATATATGCAAAAAAAAATGTATTGTTGGAGCGGTTTTCTTTAAATTATTTTTTTATATATAAAATTCTAATAACATTCTTAAAAAATAGTTTTGGTATGCCAATTTTGAGTATGTATTAAAATAAATTTTTTGACCTAGTTAAAAAAAAAATTCATTAAATCGTTTTGGAAATATTGAATTTTCAAAAAAGAAAAATTAATAATTTCTTAAAAATCCACAATTTTTTTTTTAATTATTATTATTAACATTTTAAATAAGCTTTTGCATACAAATTTTAACTGAAATCGTATAAGCCGTTGTACCGTTATTTTCAGAGCTAAAATTAAAAACCAATTTCTCCTCTGAAAAGTTTCACAAAAAAACCTTATGTTCAAAATTTGAAGAAAATTGCTTCGATGGCTTAGGCTGTAGGTCAAGGTTCAGACAGACACACAGGCAGGCAGACATCATTGTAATGTTTGATTGTTATCTAGATTTTTTTTTTGCACGAATCCAAAACTTGCCCTATAGTACCTACATAAATCGCAAGTATAATAGATGGTAACGGAGAAGACACATACTATTTAGAGATTTCTGGCCTTTGCCTTAAAGTTCTAAGCACTGCACGATCCTTCAAGATATGAAGTTGATTTTTTTCACGCTTTCATAAAGCCAACATTTACCAAAAACCATCCTTGATTTAATACCAAGTTTCAATTTACTATCAGAAAAAAACATGAAAGATGGTTGGACGAAAATCTTTAAAGTTGGCACGCAGATCAAGTACCATAAGGAGTATAACAAAAATTATTTTCAATAATTTTGTATAACATTTACTCCATTTAAAATAAGATTTAATAAGTGGTTTTTGTGTATTTCTTGCTATTTTTAACTGAGCCACCGTTGTTAAAAAGAAATTGTTCGTACACTATCTATAGTTTTGAGTATATGTGCCAAGTTTAAACATTTTCCATCAACGGTTACACTTTTACCGACACTTTGAGTAAAAGCCCGTGAAACCTCCATAAATAACTATTTTGTATGACAAATTTCAGGTGCTAGCGTGTTAACGTTAACCGACTTGAATTAAATTTTACACACAAAATATATTAAGGCCCATTTGCTGATTCGGAACATAAATCCTATGCATAGCTAAGTTCCACATAAATTCTATGTGATACCATAATTTATGTAAGTTGCTCCAAAAAATTTATGTTCAACATAATAAGTCATCACTTTTGAATTTTGACTAACTTCAAGTCGGTTTGCGAGAATGTCAAATATTGTGAATTTTAGGGGGCTTAATTTTAAAACGGTCTTGAAATAGTAAACAAAAACCGATAGCGAAACTTGAAAAGATAAAGAAAATGCTCGGATAAAATAAATTAACAGCCAGTCGGAATCATGCGCTATATGCAATGCTATGGGTGTAGCAATGCGTTAAAGGGATTCTAAAATAAAATAAAGTTTATCCGAATTTGAAAACTCCAGCCCAAACAGCCGATGACATACTTTTTTGAAGATAAAACCTCACCTTATATTGGAAAACACAAACATTGGCCACAGAGCCTTCGTTCTTTGAAACTTACCCACAGTTGAAATAGCAAATAACAAACGGCTTTTTTGGTTCTCAAAAATTACCGAAGGGTCTTTAATGGTGTTGTTCAGATAAGCAAGAAACGAGATTTGTATTTGTAATAGTTTTGAAAATGAATAAAATAAAACTAGTTTCCATTTTCTATTTCTTTTGATTTATTAAGATGAATTGGTGCATTCTTTGAATTTCTATTTCAAAAATAAAAAAATTACCTGCAGCACATCAAAAAAATGCTTCGGAGCTCATGCCACTTTAAAAGTTTATTCTTTATCTCGATTAGCCCCACCAAAAAACCCAGATCAACCTGAGGGCAAGTTCAAGGCGATCCTAGGTCACAAAAAAAAAACTGAATTTGCCGGCCAGGTTGAGTCCAGGGTTTTGAAGAAACACTTTGGGGTGACCCTTAGGGTGAATTCAGGGCTCAACAAACATATTTATAGATTAGAGAGTTCAAAAATAAATTTGGTAGCTCTGGTAGATAATACTCCATGAACTTCAAGAAAAATACCAATTGCCTCTGCACTTCAAAACGGCAAAATAGTGTGAGGAGTATTCCGAGCAATTTATTTTTTTAAATTTTGTAAAGGTATTGTCTTCATATTTCTTGACAAATGGGTCAAAAACAACAGCAAACAAAAATTAATGTTTAACATAAAAATATCTTAAGTGCCACTTTTTCTTCCACCTAAGTTATATTGAACATAAGGATTTTCATGTTAGGGTTTACGTTTGTTGCAAACCAAAAAGTATCACTTAAGGGTTTATGTGGAACATAAGTATTAATGTTCGATATCCGCAAATGGGCGTTAATAACCTTAATCCATTTTAAGTATAGGGATAAAAGAAACTGAAACTTTTAAACAAAATTGCATATTAGTAGTAAATATTTGGGAGAGAAAAGTGCAGTACTGTCTTCTCCGTAACCCTGTCTTAGTCAGTTGGACATGAAAATCCACGATAACACTATTTCTAGTCTAGCTTTGTATGGCGAAAAATATTACAAATACTAATATATTTCACCATTTATACCAACTTTTGTCATTTTTCAGTAGGAGAAGACATGAAATATTCAGTAATTTCGATACGTATGTATATCTATTTCTACATCATTTCTACCAAGAAAAAAAGTCTTGGAATTAAGTAGTATATACTGAAAGTACTTTTTATAAATGTCACAGCACATCGCGATATGCATCACAATTTAAAGAGAACTGAAACCAGCAAAAAATACCGAAAAATTACCGTTTACCGTCAGATAACTCGTGAGTTTTTTTGATCTCTTCCCTATTTTACAACAACAATTTTTTTTCATTGACTCCTATACATATTCTTAATATTGTTCTACCTAAATATATTTTTTCCCTAATTCCGAATTGAGTTGCTTGGTTTAGATTTTTATTGAAATGGCCGAATTCTCTTATAGTTTGTGTTTTTCAACTTCATATTCGATAGCTTTGGAAGTTATTGCCATAAAAAGAAAACTCAACCGCATTTACCCTATTCATATAAAACATCATTCAAATAAATTGTACATAAAGGTTTGCGTTGAATTGGAATTACGATGTATATCGATATCACAGAGGGTTTCCGACATTTTTAATTTTATGATTTTTAAGGGTTAAAATAAACTTTCTCATAAAATATTTCTTTTTGTGTTTAAAACGGTTAAATAAAAAAAAGCAATATTCGTAATTTTTTTGTTCTTCAAAATTTCGAGGATTTTAAATATTACTTATAAGCTATCAAATATTTAAATTTAAGAAGAGCATGATTTTATGACGAAATAAATTATAATTTCGAGTTCTTTTTGCACAAAGCCTTATGTCAAGGTATGCGGCTTACTCACTCACTTGAAAGTGAGGCTATATGGATAACACCTTAAGTGCAAAAGGCCATCCAAGTACTCAAGCATTCTTATTTTTTAATTTAATTTATTTCTTACACATTAAGTAAAAATGCTTACAAATAAATATTTAACTTAATTTAAACTCGATTGAATTCCAGAGTTGTATGAATTCATATTTTTTTTTTTTTTTTTTTTTTTTTAATTTAAAGCTGGTAACTCCTCTACCACTTCTTTTTGTTGTATACATTGATATTTTCATGTAAAGTTTATTTACCCTTAAGTTCACTTAAATTTAATCATGTACTTATCATAAGATCCTCTTAATTTGTAAAGTTTGCAAAATGTGTCCTTCTGGTGCTGCACTTTATCGAGCTAAGATTATTTTTAATCAACGTCAACAGAAGACATCTTTTATCACTGCCTGGTATTTATAGTTTATTGGAATGAATATTTTTTTTTTTTTTTGACAATCATGTCTTAGGTATCAACAGGGCTGGACAAGCTATACGTGCAAGCGGTGCAAATGTGCAGGGCGCTGAGCCCAATGGGCGCCTTGAGCAAGCATTAAAATCCACTTCCTTCAAACCGCTTCCTAACAACTTTTTAGTACCTCACAACAATATTGACCAGATTATTCTGAGTTTAGAGACAGATATAGATTTATATAAAGGGTGTTTTTTTAGACGTCTGGCTTTCAATCTGGCAACACTTTTTTCAAAGTTGGTCTTTTAGACAGCTATCACTTGATTTATGCTCAGATTGGTTTAACATTTCATTGTGAATAGGCTTACTCCTGAGCAACGTTTGCAAATCATGCAAATTTTCTTCCAAAATTTGGTGAGCGTATTAGCTCGCGTAGGGGCCTGTGACATGGCCTTTAAGATCCTGCGATTTAACACCGCTAGTGGGGTTGTGTGAAGTCGCTTGTCTTCGCAGATAAGCCCGAGACGATTGACGCCTTGGAAGAGAATATTCGGCATATTCATCACAAAATCTATACAAAGTGCACGATTTTGGTAGCCTATTCGGGATACCTCATTCGCCTCTTTGAGATACCTCGTTGAAAAATTGCATTGCAAAGTCTGCCCCTTAAGACCTGAGGAAATGACTTCTTCCAGCAATAACTGCAGTTGAGGGGTGATAAAGATGAAACTTGCACAGGGCGCTTATTGAGATTGGGCCGCCTCTGGGTATCAATATAGTTCTTGCTGCAAATTAAGACTGTGCATTTTCACACTTAGAATAAAAATGCTGTTCGAATTCTTTATAAACATATGGATGTTGTCATGATATTAAGTATTCCTCCGTTATATGATACTATAAGCATATCAAACACTAATGGTTTAGTAAAATATTAATAACAATAGTTATAGACCATAAGCGAACGAAAACCAATAATTTCTAAATATTTTTCAACCACACAGAAGCGAATGTCTTTCATTTAACTTTCCCCATCGTTTTGTATGGAGTAAAGATTATGGTAATACATTATGCCATAATGGAAAGGATTTGAGTTTTATCTGAAATCCGCGACAAAACGATGAATTTCTTTTTCTCTCATACAATACTTACGTACTTTATTTATAGTACTCGCGTATATATAATAAACTTTTACAGGACCAACAAAAAAAAAAAATATAAAAAAAAATTCGACCATGGTTTGACACATAAATTTTTTTGTGTTCAGCCATTTTTCCTATTTTATTAGACAGACGGAAAGACATCATCATCATCATCCTTGTTGAAGGGTAAAATTAAACACAAAAGAACACACTCCTTTGCTACTCGTTTGCTCTTTCCCATTCCCAAGTGTGACCTAAATCATGTAATGTCAGGCAGTTGTAAATTTAACTTTTATTGACTAATTTCAATATACCGAACAGCAATAAAGTGCAATTTCATTTTGACATTATCCCCAAGGTATTATATTTATATACATAATGTTCATATTAAGAAAAAGAGAAACGAAAGGATCTGAACAAAACATGAGTCCTTCCAAATAATAATATCTATATGTATATGTATATGTATTTGTATATATACTTACCTACCTCTATCTCTAATATAATGGTCAATATGTATACAAATTTTAAATGGATTAAGTCCTGTTGTTGTGAAATATTGACGATAGTTAAATTCATAATAAATGTTTGAGCTCTTTCAAGGCTTTTGCTTGTTAGGGAAAATTTATTGAATAATAAATTTTCTATAAATAAGAAGAATTTTAATTTAAACTTTGGAATTCTATTATATTTACTGACGTAAGACTTAATAATAAAAAATTATAGGCTTCATCCTATTGTCATTAAATTTAATTTTTCAGGAATTAATGTGAATAAACATTTTGCCTCATTTCTGTATTATGATTACGAGTTAACTGCAAATGAGTTTTTCATCGACATTACCAATATAGCAGATGGAAAATACTTTGAATTTTCAGAATAACAACAAAAATTAATAGTGCAGGCTGCCGAATATTAAATTCAGGTAGGGTTATTTTTGGATTTTTCATATGGCCGACTAGGCCAAGGCCTATGGGGCATCACTATAGAAAGGGGACCAACAAACAGCACATAAGTAAAATATCGTTACGAAAAAAATGCATCAATTTGATTTTCCCAGCCCGTATATTTCCCCAAGAATGGATTTTGTTTGTAAAATAGTTTTGCTAAAAAAAATATTTTCTTAATCTTATTGTTACAAATACTTTTGACACTTTAGAAAACTCGTTTCAAAACAAAACAATAATCAAATATTAAGTTTGATCGTGTACTTTATTTGCTTAATCTTGCAGTCTGTCAAATATTGACAGTTCTCTCTCTCAGTGAGAAGTAAACCCGTACAAAATTACACGTTCCAACTCTTCAAACTGTGGCAATTTTCAACCTAATTTCGTGCAAATTTGGTTGATATTATCTCATTTCGAAATGTGAATTTGTGTGGGAAATGAGATGATTTCGTATAGAATTCGGAAATTTTAAAAGAAATTACCTCATTTGGTCTGATGTCTGATGAAAACGTAGTATTACAATCAAAACTTCTTTATTATTATTTATTTCTCTCTCAATTATATTTTAATATGAGTTTTTTTAAACACACAAAATTCACAATTTAGTCACATTGTCTTCTTTGAAAAAAAATTTCACATAAGAAAAAATAACTCTTGCATGAAAAAAATTTAAAAAAATATTTGTTTTTCGGTTGCTGTTCTCTTCTAAACTGATAGAACACAAAACTGACAATTTCTGGCCAAACAAATTTCTTGCAATCAAAATTGAAGAAATGCCTCAAGACGCCAAACGTAATATACGTTTGGCAACTTTTTTATTTTGTCATAAATAAAGTATGTTCTCGAAAAGTGGCATCACTAACATTTTATGGCATCAGCTTAACACCTATCTTTTAAGATACCGTTATTTTTCAAACAAACATTTTGTTTAAGTTAAAAATATTCAAAATTAAACAAAATGGGGAATTCGCCAGTGATGTATACAGCTTCACTTCTTGGGGGAAAAAATGGGCATACCAGAAAAAAATTACGCAAATCAGTATTAGTTAAAAGATTTTTCTTTTTCGATTATAGACTTTTCTTGAAATTAAGCTCTGCTGGTCCCACAAATATTACGAATGTTTTTTTTTAGACTTTAAGGATTTCGGGGTCGAAATTTTGGCAAGGTCAAAATAAATTTTTCTATTTTTTTCTTTCAAAATTTTTATTTTCTAAATTCTGTTTAAATACTTCTAACAGTAATAGGAAGAAGGTTCGGAAGGTGTAAAGAGGTCATCCTTGTTTCTTCCTTTTTCAATTACCAGCGCCTCGTCTTAAAATCAAAATACGAAACAATCTTATTTTTTTGTACCGAGTTGAATAATCTCTTTTTTATTTTCTTTTATAAATACCCATGAGTTATATGAGAAAAAAAAAACAGAATAAACAGAATTCTATTGTTAACAATTTTAAATTATAAAATTTTGAAATATCGAATTTTTAAAAGCAGAATTTCAGCAGAAAAAAACAGATTTCTTAAGGACATATTCCTTGAAAAAAAAAAACAAATTTTGAAACCTGAGTTTTGAAACCAGATTTTTGTCCACTCCCGATTTTAAATATAAAATTAAGGTTATCCCTCGTGTGCACTAAAAATATTTTCTATGAATTTTTTTATGCACGCATTTAAAAGAGTTAGTATGTAGGTTTTGAAAAAGGTATATGCATTCTGAAAATTATACATATCTCTCACATTTTTCGAAGACAGTTATTATCGACAATTGGCATTACTTTTTTTCTCAATGGTTTCTAAGTGTGCACAAAGTAAATATTTTTTGAAAAGGGACCAGATTCTTCCGTGAAATGTTTAAAATTAGTTAAAAACATAAATGAAACTCATTGATTTTTGAATAATTTAAAAAATCAATATTATTGATGTTTTTATTTTGTTTATATAATTGTTTGGATCTATTTTAGAAAAAAACTCATGCAATCATTTTGTTTTCTGATGAATTAAAAAAAAAGAAGTTTTCTTCATGATAATGAATCATGATTTTGAAAACCGGGTACCAATGAATTCATATTTTTTTTTTTTTTTGAATAAAATTAATTCATTGATTGATAATCTTTGAGATCCACAAAGAATGGACTAACAAAATGTTTGAGACCAAAAAATATTTATTCCAAGACAAGTCCGAAATCCTATGGTCAATTCAGATTCAACCTAGAATCAATAATGACCCCTTGACCCCCCCCCCTTTTTATGTCGTTGGAAGGTCCTGCCTTTCGACATCAAAACAAATATACCTATGTCCCCGAAATCTGACAACACTGATTTTTTTTTTATCGAAGGCACACAATCAACACCTATTTCTTGACAATTGGAAGCGTTTATGATGCTCTTTTTGTCATATGCAAAATATTTAAAATTAACAAAAAAGTGCAGGTTTCACCCGTTGACATAAAAAAAGTTTTGTTTTGAAAAGTGGCTACACTGAAATTTTTCCCGAAAGTGCCTCATCAGCTTAAACCTATGAATACATGAATTTTGGCCGGAAATTTTCCAAGTAATTTACTTTTTTAATTTAACCTTTTTCCACAGATTGGGTGGCATTTTTGAAAATGACGTCCAAGCGACAGAATTAAAAAAACTGACTCCAGAGCTATAAATTGTATACTAATTTGTATGGAATGAAAGACAATCATAAGAAAAAGTTCCCCGTCATGCTTAATAACTTGGGTGGTTTTTCATTCCATCTTCACAGATTATTTCGTAACTGATTCTTAAACCAAAATATTAAAACTCTTTGCGCCTTAATTTTCCTTTAATGTTAAAATTCTTTATGTTCACTATAGACTTTAAGTTATTTTGGACCGCAAATGATTTATGGTAAGTACCTTAGCCATATTATTGTTTTTATTGTTTGTCATTGAAATTGAATTCAAGAACTCATACAGAATATTTGTTTATTTCGAAAATGTAGTAAATTGATTTTAATTTTTGTGACATTTAAAAGCAATACATAAAATTTGAAAAATGTTCTTATACGGTACAAATGTACATACATATTAGACTATTTTAAAAATAAATTTTGCTTTAGATTTTCTTGCAAATTAGCTCAAAAGTTTCAGTTAAGCGAAAAAAAAACGTTTCTAAAAATTTGAGCTCTTAAAATTAATGAAAATTTCGGTGAGGACCAGTTTTCCTTTCAAATGGTTCCCAACACTTTATGGTACTACTTTACTTTAATGAATACAACTTATTACAGCTTCAAAATGGATTTTAAACTGGTCAGAAATGTTTTTGAAACTGAAACTAAAATATACTTTTTTAAAGGTTTTTGGTGTGCTGAACTGGAATTTGAGTTCAGAAATATTTTTCTATGTCACGTTTTTGAGATTTTGCCATTTAAAAATTGAAAAAATATAAGCTTTCCGCTGTATCTGAAAAAAATTAAATTTCTTCTTTTTAATTCTGTTTGAATATTTCCAATATCTTTTTTCTTCTCCGAGAAATCTTCTTCCAATATCTTTTTTCTTCTTCGACAAATCTTGTTAGCTACAGAAATTTAGTTAGCCCGAAAATTTACTATGATATTATATACTTCAACTTAAGATTTCTCGGAGAAGAAAAAAGATATTGGAAGAAGATTTCTCGGAGAAGAAAAAAGATTTTAAAAAGAATCAAACAGAATTAAAAAGAAAACATTTGATTCTTTCAGAGAACAAATTAGCTCACGTTTAAACCATTACATCGGAAACATAAAAAAAAACTTTCTTTCAATTTTCCATACGGCCATATCTTACAAATTTGACGTAATAGAATATCTCAGAACTCCGATTCGGGTTCAGCACAATAAAAACTTTTGGAAAAATATATTTTAGTTTACTGTTTCAAAAATTTTCTATCCATTTCAAAGCAACTAATGATTGTAATTGTTGCGAAACTTGGCAGCACTTCTTAAAAATAAGATACAAAATAAACCACAACAAATTTTTCCAACCATATTTTACAAAATGGCTGCCTTATTTCCGACTTTCAATTTTTCGGTAGAAACGTCAGAAGACAGCACATCGAGAGCAGCTCAGCAATTTGAAGATATAACGGGTGATTTTTTAGCTGGTTTGGTTTTGGCAACACTGGTTTTGACAGCTGACGTGTGTTTAGTACCTTGTGTCACTGTCAAACAGCTTCAGTTTGGTTTGCAATTTAACCATGGATCGTCTTACAAATGAACAACGCTTGCAAATTATTGAATTTTACTATCAAAATTCGTGCTCGGTTCGAAATCGAAAAATCGAAAAATTGTGTTCAGCGATGAGGCTCATTTTTGGTTGAATGGGTACGTAAATAAGCATAATTGCCGCATTTGGAGTAAAGATCAGCCAGAAGCATTGCAACAGCTACCAATGCATCCCGAAAAAGCCACTGTTTGGTGCGGTTTATGGGCCGGCGGCATTATTGGGCCATATTTCTTCAAAGATGATGCGAATCGCAGCGTTACTGTCAATGGTGAACGCTACCGAGCGATGATAACAAATTTTTTTTTTGCCCGAAATGGAAGTTCTTGACTTGCATGATATGTGGTTTCAACAAGACGGTGCCACATGCCACACAGCACGCGAAACAATGGCGCAATTGCGAGGCGAGTTTGGTGAACAGTTAATTTTACGTTTCGGGCCGGTCAATTGGCCGCCTAGATCGTGCGATTTGACACCATTAGATTATTTTTTGTGGGGGTATGTCAAGGCTAATGTCTATAGGGACAAGCCCGCTTCGATTGACGCACTGGAAGCCAACATCCATGCATTCATTCGTGAGATACCGGCCGATATGTGTGAAAGAGTATGCCAAAATTGGACTCAGCGGATGGGCTACCTGAGACGCAGCCGCGGTCAACATTTGCATGAAATTATCTTTAAACATTAAATTGCAAGGTTCAAACTATCGATTCAAATAAATATTTCATTAATTTTTTCGAATTTTTTGTGTTTTTTTTTTTTTAAGTTCTAAACCTCTTAAAAAATCACCCGTTATATAAATCGAGATAATTTACAGAAATCAGTAAACGAAAATTTAGTCCGTGACTTTTTGAATTTCTGACCTCTTTACTGAAACAGCAACACTGCTCCTGTCAACAGGCATCTGTCAGTTGACTCCTGTCAAAATTTAAACTTGCTGCGTCAGTTAGTTTGTGTTTGACAGCTATTTTTATCAGACTACTCACTGATTTGAGGAGAAAATGGAAAAAAGTGAATTTCGTGTGCTTATTAAGCATTATTTCTTGCGAAAAAAAACCATTACCGAGACCAAGGCTAGGCTTGATAAATACTATGGGGACTCTGCACCATCGATTTCAATGGTAAAAAAGTGCTTTACTGAATTTCGTTGTGGCCGTACAAGTACTGAAGATGCCGAACGTCCTGGACGCCCAGTTGAGGTCTCTACACCCGAAACAATCGAAAAAATGCACGATATGGTGTTGGCCGACCGAAGACTGAAAGTGCGAGAGATTGTGGAAGCCGTAGGGATCTCGCATGGCTCAGTGGTTTCAATTTTGAATGATCACTTGGGCATGAGAAAGCTTTCCGCAAGATGGGTGCCGCGTTTGCTCACAGTCGACCACAAACGCAATCGTGTAACAACTTCACAGGAAGGTTTGGCGTTGCTTAATCGCAATATGGAGGAGTTTTTGCGCCGTTTTGTAACCGTGGACGAAACATGGATCCATCACAACACACCAGAGACCAAACAACAGTCAAAACAGTGGGTTTCTAAGGGTGAATCGGGTCCAAAGAAGGCCAAGGTGGGTTTGTCAGCCAATAAAGTTATGGCGACTGTTTTTTGGGATACACGCAGGATAATCCACATTGACTACCTTCAAAAGGGAAGAACAATCAATGGGGAATATTATGCCAACCTATTGGACCGATTCAATGACGATTTGTAAAAAAACCGACCTCATTTGGCCAAGAAAAAAGTTCTTTTCCACCAAGACAATGCAAGGGTGCACACATGTGCAGTTGCCATGGCAAAAATCCATGAATTGGGCTATGAATTGCTCCCTCATCCACCCTATTCTCCAGATTTGACTCCGAGCGACTACTTCTTGTTCCCAAACCTGAAGAAATGGCTTGGTGGAAAAAGATTTGACTCCAATGATGAAGTCATCTCGCAAACAAAGGCCTATTTTGAGGACCTCGACAAATCATTTTTTTTGGAAGGTATAAAAAAATTGGAGAAGCGTTGGACAAAGTGTATAGAGCTCAAGGGAGACTACGTTGAAAAATAAAATTATTTTCTTATCAAAAAATCTGTTTTATGTCTTATTCCAAAAGTCACGGACTTATTGACCCGCCCTCGTATTAGTTACCATAATATCTTCAATTACTAAAAAATGCTTATTTAATATTAAATATATGATAGTTTTATCGAATGAGTTTGTTTAGCTATAACTTTAAAACGTCCGCATTTACAATAAAACATGTTGAAACTTTTTTGTAGAACGTCCAATTTTCTATAAGAAGAACTTATAAGATAATGTTATTTTAAATACTTGTTATTATTATGTTATAAAATTACAAATACAGACAGGTGTTTTCCCCATACAAATCGTATGAAAACCCAAAATCTGCGATGATGTCCAAGCATGAGCTTGAATATCGGGGATTTTGAGATTTTTTTCATAAATTCTGTTGCAAAATAGGATAGCAAAGTTTTATTAAACTTTGTTGCTAAGGGAAGAATAAATAAATTTTAGGTATTTATTTTGATTTTTAAATTTTTTTTTTTTGTTCTAATCAAAATAATATTCTTAAAAGTTTCACAACGAAAGAAAGTGAGTATAGTTCGGATGTTTACAAAAATGTTCATGTTCCTACTCTTTTGTGCAATATCTTAAAAAATTAAGTGATAAATAACTCTTTCAAGTTGCATAGGTACACAATTTGTCTCTCACTTTTTTTTCAATAATCTTGAACTATTTCTTATTCTCATCACAAACTTTGTTTAGAGAAACAATCTTAACTATTAAAACGTATATCTTCACTTGAATATGAACACATAGCGCAATGATTCTTTACTATTATTTTCAATTCCACACCGTGAAATGTGGGTCCACAAATAAAAAAGTAGACGTATTTAACACTGATTATCATTGAATTAAATAAATTTCAAAATGAAAGCTTCAATTCAACAAGCTTTCGAAGGATTTTTCGTGTTCACTCAAGTGGTTTAAAAAGTTTGAATAACTACTTTTACAAAAATTCTAGGAAGAATTTCTTAAAGTCGTTATTTTTTTTTTCTGTTTTATTAATCGTTTATTTGAGCTCAGAAGTGCTGGTTTAGGAAGGAAGGCATAGGCATAAAATTTCTTGGCTTTTTCTTGGAATCGGAATAATTTATTGAAATAATTTTAAACTTTCGAATTGATAAAGAAAAACCTATTAAACTTTTAATATTTTGAATATACTCGTACATATTAAAAAGGTAATTTGGCCACAAAAAAGACTCCAATTAAATCGGCATTTGAAGAACGGAACATCAGATCAAAGCTATAATATATGTAAGAACATACTTATAATAGAGGAGTATACATTTTAAAATTTAAAAAAAAATGCCAGAAGTTAGAAGTTTTTTCATTTATCAAACATTTAACTTTAACTTCTTTAAACTGCCGATTTAATTTCATTTTTATAAACAAAAGTTCTTATAATGTACAAAAATGTTGGCCCAAAATCTTCCATCAAATATCAAATCTTATTGTATATAAATTAAATTTTAAATTCGTATTTAATAAAAATTTTTACTCTTATTTCCTATGATCTTGTAAATAAAATTTTAAATAATATTTTTTCAAAGTTTCTTGCATCTTTTTAATATAATTATTTTATTGTTTATACAAAAAAAAATAATAGTTATTTCTATTTGTTACAAAATAAAAGCATCCTTATAAAGTTATATCTATTTTTTTTTCAAACAATTGTAATATGTTTTTTTTCACACATATTACAGCATTATGTATATATTTTTCTTATATTATAAATAATTAATTTATATTTTTTTTTTTTACACTTACTGTAACCATGTTAAACTGAAAGAAAAAAACATAAATACAAAATTTTTATAATTTAACATTTTTGATTAAATAAAACTAATTTATAAATTTTTTTGTAGTCGTGTCTCGGTAATGCGTGGTCAAGTTATTACACCACAGGGTCTTGGAATTGTTGGCATTCGTGTATCAGTGGATCGTGACTCACGTTTTGGATTTACCCTTACAAGGCAGGGTGGATGGTGAGTAAAGAATCATTTTTTTTATTTAATAATGTATTTTTAATGAAATTCAATTTATGTAGTGACATTTTTGCCATGGGACTTATATGAATAGTTTTGTTTTGAAATATTTTTATTACCCGCTTAAACATTTATTTCAGTAAAGGTGATTTAATTTTAAAAATATTTTTCACAAAACCGAAATTTTCAATCACATCTCGAAACAGCATATTTTGAATTATGAGTATTGAGTCTTGTAGAAAATAGGCGTTTTATGCTGCCCAATGCATAGATGTCGCAGATAGCTACCATGTCTTAAAGCTAGTTTGTTTCTTACTTAAAACACACTTTGTTATAAGATTTTAAGGCTATTCTTCTTCTACTTCGTAATTTGCTCTTGATGATTTTATTTTACATGAATTCCCTTGGCACCTATTCTTTGGAAAATGTTCTTCCACCTAATTGCCCAAATTTGATTAAGTTTAATACTTTGAAAATTTTATTCAATTGAATACTGCATCGTGGAGTACTTTTCTTTACGTTATGCTGAAATTGTTTCTATGTTTTGTTTTATAGAGAAGCCAAGATTTTTAATTAAAGGCAACAAACATCTTTCTTCTACAAAAAAATGAACTTGCACAAGATGATTCTTTTGTAAGAAATTGAATTAATAAAACTTTAAAACGAAAATACCCCATCTTTAATTTTGTTTTTTCTTTTTTTCCAAATAATATAAACTGTTAAAGTTTATGGGGTAGACAGTAAGAATTTTTTTTAATACAATTTCGGGGTTTTGATATTGATAATTTATTTTATAACTAAGTATCGCTACTCGTATGAACGTAGTCATACTTTTCTTAAAATAGCAAATAGTGAAATTTTCATTTGTTATATGTGTGTGTAAAAAATAATAAAAATTAACATAAACAAAACATTTAAACTGAAATAGTTTGTTTACCTCGTTTAAACTTAAATTTACGATTCTCAATTTAGTGAGAGCTTATTGTTAATGTTTTTCTTAACTCAAGGATATTTTCAGAGTTTAAGACAATAGGCTCATCTTCGTCTCCAACCATCCAAAAAAAATCTAGCTTCTTTATTAAGAAAAAAAATCAAACAATTTTGTGGCTTGTCACCAAGTGGAGAAACAGAGATAATGACTCACAGCTCTTCAACAATCTAGTGTGCGTGTTGTTTATTCAAAAAAGCACTTATCTAACGTGCAAAAGATTTTCAAAAGGACAATTTCCTCAGTAAATTAATCGATATGAGGAGTTATTTACATAGGATGCTTCAAAACGCTATAGAATGTTGAAAACTGAAAAGGGTCTTTTTCACACGCATACAAAATAAAAGAAATTATTCAAAACAAAAAAAATAGTTTTTGATTTTCTATCATTAACAAATTTTTAAGTGAATAAAAATCAAATGCACTGGATGTTCTATCAGTTTATATTGATTGATTTGAACAAACAACAACAAATTTGTTCTACCTATTTTACATGTGCCACCTCGATTTTCTAACTTCTTAAGTGGCGGAAGTATGCTCCTACTATTTGAAAAACTATTTGCCGCCAACCGGGAGGGTATCATACCAAGAATTTCAGAAGTCGATATACTATACAGATCGTGCCACCCAATCCCACTGAAGGTTTCCTTGTTTATCAATTGCAATGGCGATTAGCATTTTTTAAAAGCAGAAACAAGCTTGTTATTTAAGCTTACGTACCTACCTTGTCGGTTTTGAAACAAAAATTCAAGACAAATATACAAAACTTTGCATTTTGTTGTTTAACTTTATTATGTAAGGGTCGGCTTATTGCCAAAACCGACGCTCCTCCGACGACCTTCAAGATAAGTTACCCAAAGCTTCTTTAAATTTTAAAGCCATTTCAGTTACAAAATCCACATTAAAAGATTAGCAAGGCTTGGTCAAAAGATGTCTAGATATAAAATATAACATTGAAAAAAGCGTTGTTTTAACTTACCCCATAAAGGATTATTTATTTGTAACATAGGGGGGGGTGTGGTTACAACCAGATTCAAAAATAAATAAGAATCGTAATAAATATGTATGCTTAAAAATTTATATTCATTCATTATGTAAAAAAAAAAAATAGCCAATGAAAATAAAAACTTCATAAAAAATATAATTGATTTAATTTAAAAAAAATTGAAAAGGGAGTTAAAAGAACAATAAAAGTTTATGAATCTCCATCCATGTTGGGAAAAAATAACAAATAGCAGGGCGAGTTCTTACATGTTACAACTTACCTCATACAAATGTCATAATTTGATGAAATCATAAAATTTAGCACAAAGAATATAATTTAAAAAAAAAGTAATTTATCTGGCTTTAAATTCTTACCCCTATTGCTTATAGCCGCGCTCTCCTCTACATTTACGATACAAATGTCGGTAACTCATGTGCAAGTTGTAGATTAGTAGAATTCAGGGTAGACATTATTATCTTAAGTATAATTATGTCCACATTGAAAACTGTTAGAAGAAATTCAAGATGGTCATCCATGTGATCTCGTGCGCTCTATAAAATAACAGTACAAATCAGGAAGGAATGTTGATATGATAGAAAATGATAGAAATGATATTAATAAAAGCTTAAAAGCTTGAAGCGATTTCACTTGCTATTGAACAAGTAACAGATGAATACACAACACAGAACAAATTTTGGCGTTTAACAGTGATCTTCAGTATATAATGGAACTTCACTCAAACGGACCCACAATGTTTACTTTTATGATTCACACACCCTCCGTGGCGGCTAAAGCTTTCAAACCACATAAAATTTATCCAAATTGGTTGAATACTGTTTGCGGAAATGATACCACAAAATTTATTTAAGGCTATTCATTTTATGAATCTAGACATTTTAAACATTAAAATTCGACATTTTGCTCAGATCAAAAAAAGTCATTAAAGCATCATGGCAGACAGAAAATATATTAACTAGTTAGAATGTCAATGTCGACCCGTTAAAATGTCTATTTATATCGAGTTTTTCGTACAACAAGTGTACCGACAAATCTTAAAAATATTTCACGAGCTTTTTCAAGGCAATCGAGTTTTTGTCAAGTCGAGATTTCATCATTTTAACTAACCGGTAAGAATAAAGTGGTATAAAAATCGACTTATAAACTGACATTTTCCAATAAATTACTTTGACAAGAGTACATTTGGGTAAAAAATGTTTGTTTTCGAAAAAAAGTTATTATCACTAGGTGCTTCCCATAGAACATTTTTTTTGGTTGTCTACTCCCATAAACAAACTTATTAAAATCATTGTTCTATTCAGAAACTTCAAAAATAGTATTGTATTTGTAGGTACCTACCAAAACTTTGCAAAAAATACATAATCTTAACAGTTTTTAGAATATTAAAAAAAAATAATTCTTACAAAAAAAAAAATAAACACAAGAATTCAAAATCGTCAAGGAAAATATTAATTTAACATTGTGTCTACAATCTTGATAAAATTTGATCTGTGTTTAAGAGAGGCTCGGAAAACGATAAAATATGATTCGTTCTCTCGTGAAAAATTCAAAAAGGATACTTCCGATCGCGAATCTTATTTTTCGAATCAAATTTTCTGCGATCCGTTAAATATGGTTCGATACCGAACTTATCACGAAGGAACTATTGAAAATCCACTCACGATTTGTTCAAATAAGAAAAAACAATATTTTTACAAAAAGATTAAAATGACTCATGAGAGATGACACAAAATTAGAAACAAAAAAATATTCTCAACAGGGTGTATCTGACTAACTGACATGAGATGACGATGAGACAGAAAAAAACAGGGTATTTAAAAAAAATTGAAACTTGTTTTTTTTTAGCAATTTCTATGAAATTGACACAGGCAAGAGCTGAAATAAAATTAAAAAATAAAATTTTCGACAGAAGGTTTATAAAAATGTCAACATTTTCCAAATTCGTTGTTCCTTGATCGAAAATAGGTTTTTCTTTTTTTCAATTCTTTATCAGCCACCATTTGGGTCAATTTTATTGAAATCACTCAAGAAAAACTGAAGTTTCAAAATGTTGATATTTTTTTTTTTTTAAACTCCCTGTTTTGAAATTATTTTCTTTTTTTTTAATTTTTGTCTCAACTATCATCTGTGTCGATCTCATTGAAATCTCTCAAGGAACTACCATGTTGTAAGACATTGACATTTTTTGTTGAAAATATTTTTTCTTATCCAATTTTGTTTCTGATCTTAACTGGGTCAATTTCGTCAAAATCGCTCAAAAAACAACGAAATTATAAAATAATCATGTTTTTTTTAAAATACACAGTTTTGAAAATATATGTTCTTGTTACCCTATCTAATCACCTATGTCAATTTCATTCATATCGCTTATGGAGCAATAAAGTAGGAAGATGTTGAAATTTTTTTTAAACGCTCTGTTTCGAAGATATCCAAATGTTAACGAGTCGTCCCAAAAATCACTTTTTTCCGCAGAAGTAACAAATGTTAAAATTTCTGATTCTTAAAGGCTTTTCAATAGAATTAAACAGTAAAATGTTTCACAAGTGGGGGGGGGGAAGAATTTTTTTTTTGACTTCTGCATCATAAGACAAATATTTCACATATCTAAAAGGCTTAATAAATTTTCCCCAATTCAAACAACATTTTTCCAAAAAATGAATGACTTCATAAAGTGAATGAATACTCTTGATGATGAATGATTTTTTTTTGATCTTTTAGATTCTTATGGTGAGAGTATTTTTTTCGGATTTCTCACGAACGAGAGATACAGAAAAAGAAGTATTTAGTTTGTTCACTAGAACTGTAAATTTGAATAAATAGAAAATGTTATCGTTCGCGAAGTATATTTTGTATGGTTCGTGAAGAATGATAAAAATCTGTTTTTTTAATGCGCGAGCGATATTTTTCGAACCCTGGTTTTTTGTAAGGTCCACAACTTTAATATCAAACAAATTGGAATGCACCAAGATACTTTTAGCTTAACCTTATAAAATCTTTTTTGTATTAATAACTAATTATAATATTCTTAAAATGTTATTTATAAATTATTGGCACAATTTCTTAAAATTATTAAAAAAAAAAAAAAATAGTGGTAATTTATAGTTTAACTTACATTAGAGGAGTAACAATTAAGTAACTGAAATTGGAAATTAGCTCTAACCCCAAAGTGTTTACTTTCACCCCATTTTAACAATATTTGTATTATGAAATGGAAAACAAAAAAAGAGAAATTGTTAGCATTCAATAAATTTTGTAGGTTTTCAATTATCAAAATATTATGTTATATATTTTAAAACAATGTCTTTTTTTAATTCAAAAACTTAAAGCACTAAAAGTTCTATGGAAATGTTTTTTTTTTTTAATATGGAGCAGTTGTATTTCAAAAGTTATCACATCATATTTGTAAAGTTTAGTACATATGAAAAAACCTTTAGTCACAGAGTAGATACATGTACATACTTATAATTGAATTTAAACAAAAGCATATAAATTAAAAGCAAAACTAAAAGGTTTTTCTGTTTTTATTTAATGCCCAATAAACTTTTTTCCTTAAGTATACCAACTATACTATGTAATTCAAATACTTCTTTATTATTTCAATTTATACAAGCAAGGACGAAAAACAAAGTTTGAGGTGTTAAAACATATCTCTATCGTCCTTAACAAAAAAACCTTGGATAGGGTTTTGGATAAAAATTCGAAAACAACCTTTCACTTCTTTTTAGCAAAAACAAATGTGCATGTTTTTTTAGACTTTAAAACAAAGTTCTAAACCACACTAGAAGAGAGCTACGAAAAGAAAACACACACCTTCTCCTATTCACAATCAACAATCTTAAAACGAACAAAAAAAAATTTTTAACTGCTGGCTCGGTGAAAAGAAAAAGGATATGCAACTCAGAACCTATTTATAAATCGTCTATAGGTATCTACTTTATTCTATAGTAATATCCAAGATACGTATAGGCACATCTAAAGAAAGTAATTATTTTGTCCTTTTGTTCAAAATTCAATATCCTACAGAATTTGGATAGAACCAGAACAAAAGATGAAAAATACAACATCAACAAAGAAAGAGAAGATTTTAACAGGGTGTGTAGGTATAGAAGTATTCATGATGGCAGCAGCAACAAAAAGAGTGAGGAAAAATCATTGAACTGTGCTATAGCACAAAATGTCTTCCCAATCTAGGTCAAGGATTTAATTAACTTTTTTATGTGCAAAGTTTTATCCATGGAATTGAAAAGCAAACATGATTTTCTTTCTTTTCTATGGTTTGTTGAATAGGTAGAACGAAGCTCTCTCTTTCACTTATAATATATTATAACCTTTGATGAATCTCTCTCTCTACTCATTGTGAAGGTAAAAGGACTGGCTATATTTACTTAAGAAAATAGCCTTATTGAAATCGTTTAACAGATGATATAGTTTTTTTTTTTCTATATTTTTTCAATGTTATGCTAAACATGAGTGTCTTGAAAGAGTGTTTTATGTCCAAAATCAATTTTGAGACTTTGCATAATTTAGTTCTTCCTACGACCTAAGTAGCTGAAATGCTTTTCAACAGTCTAAGCTAGGGCTTTCAGGTTTTTAAATGATTTCTTAGGAATATATTTGAAATTCTGCATTTTAATTCTAAGAAAAATATGTTAATCTGCCATACAGCTATGTGTAGCTATATATATAGATACTTTTTTCCCAGAAAATGGCTTTTATGGTTTTGATAAGATTATTTGCGGTAAGCTACCAACCATCTTATGTAGCCATTATCACCCATTTCGGGAAAACTTGCTGTACTCAAATTTCCTTTAGTCGATATTCCTTCCATCAGGATAACTTCTTGTATGTATTTCAAATATTCATTTTAATTATCTATTTTTATTTATTTTTAATTATCAATTACACATTATTTTAATTGAAAAAAAAGCATAGGTACCTTTCCAATACTTTTAACTGTAATTAAAAAATTCATTAACAAATCACACCTGGGCAAGTTCTTCAAGAGAAGCATTGTGTTAATCAAATTTCATTTGATATTTTTTGGGCTGCAATTCATTACATATTTTTATAATTTAAATAGTCATCAAAAATGTAATAAAAAAAAAGAATGATTACATTTTTATGTAATGATTACTGAAAAAGGGAATCGTTACTGCTTTTTGGTGAATACTTTTTCAGAAATTGCATCAACCAAATTGAATACCAAGAGTAATTGACAATTTTCAATTACATGTAATATTAGTAATTGGATTTCTTCAATTACATTAAAAAAGTAATTGAAAATGTGCTTGAAGATTTAAATTAGGTACAAGCAGTGTTGCGACTGAAAAAAATCAAAAAGGATCCAAAGACAATAAAAGAGGCCCTAAAAAGAGAAAAGTTAAAAATAAACAATATGCATCCAGGAGCAATAACAAATAACAAAAAAAAAGCTTATTTTACTCAAATTACACCAAAAATGTGATTGAATGTTTTTTCTTTTTAAATAAATTTTAAAAATAAATGTTATTACATATTATCCTTTTCCTTTATCAGTTTGCCGAATTAAGTACAAAACTTGTTGAAGTTTAATTATTTTTGTTAAAAACTCGATTTTGAATGACAATTATATTGAATTTTTAAAAAGGGGCCAGTTGGGTATTTTTTTTTTTAAAGTAAGAGCCACAGGCCATGAATGCAAAAAAGTGGCCAAACGGCAACGCTGGGTACAAGTAATTGTAATTTATTTGTGTCCATTATGTGCCAACACTGCTTTTCATTGGTAAACCACTTAAAATATTTTCGACCTTCGAAAGCATTATGCAATTTCTGTAACATATGTTATTAAATTGAAATATAAAAAACAACTTTTACAATGTTCTTTATATGTAAGTATATTAGGGTGGTCCTTATTTTTAAAAGTTTTGAGCACATTTTGTTTGTTCATTAACATCTTCAAACCAGCCTTAACGTCCCAATCAATTTTCTTCAAACTTGGCACATGGTGGTTCTTGCTCATTATTATTTTTAAAAAATATTTCCAATATTTTTTTTTTTGTAAATCAAATATTTCGAAAACGTTTTGATTGTTTTTTTTTTTGAAACTCGATAAAGTCTTTTCAGACTCTCTTAATTATTTAAAGAAAATTTTTTACATATATGAAAAATAACGGTACCTTCCATACAAAAAATGAAAAACCAGAAAGAAAACCTTTTTTTTTTCTCTAAAACGACTTGATTAAACTTTTTCCAGATACTAAAATTAATACGATCTACTACAAAAAATTACAAAAGTTTACACTAAGCAGTTATTAATAATACCTGTCATAGAACGTGTTTTTTTATTTTGAATTTTGTCATTATCGGCTGAACGGATTGATATAAATTTTCTTATGTACAAATTTCAGGTAAGATTGAATTAATATTGCTTATCAAAATTAATAAGTAAAAAGGTTTTTTATTTTCTAAAAAAGTTTAATTTTTTTTTGAATATTCGATATTTCAAAAACAGGTTGACAAATATTTTTCAAATTTTATTTTATATGAACAAAAATAAATTTTTAAGATTTGCATACCAAAAGTTTTCCTTAAAAATGTTTTAGAAAATTTCATACACGTAAAAAAATTATTTTTTAAGAAAACCGCTTCAACGATTTGAATTAAGATGGTGTTTTTTTTTTATCTCAAACTCTCAACGAAGTTTTTTTTAGTTAGTTTAAATATCGTATTTCATGCTTTTAAATATTTTTCTCTCATAATTTCCATGTCTTTACATATAATTTTCCTAAATCCTCAGCATCTTTGGACATATGAGCAAGCGACCCAGTCGTGCATTTTATTTTATTTTGTAACGGTACTTGCTATACAACCTATAAAAAAAATCTTATTGATCTCAAAAACAGCTCAGACGATTTCAACAAAAATTTCTAAAAATGTTTTCACAATTAGCTACTTACCTAATATTTTTCAAAATTCTAACAATTTCCAATCAAGTTGAATTTTCTAAGGAAGCATGTGTAACCCAGTCACTGTTTATCTTTTGTTTTTTTTTTTCTATTTGAAAATGCACTTCATTTATTCTGAGCATAAATCAAGTGGCAGCTGCCAAAAAGACCACTAAAAAAAATTAACTGCCAGATTGAAAACCACACGCTTAAAAAAAACACCCTTTAGAAGAACAAAAAATAAGTGGTGCCCCGTAAAAACAAACAATTTAAGTTTCCTCCATACAAAATAAGGAGCACCCTAATGTATAGCCATACTTATTAAATCTAACACCGCTTTTAAATTTAATAATTTTTTTGTTTACAGTCAAACGTAAACAGGTAAACATACCACAAAAAGGAATGATTGATCAGGGATAGAGGAAGGACAAAATGTCCAATGTAATGTTAAAGCTGTCATTGCCTTTCCGATGTTAAAAGTTATCATAGAAAGTATCTCATTACCAAAACTTTTTTAACTCTTAAACAAGTTGTAGAAAAACAAAAAAAAAAAACTCTTTTCACGAAATCATTCAAAAGTCGTCTTGCTCACAAGCCCAGCCACTCCTTCGGTCCCACGCAATAACAGTTTCTTATTTGCATTTCTATCCAACCACTGACCTTATTCCCAGTAAATGCTTCAAAGAAACAACATATATAAATATTTTAGCAAACAAAAAAAAAAAAATATACAGAAAAATAAAACTTCAAGAAGTTCTTCTATTACATTCGCAAACTTCCTTGAACTTTACAAGTGCTTTTTGGCATGATACTACTTTTCATATTCTACTCTTATTGCATTTTCATACCAAAGTAAGCCAAAATAAGAAAAGAAAAAATAAAGTATTAAAAAATCTACATGATCTACAGGACGAATAAAAAACAAGAAAAAATGTTTGTTTACTTTCAATCGATTTTCGGTTTTGTGTTCGGTTTTTTTTTGAACAACTATTCATACATATTTATCGTTTGAAAATGTTATTTCCCAGGATGCAACCTGACGGTGTGTTTGGTGCATGAAAATGTGCAGTGACATAAATATTTTTCTCTTTCCCATTTTCGCAAAAGGATGTGAATGATGTGTTTTTTTTTTTTAATTTTGTTCATCTGTATATCCAAATAAACATCACAAAGCTATCTTCATTTAGGACATTCCTAATCTGAATCACGTTTGATAAAAAAAAAATCATCAATTTGGGCAGCGTATATTGATGGCAACTTGTACTTATAGCAAATGACCCGATTTTTTTTTTTTTTTTTTTTTTAATTTTTGAAACAACCGCAGAATCCATTGAAGGTGCAGACAACCTTAATTAACCTAAGAACATTTTTCAATCTGTTTTTATTTTTTTTTGGTATATCTTTCTCCTTTTTGTATAGGCTAGGTAAACTAAGTTCTAAAATAATAGCCTGATGAATAATTTTCTATGATTTGATGGTAGATTTTTGGATATGGGATAGCATATAAGTTTCAAGGTGTTTCATACTACCAAGCTACACCCTTATTTGTGCTCATCCTTTAGATACATAGAATGACAATCTGCAATGATGTGGAATGTTAATATCCTGATTGATCCTGTGAGTGAATTGAAATGGAATGTTCTGATGCATGACAAGACAAATGATTTCTTTGTTTTGAATGACCAGTTTTATAATTTTCTTTTAGAGTAGATATTGTGATTGTTTTGATGAAAGATTTTATACGAAATGACAGAAAAATTGATACAGACTGCATACATAGACATTTTTCGGTAAAATCCATTAAAAAGGCCAAAAGACTTTTACAATAACAGGCATGAGAGGTTCCAAAACAGAAACCACTTAGAAGTTCAATTTAAAAAAAAAAAAAATTGACAACCTTAAAAACGTAAACTTTTTTTTAAAAATCCAAAAAATATTTTTGAACATTTTGATATGAAATACTTTTTATCTTATTTGAAATTTGGACTTGTAAATTTTATTTAAAAACGAGGCTATTGCTTTTGTCTTAAAATCCAGGGCAATAGGTAAGGAACTGCACGAGTACCACTTTTGTTTTTGTTGCATAGGACTGGAAAATGGAGTGAAATTTCCACTTGAGACCTGGAAATCTTTTTTGTAGACGATCAAATTTACCATTAAAATGGATTATTCAAAAAAAATTTTAATAAATTATAAGTTACTTGAATTCAAAAAACCAGATAGGTATAGGCATTATACAATATAAAAGAAAGATGATCAAATTTCCTTTAAAATTATTTATTCAGACAAAATTTTTGATGAAAACCGTCCGAGAAGCAGTTGCTCAGACTAAGTTGATTTAACGTTATTCAAGTTCAATAATGGCATTTTTGAGAAACTTGTTAAATGGATGCGGTAAAACTCATTTTTGACCATTTAACTCTAAAATTATAATACAATTTCAATTTTCTTAAAGTTTAAGGGTTGCCATCTAATTCGTTTTAAAATTTATTATAATTGGTGATATCAACTGCTTGGTTTTCGAATATATATTTACACAAAACCAAAAAGAATGCTTTTCCACCCCATTTCTAAAATACAATACTCTAATTAAATAGCCCTCCTTGGTATTCCTATCTTTAAACATTCATAAAAATATTATTACTTTTAGGTATACTAAAACTCAAAATTATTTACCGTTTCGTTTTCGAAATACATAGGTTCTAGTTAAGTTAAAAAAAAAAAATTTAAAATATATCTTAAAAAATAATATTTCGACAATTTTGGTTACTATTGGTCCCATCATGGATAAAATTTCCCCCGAAATTTCTCGCATCTTCTAAAATTTTAAATGTGAACAATTTTCTACTGTTCCTTGCCGGTTCAAATTTGGTCAATCAAAATGATAGCTCAGTGGCCATGGAATATTAATTGACGATGTCAATAGATTTCGAGTAAAACTGCAATCACAATTCACGTTCCCAGTTTTTGACGATGGGAAAAGTTCCATGGGGACTTTTATTCACGAAAACCCCCACTATGTATATATTTTTGTACTTACGGGATATTCCATTCCAAATAACCGAGATTTTAATGGGAGCCTCTTTTGAAAATTCCGACATCTTCGATTAATAAAAAATAAAATAAAAAAAATACTACAGGGTGGCGCACCAATTGTGCTACAATAAGAAATTCAATTAACTTTTTTTTTAATCGATGTATTTCATTTATTTTTTTTTATTGGTTAGAAAATTAAATTTTATTTTAAATAGTTAGTTGTTTTTAAAGATTATAGACCGCAAATGACCTCCACGCTCTCCCACGCATATGCGGCACCTGATCAAAAAATTATTCATTGCGGCCTGAAGAGTTGAAGTTGGGATCGCCTCAATTATTGTCGTTATGGACTGCTTTAATTCAGTTAAATTCCTGGGCTTCGTTTTATACACCTCTTGCTTGACATAACCCCATAAAAAAAAGTCTGGTGCAGTCAGGTCAGGTGACCTTGGGGGCCAGCGAAGAGTGGAGTTCCTAGAAATTAATTTGTTTGCGAATTTTTTGTTTAGCTCCGCCATAACTGGTCTGGCTATATGTGCAGTTGCTCCATCTTGCTGAAACCAAACGCTGTTGAATGGTATACGTCTTTGGCGCAGTTCTAGGTAAAAAAAATGCTTCAACAGCTTTAAATAACGGTCCCCATTGACAGTAACGGTTACACCGTTTTCTTCAAAGAAGTACGGCCCGACAATACACCTTGATCGCCTTCGTGCGATGCTTTCAGATTCGGCAAACATGTTTACAAACCTCATAATGGTCCATCTACTCGGGAGATTACCGCCAAACTCCCGCCTAAATTCCCTTTGGACGGAAATGACGGACTGCAAAGCATGGTACCGTTGCACTATCCAAATTCTTTTCTCCGTATCCCAAGCATCCATTTTTATAAATCTAAATAGTAACCTACAAAATTAAAAAAAAATAAGCCGATTACTCACACAGAAAAAAAGTTATTACGTTTTATTTTTGTATCACGATTCGTGCGCCACCCTGTACTTATTGATGATTATAAGTCTTTGGGGATTTTGTGCTAGGAGATTTTGATTATGGAGATTTTGGTTTTGAGATTATGATTTTAGAGCTTAGGTTCCTAACCCATTTGAAATAAGTATTAAAGGTGATTAGAGGGGTAAGGCTGCCAAACTTTCCTTTGATCTATTCAATAGCTAATACCGAGCTTAACATATCTGCATCTAAATCTTAATTTTTGATAAAAGCGGATAAGTCGAGTTTTTGTTCTCATCTACTCAAATCCAAGTGTTATTATGATCAGAATATAAAAATATTTCATTTGCATCTTCAAAATAAAGAACATAACTTCCTCTTATGTATATTGTTTAGTGTCTGAATTGTGTGTTGGCTCCCTCAAATTGCAGCTTTAGCTTGCTAAACAACAAGACCGATACAATAAATTGTTAAACGACTTGTATGACAATAAGCTCGGTCTTATTCGCAATTTCTTACCAAATTGTATTGGTACTTTTACGTTTTAACCCTTGAGAATGACTCTTGGACTAGGATAGGTGTATAGCCATTTGTTATAGCTACTTTAACGACTGTGTCCTCTTGCTAGTTTTACTCTTCAGAGCTACTTAAAAGTGCTTCACAGTCCCTTTACCCTCAAATGGATACGCACCTTAAAATGTCTTCCATGTCATTGAAATGGGACAAAAATGAGTCAATAATGCCACCACTCGTAAATCACACTAAGCTCTTTAAAGAAGAGTATGCATTCTCTTTACTATAATTTTAGTTAAGTGTGGATTGCCCGAGCACCAAATATTACAGTTTTGCTTGTTAACTTAGTCACTCAGATGAAACTGTGCCTCTTCCAAAAAGATGACGAAAATTGTCGCCAATTTTGAGGCTGCCTCAAAAAGAAAAACTTTAACAAAGTGGCTGTCTATTTGCTTAAATAGTTGAACCAATTAGACCTTATAAGCAAATAACTTGAAAATATTTATGCAAAATTATTTTTGTACTACTCAGGCTCATGCAACTAATGCTCAGTTGTTGATTTTTTAAATAGGTATATTTAAGAGGCTGTTGGCTCTTTTGGCAACAGCTACAATTTTCTTTTAGGAATATGTTTGGTTATCAATTAGCAAACCAAACCAGTCTCACAAACTTGTTCCAAAAAATTGGCGTACAGCAGCTGCCTCAATTGGTGCATGATTTCGACTGTAATTTTAATTCCAAACTCATTCTGTTTCCACAAAGCACCATTTTCTTTTATATTGTAATCTTGCAATATTTTCCAGTGCACTGTATAAGGATAAAAAAAAATAGTGGCGCAACAGCTCGTAGAGAACCAGGGCCTAGTGACTTACAACTCTCAACCATTCCTGTTTGCGTGTTGTTAGCAGGAATAGAGGTGGCCTGCAATTTTTTTTTCGAGTCCGAACGGCTAGATTAGAAGCACTTTTTCATGACAAGTATATACTCTTGAAGGATTTGTTGGTTCCTCGTAAGAAACAGTACCTATGAAAAACTTTTTTGTTTTTATTTTATGACAGTCCAATGCACTTACCATTTTCTTAACAAAAGTATTTTTTTTTTTCAAAATTTCTACTTGTATGCTCGGCTATATTCTTAGATGTTGCTCAAGCCTTTGACAAGGTTTGGCACTTGGGACTTGAGTACAAACTGCAAAGGGATCTCAGGCAGTACTACAAAATACTGAAATCCTACGTTACAAACCGACTCTTTAGAGTACGATACGACCAAAATTACTCGGAACTAAAGAAAATTGAAGCCGGTGTACCACAAGGAAGTGTCCTAGGACCAACCCTGTATCTGGTTATATACAAGGGATATTCCAGTGGACATCAACGCTATCATGGCCACCTTTGCTGATGATACTGCAATTTTGGTGCCAGATAAATCCGTTACGAAGGCTACACAAAAACTGCAAAATGCAGTCGATAAAGTTAGTGATTGGACGCAAAAATGGCGAATCAAACTAAATGAAACAAAATCGACGCATATAAACTTTACAAACAAAAAAATAAACAATGTTCCAATTCTTATAAACAGTACAACAGTACCTTACTCCAATACTGCCAAATACCTTGGAATGCCGTTTGATGCAAAGCTCAAATGGAAAGAGCACATCAAAAAGAAAAAAGACGAACTAAACTTGAAGTACAGAAAAATGTACTGGTTACTAGGAAAGAACTCTGACCTATCTATCCAGAACAAACTAATGTTATATAAGCAAGTACTGAAACCCGTTTGGACGTATGGCATCCAACTATGGGGCTGTACAAAGAAAACAAATGCTGAACCCATCCAAAAATTCCAAAGCAAGGTCCTTCGCGGAATAATAAATGCCCCTTGGTATATAAGAAATAGCGATCTACATCGGGACCTTCAAATTGTAATGGTTACAGAAGTGGTTAAAAAACACGCTGTATCACACAATCAGCGACTGCAAAGTCATACCAACTCCGAAATGGAGACCATCTTAAATGTACGAGACAATGTTCGGAGATTAAGAAGAACCAATCCTCATGAGCTGATGGTCTAAAAGCTATGGGAAAGTGTTATAACTTAAACTTCCCACAATGCGACTGATAAATTAAGAAAGCAAAATCATTTGTCGATCTTTCATAGATTGGTCCTGATTCACCGGTGGTTTTAGTGCGGTAAGAGTCCCACACTACTTGGTACCGATTCTTACCGAGTGTCTTTTGAAGATATCCATCGGATAAAAAAATTATGAAAAATGTAGTCAACATGTATTTTACATTACGTGGTATTTTATACCAAACTGAATCTATAATACGAGAACATATTATATTTTAAGGACATCCTTATAAGCTTTGTAATCTAATTCATACAATACCTCTAAGATTCTATGTTCAATTGGCTATTTTGTACAGTATCCCTAGATGTCAATTATAAATCCGATGATGCACGAGGAAAACCATTTATACCTACACCAACAAGGATTTACATAATCCTCACTATTGTTTCCATTATCTATGTGCATACATTCATTCTTGTAACTAATTATAGTATTTATATACCTACTTGTGCCTCAACTCAATCGGAGTGTCTAGCTACTTTGGCGACCACATCTGCCATATTGCACAAATGAGAATATAAATTCACTTGAATTCAGTGTGTCGAACAAGGTGTGGGTACAAAAGCTTAGCCGCATTTCAGATAAATTAAATTTTCTGGTAATGAATTAAGCTATCCATAGACAGTGATATAATTTAATTTTGTCAACTCATTAGTAAGATAAATAGATTAGTTTTTGGCTTTTTAGAATTCATCTCTATAAAATGATTTATTGAAGAGACAAAAAAGACAAATATAAGACACTTACGAAATAAGAAGATGAAAATTCTTGTCATATCCTTATCCTGTTTCTCTTCCCTTTTGAAAAAAGGTCAATTTCCGGAGATGGGACACAACTTTTGATGAAGGTGGATCTTAAACATCAGGAACTTGTTTTCAAAAAAAAAAAAAAAAAAACATACACGCAAAATAATAAAACAAACCAACAAAATATTACAACAACAACAAAAAAAAACAAAATCCGACAAATCGATTCTAACATGTAACGTGTGTATATACGAGTAATATGTAAGAAGATATAAGAATAAACGAACACTTCCTCCCACATTTATGATCTAAAGGGAAATACCCGCAATATGGCTGTCACATCCTGTCTCTTATGCAGTTAACACTGGGACAAAGTGTGAGGATATCATAAATCGTTTTATTTTCTAAAACGAACCCTTTTTCGTCCCGCCCATGAATTTTATCTTTTATTCTTCTTTCATTTTCTAGGTTTGGTTGTACATGCTGCCATGTATCTACATATATATTTTTATCTATAAAACCATGTGTGTATTACAGAGATGGGATAGAAAGTGGGGTTTTTTTGTTAGATTTTCAGACATAAAAATGACAGGAGACGATAGGATTTACAAAAATGTAAGCACTTCAGTTAAACAGCCATTTAACGTTGACCCCAATATAGTGTGGTATAGCGCGGCATTCTCATACATTTCCCATTTTTTAATATTTTTTTTTCATATAATACAGACATACATCAGATAGCAGAATCCTTAAAATTGGTTTATAGTGTTGATCTCCCTGTTTCTTGTTCGGTGCTCGAAAATACAATTTTCAGTAAAAGGATATTCAAAACAAACAAAATTTATGTGTCAGAAATGTTTTCTATATTCACATGCATTTTTGTATCGTTTTCTTGTTTGTATTATGTAAATATATGTATATATTGTTGGGAATTGCATTTAGGTTTGATATTTTTATAAAATTGAAAAAAAATGCTACATGAAGCGTTTTTATATACATGCGATGAAAAATATAGTAGTTTCTGAAACTATATTTCTAATACAGTTATTAATTATGTGAATTTTTTATGTCCCGAATATAATAATGATATTTTTAATACATAAACCTTCATACAATTCAAAACTGTTTGTAAGTTATTACTCATGCTACAAACATTTTGTTTTTATTTGGCTAACATTTGTACAGAGTACAAACATATCTATTCTGTGTATGAGTTTGCTAAAAAAAGATTTTAATGGATAAACAAGACTTCAATACATCGCTAGATAAATAATCCAAAGAGAGTCCATATACAAAAAGTTCAAATAAACAAATTTCATATTTTGTGCAATATTTTGAAAAAAATGTGTTGAAAAACGTTAACACAATTTTCTTGGCTCTATTTAATGTGCGTCAAAAGATCTTTTAAGACTTCTTTAAACATTTTTAAAATATTTATTCAAAGAAAAATTATTTTCGAAACGCAACAAAAGTATAGACTGCTGCTTTTTAAACAAAGGTATACTCATAAAAATACATTTCTCCAAGTGTTTTCATCATTTGTTTTTGAAAATGTAAATATTTTTGCCTTCAGATCAAAACAAGACGAGATAAATGTTAAAATCGATGTTATAATGAAACAATTCGCTAATTTTTTGGCATTGACTTTTCATTGGAAATTAATTTTTAAAAATGATTGTACGCTAAAAAAATATTGTTCTGTGTCCAATAAAATCTAAAAAGAAATTAAGAAATTTTAAGTTTTTAAAGGTGTCGTTTCGATATGCAATATTTTTTAAATTTTTTGGTAGACCAGCCGATAACACTGGTCAAAACAAATTTTGTGTCTGAGTTCTGCATATTTTTTATTTATTTATTTTTCCCGTGGATAAGTGCAAAACCTGCATAGGGCTCTATAAGGGCTGAAAAACGGGTGCTTATAAAGGTTTGTTAGATTCTTACTACATTAAAACCAACACCACTGTCCGAGTGCAACTAAGTTGAAACTTATCTAGCAATTAATTTTCAACGAAGTTAAGTAACGTGTTGCAGGTTGCTTTCCAGTGAAAGTTCCTGCTTAGTCTGTGATTTTAAATCGGTTTTCTGTTGACCGCACCAGGTCGGAAAGTTTTGTTCTCCGCAGATGGCGCGGCGTACTAAATTCGACTCGTCAAGAATGTCAATAATCGTTGAATTAGCATGTTCTAATAGTCGATTTCTATGTCTTCGCGCGAAACTTTTTATTTCGTCCCGAACCGTAGGAATCCCGAGATCCCTGTGAAGATATTCATTTCTTATATACCACGGAGCATTTACAGATGACCTAAGCAATTTATTTTCAAATGTTTGTAAGCTATTTAAGTTAGTATCGCAGGTATAACCCCAAAGTTTTATACCATAAGTCCAAACCGGTTTAAGTACCTGTCTGTATAAAATCAACTTATTTTCAATACTTTGAATATTTACTGAGTAGCCAGTTCATAACTCTTGATTTACTTTTTAATTCTTCGTATTTGTATTTACGTGTGACTTCCATTTAAATTTCACGTCTGGAGTCATTCCCAGATACTTTGCCTTATTCGCAAATGGAAAACGAGCGGTATTTAGAAAGACGAGTAATCTATTTATTTATTTATACGTAAAGTCCACTTGAACTTTCATTGGGCGCTAATCGCCATGTTTTTGTCCACTCTTTAATATTATTAAGTGCACTTTGTAATTTAATTGTAAAGGGAGATTTTTTAAAAGGTTTAGAACTTTAAAAAAAAAACACAAAAAATTCGAAAAAAGGAATGAAATATTTATTTGAATCGATAGTTTGAACCTTGCAATTTTATGTTTAAAGATAATTTCATGCAAATGTTGACCGCGGCTGCGTCTCAGGTAGCCCATCCGCTGAGTCCAATTTTGGCATACTCTTTCACACATATCGGGCGGTACCTCACGAATGAATGCATGGATGTTGGCTTCCAGTGCGTCAATCGAAGCGGGCTTGTCCCTATAGACATTAGCCTTGACATACCCCCACAAAAAATAATCTAATGGTGTCAAATCGCACGATCTAGGCGGCCAATTGACCGGCCCGAAACGTGAAATTAACTGTTCACCAAACTCGCCTCGCAATTGCGCCATTGTTTCGCGTGCTGTGTGGCCTGTGGCACCGTCTTGTTGAAACCACATATCATGCAAGTCAAGAACTTCCATTTCGGGCAAAAAAAAGTTTGTTATCATCGCTCGGTAGCGTTCACCATTGACAGTAACGCTGCGATTCGCATCATCTTTGAAGAAATATGGCCCAATAATGCCGCCGGCCCATAAACCGCACCAAACAGTGGCTTTTTCGGGATGCATTAGTAGCTGTTGCAATGCTTCTGGCTGATCTTCACTCCAAATGCGGCAATTATGCTTATTTACGTTCCCATTCAACCAAAAATGAGCCTCATCGCTGAACACAATTTTTCGATAAAAAAGCGGATCCTCGGCCAGCTTTCCAAGAGCCCATTCACCAAAAATTCGGCGTTGTGGTAGGTCGGCTGGCTTTAGTTCTTGCACCAGCTGTATCTTAAAAGGCTTTACGCCCAAATCCTTCCGCAAAATTTTCCACGTAGTGCTGTAACAAAGGCCTAACTGCTGGGAACGGTGCCGAATCGACATTTCGCGGTCTTCTGTCACACCAGCTGATACGGCCGCAATATTTTCTTCACTACGCACAGTACGTAAACGTGTTGGTAGTTTAATGTCCAACAAAGTAAATTTGGTGCGAAATTTGGTCACAATCTTCCGAATAGACTGCTCAGAAGGTCGAGAATGCCGACCATAAAATGGAAGCAGCGCGCGATGAACATTTCGAACCGAGCACGAATTTTGATAGTAAAATTCAATAATTTGCAAGCGTTGTTCATTTGTAAGACGATCCATGTTTAAATTGCAAACCAAACTGAAGCTGTTTGACAGTGACACAAGGTACTTAACATACGTCAGCTGTCAAAACCAGTGTTGCCAAAACCAAACCAGCTAAAAAATCACCCGTTAGCTTCGCTAACCATTTTGTCTGCTCGTATTGCAGTATCATCGGCAAACGGGGCTACGATAATGTCTTCTGTTTGAGGTATATGACGAGTAAATTTAAGGTACAGAACTGGACCTAATACTCTTCCTTCTGGTACCCCAGCCACTATTTCTTTGACATTTTAATATTCATTTCCGTGTCTTACAGGTAAAATTCTGTTTTATAAACATTTGCTTAGAATTTTATAAAGCCTTTCAGGCAGAACTTGACTTTATTTGATTTTGAGGCCTTCGTTTGACATCTTTTTAAACGCCTCCGACACATCAGAAAGAATCATCGAAAAAAAATGTCTTATCTTCAAAAGCTTTCTCGATTACATCAGTTACTCTGTGTACTTGATCAATTGTTGAATGCTTGCTCCTAAAATCCGAACTGCTGTTCAGGTATAAGCTATTTTTGTTCCATTATTGGCTGTACGCCTGAGTTCTGCATATGATTTTCTTATTTCTTACATAGTACTTATTTACTTAAAATTATTTTGTTTGAAAAAGTTTCCTTTTGTGGTCAAGAGCACATTTTTTGAAAATTCGTAGAAATGTGCTACGATAGAATCATTTACCAAAGGTGTTTTAAGATAAAGGCTAAGATAAACTTTAATGCTAAAGTGTGTAGCTTTTTTCGAAAAAATAAATAAATAAGAGTTTGCTGTAAAAGAGGTAATTTTTTTTTTAAGAATTATTATTATTTAGAAAAAAAATTACTAAAAAGCAACGGCAACTCCAAATAGATCACGGTACATTTTTTTTAAACCCCATTCTTTAATAAATTTTTAAATTAAGTCATTTCTATAAATATTTTTTTTTTCAAATGCATTTAACTAATTTTAAAATTATTTATTTTGAAAAAAAATATTTTTTATTTCAATTTTATCAAATTTTTGTAAAAACGTAAGATTTTTGTTTTTTTTTTTAATACTTTTACAAATTTAAAGTCAAATTTTCAAACCCAGATTGTTGTATAGATATTAATTTTTAAAAAAATTGAAAATTCCTGTTTTCATTTTCGAATAAAGTTTTCAACCTTTTTTTTAAGTTTTCTAACAAAATTCACGACTGAGTCGCACGTGCTATGCTCTTATGTTTAAGGCTCTGAGGTTTTAACAAAATTATATGTAACTAAAGACATAGAAATTATGAGAGAAAAATTTTTAAAAGCATGAATTATGGTATTTAAATAAGCTAAAAAAAGCTTCGTTGAAAGTTTGAGATAAAAAAAAAGGCCATCTTAATTTTTAATTGAATATGATTGTATTGAAAAAAGAAATAAATTGTTCGAGCGGTTATACTATAAACTAATTTTTATATATAAAATTCGTAAAACATTCTAAAGTAAAAATTTTGGTATGCAAATCTTTAATATTTATTTATGTGCATTAAAAAATAAAATTTGAAAAAAAAAATTGCTAACTTTTTTTTCAAAATAAAAAAAAGAAACTTTTTTAAATGCAAAACTTTTATTTTTGAACATTTTTATATAGTTACAATATTTCTTAATCTTATTCGAAATTTGTAAATAAGAAAATTAATCAAAATCTGTTAAGTCGATATTCAGAAAAATCAAAATTAGAGAAAATGTTCTATGAGAGGTACCTACTATTAGTAGTTGCTACGAGTATTTGTAGGTTTTTATATTTTATGGTAGTAGATCGAACTAATTTTAGCATCAGGAAAAAGTTAAATAAAAATTGAAGGAGCCATTTTTATGAAATAAAATATTTTTTTAAACGGGTTTTTAACATCTGTATGGAAGGTACCGTTATTTTTTTTCCTAGTAATAAAATTTGTTCTTAAGATACTTTAGAAAGTGTGAAAAAACCTTTGAATACAGAGTTTTATACAAAATCGATTATAAAGTTTTCAAAATATTACATTTGCAATAAAATATTTTTAAAAAAATCCAAAAAATATATTCTTGAATATTTTGGTAAAAAAAAAAAATTATATTATTTTGGCAGCTTCTGTATACAAAATACTGTTGAAATCTGATGTACAGTTTTGAAGAAAATCAAAAAAACAAATTGTTCGTTGGGAGATACCAACCATTAATAACCATTTTTTGAAAAATGAATTCCTGTCCAAAGATAGGTTTTACCAAAAGAAATTTATTGAGTTTTTTTTTAGAAAAGTTGTGGAGCCATTTTTAAGAAAAGTAATGGTTTTTCAAATTGCAAAAAAAAATTTTGGCAGGTTCCGTCATTTTTTTCTAAAACAAATATGGAAAAAAACGTGTGAGCAGACTCACCAAAGAAAATCGATCCAGCCGCTTAGGCTAGAGCCGAACAGACAGACAGAATTGCGAGACCCACTTTTTCCGCATTCCCTATTATTGTAATGATCAAAATCTTGAGTTCAATTTCTTTTACGAATGCATAAATTGCCATTTAGTATCTAACGGGTGATTTTTTAAGAGATTCAGAACTTTTTAAAAAAAAAAACACAAAAAATTCGAAAAAATGAATGAAATATTTATTTTAATCGATAGTTTGAACCTTGCAATTTAATGTTTAAAGATAATTTCATGCAAATGTTGACCGCGGCTGCGTCTCAGGTAGCCCATCCGCTGAGTCCAATTTTGGCATACTCTTTTACACATATCGGCCGGTATCTCACTAATGAATGCATGGATGTTGGCTTCCAGTGCGTCAATCGAAGCGGGCTTGTCCCTACAGACATAAGCTTTGACAAACCAACACAAAAAACAATCTAATGGTGTCAAATCGCACGATCTAGGCGGCCAATTGACCGGCCCGAAACGTGAAATTAACTGTTCACCAAACTCGCCTCGCAATTGCGCCATTGTTTAGCGTGCTGTGTGGCATGTGGCACAGTCTTGTTGAAACCACATATCATGCAAGTCAAGAACTTCCATTTCGGGCAAAAAAAAGTTTGTTATCATCGCTCGGTAGCGTTCACCATTGACAGTAACGCTGCGATTCGCATCATCTTTGAAGAAATATGGCCCAATAATGCCGCCGGCCCATAAACCGAACCAAACAGTGGCTTTTTCGGGATGCATTGGTAGCTGTTGCAATGCTTCTGGCTGATCTTCACGCCAAATGCGGCAATTATGCTTATTTACGTACCCATTCAACCAAAAATGAGCCTCATCGCTGAACACAATTTTTAGATAAAAAAGCGGATCCTCGGCCAGCTTTCCAAGAGCCCATTCACCAAAAATTCGGCGTTGTGGTAGGTCGGCTGGCTTTAGTTCTTGCACCAGCTGTATCTTAAAAGGCTTTACGCCCAAATCCTTCCGCAAAATTTTCCACGTAGTGCTGTAACAAAGGCCTAACTGCTGGGAACGGCGCCGAATCGACATTTCGCGGTCTTCTGTCACACCAGCTGATACGGCCGCAATATTTTCTTCACTACGCACAGTACGTAAACGTGTTGGTGGTTTAATGTCCAACAAAGTAAATTTGGTGCGAAATTTGGTCACAATCTTCCGAATAGACTGCTCAGAAGGTCGAGAATGCCGACCACAAAATGGAAGCAGCGCGCGATGAACATTTCGAACCGAGCACGAATTTTGATAGTAAAATTCAATAATTTGCAAGCGTTGTTCATTTGTAAGACGATCCATGGTTAAATTGCAAACCAAACTGAAGCTGTTTGACAGTGATACAAGGTACTAAACACACGTCAGCTGTCAAAACCAGTGTTGCCAAAACCAAACCAGCTAAAAAATCACCCGTTATATGTCACAAGCAAAACAAATTTGTACTTTGTGACATAAGTGTATTGCAGGGATACCAAATGGGCGTATTTTAACAACCAACTCTACAAAGCATACCTTAGGGGGGTTGTAGAGTATTTTTTCATGGTTTAAGATTACGATAAATAAAAAAAATATATATTTTTTAAAATTGGTGCCCATTATGATGATCTTAAATTTTAATTTAAGACGTGTCAAGCTGCAAAATTGTGATTTTTCGTTAAAAACCCGAAACTAAAAATATATCTCTGTATTCTAAATGCTCCGATAAGATGTTAAAAGTATAGAAATTTCAAATATCAACAATCTTGTTTGAATCCTTTCGCGATTTATTCAATGATACTTTTTCTTTTATTCAGTTTTATCATAATTATAAAAGGCGGATTTTTTACATTTGAAATAGTGTGTCAACATTCACATACTATTTTCGGATTTTCTATTCGCCTTTTATAAATCATTCCTTTTTAATTTCCTGACAAAACTGAATAAAAGAGTAGCTTTTAGCTAACGATCTGATGGTTTTTTTTTAAGTATAAGTAGATATTGAAGATAAGATTACTTACTTACTTATCCGGCTCCCGATCCATGGAGGGTCTCTGCCTGAGATATTGCGGTCTTCCATCGGTCGCGGTCCCTCGCACGCTCCCTCCAGTCATCGAGACCAAACGTTCTTGCGTCGGAAACCGCCTGATTCCTGTAGCGGAGGTTCGATCTTCCTGGTCGTCTCGAACCTGGAGGCTGGGATTCGAAGATTTTTTTGGCTGGAGCATTGTTGTCCATTCACTCGATGTGGCCGAGCCAGTGTAGTCGGCGTGTTTTGGCTCTTTGGACTACATCCACATCTTGGTACAGCTCGTATAATTCACGGTTAAATCTTCTCCTCCATTCGCCCTCCTCGCATATTGGACCAAATATCCGCCGAAGAATTTTTCTCGGTGCCGTAGAGTAGAACTGGTAAAATTAGCGTTTTGTATAGCGTGCACTTTGTCTTCCGGGAGAGGAGTTTTGAACCCATTTGTTTGGCCAAACCGAAAAAGCAGCGGTTCGCTAGGGTAATTCTTCGTCGGATTTCCACTAAGGTATCATTCGTGGGGTTGATGTTTGTTCCGAGGTAGGTGTACTCCTTGACTACCTCGAAATTACTGCTACCAACAGTGACGTTTTGTCCTAGGCGATGGACGGATGAAGCTTTGTTTGTTGATATCATATATTTTGTTTTGTCCTCATTCACTTCAAGACCAACGCGTTTCGCCTGTTCATCAATAGCTGTGAATGCTTCTAGTACAGCTCGCTTGGAGCGGCCGATGATGTCGATGTCGTCCGCATAGCCAAGCAGTTGCGAAGACCTGTTGAAGATAGTGCCTTCCAGGTTAACACCACTCTTGCGAACTATCTGCTCCAGGACTAGGTTGAAGAAGTCACATGATAAGGCATCTCCTTGTCTGAACCCTGTACATGTCTGGAATAGCTCGGATGAGCTGTTACCCATTTGCACGTTGTACCGCGTATTTTGTAACGTCATTCGGCATATCGGGATCAGTTTTTTCGGGATCCCGAGTTCGGACATCGCCAATAGAAGCTCTTGGCGACTAATGCTATCATATGCGGCTTTGAAGTCGATGAAAAGATGGTGGGTCTCGACTTGAAATTCGTTGGTCTTTTCCAGGATTTGCCTCAATGTGAAGATTTGGTCTATCGTTGATCTGCCTGGCCTGAAGCCACACTGGTACGTGTCAATCATAGTGTTGCAGAAAGGCTTAAGACGCTCACATAGTACGTTGGATAGGATCTTGTATGCAACATTAAGCAGGTATATAGCTCTGTAGTTTTTGCAGGACATAGGATCGCCTTTTTTGTAGATTGGGCATATGGAGCTAATTGACCAGTCGTCGGGCATACTTTCCTCCTCCCATACTTGGTTGATGAGCTGGTGTATGCATCCTACCAGGGCATCTCCTTCATACTTGAAGAGTTCCGCAGGTAGGCCATCCGAGCCGGCGGATTTGTTGTTCTTAAGCTTGTGGATGGCTTTCTTAATCTCTTCAGTACTGGGCGCTGGGACTGGATCTTCATTGACTGGTCTCATGCTTCTTTGTTCTCCTGTCGCTTCCTCTATAGAATGCCCATTGAGCAGCTGCTGGAAATGCTGCTTAAACACGTCAACAAATCCCTGTGCTTCGGTGACTAAGTTCCCTTTGCTATTTCGAAGAGCTTGCGTGCCGGTTTCATAACCACATGCCAGTTGCTTGGCTGTTTTGTAGAACCGGCGGGTGTTGGTGGCAGTGCTAGACTCCTCGAGATACCTGAGCTGAGAGGCTGCGGATGCTCTTTTCTTTCTACGCAGGGTTTTCTTCTCTTTCCTTTTCTTTTCACGGTACTCCTCTCTTGCTGCTCTTGTTTTCCGTTGCAGCATTTGCATTCGTGCATTTTCCGTCCCCTGCTTCAATACCGCGCATTCTTCACCCTACCACGGGTTCTTTTTTCTAGGTGGTTGATAGCCTATGGTGGTCTCGGCTGCCTCCTAATGACGTCGCGATACAAGTTCCACTGGTTGTTGACACTTGTGGGTGGGGGTACGGCAGAGAGTTTCCCGGTTAATTGCTCACTGTAGTCTCTGGCTTTCTCAGATGTGCTAAGGCATGCAATGTTGAATTTTTTCCTTTGGGCGGTCTTCGCTTTCTTTTCATTGGAGAGTCGGGCTCTGAACTTTGTCACAACAAGAAAGTGGTCAGAGTCTACATTTGCACCTCGGAATGTTCGCACGTCCAAGATGTTCGATGCGTGCCTTGCGCCAATTAGCACATGGTCGATTTGGTTGGCGGTTCGACCATCTGGGGATCGCCAGGTTGCTGTGTGTATCCTTCGCCTGGGGAACCTAGTGCTACTTATCACCGTATTACGAGCTGCAGCAAAGTCGATTAGTCGAAAGCCGTTGTCTGTTGTCGTTTCGTGGAGGCTGTGCTTTCCAACTAATCCGCCAAAGATATTTTCCTTTCCGATTTTAGCATTGAAGTCTCCGAGCACGACTTTGACATCGTACTCCGTACAGACTCCGTAGGCTCCGTCCAGGAGGTCGTAAAAATCCTCCTTGTTAGACTCCTCCGCTTCATCGGTAGGGGCGTGTGCACATATTAGGCTGATGTTTTGGAAGGTAGCTTTGATGCGGATCACAGCCAGGCGATCGCTGATCGGCTTAAAATCGATGACTCTCGGTCTAAGTCGATTTCCCACGACGAATCCGCATCCTAACATGTGCAATCTTTGATGACAGCTGTAATAAATGTCGCAATCTTTTCTTTTCATAATCCCTGATCCTATCCATCGTATCTCTTGGATCGCGGTAATATCTGCCTTGTACCGCGTGAGGACAGATTCAAGTTTTTGAGTAGCACCTGACGTATAGAGTGTCTTACATTCCAGGTGCATACTCGCAGGTCGTAGTCTATTTTCGTTCCGGGTCGGGTTGCCATTTGAGGGGGGTTGTTATTCGAGGCTTCTCGCTTCTCTTTCATAACAATTGGTTTTTTTTACTGTGGCCGGGTCGTTAGCCCAACGCACTAACCTCCAATCTGTAGGGCCATGGGTTTGGTGTTGCAATTCTTTCCTTGATCAACACTCGCACTTACAAGTTTAGCAAGTCATGACATAAAGCCAAGACCAGTATCCGGCGGTTACCAACTTGGAGGTAATGTAAGCACTTGATGTGTAGGAAAAGATACAGCCCGAGGCCCCCAGTTCCTACAACATCCAACCACTTAAAGATAAGATTAGGCAGTCATATAATTGAAATTTTTTAACGAAAACTTTCCTTCTTATACAAAACAATAAATCTGCAAAAGATATTAAATCGTAATGGTACTTTCTAGTGCAGCCATTTAAAAAAACTCTTTTTCCTATAGTCCCTCAAAATTAACGCAATTTCTTGTATTTCTAACGGTTCCAGTAACACAATATGACTATTGATTTTATTTTCGATTTTTCAAAGTGCGCACAAATAATATAAACATTTGGTAATCGGCATTTTATATCAAATATATGGTACGTTACTATTTATGTTTTTCTTGGGTGCAAAAAATCTCTCAATCTCAACAAAATACATATATGTAATTGTAAGGAAACCATTACATGGTTCACCCCTTCAAAGTTACCTAAAAAATTATTTTTGCTTTCACCGACTTGTTTTCCCATAACCAACGACCTTAAATGTAGGTTGGGTCATATACATATATAGTCATAACGGTGTGTCTTAAACTTTTGATCTTTGAAAAAGCTATTTGTACAACAAAATTGATGCTCTCCTTCCAACACCTTCAATTTATCTTCATTTTGACTAACATTCAATTTCTTTTATCGATTTAAATTACATTCATAATGTTGTCTAGACACATAGTACTAAATTTAAATTAAATTCGGGTGAGCTTATATTTCAGTTTTAGAAATGAATCTCTCTGAATTTAAATACACATTTGTGTTGTTTCAACATATCTTCTGTACCTAATTCATTTAGTCATGGTCAAATGGACTTCTTAGAAAATGACTTAAAAATATGTCATTATTATCACTACCTCAAGGCCAGATAATTTGTCTTAGAAAAACACAAACATACACAATAAATCATGCCTGCAAGCAGTGTGCCACACAAAATTAAATGCTTCAGCAAAAAAGTTATTCTCAAGTTCTTATTGCGTACACTCGGGCGTATACTTTATTTTTTTTGTTCGCCCTACTAAGCGGTCTTTAAATCTGACTACAAATTGCCCCCACTTCTTTGTGAAACTTTCCATTGCAACTTTACTGAATGGAGAAGTTTTAAAATGGTCGGTCGGTCGGTCGGTCTGTTGGTTGTTTGGTCGATCTTCCACATTCGCTGCTGCCTCTACCTCCCACTGCTTCCAGCCATTGACTGCTGTGCCATAGACATGTTAACTTCATATATATATTATGTAAGTAGCTAGCTAGATCCACCAGGCAAGTGCGTCTGTCCCACAGCTGGGAGCAAATGATAAAAAAGAACTCTAACTTTATAAAACTGAAATTAATTTAGTCGAAGTGATTTATCTCGGACAGTATTTGGCATTTTCCTTTTTTACTTCTTTCATTTTTATTTCTACTTTTTTTTTTTGTTATTTGTTCTCCCCAAGCTTAGTACGTTTTTGACTGATTCCCTAAAGTGAATCTTATGATGTGATTGTTCACAAAGTTTTCTCTCTTGCTAAATCATAAAACTCTATCAACTTTTACCTTTTACAAAATTCCGGGAGGAAAGGGTGAATACAAATCTAGAATGGCAAAAAATGTCCACAGGCACTTCGATTTTGTAATAGTTATTTACAAAAAATTTACTTTTTCAGGTTTGATGTCCTGGTAAATGGAGGAGGTGCTGTAACATTACAATTCCAGAGATCACCTTTTCGTCCACTTACTCGAACAGTTTTTGTGCCATGGAATAGAATTGTTGTACTACCACCAGTTCAAATGCAACTAAGCGACGAAGATGAACATGCAAGGACAGCTATTAAGTGAGTTTCAATACAAATAGAATACAAAATAAAAAAAAAAAAAAAACCGAAACGAAACGAAACGAAATTTGATTTTGTTCTCCATTTTTCTTTTCATGATTAGAATTGCATCACAGAATCCCGCTTTGACATTCCTCAATTCGATTCTGTATCATTTTTCGGATGAACCTTTGGACTCGAGTAAAATTTGCATCGTCCACGACCACGAACAGTTGAAACCTCAATTGATATCAACATGGATGCCCAATGGGGTTGGAGCTATGCCAGGAAAGAGAGTTGTTTTTGCCGAAACCCAGGTGAGGAGTTTTTTTTTTTTTTTTTTTCTTTCGTTTTTGCAAAAGATATTTTCCATTAGGCCATCAACCTTTATGTATAGCTTACGTAAGGTATGGGAATACGTACAATACCAAAAATTTCATTTGAAAAAAAAAAAACTACCAAAAATACGTAGCTTAACTTACCTCAGGTGAAGTTGGCTTCTTTAATTAACTTTAAATTATAAAAATGAATGCAGTATTTAGAATTGTGTGTGTCCCTTCCATGAATTTAGTTAATAAAAGAAAAGGTTTCCTTTTTACTTACTCAAAATAGTGAACAAAGAAGAGAAAGGAAGATTTTGAATTTGTATGTCTTCTTTCTGAAAAAGAAAATGAAAACTTAATTGGAATACAAAAATGTAAAATTATGTTCTGTGGGACGAGTGATGTTTAGTTTTTTCGTATTCTTTTTTTTTTTTTCTTTTGTAACCAGCAACATACTATGCAGAGTAGATATGTAAAAATTCAAATTAACTTTAATAGAAAAACAAAAATATATCAACAATGCTTTTAGGAGAAAAGAAAACATGAAAGTCTACAGTTAATTTTGATTTTTATTTAATGAATGTTTCTAATTGAATTGAGCGAAATATTTAAAGTTACGAGTATCAAAAATTTTATATTTTAAGAAGCCTTCGATTATACAGTAGAGCTATTAATTAATATTAATGAGATTTATAGCAAAAACTGAAATTTTATTGAATGGGAAAATTGTCCTTTTCTTGAGTAGCAAAATGACAAAAAAAAAATTCAAGTTGTAGTTTCTTATACCAACGATCTTACACATTCTTAAAACTTAAGTCAAAAATATTAAATTCTCACACCAAAGTACAATTTGTTCATCACATTTCCTCCCTGACAAAACTCGTTTCACCAGTGGATGAAAATTAGAGCAGAAGAGCTTTTTTACACCGAAAGGGTACTAAATTCCGAATATCAACTTTTTCAATCCTCTTAATTAAAATTAAATTTTTTCAAGGAAACCAAAATTCTTTTTAAAGCTTGAATTCTGTGCATTTTGAGACCTTGAATGAAAAGAATCTCAAATGAAAAAATTTCGAACGAACAAACATCTAGAATGTACAAAAATCAAATATTGTTGTATAACACCAACAAAAAAAATGTCTTTACCTTCTTTGAATATCAAAATCAACAGGTATCTATTCATCATTTTTACTAAGAACCAGGGTTCGGAGAACGATAAAGTATGATTCGTTGTCTTCAGAAAAATTCAAAAGGGAATTTTTTCCGATCGCGAATCTTATTTTTCGGATCTTTTATTATAAAATTTGTTAAAACGATCAAAACAAATTTGCTGTGGTCCGTAAAATATGGTTCCATCCCGAACTTATCAAGCGGGAATTATTAAAAATCCATTCACCATATCCATTCAGTTAAAAAAGAATAAAGAAGCGAAAGTGCCTCAAAAATAAAGGGTTGTTCAATAAGAGCGCTACAAAAGTTTTTTTAAATAAAAAAAAAACGGTTTTGGATATCAATGAAATTATTTATTTCTGTGAAATTACTTTCGATGCCATTTTGTTTGGAACTCGATTTCTTTTGCATGGCCACCACGGGCATGCTTGCAGAAGTCCAGACACTGAATCCAATTTTCGACGGTTTTCAAGCATAAATCGGCCGATACTGCTGCAATTTCACGTTCGATATCCGTACGAAGTTCATCAATCGTCGCTGGCTTTTGGGCCAAAAATATTCGGTTATCATTGAACGGTAGCGATCCCCATTCACAGTAACGTGCCGGTCTTGATCATCACGGAACAAGTACGGCCCAATGACGCCGTCGGCCCATAAACCACACCAAACCGTGATTTTTTCGGGATGCAATGATGACTCATGGAGTACGTGTGGATTGTTGCCTGACCAATACCGCATATTTTGTTTATAGACGAAGCCATTCAGCCAGAAATGAGCCTCATCGCTGAAGATGATTTTTCGATGAAAATCCGAATCATTTTCAAGTTGTTGCTCAGCCCAATTCACGAACATACAACGCTTCTGGTGGTCAAGTGGCTTCAATCTTGTAAGGATGTAGGCCAAGATCTTTTCGCAAAATTCGCCACAACGACGTCACAGAGATGCCCAACGCTCGAGAACGACGTGTGAGAGACACATTTTGGCTTTGTGCAACTGAAGCCCCAGCGGCAGCAATATTCTCGACACTACGGGCACTTCTTTGTCTCACTGGCACGAGAACATTTTGTGCTGTGCCTGTGGATTAAATTTTTTCCACTAGACGCTCAATTGTTAATCTGCTAGAACGATTATGATGACCATATATTGGATGAGCGCTCTTAACGTTGAGGCCACTGACTCCGAATTTCGGTAGTAAATTTTAATAATTTCGACTCGTTGTTGGCTCGTATATCTTTCCATCATGAAATGGCAAACCTTACTAAAGAGAAATGTCAAAAGAGCGGCAAGAAATATGGCGTCGTTTGCTGTCCCTGTAGCTCTACTTTTGTAGCGTCCCGTTTGAAAAAGTGTTTTAAAATAATTTCAACAGTTTGCAACTTCGTTGTTCCTTGAGCGATTTCAATGAAATTAACTCAGGTGAGAACTGACATAAATTAAAAAAGAAAAAATATTTTCAACAGGGTGTTTGAAAATAAATGTCAACTATAAGAAACTTTGTTGTTCCTTGAGCGCTCAAGGAACAATTAAATAGCGAAATGCCAAAATTTTTTAAATCATCCTGTTTTAAAAAAAAAATTTTTTTTCAATTCTGTCTCAGCTATCACATGTGTCGATTTCATTGAAATCGCTTTAGGAACAACGGCCGTGCAAAATATTGTCATGTTTTTGAAACACCTTGTTTTGAAAATATACAAATGTCAACAAATCGCCCTTATATCACCTTTTCCTGAGCAGTAAAAAACTGTGAAAAATTCTGATTTATGAGAGTTTTTTAATGCCTCATAGCCATCCTTCAACAGAATTTGACAATGAATGACTTGAATGGATGGAGACGAAACTTATTTTGACGACTTTCTCCATCCAAACAAAATATGAATGTAAATTCAAGGAGAATTGTGCTATCCAAAAATGGGTTTTTTATGCCTAACAAGATATACTAATCCTCTCATCACAGATTACAAAATTTGAGACCATTTGAGTGTATAGTTTGCCCTGAGCGACCGTTTACAAAATTAATAGTTTTAACTTTGAAGTGAAAAACTGTTTTTTTAAACAATCTGGCAGGGTGAAATACTTAAATATTAAACACTTAAATGATTGAGTTCCGTGATATATGATCTGAGGAGTACTATCTACAGAAAAAAGTGAACACCAATTTCGGCTAAAACGATTTCTCTTGAACTTGCCTTTATATTTTATTTATGCACAAGGCTTTGAGTTTTTGAATAACATTTACTCATGTTTTTTATACCTTTACCTAATTTTTTGTTGATGTTCTCTCATACCCCAATCTGAAGTGTAAGTCTAAGCCCTAAGTCTAAGAATAAATTGAATCGGCAGTTTGAAGAAGGGAATAACTGCCAAAAATTGATAAACCATTTAATTCCATTTATTTTTATTCTGACAAAGATACACATGTTAGCGTAAAGAAACTAATGAAAATCATTATTTTTGACGTTTTAACTTGGGAATCGAAAAGCCCCTGGATTTGTTCCCTTCTTTAGACTATTTTCCAATTTCATAGATAAAATAGTGAAATTTAAAGTTTCATAGTCTTGGCATTTAACATCATCGTTACCAACAGGATATCAACATTAATAGGATTAAAAAGCATTTTTCTTTTAATCCATACAGTGGTGCTCCTAAATTCTATAAGGAGCCAGCTTATTAACATTCGAGAATTGCAATAGAGTATTGAGAAGTATTTTTTTTATTTTTGAACATACTCTTGAAGATATTTTTTTAACAAACTTATATCTGTTATACGGTTTGTTTAAGCTTTTGAATTATTACACTTAATTTTTCCACATTAGCACCGCATTAGTTTGAAGAAGGGAACAAATCAATCATACTTTTGTGTAATCATTTCACATTTGCATTTACTTTTTTGATGAAAGCTAAAAACCATTATGATCACAATAGAAACAAAATTGCTGAGGATAAATTTTGAATTTTTTAAAAAAATTATGCAAAAAGTTATAAGGTTTTTCTTAAATTCCCAAAAATTTCATTTTTTGACTTATTCCCTTTTTCAAACTGCCGTTTCAATTGTTCTTCATAGTTTTACCGTTTCCTATGGTTATTCTCATTCCCTCCACACATTTTTCATTTTTGTTTTGTATAACCAAAACTTACGGTGCCTACCATACAATTTTGTTTACCAATTTTTAAAATCTTAGTTTTCTCAAAATGGCTACACAACTTTTCTTTACAAAAATGAAAAATCAATGGTAAGAAACAGTTTTTGATTTTCAATTTTTTTTGAAAACGGTATGACCGATTTAAAAAAAATTGTTAGTGCAGATGCTCCTAAAAAATATATACAAAAAGTATTTTATACCGAATTTTTCAATTTTTTTTTTTTTTAATCATCAAAAAATGTTCAAGATTTTTTTTTTAACGGAAAGGTCAATATTTTTTTTTTAAACTTGTAATGAAACAGTTTTCAATATTTGAAAATTTTTTTTAGAAATATTTAAAAAGAAACGTTTCAAAAATATTTTTAAAAAACTCAATATCTCAAAAATTAATTGACAATTTTTTTCTTTTATATGCCCATCAATAAATACATTAGAGTTGAGTATCAAATTTTTAAGAATTTAATTTATAAAAATTTGAATAAAAAACTCTCCAACATTTTTTTTTTAATTTTGTATGGGCTGTGGTCGAAATTCCAGCAGTCAAAATAATTTTTTCAGAACTATACTTTCAAAATTCTGCTTTTCAAAATGTTTTTTTGTTGTCAAAATTGTTCTTTTCAAAATTCTAACTTTCAACACGCTTTTTTACCAAACCTTCTTTTCATTTATTTGCTGAATTTTATAAAAAAAATTTCTAATAGCTAGCTTCTTGTTTTGTCATAAATATAGAAAAAATTTCTTGTTTTGGGTGTTAAGATTGCTCTTTTGTCTTAGAAAATATTTTGTAGTGATATGAGTGCAAGAGTTGTATAACCCATTTCTTGACAAAATCGATGCTTTTATCTCCATAAGAAGAAACCCAAAATTTTTAAAACAATTTCCCATATAATTATATCGATAATATTGGAGGCAAAAAATATTAGGCCAGGTCTAAGCCATCCATTGAGACACATAAAATGTGGGCCTATAAATGGAAAATTATTTTTCTATGCCAAAACGTTTTTGAATGCAAAAATTAAAATTGATTTTCATTTTTAAGACAATAGCTAGTTTATTAATTAATAGTAAATTAATTACTCAATCGATGGTTTAGGCTAAGGTAAACATTTAATAAGTAAATTCTGAAATTATAATTGGACAAGTACAAACTTCATAAAAGACAAATAAATGGTTTGTGGGAAATTGAATAGTCATTTGCATACAGTTGTAAGGAATAAATAGATCCTTTCGTCGTGGTAAGCTATGTGCAGTAATCAAACAAACCAAAATCTCTTCCAGTTTGGAAGATAGTGCAGTAGATAAGATACAATTACAATAAAGTCAAAAAAATTATTTTTTTGTTTTTTTTTTGTTATTTGGGGGAAAAACAGAATAATCAAAATTTTGAAAAACAGAATTTTTAATAGACGGAAATAAAAAAAGCATAGTTTTAAAAAATTGAAGTTTTGTGAAAAGACAACATTTTGAAAAGCTGAAATTTGAATCCAGAATTTTAATTTATTTTATTTCCAGATGGCATTTTTATTTTTCCTCAAGTTTTTAAAGCCGAGTTGTTTTAAACTCAAAGAAAAAAGCAAGTATAATTAACCATTTTCTGGTTTATTATACCTGATTTTCGGGTTGTTATTTTTCAACTTGGTAGATCAGGTTAACTGCTTAACCAAACACCTGATTTTAGTGTCGTGCTAAATCAACGTAAGTTGCAGGTAATATCTGCATGACATCATGTAAATTTAACACTGCCTTAAATGAGTAAGACAGTAAATTTTACCTGAAGACCTTGCTAATTTAACATGTACATCTAGTTAACTTTAAATGAAAATCTAGTTAAGAACATTAATAAAATGTTCAACGTCCTGTAAATTTAACATAAAGATCTAGTCAAATTAACATGATTCAATGTTGAATCAACCCTGTATCCGGGAATTATTAAATCTTAGATCCATGCGTCTATAGCCCATCTCTAACGCTGCTTACCGTCCAATTCATTTTTCATTGTTCTAAAAGTATATAAATGTATTACTATGTGCATTATTTTATTTTACAAACACTTTGTGACACTTACTTAGTTTTAAACTGGAAAGGGAAACCTCTTACACGTGGATATAACACGCTTCCCCTGGTGCACAAAAAACTTGTTGCAAATATCAATAAGTTAAAACTGATTTTGTTAGGATGGCTTATGTGTATTTGCTTTAACACTGGTGTCACGTTGATATAAACTAGCAGATTGTTTCTTTTATAGTAGTCCAGGTTAAATTGAACAGGTGAACATTGCAAAAAAATAAAAAAATAACCATGTAAAATGTTACTTCAACCTGATTTGTGCTAAAACAGAAATTCATAACATACAGTGTTAAGAAACACGATCTCAGTAAAAAATGAGCGCAATATTCTTGTCAAAAGTTTTCGTTTGCCAGAATATAGTGTGTAAGCAACAGTTCATCTTCTTAAATCAACTCGACAATGGAAACAAAGGCCACTAGGCTAATTTAACACTTAATATAAGGTAATTAAATCAGGTAAATTTCTGAAGTGTCTGTAACTTTATATGGGAATATGCACCTCGTAAATTTAACAGGGCCCAGGTTAATTATTTACTTGATTTTTTTCTCTGAGTGTAGTTAATTTTAATACATATCTATAAGGATTCGTAGCGTTAAAGTACTGCATTAATAAGGTTTTCATACAAAAATTCCGAAAAATCGAAAAATCTAACTAAGTTAAAGTAATTATGGAAGTTATTTATTGTTAGTTCATATTGTGTGTAAGGTTTTAACCAGCTAGATTATGATTCATGAAAAAATGGGTTATGTATGCAACCTTAAACCATTTTTTTTTTTTTTGTTATTTTGTAAACTTTTGCTAAGCTATACACCAGCTTTACTGTTTTGTGTAAAAAATGTATCCCTGGCATAACCCTTTATATTGAAACCAATCTTTTTAATATAAGAAGGTAGGTTAGGTTATAGGTATACCTCAACATATCTTATTTTAAAATTATACCTCCTATTAGATATGATAAGGACATTTTATGTCCTTTACCGAGTATTAAAAACCTGTTGGCGCAGACAGTATAAATGATAAAATATTAATACCCTAGACCTTATACATATAAAGCATTATGAAGTAAAAAATATCTGTCATTTTTTTGTATAAAGGTATAACCTACCTTGTGTATTAACGTCCTTTGATAGAAGTGACTGAAAAGCATCACACACAATATACATACATATAGAAACAACACACATCCTCTTAAAGTCACCCTTGAGATTTTTCTTTTGCCTTTTCATTTATTATTATTTTTTATTTACAGCAACAAAAAAAAAAAAACAAAAATATATACAAACATATATAGAATAGAAAAGCAAGTAAAAAATAAAAAAAAAATAAAAAAAAAAACTCAAAATCACTAGTGCTGAAAACATGGAAAATGCATGACAACAGCAGAAACTGTTCCATTGGAACAGCCATCCATATACATAATGTTGGTATATGCTTTTATAGGTAGTTATACAAAAAATCATATATACCAACATATAGGTATGTACAATTCTACATATGTGTATATATACCATATACCTTCTCAACATACACGCTCGACCGACAGTTACTTCTTCATATTACATGCTTCAAAAAAAAAAATCACCGTGGAGAGCGAACGAACAGCAACAGCATGAAAAGATGATGAAAAAATAAAAGCAAAAAAAAAACATAACGTCTGCAAAACAAGACTAGGTAGGTAGGTACTAGAGGTATATCCTTCATGAAAATGCAATTTTTGAAACGGAAAATACGAAGACAACCGCGTTGGAGACGGTGTGGCGTCGTTCTTTGGAACATAGAAAACATCGTTCACTCATTTTCCAAAAAACTGGACTACATCAAGCTTACTTGCTGCTGCCACACTGCTTCACAGCATACCTATACCTACCTATATAAAGCAACTTACAGCAAAAGCAACCGTGCTAGCGCTAGAAGCGAAGCGGTGGTGGTGCCGCCTGGTGAATTCAATTTCGCATTGAAATGATTTCCACGTTCTAACCGTGCCCTGGCCAAACATTCCCCTCAAGGAACATGTGCAGCGCACACAGTGTTTTCAGACAAGTAGTGTTGATCTAGGATTCACGACCTGGCCAAGAGTATGAATTATTATTAGTGTGTGTACCTATACCTACCTACATTCTTTGGTCAGCGTATATTGTCTCTAGCCAAAACTTTACCACCCTCATTTATGTATGGTTCGAAGCTTGGTGGATTTTTCTCGTGTATGTAGGTATAGGGTACCTTATCTATTTAAAGAACGGGCGGACGTCTGCTCTTTCATGTTTTTTTTGCTGATTCAAGATAAAAATTTTAAAGAAAATAGCGTTTAAGTTTATTTTATTTTTATTGGTGATTTAAGTTGACCAGTTTTTGAAAACGAATACAACAACAAAAATAATAAAGAATAGTTTCTTACAATGACGCAACCATTTTTGGAGTGTCTAAGTAAATATTAGCGAAATTTATATAAGTACGAGTACCTACCACTAGAACAAATAATGTATACATATACTCTAAAACAAACTTAAAACAAAAAATTTTCGAAAAATGAAATATTTGCTCCTCCCGAAAAATCATTTTTTCGATTTTAAACTTTCCAGAATACGGTTTAATTGTTTTTGATAGTTTTTTTCATAAAGATTCTAAAAACTTTTAAGAAAATTGTCTCTTAAAAAAAAACTTTAAAACTCATGATTTTGGAAACTAAATATTTTATTTTTTAAAACTTATAAGGATCTTTACAATCTTCTAAATTTTTTTATACAATTTTAAATCACAACAATATTTAAGAACATTGCAGTTAACATACCTAGGCTACAATTGTTGAGCACCTTACCTCCTTGACTACTTATTTAAGTTGGCACTATACTACTTCAGTCTGGGTTAGACCAGGGCCTCAACCAACAATAAGCTTCTTCCAGCTTGCTCGGTTTCTAGCTAGCTGTTTCCAGTTTCACACGCCAAGTTAGTTGCGGTCCTCTTCCACTTACGTGCACCACTATGCGCTATCTTCCTCTACTGCATCGTCCCAAGAGGCTTGGTTCAAAAGTTGAAAAACCATATTTTTCGCCTCCCACGTTTTGACCCTATGACCCAAAAAAAAAAAAAAACTTGAAAAATAAAATCTAGAACTGGTAAAATCACGAAAAAAAAATTTAGAAAAAAAATCTCGAATGATAAAAACTTTGAGTTTATATTAATTATGGTTATTTAGCTGAGCCTTGAAGTTTTCAGACAAAACGAAATTTTTCAATGACATTAACATTTATGTAATGTAATGTACCAGTAAATAGTAACAGAGTTTCGAAAAACAAAGGAAGGAGTTAATTTTGAAATGTCAAAATTTTGCAAGAGGAAGTTTCGAAGAACAAAGTTTCGAAAAAAAGTTCAGAAATCCTAGGAACTTCGTTGTTCCTTAACCGATTTAAATGAATTTGACACAGGTAATATCTGATACAAAATTAGAAATGAAAAAAAATATTCCAAACAAAAATGTTAACTCCGTTGTTCCTTGACCGATTTCGTTTTTAATTCTGTATCAGGAACAACGAAGTTTACATTTGTTTTGGAAATATTTTTTTCATTTTTAATTCCTTATCAGCTATTACCTGTGTCAATTTAGTCGAAATCATTTAAGGAACAACGAAGTTTCAATATTTTGACCTATTTTTGGAACACCCTGTTTTGAAAATATTTTTTTTTTTTAATTTTGTCCTTCGAAATTTTGAAATTTAGAAACTTTCTCCTTTCGGAATAGCGTTTTTCGAAATTTTGTCTTTCGAAACTTTTTCTTTTTGAAACTTTGGTTTTTCTAAACTTTATCCCTCGAAAATTTGCCTTTCGAAACTCTGGCGGATTCCCTAATGTAACAAATTTTCTTTGCGGTTTTAAGTTCATTGATTTTTGAGCTCTATGTAATATTACATTGATTTGTATTGGCTCCCTTAAGGGTTACAAGTCTCCCGCTTCCTTACTCTGCTCCCTCTCCACCCCTCTCTATCATCTTATCTTTTCTTACTGCCTCTAGTTCCTTTATCCACTCTTCTCCCTTCCCCGTTTCGTCCATTATTTCCCTCATCCTTTCCCCTATTGATTTTCTTTCCTCTCCGACAGATCTGCATCTTTCTAATACATGGTCCCATGTCTCTTGTTCACCCTCACATATTCTGCATATTCTCTCCTCTTCGCGTTTCCAGTACCATCTTTCCCTCACCTCATTCCCTCGCCTGACTCTTGCAATTCTCCTTGTTCTTTCTGTCTTCCAACCCGCTGTTAAATATTGTGGAATCCCTTCTGTCATTATTTCTTTGTACCACCTGTTGTAACTGGATTCTCTTATTCTTTCCCTTCTTTCCTTCTCTTGCTCTCCCCAGTCTTTTCTTTCTATTGCTTCGTATCCATTAATACTGTCTTCTCTTCCCTTTATTTTTTCTCTCCCTTGTTCCCATCGTGACCCTCTTCCCCGTTCATCTCTCTGTCTCTCTTTCATCTCCTCTAAACATTCCCTTGCTATGTCACTTCCTTTTCCATCTGTTAATTTCTGTTCATAATTCCATGCCCTTTTCCGTGCTCTAATCATTATCTTATCTCGTTTTGTTTCCTCTCTTACCATATACCCTGGAGTTTGCCATTCTACCCCTAGCGTCCACTTGAGGTACCTCTCTTGCACCCTTTCCATTTCTTGTCTCTCCTCCCATCCCCATACTTCCGCCCCATATCCCATCACCGTCCACACCAGAGTGTCTATGTAATATCTAATAAAAATTAAAATTTATTAAAATTTGTCAATTTATTTTAGAGTTTTTTAAAATTTAATTTTTTTTATTTGATATTCAATATTATTTTAACTTATTTGAAATTTGTGTACACAAAAATCAATCTAAATCCGTTTAGCTGACAATGTGAATATAAAAAAAAGAAAGCCTTCTAGGAGAGAAAGGTGCTATCATTAGTTGCCTTTATATATTTTTTATAATTTTCGGTAGCAGATTGCTCTAATTTAAGCATACAGAAAAAGTTTGAGAAAAAATTGTAGGAGTCGTTTTTAAGAAAAACAAAATGCAGGACTGGATCACACGTACCTTCCCTTATTTTTTTTTTTTTATTTCTTAATTCCGATTCAGGTATTAATAATATAGGTATCTACATTTGTATACTTAGTTCCAAAAAAATTCATCAAACTTTTTGTTTTAAAAAATTGAATTTTTAAAAATCCAAAATTTATTTTTTTTTTAATTTTGTTATGCAATTTTATTCACATAGCATACAAATTTTGATTGAAATCGTTAGATAATTATAAAATCTCATATAAGAAAACACCTTTTTGGCAGGTAGTTACCGCTAATAACAGGTTTTGGTCTTGGTTTTAACTGATTTTTTTTATCAAAATCCTTGGAGTCGTTTTTGAGATAAGTAAGCTTATACTTAACGGTTGCATGGCAAGTATTATTTTTTTGGGATTAAAAAAATCAATTTTCCCACTTAGGAATCTCCTCTAAGGAAACTTTAAGCCCTTAAGTTTAAAAAGATAGCGTCATTGTAGATTGAGAATTAAACAGACAGACAGGCAGTGCCACCCACTTTTCTCGAGTTCTCTAACATCGTAATGTTATTTTGGATTGTTATTTCGACATATTTCTTGCACGAATCCAAAACTTGCCCTATTATATTTAGTAACCTATATCGCTAGTAAAGAATATTTTCCCCAACAGTTTCTTAACATTTTTTTGGAAGGTACCGTTATGTTTACATAAAAGGAAACTTGTTTCCTTGAAAACAGAATTAAAAAAAAAAATTAAAAAACTATTTTCCAAAAATTCGACCATGATGTAGTTTCTAAAATATTTGATTTAAAAAAAAATCAACGTTTGCTTAAAAATCCTACAAAAAATTTGTTGGATCTGTATACAAAATTTTTTGAAATCAGAAATATCGTTTTGAAGAAAATCAAATATAAAAAATGTCGGTTGGTTCTTTTATTAATCGTTTTTGGAAATTGATTTCCTATCCTTAGATAGCCCGTACTTAAAGAAATTTTTGAGCCGTTTTTGAGAAAATTAAGATTTTGTAAAATTACAACAAAAAATATTGTATGGCAGGTACCATTACTTTTTACTTAAGGAAAATCAATCCAGCCGGTTAGGCTGTAGCCGAACAAACTGATAGACAGATAGACAAATAGGCAGACAGAGTAGTTGTGATACCCAATTTTTTCGTCTTCCCTTCCTTAAATGCAAACAAAATATTCAAAATCAACGAAAACACATACAATAAAGTGCTATAGCTCTTTTGAAGCCTAATACTGCATTCTTTTATTTTCTTTTTATGGCCTAGTACGCTGCTACTTCTAAACGAAAATTCAAATTTTATTTGAAGAGAATAAAAAAAAAGAGAAGACTATAGCTTTCAAATGAGCTATTTAACTTTGTTGTAAGCGTTTTCGTTGTTTTTTTAAATAATTTTTGTACACTTTAAGTATTTTTTTTTTAATAAAAGTGCCCCTCCTCCCTCAACGCTAAGAAATTGACCCCCCTTTTAAAGCAATTAAACACTTACCTAAGGTCCCTCTGTGGGGAGAAGAATCCGTTTATTTTTTGGGTCACCGTAAAACCCCCTAAAGAATTATTTGGTGTATGTTGGCAACTCTGGCAACCATGTATTCAAACATTTTTTATTTTACACAAAATTTAAAGATGTAAAAATGTAGGGAATTAAGTACTCATCAAAAAATTATTTAATAATATTTTCGTTCAGAAGAAAAAAAGGCGACATAAAAGCCTAGTACGCAGATCGAGACAAAATTTATCTCCCATAAAAAATTTTTCCCAGGACAAATTTTATCTCAGATTTTTTTCCAATCAGTACGCAGCTCCAGCGCAAAATTTAACGTTCGTAGCCGCTGTATATGAAAAGGCAAAATTAAGTCTCCACTACATTTTGCGCGGAAAAAGAATGCTCGAAGCATTATTTTTCCGGACAAATTGTGACGTTTTATGTTTATTTCACTTTTTATAGACTTAAATCTTCTACCTGTTTCATACTTTCCATTATTAAGAAGCTTTGAGGACGCACGACAAAAATAAAGAATAACATTCTTAAAGAAAATGATGAAATCAGAACAGGAATAAAATATAAACAGCTGTTTAAAATCAGTCAGTGGCGTAGCTAATAGAAAAGGGTATAAAAAGACCTCATACAAAATCGAAAAATAATTTCTTCTACCCAAAATTAAAATTTATTTCCAAACCGAGTTAAACCAAGTTGGAATCAGTAAACTGATCTGGCAAAAATCTAGTGGATTTCTGGAGCATTAGAAAACTCTGAACATTTCTGATTTTGGCAGGGGTTCTTTATCCATCGACATCACATTCATCCTTCAATAGAATTTTATAATTGGTAGCTTCATAGATAGAGAAAGATCTATTAGACTGAAAAAGTTTATTTTGATCCAAATGTCTACCAATTGCCCTTAAATCACTCTTTTCCGGAGAAGTAAAAAAACTTCAAAAATTTCGGAATTTTTACAGGTTTCTTAAACCAACGATATCGTAGCCATTCTTTAATGGAATCCGACAACTAATAGCTTGACTAATGAGGGACAAACTATATTTTGATGGAAAAAGTTCATTTTAATCCAAATATGAACCAATTGCTCAGGAATTCACTTTTTTGCAGATAAGTAAAATTAAAAAAAATTGATTTTTCAATCCATCGACATCGTAGCCATCTGTCAAATTAATACGACTGTTGAGAGCTTGGAAGATCTAAGACAAACTATATTTTTACGAAAAAAGATTTTTTTGGTTGAAATCTAACAAAATCAAAAACTTCAGAATTAGTCTTGAGAAAAAAAATTAGGAGATAAAATTTGCCTTTGTTCGATCTGCGTACTAGGCTAAACGCTAAAAACAATCGTTTACAATCAACATTTAACAATTTTTTGGCAATAACTTTTTATTGGAAAGAGATGTCAAAATTTATTGTGAGCATGAATTTTGAAAAATATTTTAACCTAAAATATCAAATAAAAATTTTGACTCTGAGTTTAATAGGAGCCGAGAAAATTGCGTTTATGTTTTGCAACACACTTTTTCAAAATGGTGGACAACGCAATATCTCCTTTCAGCCAAACTGCTCGAAAGTAGTAACTTAAGAAACATATCTTTGAACTTTAAAAATATATAGAACATTTTTTTCGAAAACGAGTTGGTTATTTTTTACATTATGTACCTGTCTAGAAAATTAAGAAAAAAATATTATTTTTGGATCCAAATGTAATTTATTGCTATCATACCTGACGAAAAAGGCCATATACGTGCCAACAAGTCTTTCACATGATTTTCTAAAAAATCCTTAATGGGTTTCTCTATAAGCCAGTCGTTAGCGACTCGAATCCACTTAAGGTGTTTTGACGCAAAATCTAAAGCTTCATCTTATAAAATTTTAAGTGTCACTAATTTCTCAGAACTCAAAAAATATACACATTATTATCATAACTCTTTAATATAAGAATATTCTTCTGAGTCGAATTAAATTTCCCCAAATTAAAATACTAAGAAATTTTAATTTTCCTCATCGGTTAGCATTTATTACAAATAATATGTACAATCATAGAATCACAGATAACATTTGAAATTACTTCCACCAGTTTAAGCAAAGAGCTAATAAAGTCTCTTTCGAAATTCAGGTTAATAAATTACTCTAGCACGTTTTACTCAATATGAATAGTCCTTAAATTGCATCAGTTTCTATCTACAGAGAAGAATAATGTTGCACATTTTGCAATGCCATAAGATTGTGTGTTGGAAATAGATCGAGTAGCTTTACAATTACCGCATGGCAATTAACGTATAATTGATTTTGCATCAAGGACCAATGCACACAAATAAAGTGTTTTGATGTATGTACTTGTATATGAATTGAACAGACATATTATGTACATATGCACACAGACATATGTTTGCAACAACTTGTTTTGAAATTGTTCAAAATTGAATTCGAGTTTTTGTGATGCCCTGTTGAACGTAAATTGAAATCTGGGACGGAAATATGGTTTTATCACATAAGACTCAGGATATATAACCAACAAATTTGGCTACAATTCTCTTTGTTAGATTCAATGTTTAATTATTCTCCATCGAATGTACCTACTGAAAATTGTAACAATCATTTTAGTTTTACAAATGCATAGAACTAGGAAGGGAATTAACAGGGCGTTTCCTTATAAAAAAATGTCGCATTTTCCATGTTCCATTTTTTTGTGACTGCTAAGTCACTACATTAGTCGATCAAAAAGAAAAATGGTCGATAATTTTCTGTTAATTAATAGTTAATCTCAGTTTCAAATTTGTGATTCAATTGTTTCTATTTTTTGTAGCTTTACTAATTTTAAATCTTGTTTACAAAGGGTCGTCTAACTAAGAGTTTTAACCTTCTCTTCAATCGTGTATTGCTACCTAATTTGTCGTAAATCAATCGTTAATCAGTTGTGACAATTTTCAATTTAACTTAAAGGTTATTCATTCTAATTCAATAAAAAAGGTTCAACTCCTATTTAAAACTTTTAAAATACCTTTTCTACTTTTTTGTTTTATTTTTCAACAAAAACAAAAACAAAAACAAAAACAAAAACAAAAACAAAAAAAAACACCCTGTAAACTGATTTAGTTTTGTGAAATTTTCAATCACCCCAAAAATGCATTCAGCACTAGAGATATATGTAATGCAACATCCTCTCTAACATGTTTCTCTACTTTTGGTCTATTCCACAGATTGTTCAAGAATCCATTCAGATTCCGGGCTCTGGTCTTCATCTTACATATCAATCATCGCAGGCTTCCGGATATTTGAGCATCGTTCGGATGCGTTTGACTTCAGAGCATATACCAAGTACACTGACGCATGTTCATGTTGGAGTGGAAATTGAAGGTGCCCTGCATGTGAAGACATACGAAGCCGATCCCAATCTAATACACACATTTGCGTGGAACAAACGCAACGTGTACCGACAGAAGGTGTATGGAGTGACGATTGCTCGCATATCGGTTGGATACCAGCACTCGACGTGCAAATCTCCAGTATGGACCACTCAAACAGCCAAATTGCAGGGATACGATGTAGATATTTCGGACATTGGTGGTTGGGGGCTTGATATTCACCATCACTACAACTTCCACGAGGGTATACTGCAGAAAGGCGATGGCAGCACCCTGCACATGAAGGAATATCCACGAACGGTGAAAGTTGTCATGGGAACGGGTCTGCAACGCCCACTTAATTGTCCCGACCACTGCAATGGCATTGCAAAAGACGCACGGCTCCTTACCCCGATTGCATTGGCTTCCGGTCCCGATGGTAGTTTGTACGTGGGTGACTTCAACCTCGTGCGACGTATCACACCAGATGGCGAAGTGTTCACCATTCTTCAACTGAGCGCCACCCAGGTCTCCTATCAATACTACTTGGCTGTGTCGCCAGCCGATGGCCATTTGTACATATCCGATCCAGAAAAGCATCAAATCCTGCGCCTTCTTCGGCTGGAAAAGGTCAAAGATCCCAGCATCAATAGTGAGCCGGTTGTTGGCAGTGGTCAGCGATGCATACCCGGCGACGAAGGTAATTGCGGCGACGGTGGACCAGCATTGCAGGCAAGGTTGTCACATCCGAAAGGCCTGGCCATTGCAGCGGACCGCACAATGTACATCGCCGACGGAACAAACATCAGAGCCGTTGATCCGAAGGGCATCATTCATACGCTAATTGGCCACCATGGGCATCACAACCACTGGAGTCCGGCTCCTTGTTCGGGCACCCTTATGGCTAACCAGGCACAATTGCAATGGCCCACTGGATTGGCGTTAAGTCCTTTAGATGGTTCCTTGCATTTCATCGACGATCGACTAGTACTGCGTCTGACATCGGACATGAAGATTCGCGTTGTTGCCGGTACACCCCTGCACTGCAATAACAATCAGGACAAAAACAAGACGAACGACAGTGTCCTGGGCACAGTGCTAGCCATGGCTTTTTCACCATTCGGGGAGCTCTATATTGCGGACAGTGATTCGCGGCGTGTTAATTCGATCCGTGTTGTAGACACAACCGGAAATATGAGATATTTTGCCGGAAAACAGGAGAATTTGGGGTAAGTACTTAGTACCCCTACATATATAGAGTATAATAATCGAAGCGAATGCGATTTCTTTGTTTAGCGTTTCGGGTAGGCATATTGATTAGAAAATGTTTAACTAAAAACCATGTTAGCGCGGGATAAGTTTGTTTATTAAAATAGCAATGAGCGCAAGTTTGGGTTGTGTTACAGGAAATAGAGGATGTTCTTTTCGAAATGAACATTTTTGTATATACTCGTATGTTTATACCTTGTCAAAAATATTCTCAAGGCTTACTCATACAGAAAGAGTGGTAATTGAGCTTGGAGGTTTCATGGTAATAAAAAGCATTCGGCGTTGAAAATAAACTTTTTTTTGTCATCTTTCTTCAATTTACGAGGAAGAAAAAAAAGCGATTTATTAATTGAAAAATCATTAAACTATAAGATTTCGCATTATAAGTTGCATTCACTAGAAGACAAATTGTATAAAATGTTTGAAATATTATCTTGACAAGAGGAGGGGGAAGGGCCAAGCACCGCGACGAAAATTGATATTTTGGATATGAGAATAATTCAAAAACTTTTTCTATGAGTCAAGACAGTGATTCTTTTGAATTGTTAGGTTTTTGTTATTTTTGAAACAATAAGAACATATATTTTGAAAATAAAAAAAAAATGCTTTAATTTACGCAGAAAACAGAACAACTTTCATTTTTGCGAAATTTGAAAAAAATCATCCGTTAAATTTTCGATTTTTTAAAAATATTTACGGAACTAGTTGAGCATTCCATTCTCCAAAATTCTTCGCAAAATTGTTTTTTTTGGCAGCAAAATTTGCAATTCTGTTTTTAAGTGGTAGCGTCTGGGTTCGATTCCCAGCAGCTGCAATCTAAAAACAAAAACGTTTTTTTCGCGAGGTACTGCCCCTTGCGAGGAACTGACAAATCCTCCAAGAGTATGTCATGGAATAAGTTCTTCTCATCTAGCCGTTCGGACTGAAACCATATCTACCCTTACTAACTATTATTGGGAGTTATTGTAATTGGTCCGATTAATGAATCAAAAATTTTGTCAAATCTTCGCGTTTCGAGCTCCCTAGAGTTGGAATCCGTCATTTTCAGCGAGATGTCGTACGTTCCTTCGCTTTTTTCGTTGACCATATCTCAAGAACGAATGGAGGTTTCGACTTTAAAAAAAAATTTATTTTATTGATAGAAGCTTCAATACGTGCAAAAAGGACTTTCAAAAAAATTCAATAAGTGATTTTTTACTATAACAATAAAAAAAACCTTGTTAAATATCTTTAATCTCAAATATCTCTAGAAAAAATCATGTTCCATGCATATCAACGTGATAAAGAATTGTTAAAAATAATAAATTATATCAACTTTAATTTTTTTTTTATAAAAAAAAGTTACTGAAATTTTTTTAAAAAAGTGGTTCTTCGAATATCTGGAGAGCAAATTATGCCCTAGTCTATTAATAAAAATAAGTAACATTTTGTTCAATACCGAATCCACAGTTTTTTTTAAGCTAAAAAAACTGCAAGTCACCCAACTAACAATTTAATTTGTATAAGGTTCTATACAAGCTATTTTCAGACTGCTATAGCAATAGTAAAAAGCCTTATGCAAGTCATTTTGGCGCATTTACCCAAGCTAATTAACTGCCATAAGACTTTTGTTGACAGGTCTTATAGCAGCAAATAGCTTTTCATGAACTGCTATTAGCTTGGCTGAACAAGCTATAACTTGCCTTGGATGTTTATATAAAACCTTACCCAAATTTACTTTGCATAAGTAATCCATCGAGAGAGACAAATTTTTTTAGCAAAGCTGATTCTGAAATAAAAAAAAAACAATATTTCTTATATTATTTTTCTGATGTTGTATTTTTTATTGCATTTTATTTTATTGTACTTGTTTTTTTGTTTTTGTGTTTTTTTTTACCTGGGATTTGAACTCGATTCCTTCCTTTCAGATGGAAAATTCTTGGCTTGCTCAAGATTGCCTTATACAAGCTCTATACAGGATATTACCTGCCAAATTCGAAAAAGTTTACCTCATACAAGCTTAATTGTTAATTGGGTCATTTTACCAAAAATTGTGGAAAATTTTGTTTTTGCTCCAATATCTGGAAAACAAATAATTAGACCGAGAGCTGGTGATCATTTGCTTAAAGTGTGTTATATCGCTCCAAATTTTGTGGGCGTACTATTTTCATCAGTGAAAAATACCTGGTAGCAACCTGGTATCGCTCTTCCAAAATGCACTTTCAAAATGCAAAAAAATGAGCGAAGTTAAAGTGTTTTATATTGCTCCAAATTGTATGGGCATATACATTTTATATGTGCAACCTATATGTGACTACCCTAGCAGCAGATTTTATATTGATTTTCGCATTTACTTATATCATATGAAAATTAAACATTTTTGCCAAAATCAACAAAAGCATGACTTTTTTCCGTTTTGAAAAATGTTTGAAGTGCAAATTCAGCTGAATGCTCTTAACAAATTCTAACGAAAATAAACCTTTTGATGAGATATGCAGCGAAGAAGAGATCTGCTTCTTTACTTTTCCTGTATTGTCATATATATTCAAATAGGAAAGAAATGACCTTCTCCTTAAAATTTGCTTAATCGACTTGTTGAGTTTTTCAAAAATGGTCCTCAATTGATGTCTAAAAAACGACTATGGACCTTTGGCCCCATATATAAGGAAAATGCTATCGTATTGCTCTGCAAATGGTCAGAAAAATTCAACTTGTCCTAGAAATTGGTCAGCCCTAGATAATTTGTAACCAAGGCATTAAATTTCTCAAGGTCAGGCACGATTTTTGAGAATTTTAGAAAAAAAATGTATACCTTTGGAAAGATCTCTCGATCGTATTCGAAGCTCAACTATTTTCACTAATTGTAAGTTATCTAAAATGAGATGCCAAAACTCGTTCTTGGCCCTGTAAAAAAAAACTTGGAAAAGCCATAGTAAAGAATCTATAGCTAACCAATTACTTAAACTAACTGACCTTTTATAATGATCTAGAGAATCCTGCAGATGGTATACAATTTGTATATATATTTACCACAAATGGGGTGTCAAAAATCGCTATGAACTTAAATCTTTTTTTCAAAATCATTAAAAATTTTTAAAAGTTATGTACCTATGGGTAACCTTAATTACTGAAAAAGCTGACCTTTTATGACTGCAAATTGGCCCCTTGAATGGCATAATCCTTATTTCCAAACGACCCAAATGAGGTGTCAAAAGTTTTTTTGCGACCTTGAAACGAATTTTAAAAAAATCTGACCAAATACTAAAAATAGTTGACTTTTTATCACAATCTAAAAATCTTTCGAATAGTTAACATTTTTTGTTAATTTCCAAAAAAAAAGAGGTGCAACCTTGCGTGTCCTTGAGAAACTTGAAACCTTCATAACAAGTTATCTAGAGCTGAGCAATTTCTAGGACTAGTTGACTTCTTATGACGAAATTATGACCAAATAGATGGCATTTTTTTTTTCAAATTTCCCATACAAGATGCTAAAGGTCCAGAGCCGAATTTATCCTTCCGATTTATAATCCTAACAAACCATCTAAAAAAACATTCATCTCTTACTGGTTTAGGAAGGCATATTCGATTTTAATCGAAAATTCCCAAATATCTCGAACATGCTTTACGATTTTTCGTATTCCTGTTCTTTTCCCTATTCGAAACAAAATTTAAACGGAAATAGCATCAAAATCCGCTCTAAAACGAAAGAAAAAAAAATCTAAACTAAAAAATAAAAAAATAAAGATAAAACAAAAACAGCAAAAGCAAAACCACAATGAACCAACCGCTTTTTGGCAGACAAATCCGGAAACTAAAACTGTTTTGTGATGGTTGTTTTTTTTTTTTTTTGGTACTGGACATTAGCAAAAATCGAAAGAACACGATGTGCAGCAAACAAAATGGGTGCAAAGAGGATTTAACGGAGATCCTTATACCCAATCTAGCTTGCCCTTAACAAAAAAAACATTGTAGGGTAAAAATTTAACCGACGAACTGTGTGAGGCGAAGCACACCGATAATGGCTGTCATCTTTTTATCTGGCCCTCTACGTTGTCAAGTTTTTTTTTTTTTTTTTTGTGTGCTCTTCATTTACCAGGCTGTGTTTTTTAAGTCTCTCAATTGTCTGCATCCTTGTTTCTATGAATATGGTTTTTGTGACTGTACCTTCCAATTTGGTTTTTTTTTTTTTGGTCGGTTGTTTCTGTAGTGACGTATTTTCATCCTGATGGTTTGTGTCGCGTGAAATATTTCCACTTAACACAAACCCAACACAGCCTTGCTTTTTACAAAATAATTTTAATAAAAAACAAAAAAAAATCCCAGAAACTAATGATAACGATAATTACAGGTCGCTGGCATGTGATTGCACTACAAACACTAACAATAACGGTAGCTCGTCTACACAATACTCGACTACTGTTAATCCGACTAGAAACGGAAATACGATAGGAAATCCTGGCGGTACAACTCCATCGTTGACTTCGTCCTCATCGTCGTCAAGCAATGGTGGCAATGGTGTTGGTAGTGCTTCTGGTGTTCAAGCATCAGCAGCAGCGGCAGGAGGAATTATGGGAATTGGAGCTGGCTCTGGTTGCTTATGCAATGGCGGCAACATCATGACAACTGGTCCCACGACAACTACAACAGTGTTACTAGGTGCAAATAAGGCAGCAGGTAATGGTGGGAATGCTGCCGGTACTGTTGGAGGTATTTCTGGTCTTGGTGGCGGAACAATTAATGAAGACGGAACCCTCAGTAATGCAGAGACTTTGTTATCCTCGAATGCTAGATTCCAGGCGATTTCCGCAATTGCCGTTGCACAGGATGGTGTCATCAATGTTGCCGATCAAGGTGAGTTTTTTTTTTTTCTTTTATTTTATTTTCTTGAAAAATATTTAAAAAAAAAAAGTATATCAAACCAGGAAGAAGTTTTGCAATGCTGTTTTTTTGCGTTGGAACCTATATACACTTATGTAAACGTATTATAAATTAAAAAGAGTTAACAAATTAACCAACTTCAATGTGTAATTTGTAATTAAAACAGTTTAATTACTCATTACTTTTTGTAATTTAAAGTTATTCTCGTTTTTTTTTTTTGTTAATTTATGCTTCTTCCTTGCCGTCTCAGATATTATTTACAAGTCCATTATCTGAATTCTGACATGACATATTTTCATCAAAATTGGTTTCCAGCTCATTACACTTTTAATTTATTTAATAAGTTTTTTAAACAAAAATGATTAATCTATAATAGAAAGTGAATTAAAACTTTTACTTAAATTTTATCCCCATATGTGTATAAGTATAATAAATGTCAATATATGTACACATGGCTTTAAAGTTCACCCTTTTGTTTAAACAAAAAAAAAATGTATTCTCTTGGAAATGTCATTAATTTTACAAATTCTACTTTATCTCCTTTCGCGTGTATATACACACATACCTTACGAATATATTATTTTTGTTTCCTCCAGCCTTAAATGAATTTCCTCTTCGAATCACGTAAAATCCGTCCTTATACACAAAACAAAAGGTTCATTGCAGAGACCTATTTTCTCGTTTTTTTTTTTTTTTATTTGCTATTGGCTTTTTTTTTTGTCTGTGATATATCTGCTTATCAGCATACAACTCGTACTTATTTGCCAAAAAGTAGACAAGAACAACAAAAAGAAAAGAAAAATGGAGAGAAAGAGAAGAAACGCAATTTTCATTACTCCAATGTCAGTGAATTAAATTGACATTCCTAAGAGCTTATCACATACAATCAATCAGTCAGACAGACTGATTCTCATCCAACAGCAGTATACACGAGATATATCTATGATTGTACATAATATTGAGCCAGGATGGCTATATATATACATACCTTTATACCCGCGTGCTAATGTGACAAAAAGACACATCCTCGCATAGAACGCATTATCATCCTCCAAACAAAATGTCAACTCTCCACATCAGGATAATGAAACATCATTATCGTCAATATTCTACCATATTATGTTATGTATGTCTCTTGCCCGCCACCACCGTCGCGTATCCTTATCCTTCATCAATGTGTCCTTTTAAAACAGCTTTCATGTCGATGACTAACGCCTGTCAAACTCACATTAGGCTCTGGTGCTGATGTTGCAAATATTTACGCATAGGAATTTTTTTTTTTTTTTTATAGAAAAAAAAAGTTATATTGAGAGAAGCGAAGTAGGTACCTTCGTACATTTTGAAGTGAAAGAAAAGCTAGGCATGCCAGGCAGGACGATGAAAAATTATTTGCAATTAATCTCAGTTCCCAGTTCAAGAGCATGGAATACATTGCAAATAAGTTGATCTTATATTTGAAAATCGAGTTTGATGTTTGAGCAGTTTGTATTTCAGTCACAAGTGAAGGAGAGTCATTGAAGAATTTTATCATTTTTTTTTTTTAATTTTTTGGGAAGACATTGTTTTGAACGCCTAATAATAAACGAAATTCTTCTTTCTAGTAAAGAGATAGTAAAATGTTCTATTTGCTTCAATGTTCTATGGGATATTTCAGATCAAACTTAATCTTACAATGATTGAAATGTAAAAAAAAAATGTTTTCCTTCTACAATTTCCTACACATTGAGCCTCATCAGCAATCTCCCAGGACATTTTGTTGTCTGCTATTGTGAAACTTCCTCGGAGTAAATTAAGACTTTTGAGCAACATATACGATTGCGAGATTTGAGAGATATCTCCGAGATATCTTTCTTGTGATAGGCCCCACTGAAAAAAGTACTGAAAACTTGGTTTTTTACTGCGTTTTCTTCTTTTTTCGGTTACTGCTCTAAAGAATTCAGTAAAATTTATTAAATATACGAGTATTCTATATCTTTGGCATGTTATGACATTTTTTAAAGGGATTTAATTTTTGATCATACAAAGTTGACGTTATGATCATAAGGGAGTCAGAAAGTGGGCTGCATTTCGCTAGATCGCTTTTCCTTTGGTACCTATCACTTTTTTGAAACTTCTCGGTTATGGTTTATGTTTTAATAAAATCCAAATACGATGATGAAGAAGTAAAAAATACTATTTTTTATCATTTCATCTGTCAGAGTCGAATCATATGGTTAAATTGTATGGAGAGCATGGTTAAAAGGCAAATTTTAAACTCAAGGTTCTTATGAAGCAATAATAAATGGCTGCAATGTTGACATATTTTTTTTTTATTTCCTGCAATACAATTTTTACTTTGGATATATACATATGCACATATACATATCTAGGTACTATAAGGCAAGATTCTGGATAATAATCTAACATGATACAATGATAGAGAATCCTAAAAAAGTGGTTGGAAAAATTCTGTGTATCTGTCTGTCTCTACGGTTCCGGCCTTAACGGCTGGATCGATTTTCATAAAACTTGGTACATAATGGTTTTTGGATATTCTGTCCACACATTTGTTTTATTTTTTAAGAACTAATAATAACGGTATCTGTTGTGAATTTTTTTTTACAATCTTATAAAATCTTTTTTTTTTCTCAAAAACGACCCCACAACTTTTCTTAAACAAAAATCAATAAACTTCCTTAGGTAAAAGCAATTTCCGAATGGAAAACCATTTTTAAAAAAAATAGTTACTAATGGTTCCTCCCAAATAATCCTATCTTTTATTTTTGTTATTTTGATTTCAATAATTTTTTTATACAGAAGCTAAAATTAGTGCGATATGCTACCAAAAAATATAAAAATTTCAAAATAGGTACTTCTCATAGAACGTTTTTGTTTAATTTTTCATTTTGACTGAACAAATTTACATTAATTTTCTAATATACAAATAACAAATAAGATGAAAAAATAATGCATTCAAAAATCTTCAAAAAATTTTTTGAATTTTCAAAATTAAAATTTTTTGAAAATTCGATATTTCAAAAACAGGTTGACATTTAATTTTCATTTGCACATAAGTAAATACTTATGATTTGCTAGCCAAAAATATTCCTTAAAAATGTTTTAAGAATTTGATTTATACAAAATTGTTTTTTAAAAAAACTCCTAAAACTATTTAAAAATTTTTTCTATACAATTTTTTCTATCTCAAAGAATTTTTTTAAGCTAATTTAAATATCGTATTTTATGTTTTTTTACATTTTTTTCTTATAATTATCGAGTTTCGGTATTTGACTTAGAATTAACTTATGACATTGAATTTCAACACACAAAAATAGCACTTAGTTGCACAAAATTAAAAAAAAAATGTTTTTCACTTTTTCTCCAAAAACTGTTTGTTTAAACAATTTGAGTTAAGAAAATCATGAAAGGAAAAGAATTTTAGCTTTAAAAAAATATATTATACATTATTGAATGTTGTTTCGTTGATTTTTAAAAAATTGTTGGCATTTAAAGTTTTTCAAAAATCCCATTAGAAGAGGCAGATATAAAAATATCAAGCACGAATATGAGACACCCTGTGTAGTTGGCGGATTTTTGTAAAAACTGGTTCATAGTGGTTTTTGTTGATTTTTCCAAGACGTTATTTCTTCTTTTTTTAGAACTACAAACAAAGGTACCTACCATACATTTTTTTAACAATCTTACAAAATCTTATTTTTCTCAAAAACGATTTCACAACTTTTCTTTAAAAAAAAGAATGATTTTTTTTTTGGTAAAAGCTACCTTTGGGTGGGAAACCATTTCTCTTGGAAAAAAGCTACCCTTGGATGTGAAACCATTAAAAAAAAATTGTTATTAATGGTACGACCCAATGAACCATTTTTATTTTGGATTTTCTTCGAAACGGTAATTTTGATTTCAAATTTTTTTTATACAGAATCTGCTAAAAATGCAAATAAGAAGTTGTTTTTACTAAAGTTTTCTAACAAATTTTTTTTGGATTTTTAAAAAATGTTCAATATTTTTTGTTTCAAAATCAAGTATTGTGAAAACTAAATCGTTGATTTTTATGAACTCGGTATTTAAGTTTTTTTTACACTACGTACAGTATTTTGGGAAAATTTTTACTTCTATAAAAAAATAACAGGACCTTCCATACAAATGTTAAAAACCGCAAATATTTTTTTTTAATGGCTCCTTTAATTTTTATTAAACTTTTTCCGATTTTTGCAAAAATTAGTGCGATATACTGGTAAAAATTATAACAAATTTACAAATAGCAACTATTGACATTAGTTCCTCTCATAGAACGTTTGTTTTAATTTTGAATTTTCTCATTATTGGCAAAACAGATTAAGATTGTTTTTTTTTTAATATACAAATTTAAAATAAGATTTAAAAATATTGCATACCAAAACTTTCAAAAAAAAAGTCGTTGAACTTTAAGAAAAAAATTATTTTTTTTTCGAAAATTCGGTATCTCAAAAACGTGTTGACAATAATTTTTGAAATTTTATTTTTGTATGCACTTAAGAAAATACTTATGATTTGCAGATTTTGATATATAAAAATTATTTTTTAAGAAAACCGCTACAACGATTTTTTCCATACAAAAACTAAGATGGCTTTCTTTTTTCTTTCATTTAGAACTTTCAAAGAATTTATTGTAGCTAATTATTTAAATATTGTACTTAATGCTTTTAAACATTTTTCTTTCATAATTTCCATGTCTCTACACATAGGTAATATTCTTAAGCCCTCAGCGTCTTGAACATGAGAGCAATAAGTGTTGCATTTTATTTTCCTCGATTTCATGCTTTCCAGTAAAGTACTCATATAAAAACAACAAAAAATGTATGTGAGTTAATTTTTTTGGAAAACGACAATTGATGATAACATTTTTGTCAGCTAAAATACATCAAAAATACACAAAATCTTAATTATTTATAGGCACCTAGCTACATTACATATGTACAGGGTGGCGCACCAATTGTGCTACTATAAGAAATTCAAATAACTTTTTTTTTTATCGATGTATTTCATTTATTTTTTTTTTATTGGTTAGAAAATTAAATTTTATTTTAAATAGTTAGTTGTTTTTAAAGATTATAGACCGCAAATGACCTCCACGCTCTCCCACGCATATGCGGCACCTGATCAAAAAATTATTCATTGCGGCCTGAAGAGTTGAAGTTGGGATCGCCTCAATTATTGTCGTTATGGACTGCTTTAATTCAGTTAAATTCCTGGGCTTCGTTTTATACACCTCTTGCTTGACATAACCCCATAAAAAGAAGTCTGGTGCAGTCAGGTCAGGTGACCTTGGGGGCCAGCGAAGAGTGGAGTTCCTAGAAATTAATTTGTTTGCGAATTTTTTGTTTAGCTCCGCCATAACTGGTCTGGCTATAAGTGCAGTTGCTCCATCTTGCTGAAACCAAACTCTGTTGAATGGTATACGTCTTCGGCGCAGTTTTGGCTAAAAAAACTCCTTCAACATTTTTAAATAACGGTCCCCATTGACAGTAACGTTTACACCGTTTTCTTCAAAGAAGTACGGCCCGACAATACACCTTGATGAAACTGCGCACCACACAGTGACTCGTTCTGGGTGCAGTTCCGTCTCATGGAGCATTTCTGGATTAGACTCATTCCATATACGGCAATTTTGCTTGTTTACATTGCCGTTAAGATCAAAATGGGCCTCATCAGACATGAACAAACAATTGATCAATGTGTTGTCTTCTTCGGCCATTGATATGATTTTTTGGCAAAATTCCAGGCGAACAGGCAAATCCTGAGGGTTTAACTTGCTAGTAATTTGGACTTTGTACGGAAACAAGTTTAAATCGTCATGAAGTATCCGTTGTAATGACCGTCTACTAACTCCTAACTCCAATTTGCCCCGATAAGTTTCGGGTCGAAACGCTCGGATTGGCCTGTATTGCAGATGCTACTGCTGCGATTGTATCCTGAACCCGAACATTGGCATCTCGATGGTACGGCCTTCGTGCGATGCTTCCAGATTCGGCAAACATGTTTACAAACCTCATAATGGTCCATCTACTCGGGGGATTACCGCCAAACTCCCGCCTAGATTCCCTTTGGACGGAAATGACGGACTGCAAAGCATGGTACCGTTGCTCTATCCAAATTCTTTTCTCCGTATCCCAAGCATCCATTTTTATAAATCTAAATAGTAACCTACAAAATAAAAAAAAAAAGCCGATTACTCACACAGAAAAAAAGTTATTACGTTTTATTTTTGTAGCACGATTCGTGCGCCACCCTGTACAAATAATCTATTTTTAGGAAATTTATTGTGAAACATCCAAATTATCCACCAGGTCCTGGATATACATAATTTCATATATGTAGATATAAGTAATAATACCTAATTTATCCATTTGCTTTTCGTAAGTTATATTTAATTTTCTTAGATTCCAGTCTTATTTATTTGCTATGATCTCCTTCTCTTAACATAATTAATTGATTTGACACAGAAAAAGAAGAAAAAAACATGGCAAGTCCATTTTCCAAAAAAAAAAAAGAAAAATCGAAAAGAATTCCTTTCATTAGCTAGAAATTATATACATTCAGAGTACCTATAATCTCTGTGATTCACATATTTGTCTTATGTATAGCTGTATATGGTGAAAAACTTTCACTTCGAAATTCCTTTGACCTGAAATTGAATGCGGTAAATATATATTATTGGATAGAATTAAATTTTGGGCCAAGGATGACAGCAAATAGCTAGTGCCAAAGTACATACATTAGTATTCTATTCTGAATAAAGTTCTTTACTTTCACTTAACTTTAGGTAGCTATCATACATATCAAGAGTTGTCTGTCATCACTTTGTCATTGTCCTTAGGTTTCTTGATATTAGGTAAGAGAGATAGAATATTTATTTCCATTATCTCTTAAATTATTTATTAGTAATTTTTTTTTTTTTTTTAGATATTTTTGTACTCAATTCAGCTTTCAGGAAGTATAGACAGCTGAATTATTACTATTTTAACTTTAATGCATGGAAAGTCGAATATCCTCATATCCAATCCCATTTATGTATCTAATATGCTATACATAGAGAGAGGTCTTTTCTCAATATTTTTACGAAATTGAAACTTCACTCTTTTTATGTTTAAAGTGCTTTAAATTAATAAAAAACGTTTATTCAAAATTATAGTAACTATTGCTCTTGATGAAAAAAAGAAGTAGCTGAATGTCCTTTACATATAGACACCCAAAACATGCACTGGATAACAGTTAGTCTGTATACTTTGGAATCTTTTGGAATAAAACACAGATTTTTTGATAAAAAAATAATTTTATTTTTCAACATAGTGTCCCTTGAGCTCTATACACTTTGTCCAACGCTTCTCCAATTTTGTTATCCCTTCCAAAAAAAATGATTTGTCGAGGTCCTCAAAATAGGCCTTTCTTTGCGAGATGACTTCATCATTGGAGTCAAATCTTTTTCCACCAAGCCATTTCTTCAGGTTTGGGAACAAGAAGTAGTCGCTCGGAGCCAAATCTGGAGAATAGGGTGGATGAGGGAGCAATTCATAGCCAAATTCATGGATTTTTGCCATGGCAACTGCACATGTGTGCACCCTTGCATTGTCTTTGTGGAAAAGAACTTTTTTCTTGGCCAAATGAGGTCGGGTTTTTTTCAAATCGTCATTGAATCGGTCCAATAAGTTGGCATAATATTCCCCATTGATTGTTCTTCCCTTTTGAATGTAGTCAATGTGGATTATCCCGCGTGCATCCCAAAAAACAGTCGCCATAACTTTATTGGCTGACAAATCCACCTTGGCCTTCTTTGGACCCGATTCACCCTTAGAAACCCACTGTTTTGACTGTTGTTTGGTCTCTGGTGTGTTGTGATGGATCCATGTTTCGTCCACGGTTACAAAACGGCGCAAAAACTCCTCCATATTGCGATGAAGCAACGCCAAACCTTCCTGTGAAGTTGTTACACGATTGCGTTTGTGGTCGACTGTGAGCAAACGCGGCACCCATCTTGCGGAAAGGAAAGCTTTCTCATGTCCAAGTGATCATTCAAAATTGAAACCACTGAGCCATGCGAGATCCCTACGGCTTCCACAATCTCTCGCACTTTCAGTCTTCGGTCGGCCAACACCATATCGTGCATTTTTTCGATTGTTTCGGGTGTAGAGACCTCAACTGGGCGTCCAGGACGTTCGGCATCTTCAGTGCTTATACGGCCACAACGAAATACAGTAAACCACTTTTTTACCATTGAAATCGATGGTGCAGAGTCCCCATAGTATTTATCAAGCCTAGCCTTGGTCTCGGTAATGGTTTTTTTTTTTCGCAAGAAATAATGCTTAATAAGCACACGAAATTCACTTTTTTCCATTTTCTCCTCAAATTAGTGAGTAGTCTGATAAAAATAGCTGTCAAACACAAACTAACTGACGCAGCAAGTTTAAATTTTGACAGGAGTCAACTGACAGATGCCTGTTGACAGGAGCAGTGTTGCTGTTTCAGTAAAGAGGTCAGAAATTCAAAAAGTCACGGACTTATGGACCCGCCCTGGTATCAATATCTGTAAATGATCCAATGGCTTTCTATGATTTATTGAACTTATAATTCCCCATAACAATACGTTATAAGTACATAAAGTACATTTATACAGGACAAAATGTACTTCAATCTTATAAAAGCGTTATAGGAACTAATGACAGCAATCTACAAAAGTATACACCTTTTTCCTGTTAGCATCGAACCCTATACACCTCCTAAGTCTCTAGTTCGAGATAGAAACTTTAAAAATACATCCTCCATATATGTACATATATCAAAACTATCAATATTTCAACTTCAAATCTCAATCTTCGCGTATTATCAAATTTTACAACATTTTTGACACATCGTCAACACACTATTAGTATACAAAAAACCCAAAATATGAATCGATTGTAAGACCATTGTGGTCCAGTTGAATCAGTTTCTTGCCAAATGAACAGAAAAGAGATTATTATTTATGATGCATTAAATCGACTGCCAAAGAAAATCATTTATAAATCCTTCCAGAGTCTCTTAGACCTATGTATTATAGTCTTTTCAAAGTGACCGCAATAATCCCAAAGCATTCTGTATAATACCCTTGTCACTCTTTTTCTTTTTTACTCCGTCATCGGTGGTAATCTTCGATATTATGTTATTTGAAAGTTTTTGCGACCTTCCAGTTTTTGTAGGTATACTACAATAGAGAACATGTATTCATTACATATACTATATGAAGATACATACTAACATACATACATTATGTGAGTAGGTACCTATATGTTATCATTATTATTGTCGTTTTAGCTTGTAAGTAATCCTGTGTAGACGTCATCATCAACATTATTATCGATGATGGCGTCATCATCATTTTCCGGAATCGAAATCGAAAATTTTGTACAACTCATATATAAATGAAGTGCGGGAGAAGAGATTTGCACGTAAAGCCAAATCGGAATCGGCGTTCAATTGAATCCACTAAATCAAATCTTCAATTGGGGATATGAGAGGAGCAATCGAAGCTTCTATACCTTATACACACATTAAACTGGTATACACAAGCATTATATAGCTTTTGTGTAAATTCGATTGCTTAGATGAGGTGGAGAAAAGCGGCCTATTCATACGATTGTTGTTGTGGTGCTGAAAGGACATAATAATCTCAAAACACATGTGAACCTCGTAGACTTGGTGTTTCTCTTCGTGCGTTTTCTTTGTGCGGCGTCTGTCGGCGGCGTCGTCGGTCGTTGTTGTCGTTTTGGCAAATAACGCACATCGTTGAACTAAACTAAAATACCATTAAGTCAAATAGAAGTCCTTTTGCGCTTTTGATGTAATCAGTTCCTAGCCGTTAAGCATCGACTCTCTCTTTGCCTTTGCTTGACTTGGCCGTTTATAGATGTTACATCCTATTATTCTGTGTAATCGTATTCTCTCACATGGTGCACACCGCCGGAAATAACAAGCTCTGGTTCAAAATGGCGATGTTGAGGGTGAGATCGAGCATCGAGGGTAACTATATTATAAGAGGAGGTATTGGAACGTTTATATACGACAAAATGGGTTGCAGAATTATTTCCGGATTATTATTATTTCTTCGTCGACGTCAAGCAACCGACGACGACTACGGCGACGCACGGTGGATGGTTGTTTGGTTTTGATGTCGTCTTCATGACTACCATCATTGAATACAAATGCTTGTATTTGCGATATGAACTTGACCTAAGAACTCAACGTAAGAACCGAGGAGTTTTGATTTTTTGTTTCTTCTAAATGGGTTGTACATGAAGTGTGTATCATATTTCTTATAAAGCTGACATAGCTGCTATACAATATACACTCGACTACCTATACAAGGAGGAGGAGATTTAATACCTTTTTCTATGTATGAACATTAATATTATAGTATTAAGAGTTCAAACATTATCGTAAGAACTCATTCTTATATCTGAGTTTTGGAACATGAAAAAAAAATTAACAACTTGGAATAATAAAACACATAGCAGCTACCAGTTCTAAATTTAAAAGTTGCTATAGCAATTTCTTAAACAATATATCTAAATTAGGTTACCACATAAAAACAACCAAGCAGAAATCTAAGCTTAAATGATGATTGAGCTTTGATAAATTAAATGAACAAAAGTATTATTATTAGAGTTGAATTATCTAGTTTAGATGAATTTCCTAGGTTAGCGCCGGATAATTTTCCACCTATTTTTCTTAAGAGGTGCTCTGGTAAATTGATCAGCCCTCTTTTTATCTTATTTAATTTTTCCTTATGTAGTGGTACTTTTTTGAGCTCTTGGAAACATTTTTTTTATTTCTCCCATTCATAAATCTGGGTCAAAACATGCTATTAATAACTACCGACCTATTGCGAAACTACAGACTATACTTTAGGTTTTTGAAGCTATCGTTAAAAAGTCTTTATTGCATAGTCAAAAATCATATTTAAGATCATCAGCACGGATTTATTAGCGGAAGATCAACCACACTACTAACTTCTCAATCTTTACAAGTTACTGCCTACAAGCCATGGAAAATAGACATCAGGTTGACATAATCTTTACTGATTTTGCCAAGGAAATCGCGTACGGCATGGTGTTCTTATTTACAAGTTGGCTTGTTTGGGGTTTTCGCATTCGAAATTCTTAAACACGATTGAAATTCATTTGACAAACAGGACTCAGTCTGTAAAAATTAGTAGTGTGTCATCTAAACCTATTCATAATTATTCAGGTGTACCTCAAGGTAGCCACCTTGGTCCACTGTTATTTTTGATTTTTATTAACGACTTGCCAGCTGTGATAACAAAATCGGTTAAAATTTTATTTGCAGAGGATTTTAAACTTTTGATAACAATTAAATCTATGTATGATTATTGCCAACTTCAAGGAGATATTGATTCTTTAGTTGATTGGTGTCAAAATAATTATTTACATCTCAATATAAGTAAATGTTCAGTTACGATATTTAACCGTATTAAGAATCCAATATTATTTGATTATAAGATCTCCAACACTTCCGTCAAAAGAGTTTATGAACAGAAAGATATAGGTGTACTTTTTGATTCTGAGCTCAAATTTACCTCCCATCTCGATTACATCTGCAACGGCAGTGCAATGCTTGGGTTTATTTATTCGTATCTCAAGGGATTTTAATGATCCTTACACTCTAAAGACGTTGTATGTTGCGTTTGTGCGTTTTACTTTGGAATATTGTTATTACAATAACACCATGATTTGAATTGAGAGAATACAGAAAAAGTTTACCGAACTCTAACTCTATAAACTATAACCAAATGCTAACATGCCCTCATATGAAACAAGATGTATGCTTATAGACTTGAAAACTCTTGACACTAGAAGGAGCTACTATTTTGCTCTTGATCTTATTTCTGGACATATTGACTGTCCGTTTCTGCTATCTCTGTTAGGTATTTACTCACCTCAGCATTCTATTAGACCTAGAGTTAAGGAATTCCTTAACACTCTTAGACATTTTATTAATTATGCTCTAAACAATCCGATTGTTAAGCTTGTGTTCATTTTAATAGCTTTTATCACATAATCGACTTTAATATGAATAAAGAGTTATTTAAAGCCACTATTTTGAATTCCATATAAATTTTAAATTTAAATTAAATACATTATGTACTTTTGTTTTATATTATAATTATATTTTACTATATTTAAGCATTCCTATGAAATGTATAGAACTTGATAGAATAAATAAATAAATAAATTAATATTATTTAATCAAAGTTCGTAGAACAATGAAATAAGATTTTTTTTGGACTCCATCGAAAATTTTCTTTTTTTGTTCCTTTAAGATAAAATTCGTTTTTATTATCGAATTAAATATGCAGGAAGCTGTTAAATATGGTTCGTTCTTGATTTCATCATGCAGCAGGAACAATTAAATATCCATTCACGAACCGTTCAAAAGAGTGAAAAATGTAATTTTTCATTATTTACTTAAGCACATAATATAGGGTATCCGCCGGGAAGGTATTATACTCGCTGTAATTCGATTGTAATCCTGGCTGTATGCGATGTGGCAGCGTCTTGTTGATACCACATGTTAATCAAGTTCAAAGCATGCAGTTGTGGCGTTAAAAAGTTTTCAACCATATTACGATATCGCTCTCCATTCACAGTTACCGTTACGCCGTTTTCATTTGAGGTTGATCGATTGTTTTGAACATTTCCTTGGGCAGCAGTAATGTTTTCAGCCGATCTTGCAGTACGTTGTGGTCCATGCTTAGGCCTATCACCTACAGACCCTCTTTCTTCGAAATCATTCACTACATGATAAATAGTGCGTTTTGTTGGCACGTTTTTTCTCCCAAGCATTTCACCTAACTTTCTAATCATCACAGTAATCGATGATTGATTTTGATAAAATATTTTAAGGATTAAAAGATTTTCCATAATTAATTTGCCACGAGTCTACTTTACTACTGCCAAACATGAACTGTCAAGACAAATGTTTACTAAAATGGCTGCAAAACAAAGTAGTATACCTTCCCGGCGGACGCCCTGTATAATAATAACAATCGTACGGCTTAAACATTTATAGTTTATTTAGATACTTGTTTGCTCTAAAATCCTTTTTTCCGGAGTAGATAGTATAGAAAAATTCTATTAAAAATTATTCCTTAGAGTTTTTTAATTTATCGAAATCAAAGCCATCAAATTTGATAGTTGATGGCTTGACAATGGTGTGCAAACTACTTTTAGACGGAGAAAGTGCATTTTTCAAAGAATTTTCCTACGATCATCTCCTTCCGGAGGCTATGAAAATTGATATTTTATGAAGGATTTTTTAGTCCATCGACATCGAGGCTATCCTTCTATATAATTTGACATTTGATGGGTTGACAATGACTATGATGATTCACAAGCTTCTTTATCATAAGAAAAATAATTAGTCTTTATTTTCTTCATATCAACAAAAATTTGCCGGATTGGTTTAATCTTTTTTTTGTTTAAATTAAAGTAGCAGCTCGATATAGTGAAGTAATTAAAAACTAGTTCCAGAAAAAATTCCTCAGTGTCCTCAAGCAATGTTAAATGTTTACGAAACAGTTTATAATAGACCCATTTTTATAGAAAAATTTTTTGAGTTCACTTTTGTGAATAGTTCACTATTTCGAGGTTCAATAAATCAAGCTTCTACTGTATTTTAAAACACATTATGAGAAAAATGTTAGTATACCAATCTGTAATATTTATCTATATACATATAAGAATGAAACTTTAAAAAAAAATATCGACTCAATTTTGAGATAAGGAACTTTCAAAAAAAAAAAAAATTGAAACTTTTTTGAAAAATTTATTTTTTGAAAATATTGATATGCTATATTATTAGATCTTATTGAAAATATTGTTTGTATACAAAAAATATCTCCATCCGCCTTTTAAAAAGACTGTCCTCTGAGAGGCACTATTTATAATTTTTAAAGTGTAACTTTTTGTGATTTTTAGTAGAAGATCGCAACAGTTTTAGTATACAATATGACTGTTCGTGTAACTCCCAAAACAACGAATTTCTATACGAATTTAGCCCAAATTTCTGTCAAAGCTAATTAAAAAAAAAATAAAATTCGTAGTAATTTTTAGTTTTGGGAAGTACATGAACAGCAATTCTTACATATAAAAAGTCTAAGAAAAATCATAAAAGAGCCGTTTTTGACAACAAAAAATATTTTCCAAATTTGTATGAACAAAAAGTAATTTTTTTTTAATATTCTAAAAAATTTTAAAAAACACTTAAGCACCGATTTTCTAAAAAATTCAACCATCAAATTGAAATCAGTTAAACTTTTTTCGACGAAAAAAAATGATTCTTTAACAGTTACCATTAAAAACCATATTTTGAAAAATAGTTTCCATCTCAAAAGTAGCCTGTAAGTAGGTACTAAAATTAACTTATTGACAAAAAGTTTTATACATTTTGAGTCAAAAACTTGATTTCAAAATTGCTTAAAATATTTATTACAGGTACCGTTATTTTTGGTTCTAGGAAAAATAAAAAACCCTGTGTGGGGTGCAACAAAAAACTTGTTTTGTCTTCCTTATCATCGTTAAAACAAGTTTAGTTAAAATCCCCAGTACATTTTTTTTATATCTGCCTATAGGTGCATACATCGCAATAATAAAGTCTATAACTAATTTTGAGATAGTCGTTTAATTCCAATAAGTGAACTCTGCCTGCCTGTCTGTACCTCGACCTACAGCCAAAGCCACTGAAGTGATTTTCTTCAAATTTTAAACTTAAGGTTTCTTGTAACATTTCAGAGAAGAAATTGAAATTTTTTTAACTTCAAAAATTACAGTAGGTACCTACTTGCCACACAACCGTTGAGAAAGAGCTTATTTATCTCGATAGTGGCTCGAACGATTTTGATTAAAATAAATCAATGAATTACTGTTGGTAAATTGTACTTTTTGGTAAAAAAATAATTACAAAAAAATATTATTTCGATTTTCTAATTAATGGATCAAGCAATTTCAATCAAAATTTGTATGCCAAAGCAAATATCAATAATATTGCCTATCAATGTTTTGAAAAAAAAAACTATTGATTTTTAAAAACCTATTTTTTTTTTTTGAAAATTCTATCTAACATGCTTGCTTTCAAGTACCCTTTTCCTCAATTGTGGACAATTTACTTCTTAATCTAAACTGATAGTTAAGGATTGGTATTCTTATATTTAATAACTTTTTCAGGAGCAGTTTTTCAAAAACGTTTGGCGTTATAGATGTTACCGATATTGGTCTATAAGATCATACTTCTGTTGGCGGCTTACCTTGCCTAAGGATAACAGAGACTTTCGCAAATTTTCCAATGATGTAGCACAAATTAAGGCTTCCAGCATGCGTTTGTGCATAGCTGCTCCCCTTAAGCAGAAGTAGAAGCGTCTTTCGTCAGTTATTTTTGTAGATATATGCTCAGTGAATCCTTTTCTAAGCTACCATCTGATTCTATTTAAGCTCATTTTTAAGACTGTTAAATACTGTCCTAAAGTTTTTTAATCTCGTAGTTTGGTATTTTTTTAAAGCTTTTCTTTCCTTCTAATATCTGCTCCTTTTTCGACAAGATATTTTATTTAATTAAATATTCAATTTTTAATATTTTCCACCGAAATCATGTATGTATATTTTTCTTTCTAAAAACTTCTGCCTAATGTTGGAAGCTCCGAGGACCAATAGTATTGTCTCTGAGTCTCCTGGACTTTTAGTGGCAGATTTTTAGTGATGAAAAAAAGAACAGCTAATAATAACAATTAAAAAGTGCTTTTTCTGTTTTTACGTAAAATGGACCCTGTAGTGCAGTACTTACTAAATGCTTACGATTTCCATGTACTATGTTCTATTGTAGTACCTCGTGGCATGATGGTTAGAGCGTTGGACTGTCCTGTCATGCCGAAGGTCTGGGTTCGATTCCCAGCTTCTGCCACCTAAAAACAGAAATGTTTTCCCAAAGTACTCTTGCAAAGAACTGACAAATCTTCCAAGAGTATACTCGTCATGAATAAGTGCTTCTCATCTAGACGTTCGGACTCGGCAAAAAATTGTAGATCCCCTCCATTCCTGCCAATAACACGCACACAGGAATGGGTGAGAGTTGTAAGTCACTAGGCCCTGGTTCTCCACGAGTTATTGCGCCACCAAATTTACAGTTTTTTTGCAAAAATTTCTATTTCATTCCTATTTTTTTCTTTCAAAATGAAATTCTTGTAAGCTTTGTATACCTGAATTTAAATCACAATAGTCACTTCTTATCGTTCGCATTAAAGCCACTCCCCCACTTAAAATTGGCATCACTTTTCCTTGGCCCCTGTGGTTTTCTTATACGAAACAAACAAAAAAATAAATAATAAAACTGATCTTTCGTTTTATAATAGAAAAAGTTAAGTGCATAATCACAATAATTGCTTTTTAAAAAGTCAAGAAGCAAAACTCGACAACAAGTTCTTAGAATATCTACATTTTGCGGGCACAAATATATAAATAATTAAAAAAAAAAAGAAAACACACATATATACCTACACAAAATGAATAACAAGAAAATCATCAACAACCAAACAAATTTAAATGCTTAAGCTGGCAGAGGATTTATAATACAATACAACTACCAGCACCAAAAGACAAAGCTCAAAAGAGAAATATCAAACAAAAAAAATTAAATAAAAGTCCTTCTTAAAACAGAAAAACTATAAATAAATAAGAAAAAAATTACACCAGACACGCTATACAACACTAACTACTAGACAGAAATTAAACATTATTAAAAAATAAATAAATAAATAAGAAAAGTCCTCCAAGAATAAGTTATGTGTATGCGGCGAGGGTGGAAAACAATTTTTATTTTTATTTTATTTTTAGATTCTCGTTTTATCTTTTGAAATTGGTTATAATCCTTGCTTAGTTGGCTAGCTAATGCAAAAAGGGAGTGTGGTCGTCTTTGATACGCGGAAATAGGATCAGAGTAATAGTATAAAATACTCATCGTCCTTTGCGAAACAGAAGAAAATCCATTTCTTTTAGTCTATGACACGATGCGGGCGAGCACCGCGCTGCGCCGCCGGACATCACAGAGGAAACGGAAACAAACAGCAAAGAGTATGACCAAACCTAAAGTTTTTAAGTTTACCACAAGGCTTCAGTATAATAATATTTTCTTTTATGTATTTGTATGTTTCTACATTATATATTTTGCCTGGTTTTCTTCAGGAGTTATCCCATGTTTTATGCGACTTAATTCATGGTATATCCTGGACGACAGTGCTGAATTTATAACACTTAATGCGCCTACGGTATAATTATTTTGGGGCGCTAAATATTCTGATAAATTATTACATACGATGAGACAGGAGCACAGATGCCGCAATTTCTTAATACTAAACTGAGAGCCGACTCATCTATTAATTGCAATCATTAAATTTGACCGGTATAGCATTTTGGGAAAAAACTTTTCCCCTTTTCCCACTGGCCTAAATAGTCAGCAAGGGAATAACCTGGATTTCTTGTCCTTAAAAAGGACGTCTTCGATAATAATTGTTTTGGAGCTCCGTTGAACCAAACAGGCCTTATTCGGCCTTACAGGTTTTAGTCCTTAGTCCGCTTGTTGGTAAATCTATAGCGCTGATCTGTACAGTGTAGTGTAATGGTAGTATTATAGTGAATGGTGCGCGTTCCTTTTTTTTTTTGAAGACATATTTTTCTTGGTGAATGTCTGTCAGCTCTCATAGTTTATTTTGCTTTTCAAATTGTTTTTTTTGGTTCCTTGATTTCGTGTTCCGTGGTCGTCGTCGTAAGCTTTTGCATCTGACTCCTTTATGCTACGCCAACAATATACACAAAGGCATACTGTGGTGAAGGACATTAACTTAACTCTTCCGTTTATTCAAAGCCTTCCATTCGGCAGTTTAAAGTCATTCATAGTAAGTTGAGTATGGTATAGCTGTGTAAATAGGCTTAAGGAACAGAGTTCCTTTTTTTTTTCTTCCATTTGCTTCTTTTTTAAGATTGTTTTTAGTTTTTTTTTTTTTAATCCAGCTCAAGGATTTTTCTTTTTATTTTTTTTTTTTTTTTTTGAATGGATTATCCTACAAAGTCTAATGAAGAAGCAATTTATGTTTCTTTGTGGACTTGTAGTATATTTACATTTGACCCTGAGGGGGGATAACATCACATTCACTATACAACACACACAACATGTAAGATTTATGTTTAAGAAATCATTTTACAAGATTCTAGGGAAATATAGAATGAAATATCAACCTACCTATCCGCCTACACACATACGGTTGAATGAAACTTCAACTTTACGCAGTGCAGGTATAAAACGTTGAAAGAGGAAAGCATGCGTATTCAAGGAAGTTTTCTCAAAAAAAAAAAAACTGTTTAATTTTTAATCATTGAAATTTCTTTTTGAGAGGCTAGATGAATTTGTTTGTTTTTTTATTTCTGCGCGCGAAACGCAAACTTTAGTCCTTTTTCAATTTGTTTGTAAATGCCTAAGGTGTGTAAGATTTGTCTGCTTGAAATTGAACTTTTTATTTGAGATACTCGTAGGTTATCTTGTTCCTTATATCTCTACTTTTATATATTAAGCTACATTGGTATAGTAAAACAAGTGGTCTTTTCAAAAACTCTTCGAGCGCCAACCTTTCAAATTTTAGCTGCCAATATTTTTATTATTTTGTACAGTCTCACTTACGGCTCATACCAAAATTTGTATGGAGAAGCTATGGCTGGATTAATTTTTTGTAAAATATGGTACTTAGGGGTTTTAGGTGATTCTGCCCCATATAGTTTTTAATTTTGCTTGGAACTTAAAACAACGGTACCATCCTTACAATTTTTTTTAACAATTTTACAAAATCTAGTTTTTCTCAAAACGGAAGTACAACTTTTCTTTAAAAAAAAATCAATTAATTTCTTTTGGTTAAAGCTTCCATCGGACGGGCAATCATTTTTCAAAAAATAGTTTTAAAATAGTTTTATTAATATTAACCTCCCAAAGAAAAATTTTTTCCTTACGATATATGTACATTATATGTACATAGATACTAGGGTAAGTCTTGGATTAGTGCAAACAAAATTTCGTTACGATGATAGAGAGCACGAAAAAAGTGGGTGGCACAATTATGTCTGTCTGTGCGTTTATCAACCTACAGCCTAACCACTTAAGTAATTTTCTTCAAATATTAAACTTAAGATTTTTTTTGTAACTCTCCAGAGGGGAAATTGAATTTTTTAAGCACCAAAAATAATGGCACTTGCCTTACAACCGGAAATGAAAAACTTATTTATCTCAAAAAACGACTCTACCGATTTTCATAAAAAATATCAGTGTATTACTGTAGTTATGGTGTCCTTTTTGATAAGAAAAAAAATACCGAAAACCGTTAACGGTACCTGCCATATAACGTTTTTTTAATTTTCGATTTTCTCATTAACGGCTCAAACTTTTATGAAAAGCTCTTTTAAAATGTTTATGATATTGCATATCAAAATTTGTAAAAAAAAAACTAATTTTGGATTTAAAAAAAAAAAAATACTAAATTTTTTTTTGAAAATTCTTTATTTCAAAATAAAGTTTATGATTTTTTTTGAAACTATGTTTAGAAATATATCTTAGTACATGCTCAAAATTTGCATACCAAAACTTTTTTTTTAAATGTTATTAAAGTTTTATACAAAAGAATTAATTTTTAAGAAAACCGCTCCAATGATCTAAATTTTTTATATATTTTCAAGTAACAAAATGGCATACTTTTATTTGAGCTCTGCAAGGTCTATTCTTATAAAACTCGGTATTTAAGAGTATTTTTGCAGTCCCTAAAGTATTTGAAGAATATTTTATTTGTTTGAAAAGATAACCTGCCCTACAAATGTTAAAAAACCATTTAGGGAAATATTTTTTTCTTAAAAATGGCTCCTACGATTTTAATAAAACTTTTCCTATAGTCTTAAATTAGTGCTACCAAAAATAATAAAAATTTCCATACTTAGTTATCGCAACTATTAATAAGTAGTACCTTAGTACTTATTATAAAACGTTTTTTTTTATATTGGATTTTCTCACTATCCGCTGAACAGAATTTCTATTTTATGTTTTAAGTAAATACATTAAAAAATATGACATCAAAATTTTAAAAAAACAGTTTTTGAAAATTTGGTAACTCGATAAAGGGTTAGCAATTTTTTTTGTTGTTTTATATATGTTTAAAGAATTTGATGTTCTTTTTTCATCTCAAACTCTTAAAGAAGTTGTTTTAGTTCTTTTAAATATCGTATTTCTCTTCAAATAATTTTTTTTAAATTTGAAATTTGTTAATCTAAATTTGGTTTCAGAAAAATTCTAGCACTCACAGTTTTTTCTTAAATTGGTTTTTGAAGATTATGAATGATTTGAAGAATAGAGACCTTTTAGGTAGAGTTGAACTGGTAAATATAATAAGCTATTGTGACTATACAGCTTAAATTTAGAGAACTTATTCCACATAATATTAGCTTTGACCATGCGACTTGTGTTTATTTATCAATGTTACTTGTATTTGAAACCCTTTAGCTATTTAAAAAAATGCAGAAATTTCAAAATTACGTAGTTTTTATGATTTACACTGTCAAAAAAAACATCTGATTAGGGAGTTAGTGGAATTTTCCTTCAATATTCAAAAAAAGTTTTCCGTTACTTTATTTTATTAATAGTCCTCTCAAACCAGTTTTTAACATCACAAAAATTAGGTACAGGTTGGACTTTTCATATCAATGTTCCTCAAAATCTAAATAGTAATAAACTTTATGGCATATTCCCCCTCCCATCGTTAACCCCCCCCCCCCTCCAATAACCCTTTATTTTTAAAATTAATTTATTTCAATACCTAATGGTCATAGAAAAAAAGGTTGTAGAAAAGAAACATTAAGCTAACAATTTTTAAAAAATTTTATCTTAGGGTCGGCTGTTTCCTGTTGACCTCCTAAAAGAAAGAAGGTGGCTAAACCTCCAAAAATGAGTTTATACATTTTTTAGCAAGTGGTTTGTGGGAACTTTTTTTTGTGAAGAAAATTAATTTCGACAACAATTGAAATGTTTTAGCAAGATGAAATACAGTTCTTTCAGATCCAGTTAGTAATTTTATGACATGTTTACCCAAAATCCTTAAGAAAAGTATGGTCTTAAGGCAGTTTTTTTATATGAAGACCAGTATAATTTTCATATACATATTTACATACAATTTTCTTATACTCTCAGCGTCTAGAACATAAGAGCAAGTACGTGCTACCCAGTCGTGCATTTTTTTTATCTGTTTACCTACATATAGCTTTCAATAAAATTCACTTGCTGTTATGTTCAAATTGATTCAAATTTAGAACTCCTAAAATATGAAAGTATAGTTTAAGCAAGAAATATAAGAAATATTTTAAAAAAACATTTAAATCGTCCTTTTCATCATTGTATGAACTACCAGTAAAATAGCTTAGAGCTCAAAAGCAAGTCAAGTATGCCAATTGATTACCTGAATAAATATGAATATATGAACAAAATTTAAAATCTTTGGAGTGGTTTTCTTTAAAACTTTTTTTTTATATAGAAAATATTAGTAACATTTTAAACAAAAGAGTTTTGGTGAAACAATTTTGAGAAGGCAAATATTAAAATACACATATAAACCTGGTTTAAAAAAAAATTCATTAACCCGTTTTTAATATAATGAATTAAAAATATATATTTTTTTTAAATCCTAAATTAATATTTAAAAATTTATTATATGCAATATTATTGACATTTTTATGGTGTTTTTTTTTTTTATAAAAACTTTGACTGAAATTGGTTCAAATGAGAAAATCGAAAATCAACAAAAGCCGTTGTATGACAGATTTCGTTGAGACCTTAAAATGTTTGGGCAATTTTTTTTTATCAAAAAGTACGTTATACCTTCAACAGTAATTCACCGTTTTTTTATCAAAATCGTTTTAGCAGCTTTCGGGATAAATAAACTTTTCTTTAATGCTTGTTATGCAAATGCCACTATTTTTAGAGCTACAAAGTTTTAAGAAAATATCTTTAGTGGCATAGGATGTATGTCAAGGTACAGACAGTGGCAAACACTTTTTTTTGAGTTCCCTACTATTTGAACTCTCCTCTAATGAGATCTTCTTCACTTATTTTTGTTTTCAATTGAGATTTTATTAGTTTGGATTTAGACTAGGAAAATATTAAGATTTGAAGAATTTAAAATTCCCTAACCTTTTAATTTTTTTTTGTTTTTATTGTAACTCCTATAAGCTTCTTGTCATAAAATTTTTAATAATACAGATCCCATTAAAATTTCTTAGAAGAATATTGAAGTTAAATGCTTTTAAATATATCACTGTTGTATATCACATTGTAAACAGAGTTCAAATTTTATAATGAGACTTAAGGACACAAAATTGATCTTTCGCAATAAGATTTAACTATTAGAAATTAAAAAAAAAACTCAATTCTTATAATTAGAAAACTCTCATAACAAGATGTAACGGGTGATTTTTTAGCTGGTTTGGTTTTGGCAACACTGGTTTTGACAGCTGACGTGTGTTTAGTACCTTGTGTCACTGTCAAACAGCTTCAGTTTGGTTTGCAATTTAACCATGGATCGTCTTACAAATGAAGAACGCTTGCAAATTATTGAATTTTACTATCAAAATTCGTGCTCGGTTCGAAATGTGCATCGCGCGCTGCTTCCATTTTATGGTCGGCATTCTCGACCTTCTGAGCAGTCTATTCGGAAGATTGTGACCAAATTTCGCACCAAATTTACTTTGTTGGACATTAAACCACCAACACGTTTACGTACTGTGCGTAGTGAACAAAATATTGCGGCCGTATCAGCTAGTGTGACAGAAGACCCCGAAATGTCGATTCGGCGCCGCAGTTAGGCCTTTGTTACAGCACTACGTGGAAAATTTTGCGGAAGGATTTGGGCGTAAAGCCTTTTAAGATACAGCTGGTGCAAGAACTAAAGCCAGCCGACCTACTACAACGCCGAATTTTTGGTGAATGGGCTCTTGGAAAGCTGGCCGAGGATCCGCTTTTTTATCGAAAAATTGTGTTCAGCGATGAGGCTCATTTTTGGTTGAATGGGTACGTAAATAAGCATAATTGCCGCATTTGGAGTGAAGATCAGCCAGAAGCATTGCAACAGCTACCAATGCATCCCGAAAAAGCCACTGTTTGGTGCGGTTTATGGGCCGGCGGCATTATTGGGCCATATTTCTTCAAAGATGATGCGAATCGCAGCGTTACTGTCAATGGTGAACGCTACCGAGCGATGATAACAAACTTTTTTTTGCCCGAAATGGAAGTTCTTGACTTGCATGATATGTGGTTCCAACAAGACGGTGCCACATGCCACACAGCACGCGAAACAATGGCGCAATTGCGAGGCGAGTTTGGTGAACAGTTAATTTCACGTTTCGGGCCGGTCAATTGGCCGCCTAGTGCGTGCGAAATTATCTTTAAACATTAAATTGCAAGGTTCAAACTATCGATTCAAATAAATATTTCATTCATTTTTTCGAATTTTTTGTGTTTTTTTTTTTTAAGTTCTAAACCTCTTAAAAAATCACCCGTTATTATATTGCTATGAATATATATGGTCTAGGAAAGAGTCTTTTGAGATTGAATTTGTTGATTTCCGGAGCGTAACACTGAAGAGTATGTTAGTTGGACAATAACGGATGCCATATTGACAAGAAAGTTCTGGCTAACCCTTATAAGCTTCATAAAACCATATTTTTTTGTCTGAATGTCATAGTAACTTTTGAATATCTTTGGTTGCTCTTCAGTCCAAATACGGGCAAATTTGCTTATTGACGTACCCATTAAAGCAATAAATCATAAATGTGCCTCATCACTGACAAAATTTTCTTTCAAAAATAGTGGATTTTAGGCAAAATTTTTAAGAGCTCAGCTGAATAATTTATAGATGCTGTGCCAGGCCTAGTTTTTCCATAATTATGTTGTCAAACAATAGATTCAACATGACAGCATGACACCAGACACACGTAATTAGTGCAAAAAAAAAAACTTCTGAATGAATCACTCGTTACATGCATTTATACTAACTTATTGTCCCGACCCTTGAAAATAATAAAAAAAAAATTGCGATTATTTCCATGGCAGGGCAAGGACACTAGGGTTGATTTTATGATTTTTTTTTCTGGAACTGCTGCCAGCGGGTGGGTTCCCCATCTATTTAAATAACCAATTTACACCAATTTAAAAGCAAAATATTTGGTTCGCTTGAAAAAATTTAATTTCGTATAAGGATTGGCCGGACAAATGTTCACCAATCCATTCGGGTGGTTGTGTTTTATTAAATCATTCCTTTCAGTGTTTGGTGAATAATTCTATTAATTAATTTAAAGGAATATACATACAAAATAAAAATCAAAATAAATCTGTGCTTATGCATTATGCTCTCTTAAAAGGGTTTAAAACGAACGTCTTATTCTTACTAGGTATTAAAAATATTTTTTTTCAAAAACTATAATCCTTTAAAGGTTTAATCTCTCTGTTTGATAACCAACCACCCCCTCTATAGCTCTAGTCTTTAAATACCCATGTTCTTTGCTGTTGGTAAAAACTTTCTGCAAATTTTACATTCAACACTTTTGTCTTATTCAGACAAAATACACTTTGCCATTTGTGAAATCCCATACATGCATTTAAAGGTACAAAATAGCTTCGGATTAAAAAACTATTTAAAATATTTAATTTCTTTCTTATTATTTTAATTTTTTAATTTTCAAATTGATCACAATATATTTTCCAAGGTATGCAATTGTTAGTGAATTTCGCCAGCGTTCTATCAATATTGTTGTAGATATGCATATAGACATTTATTTATAAGTGCGCCTCTCTCCCTCAGCTTCCACTCAACCTCATAAATTCCAAACTAAGTATTAAATCCGGTCAACTCGAACGAATATGTAGATTTTCGAATTCACATAAATGTATGTATTTTAGCATAAATTATTTCGGGCATTCACTCCTATCTGGTGGAAAGCCTCCTAAAAATGCATGCATATATATATATATATGTATATATGCAAAAGCCTCCCTCTTCAAATTAACTATACGTGCTGTTGCATATCTACAACATAGCATTCGAAATCAGAGGCAAATTTTGTAAAATTGGTATAGAACCGCATTCAAACTACTCTGCTCTCTCTGCGTGCGTTGAACTGATGTACCTATAGCATAAGAACAATCTGCAACAATACATTGTATTTCATCCCTTTTGGTTCCCGCTCCTGCACCCCCACCACGGCCTCGCAGCCCTTGAGCTCCCTCAGCATTACGGCTCCAACAGACCGTCCTTAAAAGTATACATTTTTTCCTCACAAACAAATGCAAATGGCTGCCACCAGTGCGGTAGATTTATCCACCCAGCAGAGAAGTGAAGTGGAGCGTTACTAGGGAGCAACAGGGCGAGTAGCTGGAGCAGGAAAAAGAAAATTGTAAAAATATATATATAATGTTTATCACGAGCCAAAAAACAAAAGAGGAAAACAAAATACAATACCATGGAACATAACTATTCTGATCCAGTTCAACAATTTGGGTCATATCTAGGAATTTATGGATACCCATCAGTATGCATCCCTCATTCAAAGTTACTCCCCAGCTTGCAACAGCCCAAAATCCATCCCCCTTCGCTCTTTTAGTTTTAATTTTTTTATTATTATTTTTTTCTGTTTTTTTTTTATTAATTTCTCGTTTCTGGGTGATGGAAATTTTACACATTTAACATTCTAGTATTTTTTTTTTTTTTTGTATACTGTTAGTTGATATGAGTTGTATCTGACTGTGTGTGGTGGACGATGATGATGATGATGGCTGAAATTCGGCAAAATAGGGGGGTTCATGAGAATGAAATGCATCCGATCCAGATTCAACATCAGCGTCAGCGTCAGCATCAGGACACTCACCCCGACTGACAGATAAATAAGCAACCTTTTTGTTCAGTGGCACAGATATTACTTGTGACGTTAGCAGCGGACATAGGGTGGATAAGAGCTGGTAATCGCCAAGCCAACTATATACCTATATATTGTAGGTCGGTTTTTCAAAATACCCTCTTCTACTTCTCTTTCGTTTATATTCGTTTTGACCATTGTCAGGTCAGATTTCAGTTTCAGATGTCATACCATAAATCATATCTTTGATTGTTTGGTTGCAGTCCAAACAAAAACGAAAATTTAACCATCAGTGATGGCAGCATCACTATAGAGCAACCACAATATTCTTCCACTAACATACAAAATATACTCCTCAAAAAATATAAGTGGATACAAAATTTTTTTGGGTCAAACTTTTTTAAGATATTAAAAATTTAATCAAACAAATTATGCTGCCATTGTAACTAGTAATTTTTTGACATTTACGAGAATATTTATTTAGACAAATTGTTACTTTTTGTAAGAGGATATGACTGACTGTCACATTGTCAAAATTTGAAATTTGACTCACTGAATCTATCTTGAACTACTTTTTAGTCCCTTTACAAAATATATTATAATTGCAACTTTGACGTATTGAGTCGTATATGGATCTGTCTATTAATTATTTTGGACTCGTCTATCCTCTAAATTCTGAGTTCCATTGAAATTTTCTAGCATATTTTCACGAAATCAAGTCCAAACAAATAATAGTGCTCCTATATGTGAGTGAGATGTTCTGCATTCTTGCAGAACGGCTGCATAGAGAAATCAAAAGGCTACGACTTCCCTTAAAATGCCTTACCGCCTGACTAGAATAGAATGCTGTAACTGCAGCTGCTACTGGAATAGCTGTCAAAAAATGACGGTCATGATATTTTTAACTCGCCCCCAATAAGCTGTATAGCTTTCTGAAATTTTAGTCATTTGAAGTCAGCTGTGCGAATTTCATTCAACCTACAAATATAAATTTTAAAACAAATTAAAAATGGAAAATGATAAAATGGAAGCTAAAATTACTTTGTGTCTTAAATTAAAATGAATTTGAAAATCTCTTCAACCCTCATGTAAACACTCGGTTGCGCTCACAATTTGGAAACGTCAAAAAAGTTGCGTCCGTCCCTCTGCAGCTGCATCATGTTGTGTTCGTATCATTGGATTTGTGTCTATTCAACATTTTTACAGCTATTCCAGTTGCAGCTCTGTCTCCATTGTGTTCAGCCAGTTATACGGAGCGAGCGTTAAGAAAAAAGGTTGATGTTTAACAGCAGATATACCGATGCTGACTTTATTTTTGGTGGTAATACCAAGTGTGGTGCTTGAAGGCCTCAAATTATCATGTATGAGCCCTTAGTTGTCTGCATCTCTGGTCCACCATCACAAATTGTGAATACCATAATTCCACGAAGATTTTCTTGCACATGTTCAGGCCATCGACAATGGGATCTAAAATTGGGTCTCTATCATCCTTTCGTATGGCGTTCAAGATCTTATATGCTCGAGTGTCAATGTTCCTTGGCTATGTATGACCAAGTCGGTACATGACCCGATTTTTCCAGTATGATTTTTCCCAAAATCGGGTAAAATGTTTACATGAAACGATGTTTCCCGTCCGATTTTTGTTTCTGTCCTCTTCATAGTTTATTGTTGTACTTTTCATTTTACATTTAGATGTAGGCAGCACGTTAACACCAGCAATTACTTTTTGGTTTTACGAAAAAAAATTAACATTAAAAAAAAACTAAAACCAAAGTCAATTTTTAAATTTTGTCTTTGAAATGGAGTCAATCTTATTGCTCCTGAGACACACTCTATAAATGCCTTGCATATGAGCTGTGAATTTCAAACTACAAAGCAAATAGTCGTGAAATCTGACATTTTTTTCATATGAGTTATTCGCGCTGTCCTCGAATGACGTGAACTGTCAAAAAAAAATTAACAAGTGCTTTTCACATGAGCCTTGAGCTTTGAATGTGAATAAATTTGTTTAGGCAATTCCAAGCTCAAATATCAACAAATTCATGTTTTAACTTTTAAACAAATTGAATAAACGATCATATCTGGTGTTTTCAAAAGAAACACGGCCTAAAATTAGTTTAAATTGTTAAATTTAGCATTTTTATATTTTCTAAACGATTAACAAGTTATTTTCTGCGAATTGTCAAACACTTAGATATTCGCAATCCACAACATCAGGACGCATTCCACCAATTTGCGAATGAAAAATTTGCTCGAATTTAACCTCAATTTTTTTTTACTGCTTTGTTTTGTATGACAATTTGCGTCTGTTGGCGACCACTTATGTGAAAAAATGTCATAATTCGCAACCATTCTCTGGAAAAATTGTGTGAGTTCGCCAGGAACAGACGATTTGGTCCTTACCCCTCACTTTATACTCCCTTCACCTATGAACAAAAGATCGCCTCGTGGAAAAATCGGATCATGTAAATGCCGATGAAAGCATCTTAATCTTTATGCTACGAATACACGGCACGTAAAATGCCACATGTACACGGGTAGCGACGTCATTTTTACGTCATATATGCTTCTCAATTGCCGCATATCATGTAATCGGCATATTTGCGACAGTCACAATACGTCAGTGTCGCATATGCATTTGTCATTTAACATGTCGTGTACTCTTAGCTTTATGAACGCTCATATGTTTTTGACGTCTGCATAGTTGAGTGCGTACAACTAATCGTTGAACTCTCTTCACCTTATATTATCTTGATGGTTTTCACACACATTCAAAGTAGTTTTTTCTCGAAATAATCCAAAGAAATCTTTCATCCCATGCGAATGATTCAAGCGTCTAAGGCTATAGACCGGACCGGTATGTTTTTTTTTTTTTTTTTTTTTTGATAGGGCCCTAAAACTAAATGGCTTCTTTAACGCAAGGAAACAGCGATTAACAAAAGTTATTGTATGTTCGAGTTTTTCCACTGATTCTTGCAGCAGTTCCAAAATATAGAAATTTCTTGACCTCTTTGAAGTGAAAACCTTTGAACTAAGACTGTAAATGGCTCAGATTATTTCACTAAGTTCCAGTGGTTAAAAATCTTGGTTGGCCTCCAGATTTACTTGTACGCTTGTGCCATGTTGCTCGCTAGCAGGAATCTGATGTGCAACTATTTTAAGTAGTCTCTACTGACTTTAGGCATTCATTTCGGGTCTACATACTCCGGTGCTCCCATTATTTTTCTTGTAGGCTCCAGGTTGTACCATGAGTTCTAACTAATGTACTTATACATAGATTGTTTGACTCTCTTTTAACTGAAGAACCTATGCATCTCCTCGATTTTCTACATCTGTGAAGTTAGCAGGGCAACTTTCACCTACGCAAATGGGACCTTGACAGGAATTTGCATTTTTCTTTTAAATTTTGAAGTCCTTATTTTGAAAAAAAAATCATATTGACCTGCTTCCTTCACAGTGAAGCTAGCAGGTCAGCATGAAATTTTTTTCAAATTGAGGACTTCAAATTTTGAACCCAGCCTATCGCTGTAATTAAAAAAAAAACTACATATTTGGAGCATTATTGTATGTTCCTAGCATGCTTGGTTCCTGAGATACACTATGTGACTTGCTAACTTCACTGTGAAGTTAGCAGGTCACTCGATTATACGCTTATTTGGTGAACTGCAAAATAGGGAATGGAAATGCAAAAAAAATACAAAAAACTGCAAATTCCTGTCAAGGTCCCATTTGCGGCTCTGAACCTTTGGCACCTCATATATGGGAAATTTGATATTTTAGAATGTCATAATTGGTCAGTAATTGGTCAAGAAAGGTCAACTAGTCCTAGAAATTGGTCAGCCCTTGATAACTAGTTATAAAGACTTAAAGTTTCTCAAGGTCACTCAAGGTCACGCGTGATTTTTGGCACCTCATTTATGGGAAATTTTGAAAAAAAAGGTGCCATCTGAAAGATTTGTAGATAGTGATAAAAGGTCAACTATTTTCAGTAATTGGTCAGCTTTAGTTTTTTTTCTATGAATTTTCAAAACTCGTTTCAAGGTCACAAAAAAAACTTTTGGCACCTCATTTGGCTCATTTCAAATAAACAAGTATGCCTTTTGAAAGGCCATTTCACGGTCATAAAAGGTCAGCTATTTTCAGAAATTGGTCAGGCATAGTTTTTTTTTAATGAATTTTTAATTTATTTAAAAAAAAATTTCAAGGTCATAGCGATTTTTGGCACCTCATTTATGGGAAATTTGGGAAAATTGCATACATTCTGAAGGATCTCTTGGTCTATATAAAAGGTCAGCTAGTTTTAGTAATTGGTCAGCCATAGATTTTTTTTAATGAATTTTTGAATTTTTGTTCAAGGTCATAGCGATTTTTGGCACCTCATTTATGGGAAATTTGGGAAAATTGCATGCCATCTGAAACATCTCTAGATCTATATAACAGGTCAGCTAGTTTCAGTAATTGGTCAGCGATAGATTATTTTTTACGATTTAAAAAAAAAAAAAAAATTCAAGGTCACGAACGATTTTTGGCACCTCATTTGGGTAATTTTCCAAAAAAAAATATACTATGTGATAGGTTACTCGGTCATCATAAAAGGTCAGTTAGATTCAGTAATTGGTCAGTCATATTTTTTTTTTCATTAATTCTTAAAGTATTTGTATGTAGTATAGATAGTTGGCACCTCATTCAGGTAATTTAAAAATTTTTTAAATAGATATAGATCCAATAGATTCTGAGAAAATCATGGTGGATTAAATTTTGTCAAAAAATTTATTAAAATTTCCATAATCGATGGGTACGATTTGAGTTTGGCTGCATCTCTTCTTTAAGAAACCAAGTTTTTGAGGTGCCGGGGTAAGGGAATGACTGCCATCTTGAAAAAGAAAGTGTTTGGTTTAATCCACCATGATTTTCTCAGAATCTATTGGATCTATATCTATTTAAAAAATTTTTAAATTACCCGAATGAGGTGCCAACTATCTATACTGTGACCTACATACAAATACTTTAAGAATTAATTAAAAAAAAATATGACTGACCAATTACTGAATCTAACTGACCTTTTATGATGACCGAGTAACCTATCACATAGTATATTTTTTTTTGGAAAATTACCCAAATGAGGTGCCAAAAATCGTTCGTGACCTTGAATTTTTTTTTTGTTTAAATCGTAAAAAATAATCTATCGCTGACCAATTACTGAAACTAGCTGACCTTTTATATAGATCTAGAGATGTTTCAGATGGCATGCAATTTTCCCAAATTTCCCATAAATGAGGTGCCAAAAATCGCTATGACCTTGAACAAAAATTCAAAAATTCATTAAAAAAAATCTATGGCTGACCAATTACTAAAACTAGCTGACCTTTTATATAGACCAAGAGATCCTTCAGAATGTATGCAATTTTCCCAAATTTCCCATAAATGAGGTGCCAAAAATCGCTATGACCTTGAAATTTAAAAAAAAATTATTAAAAAAAATCTATCGCTGACCAATTATTGAAAATAGCTGACCTTTTATGACCGTGAAATGGCCTTTCAAAAGGCATACTTGTTTATTTGAAATGAGCCAAATGAGGTGCCAAAAGTTTTTTTTGTGACCTTGAAACGAGTTTTGAAAATTCATAGAAAAAAAACTAAAGCTGACCAATTACTGAAAATAGTTGACCTTTTATCACTATCTACAAATCTTTCAGATGGCATCTTTTTTTTGTAAATTTCCCATAAATGAGGTGCCAAAAATCACGCGTGACCTTGAGTGACCTTGAGAAACTTTAAGTCTTTATAACTAGTTATCAAGGGCTGACCAATTTCTAGGACTAGTTGACCTTTCTTGACCAATTACTGACCAATTAGATGACATTCTAAAATATCAAATTTCCCATATATGAGGTGCCAAAGGTTCAGAGCCCCCATTTGCGTGGGTGAAAGTTGCCCTGCTCACTTCACAGACGTCGATTTTTTACTGCTGGTGTTGTTTAAATTTTTTTTCTCCTGGGCAAGCGAGTTTCATTCTTCTTTTTTTTTCAATATTAAGTAACTCTAGTTTTATAATTTTCTTCAAGACCCACAGTCTTAATGTTTTGCCTTTGTTTGTCTGGGCGCATTCGGAGTTAAAATAAGTTTTATGGGAGGATCAATACTTCCGACGCAGCGTTTTTAATAAATCGATGTAGTCTTCATTACTTACGTTCTCCCATAGGCTCATGTTATAGCAGTCGTATAGGATAACTTGCTTGTTAGAGGGATTTGTAGCCCCGGTGGACATAGGCTGACCGACAAATTATGATTATAGTCGTCCAACGCTGAAACTTCTGTGCATATTTGATGATTACTTCAGGGCTTCTTTAGAAATTTCTAAAACTATTGATTGGCCCCAACCCACATAGCGCACCAAGTCGATGTTGACTGCTTGAAAAGTACCGAATCAATGGCGACGTGATCTACTAATTTCCATGTTTGACCATCTGGTGACCATGACGAGCCTACCCACTAGTCTCGTGCTACTGAATTTCTTCAGCTCTAACCGCTACCGTACTAAAACCAAATCATCGAGTGTGTCTGATTCAAGCGACTGATTTGGGCGTTCATTTGCATACACTCCTGCTATTTTTGGTCGACTGTGTAGAACAGGCAAACTGACAGTTTACCGGTAGTAATCGGGCGTCATCCCGTGGTTTTGGCTTAAGTGTTATACGAACTCTCTTTTCCTTAAAACCATGACTAGATCCGTTCTAACAACATTCGAGCATATTTTAAGAGATGACGAATAAGATGTACGCTAGCCGGGGATATGTCAGTGTCATGTATAGGCTGAGTTTTCCAATGGTCATAAAAAAGATGTCTTCTTAAAGTATCTAAAAGTCATTTCGGGGGAATTGCCATAGGTTCATTAAAACTTTCCCTAGGTTGTGACATCGTCATGTCCTGTTAAAAGACTTGCATTGTAGAATTTTGCAATTATACAGATCGTATTTTATTATTCACTGACATCGTTCAATCTCAAAACACTTTGTCTGAGAGTTTCCAAAGAAGCGCATATCGTTTCATATTTGCAATCAAGGTAATAAAAGACTCAGTTTTCCATTTTTTTAATAATAGCTGTTCAGGTTAAAACAGTTTTTCTAAGCACGTGCCATGTGCAATACACATACATTGCTATTCTAATTTCATACTTGGTAAGGCGGCGGAAACATTATCACTTGGTTGATCTGAGGAATACAATTATTTCGTAACAAATTTTCAGAATTTTGTATGCAATACTAATCTAGACGATATATTTTAGTTCCAACAAAATGTTGCTATTATTTTTTTGTCCTCTAGTATTTTTTTAGCAGTATATTTCCTACATCAATATAAATCTCTTCTCTATATTTTACCTATAAATTCTCTGCACGTTTTCAGCAAAATGCGAAAACCAATTCAAAATTCTAAAAAATATCAAATCTATACTATATCTATTGTTGTTTTGTTCTTTATATTTTCAGGTTCATTGCATGTCCTAGCACTGGAACACTATCTACCCAGCCACGATGAGAATGGTGAATTCCACATACCATACCCGCCATCGAGTGAAATTTATATTTTCAATCGTTACGGCCAACATGTAGCCACAAATGATTTGACATCGGGCAAGACACGGTATTCCTTTTTGTATTCAAAGAATACCAGTTTTGGGCGTTTGTCAACGGTAACTGATAGTTCTGGGAATAAAATTCAATTCCTGCGGGATTACAGCAATGTTGTGAGCTCAATTGAGAATACTCAGGACCATAAGTCGGAAATTCAAATAAATGGAATTGGTATTATGACTAAGTTGACCGAAAAGGGCAAGTTCGAGATTGAATTGGATTACGATAGTAATACGGGCTTGCTGAATAGCCGATCGAGTGGAGGCGAAACGTACATTTATCAATATGATGAATTTGGCCGGGTGACAGGAATGATTTTGCCTAGTGGAGAGATTGTGCGTATAACGTCAGAGTTAGCTGATAATAAGGGTCTGTCGGTTTATATTCATGCATCGGTTGAGTCGTTGTTCTCCAGAGAGAAGGGAGAAACCAATGAGTTGTTGGTTCTGGGAGGAGTGCGGTCGACTTTCATGAAGAAGGGTCGGGAGAATGCCGATGCAGAAATCAAGCCAAATAACACACTGATTATTCATGGAGCCAATGGAGTTATTGTTGAGTCATCAGCTGTTGCTAGGCATCCTTTGTTGGAAGCTGCTCTGCCAGTTGAAGCTGAGATGTTGGCAATGTGGTCGCATCAAAGTATCACAATGGGTGAAGGTCTTACCAACAACATGTACTCTGTCTTTAATTTGGTCGGGGATGTTCGGAACCCTCAGCAGACTCTGAACCGTGAGATATGGGTGAATGAGAGTCGAGTTATTGGCGTTGAATACGATCAGTTTACAAATCGTGAGACATTCTACGATCGCAACCGAACTCCCATTCTGATCATTGCCTATGATCAGTCAGGACTGCCAAAATCCTACTATCCCACGAATGGATATCCTGTCAACATCACATATGACCGGTTCAATCGTATCGAAGGATGGTCTTGGGGACCCGCTGAGCTTAAATACACCTACGACAGACATGGCTTGCTATCAGAGATCACAAGTCAACAAGACGGAATCATATCGTACATCTACAACGACTGGAATCTAGTATCAGAAATAGGACTAGCTAGTCAGAGGAAGTTTGTGTTGAACTATGATGAAGCAGGAGGTCTACGGCATGTTTTGCTTCCAAGTGGAACCAAGCACTCGTTTAGCATGCAAACTTCAATTGGTTTTATTCGATGGACCTACACTCCACCTGGTGGAACCAAACCATATCTCCAGCACTACAGTCATTCAGGGGCTCTTCTTCAAACCATCTTTGCTGGCGATGGAGCCCGAATCATCTATAGATATAACTCAGCAGGTCAACTTACAGAAATTGTTCACGGAGATGGAAAGAGTGAATTCAGCTATAATGAAATAACAGGAATGCCCAGTACTGTGTCTCATTCTGAACGAGAATTGGAATACCGATGGGACTTCGAGTTTACCGGAGGCTTACTAACAGAAGAACGGATTGACTATGTTGCCAAGACTGGCCTTAGTAATGCCAAGTTCACTTACGATTACGACACTGATTTTAGAGTTATTTCGATCCAGGGTCGCATTGGTGGTCAGAACCTTCCAACACAAGCATTTGCCTATGATCGCCGAACGGGACAACCCAACCAAATTGGTCAATTCAAACTTCTGCATCCAAAATTGAATCAAACTCAGGTTTATGATGGCACTGCAAGTTTTACTAGAACAGTCGATGGGAGGTTCTTGGAATCCCAAGTCTCTCTATCAATACACAGAATGGAAGTGTTCAGAATGGAATTTTCATACGGTGTTCATGGAAGAATTTCCCAAACTAGAACTTATACTCGTAATGTGGCTGTGAATACATACACCAATGTCAAGAACTACACATGGGACTGCGATGGGCAGTTGATTGGTGTAGAGGCTCAGGAGCCTTGGGGCTTCCGTTATGATGACAATGGAAACCTGTTGTCATTGACTTATCGAGGAAACACAATCCCAATGGAGTATAACACTCTTGATCGTATTGTGAAATTTGGTGAAGGTCAATATAAATACGACTCGAGAGGACTTGTAGCTCAGAATGCAAGAGAAGAACGATTTCACTACAATACACAGGGGCTTCTAGTACGTGCCACAAAACGGGGAAGGTTTGATGTGAAGTACTACTATGACCACCTCAAACGATTGACAACAAGGAAGGACAACTTCGGCAATGTGACTCAGTTCTTCTACACTAACCAACATCGGCCTTATGAAGTGAGTCAAATCTACTCCCCCCGAGATGGAAAACTAATGTCACTGACCTATGATGATAGAGGCCACTTGATATACACCCAGGTCTATCGTCACAAATACTACGTCGCTACCGATCAGAGTGGAACACCAATAATGATCTTCAACCAGTATGGCGAGGGTATCCGCGAAATAATGCGATCACCATTTGGTCACATAGTCTACGACTCAAATCCCTATCTCTACCTGCCAATAGATTTTTGTGGTGGAATTTTGGATCAAGTGACAACCCTTGTGCACATGGGTGATGGAAGAGTCTATGATCCTTTGATTGGTCAATGGATGTCTCCGAATTGGGAGAATGTTGCAGAAAAAATTATAACACCGACCAAAATGCATTTATACCGATTTAACGGTAACGATCCTATAAATATCGATCACGATCGAAATTATCCAGCTGATTTTTCAGCATGGATGAAGAAATTAGGTTTCAACATTCCCAATATAGTGCCTCAGCTTACTAGAACACTCTGGGAACAGCCATCTTTGTGGGGAAGAACACTCAATAATCCCATTGCACTTGACCTGAAGCGACCAGTTGACAATATACCAACAATGGCTGTTGAATCAGGATTCTTAGCTCATCTGGGTATCCGTCGAATGTCAAGCTTTGAGGATCTATCAGCTCCACCGAAATCAGCTCTCAAATTTGATGTCATGAATCCCAAACCTCGTAATATTGGTTCTGACTCAGATCCGCCATTTGGAAGAGGAATCGTGGTGTCAAGAACCACAGATGGACAGGCTATTGTTTCGAGTGTACCAGCTGCCAACGCCATCTACCGTGATGTTTACACATCAGTATTCAACCGATCCAAACTCCTGCCATTCACATTTGTAGTGCATAATGCCCAACAAGACTCGTTCTTCTTTGTGAAAGAAGAATCATGGCGAGCCAGCGAAGACCGACAGCAACTCAAGAGACTTCAGGGTCAAGTCAATACGACTTTCCACGAAATCACTAGAGAAAACGGAAGTGGAAATAACTACTTGGATGTGAAGATACACGGTGTTCATGCCATCATTAATCTCCGTTACGGCACCACTGTGGACAAAGAAAAACAACGCCTTATGCATCATGCGAAACTAACAGCAGTTCGCAAGGCCTGGCATCGTGAAAAAGAAGCACTTCGCAATGGTCTAACAACAGTCATTGACTGGTCACAGCAGGAAATCGATGAGATCCTCAAGTTGGGCTATGCCAATTCCTATGAAGGTGAATACATTCACGATATCAGTGATTATCCTGAATTAGCTGAAGATCCTTACAATATTCGTTTTACAAAAAAGAAAGCCACTGCCACAAGAAAGCGAAGACGTCGAAGTTTGAATCAGACCGAGCCAGATGGTCTGAGTAAATCAAATATAATTAGGTATAGTAATAGTCTTGAATTAAATGAGCCCTTATCAACATCGTCGTCAACAACAAAAACAACAACAACATCAAGAAAAACAAAAACATCATCAACAGTCACATTAAATAATATTAATGAAAATACACTTAAATGTCTAGGTGATAGAAATGCTTGTTAGCTTTTGTTATAATATTTTTTTTAATAATTTTAAGTTCCTTTTTTGTTAATAAAATTTTGTTTACATTAAATTAATATAATTAAAAAAAAATGCATTTAAAAAAAGAAAATGGAACAATTGATCATGTCTAAAATTAAAAAATTAAAAAATAAACATAACATACTTTTAGGCGAAAGAAAAAATAATAACTAGACGCAAACAAGCAAAACAACTAATTAAAAAAAAAATAACATTTATGAAATAAAGTTAAAACAAAAATGGTAACTTTCTAAGTGGTGACTCGAGCTTTTTGAGACTGGCAGTAGAATTTAAATAGAAAATAAATAAATTAAAAACAAATACAAAACAAAAAAGATAACTATGATATATATATATATATATTTAAACTAAGAAATAGTAAAAAAAAAAGAGTAAACGGAACATATAGGTATATATATATTTAAGTAAACATATTGTGAGACCAATTTGTAAATCCAAATGAATTTATTGTTATTATTTGTATTCATTTGAAAATTTCATTATTTTTTTTTATTATAATTTTATTTATTTAAATTTTTTATAGTTTCTTATCTATGGAGAACTGTGTTGGTGCGTGCATTTATTTCTTATAATTTATTTTCTCATCTATTTAATTTTTATTAGCTTAAGACTTCCATTCGTATCCATTCCAATTATTATTTTTTTTTTTTTTTGTTAACATTATTTTTATTTAAGATCCTTTTTCAAATGTTGGCCTTGTCATAGTGCAGTCGGTATTATTTGTAAAATATATTATATTTTATCATTGGGAAATAAACAAATATGGATTTCGGTTTAAATTGTCAAAGCTTCCACATCCATAAATCTTTGACTAAATGATTGATTTTTGATTATTTTCTTTTTTTTTTTAATTTCGAAGTTGCCATATTCCTGTTTTAGCTTTAACAAAACTAAGAAATTAATTTAAAGTTTGTTTAACTTTTCTTCAAACTTATACCTAATCAAGCAGTTATTTTAATAAAAAAAAAAAAACTATACGCTTCTAAGCACCCGACACGACGTATTGCCTGGTCCATGGATAGAAATAATAGTCTGGTAACGTCGAAACAGTGGTTCAAATAGCTTTGAGAGGTGGCCTTAATCCACAAATCTGAACCAGTCAACTAATTTTGATAAACTCTTTAAAAATGATAAAGGATAACATTAGATATAATTTTCTCCACTTCTTAAAAAAGTCTATCTCATATTAAATTTTGTGTTAATATAAAAATTTTATTTCTAGTAAACTTTTTCTTACAAACCTCACGTCTATCTTGGGGATGTTTTTTTCACAAAAATATTATGTTTTTGGCCAACTTCACACAACCAAACAAATAGGTGCACCTGATAACATCTTGAGATCTAATGAATCATGTTAAATTTTCACCACACCCACTTTTGGGGGCGTTTTTCATTTACAAATGTCCTGTTTATGTAATCGTTTCCTGAAAACAAATGAAAAAACATCCAAAAATATTTGCATATAGGGAAGAATTGGATTTTTTTTAAACTAGACTAAGACTCTCCATATTAACATTTGCGCCCTTTAAGCCACATTTTCTACTACAGCGGTCGTATTTTTACCTACGTCTTTGCCCTACTAATGAATTAAAGTTTCAACATCAGTAACCTCCCGAAAATGCCTTGGGACTTAGAGGTTAGGACTAGTGGTGCTATATCCTTATATGCAACCCGTGTAGTCCAGATATATTCACTTGAAATGGTGAGAAAGTTTCGAAGCTGGTCCTTTTTATTTAGCTACATGGATTTCTAGCTACGAAATTTTAGCTTTTTTCTTGTTTTCATTCGATAGAGATCCATGATCTTGTTAAGAACCTTACATGGTATCTTTTTTGTTCATCAAAGTGCTCTTGACAATAATTTGAGCACTCCGAGTGCACTCTGAAAATAATCAGAATCGAGCGTGCTATAAATGGTCTGATTTATAAAGCAAGTACCTAGTCATTTCTTTCAGTAATCTCAAAAATTAAGCTTTACGTCAAGTTGACTGAGAAGGATGATAGACCTGAACAAGATCTTTCCGAAAAAAATCTAAAGCACATTTCATCTCTCTTTAACAAAATGATCATTCGTGATCAATAATTATTGAGTAAACGAATTCAAAAAATTCAGTCTTATCTTTCGAGAGCAAAAGCAAAAGAATTTTGCTGAGGAACTGAATTCAGATTTTTAAAACTGATGAAATCTTGAAAATCTCAAAAACCCTGATTTCCACTGATGGACTAAGCTTTATCCGAAAAAAATGTATAGTATTGTGTCTGACATATATGTTTCTTTTTTCTCTTTCTTTCTTATTAATTTGACGTTTCCGGTGCTCGATTTTCACAATTTTTTTTAGAACTAGCTCTCAACATGCTTCATGTCCCGAGTTAGAAAAAAATTGATTGTTGTGTCCACTGAGTGATTTGATTTCCGCAGTCGTTAGCAGGCTTGCCAGGCTTATCGAAAATTAGGCTTTCTTTTTCCAAAACTGCCGAAAATAATTTTAAATATAACAGCCTGAACATAATTGGGCTACTAATAGCCCAAATCTAGTCCTGGGCGATATTTATTTTTGTATAAATAAAGCACTTATCTTCCCCTAAACATACCCTTTAAGCTTTTCACAATTTGGCACCACTTTTTATTACACGATGTAAATGTCTAAAATTCGAAAAGAGTCACACAAAGTAAAGAATCGTCGTGGATTAGGGGACTTTCTCATTGGTTTTACCATTTCAAATCAACAGCAACAAACTTCACTTTAAGATCATTCAATTTCTCTATTGGTCCCAGAATTTCCATTTAAATTCTTCTTTCTTTTATGAGCAGCAAATTTATTTTTTTCTGTTGCTTTTTTTTAAATAAAAATAAATTGTGACTGAAGTTATGAGAATATATTTTTATCGTTATTGGGATAGTATTTGGGCTACATTTTCGGCTCCGATTTTGGACTACAAAAATTTCTAAATCGAGCTATCGAACTTGTTTAAGATATAGCAACTCTGGTCATTAGAGCTAAGTTCAGTAAAAAGAAAAGGTGCTTGTGCGAGCATACAACCTTGCCTTTATCCACTTGTCTGAAAATCTTTCATTGTGCAAAGCATCAGATTTCAAGAAAATGTTTTAGGTAATGCCTCCCCTAATCTTACTTTGTCGAATTTATTTATTTTATCGAAAGGACAAAGAAATTCGTTTAAAAAATTTTGTTACTCGCTCCTCCACTCAATATCACTTTCAGAACTTTTTATTTCAATTTTAGTACATCCCTAGTCAATATAAAAACTTTAACATTTCATTAGAATTTTTTTGTTTTATTGTCAATTTGTCATAAATAAGGTTTTTCAACACGGTAAGAGGCGATGACCCTGTCAACATATCAAAAAAATGTATGCAAGATTAGTTTCGAGTAGAGGTGAACTTTGTTTGGATTTTCTTGACCGTAAAACCTCCCTAGAAAAACCTTAATGATTGATTTTTATCAGAAATGAAATATCCAAAACTTTAATTATTGTTAAGATATAAATTCACGATTTTATTGATATTGTCTTCAAAATAAATTAAAAAAATTATCCAAAAATATCGACTGCAAAATCATTCTTTTTTTTATCTTACAAAATCTTGGTGCTTTCCGAATTTAACTCAAAATTTTATTTTTTTTATTTAAATCTATATTTCTATAATATTTATAAGTTACATATTTTAACTAAATACTATTATTGTTGCCAAATATTATAAATTTAAGTATTAAATATAAATATATATTAACATCACTTAATTTAAAAACACAATTATATTAACAAAATAAAACAAAACAAAAAAAACTATATACTAAAACAAAAAATTTGTAGAAAACAAAATCACAGATGTGACTCTTATAAATTAAACAGAAGAAAAAAAAATTACAGTAAAAGCTAACAATAATAACGGTAGGTTTATGATGCAAATTAGAAAAAAAAATAAAATTACTGTTTATAAATATATATATTTATATTTATATAAGAGAATATTTAATAAATAAAACAAAAATAAATAAATTACAAAAAGCACGCACGGTCTCTCCTAAAGGATTATATAAGACATATATACCATGGCATATATGTAATCCAAAAAAAAAAAAGTAATAACAAAACAAAAACAACAACCCATGTAGTTTTAATGAATATTAAATTTAACACACTCAAAAAATTAAAAAAAAAAAAAAATGTTCAATTTGTAAATATTAAAATTATTAGGAAAAAATAAATTTTTAAATAATTAAACAATTTTTATAAATAAAAACAAAAATTATTTATTATTAATATTGTAAATGTTTATATTGAAATTCTGTTTAAATATTTTTTTAAGTCACTTTATTTAACTTATATAATATTATAAGAAAAAAACATAAAAATTCTCAAAATAATAAAATGAAATTATCAAATTAGGTACATATTACATTACAAAAAAAAAAAAAATCTACATCCTGAAGCTGAATTATTTATAGCATCAGACTATACATTTAAATAATATAATTATATGTATGGATCCTAAGGAATAAAGCAGAATAAAATACTTCAAACAAAAAGAAACAAAAGTAAAAACTTGTATTATATATGATATTATATTGAAGTACCTATAACTAAAAGTAAATTATAAATAAATTACTGGCCCTGTAAATATTTATAAATAAAAAGTCAAATAAAAATTTTAAAACAAAATATTTAATTTTATCTTTATTCTTCTTTTATTTTATTTTTTGTAATCTCAAAAAAAAAGGAAAACCTTAATATTGGCAAGCTGTTTTTAGATGTGAAATTTTTTTAATAGTTGTTTTGCAACTGTTTTTGATATTTCAACAAAAAATATTATGAAAAAAAAAACACCAATTCACAAGAAAAAAAAATTCTTTTTCATGCGAGCAACAGGAGTCAGTTACCTAAACAAATTGCTTTAAGTAAAATTGTGAATATAAATTTTAAAACATAACTCGTATAAAAACATAAACAAAAAAAAATTGTTGCTACCGCTGTTACTACTATCGAACTGATACAAGTCATTGAAATAAAATTAAATGAACACCTAATATGAAAATTATGAAGTGAACATGAAACACTAAGTCTAATTCCAGAGAGATTTATGGCAAAAACAAAATCATAAGAATTACTAAATTTAAGTATTCATTTAAAAAATAAGTCAAAATATAAATACATTTATAATTATTATAAACAAAATGAAAAGTATGTAGGTAAGGAAAGATAGATATTATGATATATATATTAACTACTTATAAACAATAATTATAAATATTTGTATAAAAAAAAAATTCATACAGAGTAAACAAAACAAAAATATACAAGATGAGGATATCAAGGGTCTAACAAAATAAATGAATAATAATGAAAAATTAATAAAAATTGTTTTAATTTATGTAGTTGTAAAAGAAGTTTTGAAATGTACAGGAAAGTACTGAAGAATTTTGTATAATCGATGATGAAATAAGGAAATTGAAAAAAAGGTAAGCATCAAATTGATTTTTGAACTGGAGAAAGGAGCTAGGTCACTTCAAAGTATGCAGATATAAAAGCTTCTTGGTTCTTAAATCTAACTGCAAACATTTCAAATTTATAGCTAATAGTATAGACTTTAAATAATGGCTTGTTAGGGCCGCTGGCGTAGCTACCATGGAAAGAACCCGCTCCGGGAGTTGTGATGTCACTCCAAGATAAAAGGTTGTTTGAAATAATAATTAAAAAGCTGATTTTAGAATATTTGGGTGACATTTGGATCGAAATACACTTTTTTCGTCAAAATACAGTTCATTCCCTAGGTATCTGTCAAGTTCTCAACTATTAAATTCCATTGAAGGATGGATGCAGGGCTGCCAGATAAGATTTTCTAAATATCGGGACACCAGTACTAAAAAATCGCTACAAAACAGGAGCTAGTAAAAAACAATGGAATTTGAAACATCAGCATATAGAAAAGTGAAATAATAAAATTTTATCGAAAGCTTTTAAAACTCAGTTTCGTTACTAAATATCTGCAGGTACTTACCGTACAAGGAAGTCTGTAATTGTTTAATGTTTTATAGGCTTATGTCGTTTTCCATTGGACATACAGAACCCTTCAGAAGCATCCAGAAGTATTCATTCCGGAAGAAACCATTCCACTGGCACAAAAAACCTCTTTGTCGATTCTAAGGAGATAATTTCTTTTCTCGATTTGAAATCAGAATCACTCGAGACGCACTAATACATTCAAACACAAAAGTCAAAACAAACTGCAGTACAACTTCATATTTTTCAACATTTCATTGGAAATAATTCTGCACTTGAAAACAAATAATTTAATATAATTTAATTAACAAATTAAGAAAAAGAAAAATTATTACTTTTAAGTTAGGGGTAGATAGATACACTATTGTTAACAATTTCACTTTTTGTGTGCCAGCAAAAAGTTTCTATCAAATGATATACAAAAGTTCAAAAAGACAAAAATTCAGAATTGAGTAGAAGTAACAAGCACTGTTCCATTGGATTCAGAATGAGTGTCTTCTTGAGTGAAACCAATGGAAAACGACATAAGACAGCAATTGCAATTTTCTTTCGTTGCGACTACAAAACTTGATCACAACTCAGTTTGATTTCTTGGTGTAATGTGCTTTCATTCGAATTTAAACTTCATAAGTTCTATTTTTACGACAGAAAATCGCAATCAATTGATCTGATCATGTCAAGAAATTTGCAAAAAAAAAATACGATCAAAATAAATACTCTTTCTCACAAACGACTCACATATTTTTTTTTCAAACTTGGGAATTTGGACAAAGTAGTCCAGTCAAAATAGACTTACAAATGTGCAAACCTAGCCAAAATTCCGATAAGTCTGAAATAGACGTTCCTTTGGGCATAACAAATCAACTATCAAAAGTCCCCGTCAATCCCACTCGAACAAAAGATGTTATTCAAGGTAAAGTGTCGAAAAAGTTGTTTTTTGGCCTATAACTTTTGAAAGGTGACTGATATCGATAAATAATATGACAAATTTATGTAAATCATGCAATTTTCTTCAGAAATATTAACACACTTTTCTTCGTAAAACCCTTGGTTAAGGATATAAAGCTATTTAAAAAATGGTAAATTGGCGAAAAGTTAGAGATGGATTTAAAAAAAAGGTAGAGGTTTAACGAAAAAAAGTGTGTTAATCTTTTTTGTAGAGAATTGTATGATCTACACAGCTTTGTGATATAATTTTGCGATATCTATCAAAAGTTAGAGGCCAAAAACCAATTTTTTCGACAATAACATCTTATGTTCGAGTGGGATTGACGGGGACTTTTGATAGTTGATTTGTTATGCCCAAATGAACGTCTATAGCAATTTTCAGACTTATCGGAATTTTGGCTTGGTCTAATGTCTATTTTGACTGGACTATAGTGAAAGATATTTTTATGTGTAAAATAGGAGAGTTGGGACAAAATGGGGACATTTTCAATATCGGGACAAGGTTTTACCATCGGGATTGTCCCGCCAAGATCGGGACGTCTGGCAGGCCTAGTTGGATGTGATGCACAAATGCACATGGACTAAAAACTACCAAAGAAATCAGAAATGTTCACAGATTACTTATACTTTTTTTATAATTTGCACACACGCAAGGGATTATAGATATAGATACCCTTTTAATGCTATAATGTAACACAGCGTGAGCGTTTAGGAAATGTTAAGAGGGTGTAATAGGAGGTGCTGATGCCCCTTTATCTAGAATGCTTGTATGTACCAGAGAGCTGCACGAATCAATTCATTTGCAGTTGTGAATCACTCACAAGAAATACGAGCCCTAGTAAGTGTAACATTCACAGAAACGAAACGAATGTAAATTAGCTTCCTAAGCAATTTTAGCTTGGTTTTGTGTTCTGTTCCATTCCTATGGCTTATGGAAAAATTGGAGTTGTAGGAGTAAATAAGGAGAAGAAAAAGAGTACTCCAAACATCCAATCGAAAACGACATTAAACTCATTGCATGTATCACAACAGAATTCGAATCATGGCTTTGCTTGCACCAAGGATTTTCTTAATGAATGTAAGGAGGGCTAACACTCAAAACATTCAATGAATCAGATGATTCACAACATTTATGAGATTTATGAGTGGTTCACAAGTTCTAAGTGGCTCATAGAAATTAAATATGCCTTTTGCACTAAACAGAAGAACAGAGAGAAAAATTAAAAAAGAGAGAGTATGCTTTATTGCCAACCATTTGCCGCTGTCGCATACTTTTTGGTTTCATCAAAGGAGACAGAATGTAAGAGAGATAATACACGAAGAAGCTCAAAACCATAGATAAACAATGTAAAGATGGGAAACCTTCGTGCGTTTCACCCTCCAAAACCCATTTGTTTACATTGTTGTTTTTGTAATTTGACTCCGTGTCGAGGAATAGATGTGAATTGCAACAACAATTTTACGCGGTGAGCTTGATTTGTTCTGACAGACCATTTTTTTCAAAACTCTTGATACAATTTTTTTCATATTTTAGTTTATTATTTTAGTTTTATTTATTGTTTTGTATTTATTTTTAGTTTTTTCGTTTTTTATTAAATAGTCACAAACAATTTGTGCCAGAAAAAATATTACTCAAAATATTTTTAATTGCACCAAAATTTCCGGCAGCCAACTTTCTATTGAATTCAAGAATTCATAAACTTCGTGACATTTTTGAATTCACCTCTGGGGATGTGTTCTAAAAATTCTTGTTTTGAGGGTGCAAACACACTTTTTCTAATGAAATAATATTGAAAGGTACGACTGCACTGATTTGGTGAATTAAAATTAATGAACCATTAATTAAAATTTAAACATATTTTTATTAAGTGTGCAATTTTTTTTTTTAACTAGTAACATACTTAAGCAAAATTAATCAATTCAATTTTTTGTAACTCAAAATAATTCTATCTCAAAAAAACGAAAACAAAACAAAGCAATTTACATGTCAAATACAACAATATTAATAGAGAGTTAAGGTAGAACTAAAATAGGCGGAAGCCAACGTAGTGGTCGTAGGAAACCGAGCGAAAACAAGTAATCCATATGACGGGCACATAATTGCAAAGTGGTACTCTTCGTTTAGTTTTCGTTAACTTCTCCCATCAGACGGGAGAGTGCTCACCGACCGCTCTTTCATAAGTGGACGTGAATAAAATCAAAATGGTGGAAGTGAACTAAAAAGAATTTGGCGCTTGGTGCATAGCTTTCCAGTCTTTTTTTTGGTTCAACGTATGAGTGAAACAAAATCTTAAATTTGATTTTATTAAACTCAAACCAAATCGATATTTCGTGGTTTCGCAAAGTTAATAATTTAAGGATATCACTTTGTGCTGTAAATAATTAAAAAAAATTAACATTGAAAAAATAACAATTAAATGTCACATGTCAGTTGGTTACACACAATTGCAGATCAAGGCAAATGTTGAAATGTCCCGATGTTTCTGTTTTCCCCAAAGTCCATATGGACATGCAAAAAATGTAGCGATTATAATCCAGACAAATTTTGACAGTTCGTTTCTGCGGAGATCAGAAATCTGAGGAAGTATTCCATAGCAAAAAATACAAATTTAAGGAATAATAGAAACTTCACACCAAACCCCAAAACTGGTTTTCGGCGAAAACTTTTCAAAAACCATTCACACCGAAAATTACACAACGTTTTCGTTTGACATTACAGTTTTTCCTTCACCAACCACTTACAATTTTCTTTTGTTTTTGTTGTTTCCTTCTATTTTATGGAAGTAAAATGGTGATTATTCATATAAATATGATCGGCCGCATTCAATCCAAATATCTGAAAATTCAGACATTTTTTTCGCTGAATGCAAAAAACAATAAAAAGACAAACAGTAAAGTTGAATTCCCATTTATATATTTTTGCGTTTTTTTTTTTTGCATAACGCATCTCCCAACTCTTTCATCTGAATTTTCAGACTAGAAATTGTCATCTGGAAATTCAGAGCAAACGTAACCAAAACATAAGCAAAAAAGTCATCTGAATTTTCAGATATTTTTTGACAGCTAACCAATCAGGAGCCCAAAAAAGTCGGATATCTGAAATATTGAATGCCCTCATCCATATAAATATTTTCTTCTTTTCTTTTTTGACATTTTACTAGGCACTGAACTTTTTAAAAGGTACGTTTGTTTCGTTCATCTTTGAATTCCAACAAGTTTTTGACTAGTTTTAAATAAAACTTGTGTCCTAAGAAAACCTGAAGTACAACAAAAATGTATGTGAAAAACTTGTGTTTTCGATTATGGTTGAGTTCGGTGTGAAAATGCCAACATATGTAACGGGTGATTTTTTAAGAGGTTTAGAACTTTAAAAAAAAAACACACAAAAAATTCGAAAAATGAATGAAATATTTATTTGAATCGATAGTTTGAACCTTGCAATTTAATGTTTAAAGACAATTTTATGCAAATGTTGACCGCGGCTGCGTCTCAGGTAGCCCATCCGCTGAGTCCAATTTTGGCATACTCTTTCACACATATCGGCCGGTATCTCACGAATGAATGCATGGATGTTGGCTTCCAGTGCGTCAATCGAAGCGGGCTTGTCCCTATAGACATTAGCCTTGACATACCCCCACAAAAAATAATCTAATGGTGTCAAATCGCACGATCTAGGCGGCCAATTGACCGGCCCGAAACGTGAAATTAACTGTTCACCAAACTCGCCTCGCAATTGCGCCATTGTTTCGCGTGCTGTGTGGCATGTGGCACCGTCTTGTTGAAACCACATATCATGCAAGTCAAGAACTTCCATTTCGGGCAAAAAAAAGTTTGTTATCATCGCTCGGTAGCGTTCACCATTGACAGTAACGCTGCGATTCGCATCATCTTTGAAGAAATATGGCCCAATAATGCCGCCGGCCCATAAACCGCACCAAACAGTGGCTTTTTCGGGATGCATTGGTAGCTGTTGCAATGCTTCTGGCTGATCTTCACTCCAAATGCGGCAATTATGCTTATTTACGTACTCATTCAACCAAAAATGAGCCTCATCGCTGAACACAATTTTTCGATAATAACGATAATTTTTCGAGCACGAATTTTGATAGTAAAATTCAATAATTTGCAAGCGTTGTTCATTTGTAAGACGATCCATGGTTAAATTGCAAACCAAACTGAAGCTGTTTGACAGTGACACAAGGTACTAAACACACGTCAGCTGTCAAAACCAGTGTTGCCAAAACCAAACCAGCTAAAAAATCACCCGTTATTTAGATCAGACAAATTCTCGTTCGAACGAAAACAGGTTTTGCGCAGCTCAGAATGCATTCAGGCAATGAGTCTATTTCATATGTGAATCATTTTGAATGTGAGCTCCACTGAAAACACAGATTCATTTATAAAAAGCGAAACAATTAGCCTGATTTCACGATTCGTTTTTTCGATCGTTTCGTGTTTCTTCTTTTTGACACATTGTCGAGTGCTAAGAGGTGTAGAAATGTAGAGGGAATGAAAGAACAAAAGCACGTATGAAAATTTTAAGATTTTTTTTTTGTTGAACTTTTACGTTTATGATTTGACAAACACTCATTTGTGGTATGTTTATAAGCTTTAAATAATGAGCTTTAAAATTGCTTTTCGTGATTAAATAGATATAAGTTTGAAAAAAAAGTGATTTAAGAATATTTTTATTTATTATTACTGTCTATTTTCCAATATATGAACTCCATATTTTTGATCGTCAGAAAAACGAATGGACTTTTTTGGTTGTGTGTAATCACGATGGCACGTATCTGTCAAAAAGAAAAAAAAACAAAACGAACGGAAACACGAATCGTGTAATCAAGCTCAATGTGAGAATGTGTCTGAATACTGCGTAAGGCCTGACTCACAATGCGATGAGGAAACGAGACGTCGTCGGCGTGATGAGATCCCTTCGCAGTTGTTTTCTCGCAATTGTTCTGTCTTAGAAACGAATTTAAAATGAGTAAATAATGTATAATAAAGCGTTTCTCGTCGTCATGTATAGCGCCTTTTTTCGATTTGTGACGTGACTAGAAATGCTTTATTTTGCATTATTTACTCATTTTGAATTTGCTTTTAAGAGAGTACAACTGTGAAGAGATCTCATCACATCGACGTCTCGTTCCCTCGTCGCATTTTGAATCAGACTTAACGCATAAGGCAATGAATTTTGTGAGTTGTTCGAACAACGAGCTACTTGCTGCAGTTCTCTGATATATGTACAATGGAAAAATAGAGTAAGGCAAAGCATTCCTCATTCGAGTAGATCGGCTAAAAAAAAACCTCTATACTTGACACTACGTCCGAAGATTGGCTCAAGGGTGAACTGATTGGTGCAGGGAACTAACTTCACGGAAACTACCTTCACATGGGAACTAGCTTCACAATAAGTGGGAAATAATTTCACTTTTTTTTGGAAAAGTTATTTCCCACTGAAGATGACAGATAGTTTCACTTTTTGTGGGAATGAATTTCACCTCTATGTGTCATTGTTTCCCACGGAAAGTGGGTATACAGTTAAAGATAATTTTATCATGTCTTATTTACTCTCGGACGCTAGTCCAAGAAAACCCTCAATGCATGGGCGGAACTCAAACAAATTTTGGGGAAGTTCGTGCTAGATTTTCTGATTTGATTATTGTTTAAAAAAGACTTACGTATTTATGAAGTTGAAAAATACACATACCTCACTATTTATTCGCCATAACGCTGGAAAAAACAGTCACTTTTGAAGCAATGGTAAAGATTCGCGTGTGGTTTATTTTGTTGTTGTTATACTTTTCGCTGAGAGAGGATTTATTTAGTTTTTTAAATTTAATTACTCGCACGAAGTGAGGTATGTATTGGGGTCATGCTGCTCCCTTCAAAACCCCTTGTTTAGAATCACTTTGCAAAAGTGAAAAAAGGCCGAATTTGAAATTGAATTTGTTTGGTTCGGATTTTTTTCTCTGGTAACATTCGGCTTTTTTTCACTTTACCAAAGCGAAATAAGATTGAACGCTGAATTTCGGCGTGATTTCACTTACATATGTACAGCGAAATATAATTTGATATAATACCTCTACAAATTTTGTATTCTTTTTTGCTGTAAATACACATGAAATATTGTACTTTTCGTTTCCTACTTATAACGGGTGATTTTTTAGCTGGTTTGGTTTTGGCAACACTGGTTTTGACAGCTGACGTGTGTTTAGTACCTTGTGTCACTGTCAAACAGCTTCAGTTTGGTTTGCAATTTAACCATGGATCGTCTTACAAATGAACAACGCTTGCAAATCATTGAATTTTACTATCAAAATTCGTGCTCGGTTCGAAATGTTCATCGCGCGCTGCTTCCATTTTATGGTCGGCATTCTCGACCTTCTGAGCAGTCTATTCGGAAGATTGTGACCAAATTTCGCACCAAATTTACTTTGTTGGACATTAAACCACCAACACGTTTACGTACTGTGCGTAGTGAAGAAAATATTGCGGCCGTATCAGCTAGTGTGACAGAAGACCGCGAAATGTCGATTCGGCGCCGTTCCCAGCAGTTAGGCCTTTGTTACAGCACTACGTGGAAAATTTTGCGGAAGGATTTGGGCGTAAAGCCTTTTAAGATACAGCTGGTGCAAGAACTAAAGCCAGCCGACCTACCACAACGCCGAATTTTTGGTGAATGGACTCTTGGAAAGCTGGCCGAGGATCCGCTTTTTTATCGAAAAATTTTGTTCAGCGATGAGGCTCATTTTTGGTTGAATGGGTACGTAAATAAGCATAATTGCCGCATTTGGAGTGAAGATCAGCCAGAAGCATTGCAACAGCTACCAATGCATCCCGAAAAAGCCACTGTTTGGTGCGGTTTATGGGCCGGCGGCATTATTGGGCCATATTTCTTCAAAGATGATGCGAATCGCAGCGTTACTGTCAATGGTGAACGCTACCGAGCGATGATAACAAACTTTTTTTTGCCCGAAATGGAAGTTCTTGACTTGCATGATGTGTGGTTTCAACAAGACGGTGCCACATGCCACACAGCACGCGAAACAATGGCGCAATTGCGAGGCGAGTTTGGTGAACAGTTAATTTCACGTTTCGGGCCGGTCAATTGGCCGCCTAGATCGTGCGATTTGACACCATTAGATTATTTTTTGTGGGGGTATGTCAAGGCTAATGTCTATAGGGACAAGCCCGCTTCGATTGACGCACTGGAAGCCAACATCCATGCATTCATTCGTGAGATACCGGCCGATATGTGTGGAAGAGTATGCCAAAATTGGACTCAGCGGATGGGCTACCTGAGACGCAGCCGCGGTCAACATTTGCATAAAATTATCTTTTAGCATTAAATTGCAAGGTTCAAACTATCGATTCAAATAAATATTTCATTCATTTTTTTGAATTTTTTGTGTTTTTTTTTTAAAGTTCTAAACCTCTTAAAAAATCACCCGTTATTTATAGTTGAAAGTGCTTTCGTTTTCATTGAATTGCTTTAAACTTACGTTGAATTAGAGTTTACTATGCATTGGATAACTAGATCTGGGAGCTAGCATTCGCAATGTTTAAAGGTACTTGGGTACATTATTTGAAGCCATAATGGCTAAGCCCCCTCCTCCAAAATTATTTATATCTCTAAACAAAATGTTTCCAGGTCTCAGGAAAATTGTGATTATAGTGGGGCTGTTAGTGAGACCAACCTGTTATTTTGACCTGGTTGGTTGAGCTTGAATATACTTACGTCCATATCATTCACTCGTTTAATCAAGATTAAAACTTAAATCCAGATTTAAAGTTATTTGAATCCGAAAACTATATCCGATTCCATGTTATTCATTCGTTAAATTCGCAAATAAATTCAATATTTTCGATCCATTCGAATAAATGTTTTTTTGTAATGAATAATATTGGCTTAAATTGGAGTCTTTGCATTTGATAAATCCGATTGAAAAAGTTGGATTTAAAAGTCCAGTTTAATCCAATTTAAATCCAGACTGAATAATATGGCGTTAATAATTCATGTCATAAGTTGCCAAGGTGGAAACAGTGTCAGATGAACGAGAAAAGGGTTGCCACTCGTTTCACACATTTATCTATAAATCGAGTAGCAGAGGTCGGACGATGACCAGAGAACTCTCATTGGATTTAGGACCCTTGTAACCACTGGAGCACATTGTTGAACTACTCCCTCCCTTTGCTATTCCATGAAAAGGGTGGAAAAAAGCTGTTTGGTAAGGGAAAATGCAAAGCCAAACAAAGCAATGAAAATATTTATATTATTGAAATTTAAAGATTGGTGTCAGAGCGGAATTTCACTACACTGTATTTCTACTACACTTGTAAAAATCACTTTAAAAGTACTGGAGGGGTGGGATATGAAAGTTAAATAATCTAAGCACTTGACAAATGATTTTAGGATAATAAATAAAAATTAACTCGATACAAGCACTTTACAAAAATTTATACGCTTTTTTAAAGATGATGATTGGATTTTTGTGAAACAAGTTGTCATACCGAGAAAAATTCACCCAAATCAGAAAATCAGAACTAAAACATAATTAATGAAAATCCTGGTTAGCGATTTCCTATTTTGAAAGCTTTTCTTTCAATTAATTGCCATTTTCCCAAAAAATATCATCAAACTATCGCGAATATTTATGTTTTTGGGTACAAAAGTACAAACTAAAAATTGATTTGATTATTCGATTATTTTCGAATACAGTAGTTTCAAACGAAGGCTTACCACTTAATAATAATCTATCGAGACGAAGACGAAGATATTTGAAAGATTAAAATGAATTTTTAAGACAAATATTCATTCTTAAAACAGTAGCTATCCACAATTTGTTGATATGTTTGAATTAACATCGTTGACCAACAATGTTGATGAAATGAGGACGAGCTGATCAACAATAGCTTACAAATTTTGTCGAACCGAATGCAACCCAACTTGAATGGGTAGCAATTAACAAAGTTATTCAATAGAAGAATAATAATTTTTAAGCCTGGAAGTGTATCAACACAATAATTGCCAGCAATATGATTTATTTCGTCGATCAATGCAATTAATTTAATCTATAGTAAAAAAGCGTACACAAATTATAGAAATTACTTAAACACAAATGACAGTTTACACGTCAAAAACGAAAGGTACTCGACATAATAGGTGTGTTCCTTAAATTCTTCGAAGTATTTCGGACCTAATGTCAAATTGTGACAGGTTGCAATGAAATCCTCTCAGAGAGAAGAAAAACTGTTAAAATGTCGGGAATGGTTTGGGCACTAATTTACACCACGTCAAAAGAAATATTTGACTAGAGCTGCCGTAGTGCAATCATAAGTCAATCAATTTTTTTTTATAAAATCACTGTACAAGAAATTGAATGCTAAGAAAAAAGAAAAGTACATGTATAAAAATGATTAAAGAATGATTAGAAGTTAGAATAAAAATAATACAATTTACAATGCCTTAGTGCTGTAAGTTTAATTAGTCATCGATTGAAAATAATGCGTCTTAGAAGGGTACGACAGCATCTAACTGATGAGCCCAACTGTTGTACCTGGGCGAAACGCATTTGGACTAAACGTCGCAAAATCTTTATTATGAATAAAAATGAGTAAACTTAAACAAAGAATTATTCTTTAAGTACATATTTGGTCATGAAACATCAATTTGTTAAAAAACTACAATAAACAAGAGCTGCACAAATTTTCATTCCTAAATCTTCCTCTTTGGAAAAAGATTTGCCTAAACGACACATGTATTTTAAGAAAATCTTTTCATTGATAAAAAGACAAATAAATTAATAAATTATGAACATCTACCAAAAACGAAACAAAAAAAAGTAACACTTGGGTAACCCTAGCTACTTGTATTCTGTTTGGTTTAATTTAAATATAATATAATAAAATTTAACTTCAACAACCAGAAATTTCTCAGACCAAATCTGACAAGTAGGGGAAATTTTTACCTCTCTCATGAGCGCTCTCTTTGGTCCGAAAAAGTACAAACTATCACTTGTGGAACGACTTCGCACTAAAAATGACTAAATGTGGCGATTTCAAACTGTTTGAAACTCGCTCTGGAACGCACCTTTCGTGGACGCAGTATAACAATGAGCATAAAAATTTGTTAAGAAAAAAAAAAAAACATACAGAAATAATATAACAACGGTGACCATCCGTCCCGGGTTTCCCAGGAATGTCCCGGTTTATTTTTTAAGAACGTAACGAAAGTTGCTTCGTGTTGCGTGGCAAAAAAGAAAAATAGATCTTGTAGAGTAAATGTGATCTTATTGCGATAAAAGTTAAGGTTTTAGGGGAAAAAACCGGTTTTTAAACTATATTTGCAGTAAAAAAAAGTATTTTTGAAGGCAATACTTCATTAAATTTTTTAAAACGTGACCCCGTCTAGGCAAAAGTTTGGATCCGCCCTTGACGGATTCATGACATTCATGATTCAAGTACATATATAAATTATTCATATGTACATATATACAAGGCTTGAAGTGGCTCAGAGGATCAGAGGCGGATCCAGGGGGAAGGTTATGGGGTCATGACCCCCCCCCCCCAGTGACCCATAGAAACATGGGCAATCCTTAGTTGTTATTCTAAAAATTAGAGGACAGAGGGAAAATCTTTGAACAATTAATTTTTTAGTAATCTACCTAGTAACGGAAATTAAAGGAACAAATTAGTTTTCAATTTTTATTTGTGTTTTTTGAAAAGCTGTATCTTTGTGATGAGTGGTCGTATTTTGTTGAAACGAAAAGCATTATACAGCTTTACCCGCTTTACAGCTTTAGTCGTACAATTTTGTTTGCATGATTTATCTGATTCTTAATGTAAAAAGATACAATTGGCTTTGATTACCAATATCTTAGCAATAAATGACGTCACAAAAAATTGGAGGACAGTTTTGGAAATCTGATTAAATTTCTTACATAACTTTCCTAAGATTTCGCAGAAATAATTTTTTTTTTACTCTTCACCGTTAGTTTCAAAAAAGTACTAAGAAACTACTTTTTGCGGCCTTTCGGTAAAAATCTTTTGTTCAAATTTTGATTTAAGGACTTGCGGTGGTATCAAGGGCGTACGCAGGATTTTGATCAGGGGGGGAAAACTTATTTAAGAAACGATTATTTACCTCAATATTTTCTATTTAATTTTATTTTGTTAATAACATAGAAACATTGTTTTATTTAATTCATAAACTTACATATATATTTCTAATAACTTATTTGTTGAGTACATTATTTTAAATAACTATAAATAATAATAAAAAAATTAAAGGTATTAGGTATAAAGTAATTAGCTATTTCGTTTAAAGTTCTGCCATATTTGACTAAAAAAATCTAAATTCTCAAACTGAGTTTAAGTTTAAAGATATTTAATTGAAAACAATGGTGTCTGAATACGGGGGCCAAATACCGCGTCAGTAACCGAGTGAGAGAGTGCCATCAGTGATCGAACGAATTGCCACTTCCAATTTTGGTATACTAGATTGCTCGAAACGTGAGCGGTAATGCCAAACTCATATAATTCAGTCAAGTATTGCTCGGTAAGTAATGCCCCTGGTTTCTACATGGCCTCTGGTTTCTACATGGTTCTATATCCATCTACGTTAGAACCAAACGGCGTGGGTCTTCAGCAAATCTTTCTAAGAATTGTTTTAAAATTTCCTTCTCATTTTTCATAACTGTTTTCTTGTGTTCACTCAGCATACATAATCCTGTAAATTTTAATATTCAATCACATATTTATATTTATCTACCAAGATCAACCACGGTGTTTAATCAATTACCATTTAAACGATTTTCGATCATGGTTGACGAAGCCAAGTCTTGACTCTTCTCAACATACTAAATGTCCTTTCAATCGGGCTTGTGGTACAAGGTAATGCTAGGGAATATGAAGAGCAAGTTTTGTGATTGGGTAAAAAATGTCTGCTTCCTGTAGAACATCGTATATGTCCAGTTTTTGAAGATCTTCAGTGGATACTATTTTATTTTTCCAAAGATTATACTATAATTCTGCTTCTTCATTAAAGCTTTGTAATGCGTAAGACTCGAAAAAACTTTTTGGTTTTTCTTTGAAATCGTATAAATTCATTTTCAGCATGTTCGCAGGAGTGAAAAAAGTGAATACGCTGAAAGGTTTTCTGCAGGAAATCTACGTTCAAGTGCTGTAACTAAGGAATCTTATTAAGGGATCAAGAGTGATCTCTAGAATCCAAAAAATAAAAAGATGATTGCCCTTTTGTGGACTTAAGGTCAATTACTGATTTTATATAAATAATTGACTTAAAGCTCACTAGAAGGTAATCAGCTTTTTACATAAAAGTTCACGAAATTAGGATACATAGTAAAATAAAAAGTTTGAAAATTACAGTTGTCAAGAAATAATAGTTCTTTTCCTTAGCTAATTAATTTAAAAATCCAGGGAGGCAACTGCCCCCTCCCCTGCCACCCCCTGCGTACGCCCTTGGGTGGTATGATCGTTTATATACTCTTACAGCATTAATATTTTGTAAGTTTTCCTTCTTCGAACTGCCGATTCAATTGAAAACAATGTTGTTCCTTTAATTTCCGTGACTTGTGTTTATTTATACAAAAACCAAGATATAGTCAGCTTCTATCTTTTAATATAGACAAACTTCGTAATGCTAAATGAACAGGAAAGAAATTTTGAAAAAAATACTTCTAAAATTCTTAGCTCTGAAGGCCACACCAAACTGTCTACTTCATCCGACTCAAAATTCATTGCACTCTCTTTGACAGTATTTAGATTGGATTGACTACTACAACGTTATGTGAACACAATAGAGAATAAACTTAATTTGACGTTGAAAAATCAAAGAACAAAACACAAATCTGAACTTGTCAAGGGATAAGTTTAGTTTGTGTTGTGTTTGAAATTTAAATTTTATTTATTAAAAATGTATCCAAATGAAATAATTACAATCAAATCAAATCACTCGTCACAAATGAAAACGTAAAAAAAATTTCAAAATTTTTTAAAAATCTTGCCTGACTTGGTTCACCCTATAAGCATTAGGCCGGAGCGCTGATGTATGGGGAAAAAATTAAATTGGAATATCAAAAACATACCCCCCGCAAAAGTTGTGTCAAGTCTTTTTAAAATTTTTAAGATTTTTCTTTAGTTTTTTAAATGACCGCTAGGGGTCGCGCATCGCAATTAAAAAAAAAAAAAAAATGTATATATTATATACCCCTTTATAACTTCGTTTGGGTCATTTAATTGGCTTTAAGAGCACTTTTTACTTTTTTAAATGTCCACTAGGGGGCGCGCACTTCAATGAAAAAACAAAACCATACGTGGTAGAACAAAACAAACGCCCTTAGTATCTATTAATTTTAGGAAACGCTTTTATTTTTTTAAATTCTAGATTATAAGAAAACCAAGTACAATTGTTGTATTTTTAATTTGTTTTTTTTTTAAGTTTTATTTAATATAATTTTTTTTGTTTCTATATTTGGAAGTTCTTTTCGTGAAATTAAAGTATTTTTAATGACTCCATCCCTGTTCTTAAATCCACAAACAGTTTGGAAAGCTTCAGTCACCAGCTTAACCGCTCTTTCAACTGCTTGGCTGTGACAAGGAAACTGTTTTAAATAGTTAGATTTGGTAGTTTCTTTCACACCACGATATCCCAAGGTTCTTCTTCGGTAAAATCTTTTAGTACTGGAGGCTCAGTTAAACGGTGATTTTCAGTTTTCCACCAATCTATTAACTCGAAATATTCACCTGCTTCGAATTGAAAGTTTGGGAGCTGAAACTTTCGGACAAATTCTTCACTGGTGCTGCTGTTGACTGCTGCTCTAGCCTTAAGTACGCGGCGAAGACTAAGCTCTCGAATATTTTTGCGGTCATCGAACAACATAGCTACTAAAATGTTTTCGCAGTGTCCAAAATATCCATTCCGTGCGAAAACACCATCTACGATTCCTTTCAAATCATTTGGCAAATACCTTGTCAACTTTATAGATTTGAAAGAATGTTTCGCACCATACACGAAAGAAGGTTGAGATTTTATGTCAAACCACATTACTGCGTACACTTTAGCAATATACTCAACTATTTGCTTTAATGGCTTATCCGGGGATTGTTTTGCAACATACACTCGAAGAATGCGGTTAGCAGTCGTAAGCCATCTCGAATGTACCATTGTTCCAGGGTTTTTTTTCGAAAATTGAGCCTTCTCGACCATCGTTTATGGCTTTGCATATGTCATAAAAATACTTTTGGTCCGAGCTCAGACAAGCCAATGGTGTTTCCGGTAAATTTATTCGAACTGCTTGATACTGCACGCCTAAATTTTGACAGTTCTTTAAGTCCTTTCCAATTTCTCCGGATTATGCGCTTGGCCCAGTTGTTTTACCGTACAGTTTTTCAAACAAGTGTCTCAAAGGTAACTCGTTGGCATGAAGTAAGCAAATAGACCATTGCAAAGGTCGCTGTATTTTCGTCTCAATTTGCCGAATGATTCCACCTCTTACCCCGGTATTAACATTGGTACCGCCGCATCCAATAAGTTTGAGACTATTTACTGATATACACGATTTTTCCAAGAAGTTTAGTCTCATTGGTAATTGTCTCTGCTTTCCCGTTGTGTGGTGTGATATGACCCAGGAACTGGCTATCAGGTTCTCCAATCAACACAATATGCTCTTCAACCACATTGCCTTTGGCTGTTTTTGTGATGTCCTTGCGACCGTTGAAGTAAATGCCCACGGGATGCCGGTTAGAACTCTGATCCACTTCCATTCTTTGTTTGGATCTCTCCCTCCTTATTTTGCTTCTAGCAACAATATTTGACCGATCCATATCATTAATAACTCCATAATCCGTTAAGACGGCTGTAACAATAGTTGCTGTTGCCCTATCAGATATCTTAAATCTGACTGCGACCTTCGCAACGTTCGGGAGAGATTTACGATTTAAATTACAAACCGCTTCATTCTCTAAACGTGGTTTTTTTCTGGCGAGGGTGACATTGAGATCACAGATTCGATGTCGGAATTAATTTGAGTTCCATCGTCTTCGGTTATACATACATTCAGCTTGGCTGTTTAAAGTGTCTGAAGGTGAAGATGTAGAGCTTGCAAATCTTCTTGCGAGAGATCTTTGGAGCTTAATGGTTCCAGGAACATCAACTGTCCCAATAGCCATTTTTCTTTGAGATCTTTGATCTTCCAGGAAGGAGCGTTCTTTTACCGGAACTTTTTTGTCTTTTGGACAGGAACAACATTTAAAATCAACGCACTTACAAGCACTAATGTCAAAGAGTCTTTTGGCATCAGTTTTGAATTCCTTTAACTGTTGTTGAAATGCATTGCTGGTTCTTCTGGCTTTCGGTGTTTTTATGAGAGCACTTCTTTTATCGTTGAGTTTATGAATCATTTTTTCAACACTGAACTTACCAACTGTTGGAATTGAAGAAATCACGTATATTTCCATGACCTTCGTAGCTGCGAGCGATATTCGCTTCATCGATGAGTTTTCTTCATCTTCGAGGAAGGTAAGGTAGCGACAAACGTACGTCGGCAGCACACGCAGCGACAACATTTGCCCAATTCCAAATACCTGGCAAGTTTTGTTTTGTGAACGAGTATCCATTTAATCTCTAGAAAAAAATTCCAGCAAATGTATTAAATTCACTCAAACATTGCAACGTTTTGTTTTTCAGGGCACTTTTGATATTACTTTACAAGACTTACCTTTTTTTAACATAAAGTTGATATAAATAAAGTAATCCAAGGTGAAACTTTAATGTTCGAATATTCTTTTGTTTAACAAAAAACGCGAGTGAAAGCGAAAGGTAATTCGATTTAAATTGAATTCAAATAACACGAAATGCAAAGCCTACTTTTATTTTATTTAAAACCGAAACGGTTTTTTTTTTGAAAATAGAAGGCAACTTTGTTTTTCATTTTAAATAGTTTTGAATTTTCTGAACTGACAAAAATCATATTATTAAATTGAAAATAGCCTTCAAAAAATGTATCTAAAAAAACTTTTCATTTAAATTTTGTGTATGAACTAAAATTGATTGCTTTTTTGTTGGTTTTCCAACGTTGAAAACCTGACACCGAACGATAAAAAACGAAGAGCTTTTAAACAATGAATAAGACCTTCTTCAATTTGTTCATATTGATACATTCCTAAGTTATAGAGCGACGGATACACTGAAAAAAAAATCGAAAAAAAATTCAAAAACAAAATTTTCTCTCGCACTGCGCGACCCCTAGCGGTGAATTTAAAAAAATAAAAATATTCTTAAAATTTATTTTTTAACCATACGCAACTTTTGCGGGGGGTATGTTGTTGAATTTCCAAAAGTAAAAAAAACACTCCGCCCTAATAAGCATGCATGCAATTGTATGTTTTCTGATAGAATGGGCACACTGGCCACTTTTTGATATGTTTGGCATAACAAGCCGAATTTGACAGTTAAACTCTTAAAATTATTTTTTTACAATTAAGTTTTTTATCGAAATCGATGGTTTAAAAAATTTCATAAGAACATTTAAGCAGGAAAAATTAACAAAGATCAACATAAAAATCAAATAATCAAAGATTTTAAAATTTTATTCGAAAATGAGCATAACTTTTTTGGAGCAAAGAGGCATACTTCAACAAAAAAGTAGAGGCTTAAATCTATTATATGACCATGTTCAAAAAGGAGTTTTTGTCGGCCTGGAAGCATTTAAAAATAGCCGGAAAACAAAATTGCGGGCTTTACTTAGTTTTTAAATACGCTCAATAATCAAAATGTTTCATCTAAACCATAAACTCCAATATTTTTATTAATGTGAAATTTGCCAGGTAGTAGCGAAAAAGAGGCTTTCGGGCCAGTTCTGGGAAAAAAGTATAACAAGAAACAATGAAGTTTGAATGGGTATATATCTCTCAATTTCGAATAAAAATGATTTTCTTACCCTGCTATATTAAGACCTTGAGTGTCTACTTATTATGTCCTGATGAATTTATGAAAAAAAATAAATTTTTCGATTTTTTGGTTGATTTTATATTCCTGCTTACATTTTTTTTTTTTAAATTTTTAAATCATCTATAGGAAATTAAATTTTTTCAACAAAATTCAAAGTCAAGCTCAATAACAAAAACCCTTTCACGTTATTGTTACTTTATTTCCCTCATTTTCTTGTTTATTCAACATCCTAATATCTAAAAGATTAAGCCAGTTAAAGGACACGAGACTCTTAATCATAAGAAATTATTTATTCCCATGGTTTTCATATGCGGTGGTTACAATGAAAAATACGTTGATTAATACGGTTTCTAGGTGGGAGTTCAATACAGTGTTAAGCTTCTTTATGATCATGCCATCCACTGGAATGAAGCCATGAAGTTTCTGAACTTTTGCATATCACAAGATTAGCAGAAAATTGATGCTACAATTAAATGACAACACCCCCCCCCCCCCCCCCACAAACAGAATTCCTGGATCCGCACTGCAGGGAATACGTGCTATCTCCATGTTTGATAGGTTCTCAGTTCAAAACAAAGTAAGTATCACAAAGTATTTTTAAAATGTAATAATAATATACTCGTATATACAAGTACATAATAATAAATTTCTATATACTCTTAGAATAATGCAGAACGAATTGGAAAAAAGGTAGCGTTAGAGATGGAAATTAGACAGCATTGATTCAGCACATAATATATATAGGATACAACAATGAATTGTGTTAAATTAACTAGATGTTCATGTTTAATTTTGAGGAGATTGAATATTAAAAGTCATGATATTATAACTAAATGTTCAGGTAAAATTTACAGTTTTGCATTTTTTGGGCTGTGTTATATTTACAAGATGTCATGTAGATTTTACTTGCAATCTACGTTGATTTAACACGACATTAAAATCAGGTATCTGGTTAAGCGGTTAACCTTATCTACCGAGTTGATAAATAACAAACTGAAAATCAGATATAACAAACTAAAAATTGGTTAGTTATATTCACTTTTTTTCTGAATGTGGCATTGTAAGTGTTCCCGTTTTTCTTAAATATTTTTTTTTGTTGTGAGTCAAATTTTTTAAAAACTACCCCTCCCGGCTTCACAGAAGTAGAAATAGACACCCTCTGCTATACATTTTCTCTTATCTGAGTCTTATCTAATCGCTCAGATATTTTTTTCGCGTGTTGTAAGAATCACCCTAAGTCCATATTATAAGTCACTTAAAAAAATTATGGAAATTTGTTTCCAATGTTTTGAATCAATTTAGGGCTATCAAAGACTTTGTCCAATTTAAGAACCATCCTAATGTAAACATAATTAAACATCTTTGGCAATAATTGTTATAATTTAACTTGGTAAGAATTATAAATTCAAAAAGTTTACTAGCTATTATGGCATTTTCAAAATGTCCGATGAATTATATTGTTCTATCTGTAGGCTATTCGTCAAATTCATACGCATCAGGTTTCCGGTAAAAACATTTTCTTCGCACTGTTCTTAGTATGGTAGATTTTCTGAACACAACGGCTTAATAATTTACTTTCAGTGCTATAATTTCTAGATAGTTCATTTCATCTGAATCCTTAATTCCATAGCCCGGTAGACAATGAGAAACTATAACTGACGTATGTAGATTTAAATAAAGTTTTCCAAAAGCAATTTAAATGCCATGGGAATTGTTTCTTAACAGAAATGGTTGGAGATTCAAAAACATCCGACGCCCTCCTTAATTTTTCGATTATCATTTTAGTATACCTAACAAAATTTCAAAGGCAGCTTTATTGAAGAACCAAAAATGAACTGTAAATGTATGTCATCGTATTTTATGATTTATATTTAATTTGTTTAATATATTTTTTCTAACATAAAATTAAACTAAGCTTAATATATACATATATGTAGACGAATAAAGTATTCTCTCTATGTGCCTACAAGTAGTTTAACATAGAGTGATATAATAAAAAATGGCATTTAAGAAAAAAAAAATTTTTTGTTCCACAAAAAGCTCATATCTTCAGTCGAAAAATTATTCGAGGTAAACATTCATTCGTAATAAGCTTGAAACTTAAGAGAAATGTGTAGGAGCTGCTATAATTTGGTTCATCTAAAAGCTTTAATTGGAAGGGGTTGTGATTTGGGAGGGACAACAGACAACCCCTCCCTATTTTGCAGAGTGAATAGTGTATCTTATTTTATAAAAATACATAGGTACTCATACGAGTGCTTATCTATGTTTGCATTATTTTATTTGCATAATGCTAATAAGATAAATCTGTCAATAAAACCTTAGATTAACAGTTTGTAAAATATTGGGTCAGACAATGAAAAATGGAATCAATCCTACCCAGGATTTGATTAAAAAGGTGATGCAGCTTGTAAAGTCAACAAATTTTAGAAATTGTTGGGGTATAACCCAGTGTTTAGACGCTTTTCAAAATAATTCGAACTAGTGACAAAACCCAGCGAGCGTAATAAAATGAAAAAAAAACCGGTTCTACAGCAATGTTGTAAGGAATTTGGCATACCTGGCAGGAACCTTGTTGCATTGAGCAAACTAGCAAAAACGGGTTATATTTTCCAATAAAAAAAGATTCAATCTTGCCGGATCCGATGGCTAAAATTTTTAGTTTCAAAATTTTTCAAAGAAGAGAAGATGAATCTTTTTTTTATCTAATATTATTCTAACCTGCACTTACCTGACGTACACATAGTCCAAAAAGTCTCCGTACAGGAGATAATTTTTTTTAATTCTGCAAGGGAAAAAGTAATGTGCAATAATAGAGCTAAAGTGGGAACACTAATAATAGCACGTGTTCTCCTCTCGCTCTCAAACAAAATTTCATGTATTTATTTAAACGAAGGATACCGTTATGAATTTAATAACGTTGAGGGCCCTGGAAATAGAGACAAAAAATTTTCCGTACAGATCTCATTTTCATGTTATAGTTGGCAATGAAAGGTTCAGGATCACATTTTTTTGTTTTTTTTTAGTAAGTTTTAGTATTCTTAATGAAATTTCAGCTTAAAAATTTCTTTTTCACCTAAAGAAAGGAAAATGGCAGCTTAAAATAAGGAAACACCCTTGGCCCACAAACAAATCATAATTGACTTGAGGAATGAGGGAAAATCCTTGGGCGAAATTTCCAAAATAGTCAAAAGACCGCGTTCCTCAGTTCAATATGTACTGGAAAGTTATAAAAAAAACAAAAACAATTTCTAACAAACCAAGATCTGGCCGTCCAAAAAAGATTGATCGTCGTACGGAGAAGAGATTATTGAGGATCCCAAACAAAGTGCCCCAGTTCTCGCTGGAAAATTGAAAACTAGCGATGGAATTGATGTTTCGCCCCAAACCATTAGAAACCTTTTAACGAGAAATGGTTTTCATGGTCGAGTGTGCCGGAAGAAGCCATTCATTCGAAAGGCAAACAAAAAAGCTAGACTGGAGTATGCTATCTCACACATAGAGAAAGAAAAATTTTTCTGGGATCAGGTTATATTTACTGACGAAAGTAAATATAACATCTTCGGTTCAGATGGATGCCGTAAGGTGTGGAGAAAGGCCAACACTGCTCTGAATCCTAAAAACTTGATACCTACTCTGAAGCACGGTGGCGGCAATGTTATGGTATGGCATCTTCCGGCGGTGGAAACCTCATATTTATAGAAAATACCATTGATAAATTTGGGTACTTGAATATTCTTAAGGAAAACCTACTTTCAAGTGTCCGAAAACTGGGTCTCGGCAGCAACTTCATATTCCAACAGGACAACGATCCTAAGCACACCTCCATGGTGGTAAAGGAATGGTTGCTGTACAATGTTCGTACGCAAGTTAAACATCCCGCTCAGTCTCCAGATCTCAATCCTATAGAGCACTTGTGAGATCACTTAGAAAAAAAAGTTCGGCAGCATACAAAAATGACTTCAAAACGAACCTACTTGAGGAATGGAACAACATTTCTCCAGATACGACCCGTAAGCTTGTCCATTCGATGAGACACATATTGCAGGAAGTGATCAAGAACAGAGGAGGTCCTACTAGTTATTAAGTTTATTTTTGCCTTAAGTTAAGTGATTTTTTGTTAGTTTATTCGTCGAAAAAATTAACTATACGGAGACTTTTTTGTTCCTTATTTTTTCGTTTTGTGCTGTGAATTTCTTTTATTTTAAGTTTTTTAAATAAAATGCTTTATATATTTTGTTGAAAATTATTTTTTGACATAATTTCTTTCATTTCTGGTACTTTTCAAAAATGTTCGATATCTTAAATTCTATATTTTAGAGATTTAAAAAAAAATTGCAGCTGTACGGAGACTTTTTTGACTATATGTACGTGTTTGGGTGTTCATTAGTGTTCAGAACTTCAACAACTTGCGGGAATGTTATATATATATCTGTAAGAATGGGTATTTCCAAAAGTGAAAACTATGGTTGGATACATAAAAACTATCAAAGTTTTCAGATCTATCAGCTTAAAACATTAAGCCTCGTGAAAATAAAATCGTATTGGTATATTAGTCTGTTATTACATTAGTTTGTTATTTCATTTGAAAAACAAATTTGAATGAATCAAAAATATAATTCCATACCAACAATTTTAACATAAAAAAAAATGCACGACTGGGTCACCAGTACTTGCTCTTATGCTCAAGGCGCTGAGGATTTAAGTAAAAGACATGAAAATTATGAGAAGAAAATGTTTAAAAGAGTAAAATACGATATTTAAACTAGCTAAAAAAATTCGTTGAGAGTTTGAGATGAACAAAAGAACGACATCTTAATTATTTATTGAATGTGATTGTATGGACAAAAAATTTTTAAATCGTTGGAGCGGTTTTTTTTTAAATTCAATTTTTATATATAAAATTCTTTAAACATTTTTAAGGAAAACTTTTGGTATGCAAATCTTTAGTATTAATATAAAATTATAAATAAGTATATATATTTAGCATATAAGTAAATGGGCGTATAAAAATAAACTTTAAAAAAATTTGTCGGCTGGATTTTGAAATATCAAATTTTCAAAAAAATTGTATATGCAATATTATTGAATCTTCTTCGATATTTGTATATTCAATAATTTATCTAAATATGTTCAGCTGCTAATGAGAAAATTCAAAATAAAAAACACGTTCTATGACAGGAAATATTAATGGTTGCTAAGCAGTGTTGCCCCCCTACTACAACTGTAGGGTTTTTGCTGCAATTATTTTCATTAAAAAGTCACTACGTACATTCGTTAAATATTGAAAAAACACTACATTTTCACAAAATGTATAAATTTATTTTTAATTCAAAATGGAGATATTTAAAGCAATCAAAGACTTTTTTATACTCCAGTTAAAATTTAAAATGCTTTCCAAGATTTGGAAAATAAAAAAATCTAGCTGCAATTTTTATTTTACATTCCTTTTCCTTATCCGGGAATCAATTTAATTTGTTGGAATGAAAATATTTAAAGCATGTAAAATAAGCATGTTAGTTACTTACTGAAGCAAAAAATCTAAGATAGGTAAGAAACAACAAATATGTTATGGGTAGTTATGAAATCTACCACAGATTTCAGGGATTCAGTAATTTAACATCCAGTGCATATTTGAATTTCTTCGAATGTTTGCTTTCTTTGAAAACTGGAGTTTTGTTTTCGAATTCATAATCCATTTCCGTGTATCTTTACTGTACATACCTATACAAGGGAAATTTTATTGCGCTAGCTATAGATTCCCCAGTAAAATACACCTAATATCATTATTTTAAAGTTCCACTCCATTTAAAAATATATTTTAAATCCAAGACACTACATTTTTGATCACTAAGGGGGGCAACACTATTGCTAAGTGCAAAATTGTATAACTTTTTGTAGTAGATCGTATCAATTTAAGTTCATGGAAATAGTTTAATCAAAAAGTTATTTTTGAGAAAAAAATATTGTCCTTTTTTTTTAACTTTTGTATGGAAGGTACCGTTATTTTTTCATATATGCAAATTTTTTTTAAAAATATTTAAGAGTGTACTAGAACACTATAAAGTATCGAGTTTCAAAAAATCGATCATATTTTTTTCTTAATCAAAACAATATTTTTTTTAATTTAAGAACACAAAAATATTTATTGTTTTAAAATTTCTATTTACAAAACATTATTAAAATCAGTCATACCGTTTTATAGAAAATCGAAAATTAAAAAATGGTTCTTTTAGGAGGTACCATTAATATTAAGTAGGGTTTTGTGTGTAAATGGAAATCCACACAAATGCAGTATAAGTAATATTAATAGCCTTTTTTTTTTTGAAAAATGGTTTTCCACCCAAAGGAAGGCTTTACTAAAATTAATTTATTGATTTTTTTGAGCCGTTTTAGAGAAAAATACGACTATGTAAAATTTGCTAAAAAAAACTTATGGCGGGTTCCGTTACTTTTGGTCTTAAGAAAAAATTAAAAAACGGGTGGCCATAATCACCAAAAACTACTATGTACCAGCGTTACCACTTCGCGAAAAAAAGTCAAAGTAGATTTGGAGAAAAGAAGGAAGTAGATTGAGAAAAATCGAAGTAGATTTCGAAATGAACTTTTTTATGCAAAACTATATTTAAAGAAATAAAATTAAACAAAAACAGAAAAAAAAACTTTCAACATTCATATTTACATATTTATTTCTATTTAAAATACGTAGGTACTTCACTTCTGCGTGTATATTTTGCATCAAGTTTTTTTTTTTAACAATTATTAGTTTTATTTAGTTTAGGTTCCAACTCTATCTTTTAAGAGAGAACAATAACATGATTATAATTAGTGGACAAAAAAGAAAAAAAAATGGAAGCGTATTCGAAATTCTCACACTCAGCGAACTTTTCATAAAATTCGTGAATACAAGAGTTCGGTGCTACGCTTTGTAATAAACTCATTGTTTTTATTAAAATTGAATAAATGTTGGGTTTGTTTTAATGGAAATTCTGGGACTATACATAATTATGCCTTTGAGTAAAAAAGAAAATAAAAGGAGTAGATTTGGCCATTTATGAAAAATTGAAGTAAGTTGAAACTGAGATTTTTAAAATGAAGTAGATTTCAATAATTTGGTAATGGTGCGAAGTAAGAAGTAGATTTTAATTCTTTTTGAAAAAAAGAAGTAGATTTACTTCAATTGAAGTAAAGTGGTAGTACTGCTATGTACCAAGTTTGAAGAAAATTGATCAGGCCGCTTAGACTGTAGAAGAACAGACAGACAGATAGCCAGCAGACAGAATTGTGCCACCCACTTTTTCGGTATTCATCGTTATGTCATGTTTGATTGTTATCTCAAATTATTTTCCACCAATCCAAAACTTGCCTTATACTTATGTAGTATCTATATCACAAGGACAAATTTAAAAGCAATATTAACATTTTTTGCATTACAAAATTTGTGAAACTTGCTAAAATTGTTAAACTAGGGTGTCGGGTATTTCGTCAATAATATTTCAGGACATGGCTCTTGGGTATATTCTTAGAGAAAAATCGTAGAGTGAAATAAATTTTTCTGAAAAATTTACTTTAAATGTAAAAAATATAAAATATTAAAAACCAACGAAATCACATTTAATAATGTGCTTTTTGAAGTCTGTTTAGGTTTTTTTTTAATATCTCAAAAACTAGGATAGATTTTTACATTTGGCTTCTTTGATATATGACTAAAAATTTGTAAGGGCAGAATTTTGAATCAAAAAAATCAACTTTATACAAAATTAAGATTTTTTTAAAAAAATTGGCTTTGAAATTTTAAATTTTTATTCACATTTTTTTTATTCAAGAATTTTTCAAATTTTATTGATTTTTTTCAATGCAACTAATATTGGTGTTTGGATTAACATTTTCTTTTTAATGCAACAAATTTTTTACTTACACTTACAATATTTTTAAATGCAACAAATTTTCGGCTTAGCATTAACATTTCTTTTTAATGGAAAGAATTTTTGGAATTTAGGAGCTTAATGCAAAAAGCAATTTTTTGCAATGAAATTTTTACAACTCTGATATCTACCCACACATTTTGATCTTGAAGGTTACAACACATTAACTCAATCAAGTATATTTTTATAATTAAATAATTAATTTGATTAAAAAATATTTAGTTATGATGTTAATCATAACATTGCATCCTTGAAGTCTGTTTACAGTGCGATGAGGAAACTTGACGTGGTGCGTCGTTGTCGCAACAGGATCTCTTTACATAATGTTCTCTCTTTAAAACGATTCTATGTTTTGAACTTAATAAAATAAGCCTTTGAATTCATGCAAACAATACAAATTTAAAATAAATGCAAGTCCATTCAAAATATGGAAAAATGTAGATCCATGAAATAAAGTAAAAATAAATAAAAACAAAATTTTTCTTAAAACTGTGTATACAAATGTTGCCCTATTTCCAGAGGTATTGAAATAAAGAATATATAAAAGTATAAAATTTGGCAATTAAATTCACTCAAACAACTCCTTTATTACATCATGTACTTTGGGGTAAAAAAAGAATAAGTACGAGCTATATGAATATTTGGTCAAGAATTCTTATAGTTAGGTATCGGGTTTTTGAATAAGAGCGCTACAAAAGTTTTTTTAAATAAAACAAAAACGGTTTTGGATATCAACAAAATTCTTTATTCATGTGAAAGAACGTTCAATGTCATTATGAATGGAACTCGATTTTTTTTTGCATGGCCACCACGGGCACGCTTGCAGAAGTCAAGACGCTGAACCCAATTTTCGACGGTTTTCAAGCATAAATCGGCCGATACTGCTGCAATTTCACGTTTGATATTCGTACGAAGTTAATCAATCGTCGCTGGCTTGTTGGCATAAACCATAGACTTATCGTAGCCCCACAGGAAATTGTCTAACGGTGTCAAATCGCACGACCAAGGCGGCCAAGCGACTGGACCAATTCGTTGAAATAACACGTTCTCCAAACTTGGTTTCCAATAAATTGATTGTGACATTCGCTTTCTGCCTTGTGGCGCCGTCCTGTTGGAACCACATGTCCTCCAAGTCCATATCATCCAATTGGGGCCAAAAATATGCGGTTATCATTGAACGAAAGCGATACTCATTCCCAGTAACGTGCCGGTCTTGATCATCAACGACGCCGGCCCATAAACCACTCCAAACCGTAATTTTTTCGGGATGCAATGGTGACTTATGAAGTACGTGTGGATTTTTGCCTGACCAATACCGCATATTTTGTTTATTGACAAAGCCATTCAGCCAGAAATGAGTCTCATTGCTGAAGATGATTTTCCGATGAAAATCCGAATAATTTTCAAGTTGTTGCATAGCCCAATATTCTCGACACTACGGGCACTTCTTTGTCTCACGGGGAACATTTTGTACTGTGCCTGTGGATTCAAATTTTTCCACTAGACGCTCAATTATTGATCTGCTAGGACGATTATGACGACCATAAATCGGACGTAGCGCTCTCAACGTTGAGGCTACTGACTCCGAATTTCGGTAGTAAATTTTAATAATTTCGACTCGTTGTTGGCTCGTATATCTTTCCATCATGAAATGGCAAACCTTACTGAAGAGAAATGTCAAAAGGGTAGCATGAAATATGGCGTCGTTTGCTGTCCCTGTCGCTCTACTTTTGTAGCGTGCCTGTTGAAAAAACATTTATATGTGGGTTCTTCTAGATATGATGGAGTTTTCGACGGCTTCGCTAATATCCCAAAAACCGTTCAAGTACGAGTATTTTATCTGACTTTTTTTATAACTGTAAGCCTGATTGATGTATGGCCGGTTAAATGTATTAAGTTATGGTATGTATATATTAATTACTCAAAAATTTCTTCAAAGTGTCTTAATTTAAGTCTCCTGGATGTGTCCCTTGCCCGTTTTGGAAGGGCAAAATTCTTACAGTTCTGTTGTTTTATTTCCAGGGCCAAAATGAACTTTCAATTATTATGGTCTGTTAATAATAATTATATAATTAGGTTATTAATGCAACTTCGTCAAATCCTCGATAAGTTTATAAATTGTTTAAGTTTATCTTTTAGTAAATGAACAACTGTCAAATGGGAAATGATTTATAAAATGTGGTTAAACTTAGGTATCCAAGAATTGCTGCGGAAAATTAAAAAAACTTATCCAAACGTCATTGTGACTCTTAGTTTGATTAATTAAAAAAAAAATAAATAAAAAAAAGGTCGTGCATGCAAACTTTTGAGAAAACTTCTCATTTTACACAATTTGTAAACATACGACATTGCAAGAATTCCTTTAATATATTTTAAGGATAAACATAAATAAATTTTTAGAACAGTTAAATTTTATTTAAAAAAAAACTAAGAATCTCAGGCCTCAAATTTGTTCAGTAAATTATGCTTTTCTTTTGAAATACAAGTAAAATTAAAAGCGCGAATTGGTCGCATTAACTTTCCATTATTTTCAATTGAATTATGCTCGCAAGATGGTACTGATTGGACTGAAATAAGAAAAAAATTGTGTGGGAGAAGAGTATATGTCTCTCTGTTAAGGTAAGGGGTTCGATTTTCTTAAAACTTACTTAAAACAACAAAAAAAATTGGTATACAAAATTTCAGCTCCCTGGAACACCAGTTTTTAAAAAATTACCATAAAAACGTTTTTTTTTTTATTACCGTCCAAAATGTAGGGTATTGTCTCAATATCATTGGAACTGGTATAAGACTCGGTGTCATGTTGGGTTTTAAAGACCAACCAAACGATACTGATACTTTTCTGGTAGCGTGGCCAGCCCTAATAAGAACTTCTTCAGCCTAGCTTCTTCTTGTTTATTTATTTTTCCTAAGGAACAGTATTTCCATTAACAAAACAGATACCTGCATACATTAAGATAGATGTATAAAAACTTGGGTTTGTGGATCATTGAATGAGTAACACTACTTTTCCAAAAGTTCTCCCCCCCCCCCATATTCAACTCTGGATCTGGATCCGCCTCTGTACTAGGCGCCATCATTGAAAATTTTTTAATGATTGATGTTGAGACGTTTAGGAAGTGGAATCAATTATAACTTTTATAGAAAAATAAAGCTTAAGGCGTAATAAATATTAGTAGCCAAAAAAAAATTCAAATAGGCCCATCTTTCCACATAAAATGACTTTTAAGATTTCAATGATCATTGGAAAGGTAGTTCAATCTTTGAAATAAGAAAAGGTTTTCCATGTAGAAATGTTGGCCTTTTTAAATTTTTTTTTTGGCTTAAAATATTAAAAAAGTCTCAAGATTTATTTGTTCATCAAAAAAATAAATAATTTTACTTCTAAAAAATTTTCAATGATGACTTTCAATGATAGCTATAACTGGCACCTTAGTAAGTCAGTAAGATAATATCCAATGGGTATACATTCTGATCTTAGAGGATACAAAAATTAACTCGAAGGGGTGAAGTTTCATAGTTTTATAATTAATTAATTAAAATAAGGTTTATTATTAGTAATGACCTTATTTGTAACCTTGAATCCTTGGGTCATCTGAAGAATGACGTCGACCGTCTAGAAAAAAATATTATATTTAAAAATATTCAGCTGATGTCACGTAATTTCTGTAACACCCTAATTTGCAACTTTTTAAAAAGAAAAACAAAAATGCAATTTTTAGAAATGAGGTTTAGATAGAATGCCGATATTATGAACATAATTTTTTTGAAAAATAAATTCTTAGACATTTTAATCGTACACGAAACAATTTTAGGTACAGCTATTACTTAGTAAAATTGAAAAGTAAGTATAAATATCTTATACCTGTGTAAAGACAAATATGTTCCTTCAACAAGTAAAAGCTATTTAAATTAACTTTTTTAGGTAAAATAAATAAAGGTTTTATTTAACATTTTCTGCAGTACCTTAGAATCTTTAAACTTATATCTCCAAGAAAATCCTTTGCAACCATATCCTTCAACCTGAGAAAGCTAACAAAAGTTCACCTTGCTATAAAATTTCCTTTAACTTAAACTGTTATACTAACCTCAAAGCTTTCTTAGGGCATTATGTTTGGAGTGTGGGTAATAAAGCGTCGACTTAGAGTGAAAAACGGCTAACTCCCCATTTTTGTCTACCATTATAGACCACTTTAAAAATTGCTAAAAATACAAAAAACTATCAAATCTTTTAAATTTTACTGAATTTGTCAATAATGAGTGTAGAAAAATACTTAGCGTAATTTTGGTTTTATTCAAGTTATGCATTGACTTTGTTATAATATTTTTTGTAAAAAATCCAAAAAAGGAGTATTTTCCACTCTTAGCTGACGAAATAATGTACGTATACAATAAATACCTTACCTAACTGCTTTAAATATCTGAACATATCTTATCGTTCTGTTTTTAAGTGAAATATGTAATACGAGTACATTTAATTCATTTAAAGATTAAGGTAATTGTCCTCTATTTTACTGAACCAGAAATTTAAAGGATTAAGTGTGCAAAAAGTCTCAAAAACTATTTTATTCTGTCTTTCTATTGGTGGTTTAGGTAAGTCAAAAGGAACTAACGGTATCTGTCTTTTTGGAAAAAGTGCAGGAAAAAAAACAGGAGGTTGAAGAAGAGAATATATCCTGTGTCTTCATCTTTAAAGCATTGATTTTTGCTTTTTTTAAGCTGCTGCAATCTTGTTTTGAAATTAAATTAAGGAAAAACGTTTTCTTAATATTCATGGCTTTGAGTTACCTTTTTAACTTCTTAAAACTAAAATACTAATCTGGTCTAAGGTGTATTTTGAATGTTTGTGTTTACTTGTACTGTGATGAAAATAGAGCAAGTTTAGCCTTAAAAGGACTATAATTTTCTTACGCGTGTTTTTATCATCTTGGTTGACATATATTATGGACTATATTCCTATATGTAGGTAGGGGTTGTTGTCATAAGGTTTTTTTTTTTGTCATTCGTTGGGGGTTGGTCCGAAATCACCTCCAAATGAAAAAAAAATCGAATTTTCCCAAATTTTTATTTTCATCCTCTATAATCGCTCTAGGGGTAAATTTAATTTCCTTTTTTTTTGATACGAGGTGATTCACATATAATAATAAACAGTTCCGGTATAAATTGTTTTCAAACTTTAAATAAAAAAAATAAAAAATTTAATTGTATTTTTTAATTTTCTTAAAAACTAGAGGACCTAAATTAAATGGTTTTTACATATGAATACAAATAAGAAAGAGCATTCAAGAATTAATGTCTAATAAGGATACCTTTTTGGATACAATAATAAAAGTTTTAATAATTTTTTGTTTGGGATCATGACATTATCTCAAATGGACCAAAACTCAATAATTCAATTATCTCGAATTACAAAATCAAATGAAAAAATCTTGAACGTTCCAAAATCTCGAAGGACAGAATCTCGAAAATGAAAAAACAGAATTTAAAAAAATCTATAATTTTCGAGATCATTTTAAAACTTCTATATAAGGGTAAAGTTTGCAATAGAAACTTTGCATACAGCCACCTCGCTCCTACCAATAATTCTGTTCTAGTGGTCCCAAGCAGGGATATTGCATACCTCACTGTTGGGTATACACCATAATGCTGGATGCTAGCACTGTATTTATGTAAGGAAGTTGGATAATTACCTATAGATTACACTGCCTTTTTAGAGATGGCTGCGAAAAAAAATCCAAGTGTTCATTTCGATGGTCTGGTCTTTAAGGTCGTGATTATTGTTTGCATATATCCAGTGCGAACTGATTCCCTTGTAATAGATAATAAGGCAAGGCAAGTGTAAATAAGATCTCAAAAAAAAAAAATGGGTCTTTTTTGAGGCATCACGAGCGTGTTCACGAGCGCGAATCCTTATCATTGGCTCAAAAGTGACTGCTTTTTCGAGATTTTGGCTTTTGAAATTATATAATATATATAAATTTTGAATTCGATATTTTTGTTTTTCAAGATTCTGTTAGTTCAATATTTTTTGTTTTTGATATTACATAAGTCATTCGAAATTTTTCGTTTAGAGATTTTGGTTTTCTAGATATCAATTTTTTAAAATTTTCTTCAAAATGAAGAGTTTGAAAATAATTTTTTGTAAAAAATGAATTTTATTTGCGACCACAGGAGATGAAAATAAAAATCATCTAAAAGTTTCAAGATTTTCTTAAATTTAATGAAGCAAGTGTTTTTTTTTGAGTTTTCAAAATAAAAAAACTTATGAAAAATAAACTCGAACTGCATGAAATAAAGACACAGCAACTTAGAAAAATTGCGAAGATATTTAAGCCAAAATACCCCAACGATTTCATGTACTGACCAGAAAAAAAATATACAACACAATATATGTAGGTATTTCTCTAAAAAAAGGGCGCAGATAATTCAATCCAAAGGAGAAGGGGCATTTTTGGGCGTTAGCGGTCATTAGCGAAATTAGTGTCAAATGAAGGATATGCTACTCAATAACAACTCTTACTTGTTGTTCTTGTTTTGGATGGAAATCAAACCAAGGACATTTGGTACCTGGAAGGGAATCAGGAGCGTTTTAGAGCTTGACTGAGCAGATTCATAGATGTTGTTTGAGCTGTTGCTAAAAAAATGGAGTTTACCTTTAATATTTCATGAATTAATTATTTCATGGTTTCCCATACGATTCGAGCTATTTTTCCTGGTCTATATTTACAAGTTGTAGATATTTTAAATATTCAATATTCTTTTCAATTTTTAATAAATAAATCCCAAAAGTATAGTATATTCTTAACAAATTTTAATTTATTTAAAAATCGATAATAATAAAAAATGCTTTATATTTCTACTCTTAATTAATGGAAGAAGGGTTTATGAAAGAATTTTAACATCAGATTGGCATATTTCGTCAGTGTTTTGTTAAGAATTCATAAGAACATTGACTACTAAAACTAAAAGTGTACCAAAATTGTAATTTCTTCCTTTTTTAACTAACAACTATTGCATTAAAATTACTCCTTACCAAATTTGATCCAGTTCATTCATGCAGGTTTAAGCTGAATATAATATACAGATTAAATACGGATGCAAAGATGCACAAGTGAATAAACTCACGGGCGCCACTGTAATTCAGGGGCGGACAAAAAATATTTTTGTGGACTGCTAAATATTTGGATTTTTGACATTGTAGTGTGATTAAGTTAAAGTTTAACCATTATAAGGAACAGATTTTTTTTTGTAAAATGAGTTTCAAAACATAAAACTTTTGACTATGTAGCTAATAAATGAGATTTCAGTGATTTTGTAGCAATAAAATGAGGATACATAGTTTAGACATTATTATATTATTATTTAAAATGATCTGTTTGACCTCAATAATCGAGAAAAAACCAATATTCTCTGTTATTTATGGAGGTAGATCTATGCATTTGTATATTTTTTAACCCACTTTCTTAAACAAATTTTGTTAAAATTTAATTAATGACTTCCTTAACGCTCTTCACTACCGTTAAGAAAAAGAGCTTTCAATTTCTTTGTTTTAGAATGTAATACTTCTGCCTATTTCCCCTCCATAAAGTGGGAGTAGTAGAAACTTTGTATGACCTAGTTGTCGAAAAAATCCATTTCCTAAAAATATTTTTTAAGAATCTTATCATCTTTTTTTTTGAAACGATTTAAAATAAAGAAGTTTTGTCAAAAACACCATCAAGAGTGGGCAGGGAGAACATTTTGAATTATTTTTTTTCCTAACCCATTATAAAGACAATTCATTCTATATCAATTAGTTAAAAACTTAATTTTTGTCAAAAAGTGTTGTACATTATCTTCATCTTTTCTAAGAAACACACTACAAAACCCAAATTTACGTCATTTTTTGACGATTTGATGGCCTATTTTAAGTGGGTTTGTCATTGGTCGAAGATTTTCTTTGATCATGTCTTATGAAATCTTATATCATGGCGGGATATTTCATATAAATTGGCTAATTACCAACTGCTTAAGAGTAAATAGATTTAAGCACATCTCTCCATACAACTTGAAGCACTGTGGAAACGCACTGCACGCGCCTGAGTGCATAGAAATTTCCCCTGTAATTTTTTAGAAAACGGTACACAATTTGTAGTAGTAATTGCTTAATTGTTTCCTTTTTTTGAAACTAAGATACCTTTCGTAAATATCTACACCACATTTTTAATCAAATACAAAAATCTAAGCTCTCTAGAAAAGTGTCCTAACATTATGTATACATTCTTTTACTTTGAATTTCTGTGATTTTTAGTCCTGACTTATGTCAAAAATAGTTTTTTATGTGAATTTTTGGAGAAATTTGGATTAAAATGCGCAGAAAGGCACATAAAAACTGAAGTAAAGGAACAGACCTACTTGTTACTTGCAAGGTACTATAGGGCAAGTTTTGGATTTTTTTATTTTTTATTTTTTATTTTCCCGTGAGTAGGTGCAAAACCTGCTATTCAGGCTCTATGAGGACCGAAAAACGCTTGATCATAGAAGTGTGAGATTCTTACTACACTAAAACCACCTCCACTTCCCGATTGCAACTAAGTAAAAACTTATCTAGCAATTTATTTTTAACGAAGTTAAGTAACGTGTTGCAGGTTACTTTCCGGTGAAAGTTCCTGCTTAATCCGCGATTTTAAAGCGGTTTTCTGTTCACCGCACCAAGTCGGAAGGTTTTGTTCTTCGCAGACGGCGTACTAAATTCGACTCGTCAAGAATGTCAATAATCGTTGAATTAGCATGTTCTAATAGTCGATTTCTATGTTTTCGCGCGAAACTTTTTATTTCCTCCCGCACTGTAGGAATCCCGAGATCCCTATAAAGATCTTCGTTTCTTATATACCACGGAGCATTTACAAATGACCTAAGCAATTTATTTTCGAACGTTTGTAAGTTATTAAAGTTTGTATCGCAGGTACAACCCCAAAGTTGTATACCATAATTCCAAACAGGTTTAAGAACCTGTCGGTATAAAATCAATTTATTTTCAATACTAAGCTTTGAATATTTACCGAGTAACCAGTTCATATCTCTTAATTTACTTTTTAGTTCTTCGCATTTCTTTTTCACGTGCGGCTTCCATTTTAATTTCGCGTCTAGAGTCATTCCCAGATACTTTGCCTCATTTACAAATGGAACACCAGCGGTATTAAGAAAGACGGGTAATCTATTCATTTTTTTATACGTAAAGTCCACGTGGACTCGTGGTATTCGCCATGTTTTCGTCCACTCATTAACATTATTAAGAGCATTTTGTAATTTAATTGTAGCTTCGCTAATCGTTTTGCCTACTGCTAGTATTGCAGTATCATCAGCAAACGTGGCTACAATAGTGTCATCTGCTTAAGGTATATCGCGTGTAAATAAAAGGTACAGAACTGGACCTAATACACTTCCTTGTGGTACCCCAGCCACTATTTGTTTGAAATTAGAATAGTCATTTCCGTGTCTTACACGAAAAAGTCTTTCATTTAGATATCCGTTTAGAATGTTGTAAAGTCCTTCAGGCAGAACTTGTCTTAATTTAAATTTGAGGCCTTCAGGCCACACCTTGTCAAACGCCTGCGACACGTCCAAAAAGACAGTCGAACAGATTTCCTTTTCTTCAAGAGCTCTCTCAATTACGTCAGTAATTCTATGCACTTGATCAATTGTCGAATGCTTGCTTCTAAATCCGAACTGATGTTCAGGTATTAATTGTTTCTCTTCTATTATCGGTTGCAGGCGCAGGAGTAGTATTCTTTCAAAAACTTTTGATATAATAGGAAGAAGCGAAATTGGCCTGTAAGACTTCTTTTCGTGAGATGGTTTGCCAGGTTTCAATACCATTATGACTTCCGCAACTTTCCATTGGCTCGGAACATATTCTAACCTTAGGGCGGCATTTATTATGTAAAAGAGGTTATTAAACCCTTTACGAGGGAGCATTTTTAAAATCTCTGCCGTTATTAAGTCATATCCTGGAGCTTTGTTGGACTTAAGCTTCTTTATTTCTGTTTTTAATTCGGCAAGTGTAGCATTTCTCGTTATGTAGCTTTCATTAGAGGTAAAATTCATATTAATATTTTCGTTGAGTTTTGGATTTGAGCAAAAAAAAATTCCAGATAACAATCAAACATGACATAACGACGATAGAAAGTGGGTGGCACAATACTGTCTGTCCGTATATTGACCTACAACCTATAAACATGCACTAAAGCAATTTACTTCAAAATTTGAACTTAAGGTTTTTTTTGTAACTCTCCAGAGGGGAAATTTTTTCTAGCAACAAAAAAAAACCGGTACATTCCCTCAAACCGTAAATGAAAAACCAACTTATCTCAAAAACGGCTCTAACGATTTTGATAAAAAAAAATCAGTGTATTATTCTAGGCATGGTGTAATTTTTGACAAGAACAAAATTTATACTAAAAAATGGCAGGTTATTAACGGTACCTGCCATGTAACGGGTTTTTTCATTTTCGATTTTCTCACTAACAGCTTGAATGATTTCAGCCAAAATTCTGAAGCAAAATATTTTTTTTTAATTGTAATAAAAATTGCATACCAAAATTTAAAAAAAAATAAATCTCGGATTTTTAAAAAAATATTAAACATTTTTTTTTTTTTGAAAATTCAATAATTCAAAAACGAGTTGATGAATTTTTTTTAAACTAAGTACGCTTAAAAGGTATTTTAATACAAACTAAAAATTGGTATTATTAAAATTTTATATATAAAAAATTAGTTTTTAAGAAAACCGCTCCAACGATTTAAAATTTTTTTTTGCACGTATTCATATTTTTTCAAGTAATCAAATGGCATACTTGTTTTTGAGCTCTTTATTTTTCAACTAGTTGCTTATACAATTAAAAAGCGATTTAAATTCGTTTTTTATATTTTTATATTTCTTATAATCACTTTCTTATTTTAAAAGTTCTTAATTTCAAGAGCAAGTGCGTGCATTTTATTTTATTGTGAATATAATATTACCTAGCTACTTAAACATTTTGAAATTCTTGTCAGTATAACAATTTAAAATGTCTCAAAACAAAAAAAGGACTTATAGAAAGTTCTCATTAAACAGCAATCAGCAACAATATGTCAAATAGAACCTTAAAAATGTTATTCCATTCATTATAATTTTCCTTTGGTATTGAAACTTAAACAAAAAGCAACAAAAAAATACATTTTTAATTTCAAAAGCCACAATTTTCTGTAAATTAAATTTAAATGAAAAATAAATCTTCGCTTGATAACCCACTTGCCAATCGATTTCCTCAAGAGGAAAAGGAATACAAATTGAAAATTCTTCAATTAATTTTTAATTGCAATTACACTTTAAATTATTCTGTACATTGTATCACAATCTTCCCACTAAGCCATATAGATATTATATAAATAAGTAAGTATATACTTGTTGATAGACGATAGACGTAGTATAAATAGGTATGTAAGTATTCAAAACCTTCTCAATTCCAATTGGAATTTAATATCGTTTTGTAGCCAATTCATATGGAATTTTCGTTGTTATAAGGCTATTGAATAATGTTCTGTACAGAAGAGTGTATATCCTACTGTACGAGTAAAAGGACACTTTTACGACACTATTGGTCTCATAGTTACAAACGTAGATAGATAAAAAAACATTTTTTTTTCTGTCATATTTTCCGGGTTCATATTATATTTATATATTGAACCTATATTTACGCTGCTGTTGCTACTCAGCAAATTTCCTTTCACGTAAAGTTGGAAATTTTCGTTTCATTGAAAATGAATTGAAGGATGATTTCCCCCATATACAAGCCCAAAATGAAAATCGATAGCAAATATCCTGCAGCAAACTTAAGACGGAATTGTTGAAAAAGGGAAGGAAGTCGGCGGGAATGGTGAAAAAGAGGGAAAGCGAGAGAGAGAGAGTTCAAATGAAATTCAAAGATTAATATTCCTCACAAATTCATTTCAACGATTCAACTTCCTATTCTAACGATGGGCTACAACACGATGACTATTTGCTTCAGTCTCTGTGATATTCCTTTAGTGCCAAATACAAAAATGGTATTAAAGGAGAAATATTCCAGGAGGACATAATTAGTTTTTTTGAAAAAAATTTTAAATGTTTCTGTGGACGGTTATCAAAAGTGAACTGTTTTGAACTACAAATAATTACATAGGTTTACACGATTTTGGACACGACAAAATATAAGTAATTCTCAAAGCAATTTGGTTCTGAATTCAATTTCTAATCCGTCATCCCATGTTTTCAATTCCAAACTATATATGTACTTACTATAAGTTTTTTAAAAATTTATTTTTTTTGTTTCATTTTGTTAAAATGTTGGTATTCGCTGATTACTTAGAGGAAACATTTAAGCCGTTTGATGGGCAAGAACTCAACGAAAATATTAATATGAATTTTACCTCTAATGAAAGCTACATAACGATAAATGCTACACTTGCCGAATTAAAAAGAGAAATAAAGAAGCTTAAGTCCAACAAAGCTCCAGGATATGACTTAATAATGGCAGAGATTTTAAAAATGCTCCCTCGTAAAGGGTTTATTAACCTCCTTTACATAATAAATGCCGCTCTAAGGTGGGAATATGTTCCGAGCCAATGGAAGTCATAATGGTTTTGAAACCTGGCAAACCATCTCACGAAAAGAAGTCTTACAGGCCGATTTCGCTTCTTCCAATAATATCAAAAGTTTTTGAAAGAATACTACTCCTGCGCCTGCAACCGATAATAGAAGAGAAACAATTAATACCTGAACATCAGTTCGGATTTAGAAGCAAGCATTCGACAATTGATCAAGTGCATAGAATTACTGACGTAATTGAGAGAGCTCTTGAAGAAAAGAAAATCTGTTCGACTGTCTTTTCTTTGGACGTGTCGCAGGCGTTTGACAAGGTGTGGCACGAAGGCCTCAAATTCAAATTAAGACAAGTTCTGCCTGAAGGACTTTACAACATTCTAAACGGATATCTAAATGAAAGATTTTTTCGTGTAAGGCACGGAAATGTCTATTCTGATTTCAAAGAAATAGTGGCTGGGGTACCACAAGGAAGTGTATTAGGTCCAGTTCTGTACCTTTTATTTACACGCGATATACCTCAAACAGATGACACTATTGTAGCCACGTTTGCTGATGATACTGCAATACTAGCAGTAGGCAAAACGATTAGCGAAGCTACAATTAAATTAAAAAATGCTCTTAATAATGTTAATGAGTGGACGAAAACATGGCGAATAGCGCTCAATGAACAAAAGTCAGTCCACGTGGACTGGACTAAATAGATTACCCGTCTTTCTTAATACCGCTCGTGTCCCATTTGCAAATGAGGCAAAGTATCTGGGAATGACTCTAGACGCGAAATTAAAATGGAAGCCGCACGTGAAAAAGAAATGCGAAGAACTAAAAAGTAAATTAAGAGATATGAACTGGTTACTCGGTAAATATTCAAAGCTTAGTATTGAAAATAAATTGATTTTATACCGACAGGTTCTTAAACCTGTTTGGACTTATGGTATACAACTTTGGGGTTGTACCTGCGATACAAACTTAAATAACTTACAAACGTTTGAAAATAAATTGCTTAAGTGATTTGTAAATGCTCCGTGGTATATAAGAAACGAAGATCTTCATAGGGATCTCGGGATTCCTACGGTGCGGGAGGAAATAAAAAGTTTCGCGCGAAAACATAGAAATCGACTATTAGAACACGCTAATTCAACGATTATTGACATTCTTGACGAGTCGAATTAAGTACGCCGTCTGCGAAGAACAAAATCTTCCGACTTGGTGCGGTGAACCGGTGAACAGAAAACCGCTTAAAAATCGCGGATTCAGCAGGAACTTTCACCGGAAAGTAACCTGCAACACGTTACTTAACTTCGTTAAAAATAAATTGCTAGATAAGTTTCAACTTAGTTGCAATCGGGAAGTGGAGGTGGTTTTAGTGTAGTAAGAATCTCACACTTCTATGATCACGCGTTTTTCGGTCCTCATAAAGCCTGAATAGCAGGTTTTGCACCTACCCAAAAAAAAAAAAAAAAAAAATTGTTAAAAACTGTCTCAAAGCTAAACAAAAATTCATAAAAACTAGCCTACACTGAGGGAAAAAATGCAACTTAAAGTCGTATAAAATATTAATTTTCACGTTGTTGATTGACAACTTAGATTAAACAAAAGCAACCTAGTTTCGAGGCGAAACGTATTTAATTTTACAGTAAAATCAACTTTTGTATCATTTTAAGTACAATCAATATAGTTTCAAAGTGCAACATTCTAACATTTTTCGAAGTCGAATTTCAAATTTCCATGCACGTACTTCTAAAGTTTAACATAGTTAGGCCAACGTAAAAGTCAGATTTTCTAACGTTTTTTTAATTTATATTTTAGCTTAATGTTTAGAATTTCGGGAGCGCTTCGTAATTTCTTGAAGTATCTGCAAAACTTTTAGGAACAAATTTAACGCACAAAATTCATTTTCATTTAAACGAAAATTTGTATTACTTTTCTTATGTTTATTTTTCACATTTCTTTAATGAATTTGATGCCATTTTACTTTAAATCAAAAACTGGACGAAGTTGAACTAAAGTTTTAAAAATGAATTGGGCTCAAGGGTAAACTGATGTGCATTCCTAGAAGTACGAGTATTACGGTGGAATTGTTTAAGGCGAGGAATGTAACTGCCTTATTCACGAAAGCATTGCCTGTGAAAATAGCGATAAAATAATGACAGACACGAAATATGCAGAAATCTTCGGAGAAAACCTAATCATTTTGCAGCGTTTTTGGCGACGTCGAATATATGATCATTCCACAGAAGATGGTCTTTGATGCACATACCTAGAACTGAAAGATGTTTAGTTTCCTCGATGCAAGTGCCACTCATGGAAGTGGCAAAGGGGGTGGATTTCACTTTAACGACAAAAGACAGTATTGAATTTTCGAAGCATTTAATTCTACACGATTTTTTATATTCCCCATTGGACAATGCTGTTAAGATCAGAATTTAATGAGCTGATCATACGCTGCCGTTCAAATTCCACATCCGAAGAACAAGGAAGTGAGCCTTGAAACGAATATAAAAAGCTGCTTGCACTGTCGTCTGCAAAACAATTTAATCGATTGAAAGTTTCAGACAAAAGATCATTTATTAAAATGAGGAAGAGAGTCGGGGACAAAACGGAGCCTTGGGGCATACCAGCATTTACTTTATGATTGTCAGACTTGTAACCATCCAACACAACTTGTATTAAACGGTCCGAAAGGTAATTTCCAATCCAACGAAGAAAAAATTCATCGATACCAAATGCACGCATTTTCGCTAAGAGAGCTTGATGCCAAACTCTATCAAACGCTTTTGAAATATCAAGTACAATAATCTTACTTTCTCCGAAATGATGTAAAGACTTGTTCCACTGCTCGGTGAGATATACCATCAGATCACCAGTGGACCTATTGCTACGAAAGCCATACTGCTGGTCATTAATAAGCTTTCGTTCTTCGAGATATTTCTTAAGCTGATGATTAATCAGCTTTTCCATGACCTTGGAAAAAAGGGACGTAAGTGCAATTGGACCATAGTTTTGGCTGGACAATTGCTGTTTTCTATCCACTCGGAAAGAGACCAGTAGAGTAGAAAAGATTGAGGAAATGCTTACGCAGTGGCTTTGCCAGCGTTGAAGAACGCCTCTTCAAAACAATGGGAGGGACACTATCCGGACCAGCGGATTTGTGTACATCGAAATCTTTTAAAACTCTTGCCACTGCACGAGTACGAAAGAAGATTCGTCCCATAAAATCGTTGGAGCTCTCAAGTGCAGGAGCAGTCATGATACTCTCTAGCGGCGTCAAATTTAGAGCAAACTGTGCTGCAAGCAAATTTGTTTTCTCTGTTGAGCTAACATAGGGACTGTCATTGAAGACGAGCGTTGGAACCGTCTTTTTTTTTTGTTTTTGTATGTTTCATATTTTATATTATTTTTTGTGATTTTATAAATTTTATATATTTTTTTGTGCCACCCTGACTATCACTTCTTAAAACTAACAACCTTAATTTAAATAAGTCAGCCATACAGAAAGAGAAAATAGCAAGGTTAACTTTTAAATGTCTGAAGAAACTTCGTGTTCATTTTTCAACCACCAGAACTGGATCTTCTGCCTTACCCTCTCTCTTCGGTACCGTTTGGACACAGCCCTACTGAACCGAAGGTGCTCAGCTCTGTCTTGTGCGAGGACGTCTCGACTGTAGAGGAGCCGCCGATCTACAATTCTACGACTGACGTGGTAGATTAGGGGAACCACCGCTCTATCCTAGATCAGCCCTCGACTGTCTAGATGGAGGAATGCATCGAACAGAATAAAGCCGCTTAGACGCACAATCTCATAGTATTCGTACTTAGGGTAATAAGCCCCAAAAATTAAGCTGTTGGTCGAGGACATCGCTTTTGAAATGTGACTTTGAATAAGCTTCAGCAAAAAATTATCTATCCTGTGTATGAATAGAGTAATGGTTGTACTCTGACTCTGGTCGTGCTCTGTGTAATCCAAGGCAGCGTCAAGGACACTGCCTCTCAAGCACCTGAATCTTTTCCATTTGAGATGAAGCAACGTTGAACCAAACCGGGCATCCATAGGCAATCATCGGCCGGATAAGGGCCATGTAGCAAATCACCTTCACCCTGCTGTCAAGCCGGCTGCTATAAAACAACCGTTTCGTCAGGGGTCAAGTTCCCCTAGCCTTGGCCAGAGCAGCACTTTATAACGGGTGATTTTTTAAGAGGTTTAGAACTTTAAAAAAAAAAAAAACACAAAAAATTCGAAAAAATGAATTTGAATCGATAGTTTGAACCTTGCAATTTAATGTTTAAAGATAATTTCATGCAAATGTTGACCGCGGCTGCGTCTCAGGTAGCCCATCCGCTGAGTCCAATTTTGGCATACTCTTTCACACATATCGGCCGGTATCTCACGAATGAATGCATGGATGTTGGCTTCCAGTGCGTCAATCGAAGCAGGCTTGTCCCTATAGACATTAGCCTTGACATACCCCCACAAAAAATAATCTAATGGTGTCAAATCGCACGATCTAGGCGGCCAATTGACCGGCCCGAAACGTGAAATTAACTGTTCACCAAACTCGCCTCGCAATTGCGCCATTGTTTCGCGTGCTGTGTGGCATGTGGCACCGTCTTGTTGAAACCACATATCATGCAAGTCAAGAACTTCCATTTCGGGCAAAAAAAAGTTTGTTATCATCGCTCGGTAGCGTTCACCATTGACAGTAACGCTGCGATTCGCATCATCTTTGAAGAAATATGGCCCAATAATGCCGCCGGCCCATAAACCGCACCAAACAGTGGCTTTTTCGGGATGCATTGGTAGCTGTTGCAATGCTTCTGGCTGATCTTCACTCCAAATGCGGCAATTATGCTTATTTACGTACCCATTCAACCAAAAATGAGCCTCATCGCTGAACACAATTTTTCGATAAAAAAGCGGATCCTCGGCCAGCATTCCAAGAGCCCATTCACCAAAAATTCGGCGTTGTGGTAGGTCGGCTGGCTTTAGTTCTTGCACCAGCTGTATCTTAAAAGGCTTTACGCCCAAATCCTTCCGCAAAATTTTCTACGTAGTGCTGTAACAAAGGCCTAACTGCTGGGAACGGCACCGAATCGACATTTCGCGGTCTTCTGTCACACTAGCTGATACGGCCGCAATATTTTCTTCACTACGCACTGCTCAGAAGGTCGAGAATGCCGACCATAAAATGGAAGCAGCGCGCGATGAACATTTCGAACCGAGCACGAATCTTGATAGTAAAATTCAATAATTTGCAAGCGTTGTTCATTTGTAAGACGATCCATGGTTAAATTGCAAACCAAACTGAAGCTGTTTGACAGTGACACAAGGTACTAAACACACGTCAGCTGTCAAAACCAGTGTTGCCAAAACCAAACCAGCTAAAAAATCACCCGTTATGTCTGTCGAAATACAAATACTGATCCATCCAGGTGCCAAGATACTTTATTACACTTTTACTCGCCAGTGAATGTCCATTTGGCCCTACGATTACCAGCTTGCCCCAGTTCTTTCTCGTATCCCTTGTGGCTTCATGCAACGGAGTCCTAAACAAGATAATTTCTGAATTCTGAAAGTTGACTTTCAAATTCCAGTCTTCGCAATTTTGACGAATCTTCTCGAAGTCACGCGGCAAAAGAATCCTTATATGTAATACAAGTCCTTTTAGTCTAAGACCCAGTTGATTGAGAGTTTAACGGAAATTCAATACGATACATATTAAGTGGAGGCATTCTACATACCTCTCGAAACAGCGGTGTTACAAAAATTCCAAAAAATCGATTTCAAAAACCTGATAGCAATACGGCTTCCTCTTTGTTAGAAGTAAGACTAAAACAAAACAGTTTTTTATTAATGTAAAATGTTATTTGGTGAAATTAAAGGGCAAAATAATTTTTGGGCGTATTTTCACAACAACTATACTGATAAAATTCAACTTTCAAAGGCTACATTGACGACAGAGCCCATCAATAGGTACCCCCAGGAGGTGCGATCATAACGAGCCGTATATGTCTTCATGGCATATCAGCTATAGCAACAGCAAAATTGATATGAAACGTTCTAATTTCTTTGGCACCCACAGAGCTTTTCAAATTTAACATTCACACACTAAATATCAAGGGATTGTCTGGTGGGAATGCACTTATGAATCGATGAGTAGCTAATTGGTACAACATCTGCTGTTCTCGTATAGTCAAAGATATGATTGTGGATATATAGGAGTTAGGGTATAGAATGGTTGCACGAGTAAAATAGATATGGTTCTAGGACGAAGAAGATTTTGTTTGAACTCGATAATAGTGTGCGTATAGTTGAGAGAATCCTTGAAGCGTTTATCTAATGGGAATATTTGAGGTTTTGATTTTAGGTCGGACGACTTATAGAAGGAAATGATTTGAATCAACAACTCATTTCAGTTTTGAGAGGTTGAATAGGATTAAGGTTAATAGTGTGGATAAAATATTAAGTCAATTGAATAAGATAGATTTAATGGTGCATTATGGATATTCAATGAATTTGGATAAGTTTAAGTGATATTCTGACCTACTTACTTGTCTAAATTGTCAATTTAATAACCCATTAAACAAACGATTTTATTTATAACTTTTACAAGAATACACCTAAGATTTAAAATAGAATATAACACATTGATGAAAAAAACAATTCTAAAATTGATAAATACTGTAGAATCTGTTTGCGCTAAAATTATTCAAGGTCAAACGTCTGAAATATTTTTTATTTTGTTAAGTCCATTGTTTCCACACTTTGTGGGAGGTAAAATTCATGGCACGTTTTTATACAAGCCAAATCGGTCTACAGAAATTTGCAAGAGTATTTTTTTTTTTCTGAAAAAGTTAAGATAATTGTGTTTTAAAACTTAAACTTGGAATTTTCCCCCAATTAGAAATTAATATTCTCCTCGATACTACCCACACAAAAATTTGTTATAGGAAAAAAAAATATTTCTGAAGTTTGACCTTGAATAAATTTTTATGCAAACCAGATTTGTCTGTAGACATTTGCATGAGTATTCCTTATTGAAATATAAAGATATTTGCATTAAAACATTTTAAATTGGAATTTGCCCCAAGAGGAAATGCATTTTTCTGAACCATGTTGAGTCCGGAAACAAGCATCTTTGAAAATTGATAGTTTTTGAAATTTTAATATCTATTTATTGGGGCCTCGTATTGAAAAAGTGCTTATAATAGTTTTTGTAAAAAATATTATTTTCTACAAAATAAGCATAAATAATTTTTTTTAAAACTTCGCCTCTTAAGAGAAAAATGCAAAATACAGTAATTTTTGCTTTCTGTTTTCTTTTACAGTTTATATAAAAATAATATCTTAAAAATTTGTTTATGTTACCTTTTAGACGATTGAATAACCCACAAACTGTGAGTGTGTGAAGTTAGTCGCCCTATTTTTTGAATTTGTTATTTTTGAAAGTTGTTCCAGATTATTTCTGGTTTGTTCCAATTCTTTTTTTTTAATATATTCAAAAATGGAGGTTTTAGACCCCTTTTTTCCGAAGATCAAAATTTTTGTTTTTAACATTGTTCCAAATTTTTGAACCTCTAAGTACAAAATTCAAAAAACTTGGCGGACTACACATTTTTTACATTTTAATTTTTTTGTCGGGTTCTTTTCAAGGTTTAATTCACAGTTTTTCTAGGTTTAAATTAACAATTTCGTTAAGATGTTTTTGAGGTATGACTTTGTTATTTATCTGTGCAAATAGTTTGGGGGGGTTTTGGGTATCATTTTCTAAAAATACTTACATTATTTTTTTTTTTAAATAAAAGATAGTTCTTTTCAAGAATGTGATATTTATTTTCTTGTTCATTTTTCTAAATTTTTTTATTCAAAAAGGGGGGCTCAAAATTAGAATTTCCATTAAATATCGTAAGAATTTTATTTAAGGTTAAAAACCTCTTATTTGCTATGTTTTTATTTAAAACTTGCTCACATTTACTTTGGGTTAAACTTAAACTTAAAACCTTTTTCAATTTTCAGGTATCTTTTTAAAGGATTTTTAAAGCTTGATTTTATGACAAGAGGGGGTGTGGTGATGTTTTTTTAAAAAATTTAAAAGTAAAAATACATTATAAAAGAACAGGATTTTATATCCTTTTAAATAACAGCTATAGAAATCATTTTGAATTAATTTTTTTATTTTGATTTTCATGAAATTTTGCAACTTTAGGATTTTTGAATTTTGCAAAAGGGGGGCCAATAGAGTTTCTAAAAATTCAAAAATTCGAAGATATTTTTTTTTCAAGGTTGGTTTTAGGCTGTTCTAGTTTATGTAAGAACACCATAGTTGCTCAAAACATGTATGAGTTATTAAATATTGAAAATAAAAACTAAAAAAAAAAAAATATTGCGTAGTCGTAGTTTGCATTTTCGAAAAAAAGTTTGAAAGACTATATCCTTTAAATTTTAATTCTACAACCTTAACTTTCTGGAAAAATGATTAGAACACTTTTTTAAACCAGAAAAAAAAAATTAAAAAGTAAAAATTTCAAAAAAAGGGGGCTACAATTTTTAGAATTTTGCCTATAGCTTTTGAAATTTTAAACACAGAGGTCCAAAAATTTGAAACAATGTTCAGAACAACTATAAAAATCAGAAACAACTTTCAAAATTTCAATTTTCGAAAAAAGGGGGGCTAGGTCAAAAATGGTTTATTATGGTCTAAGCCCCATTTTTGAATATTTATCAAAAAAAAAAAATTGGAAGAGTCCAGAACTAACTAGGGACAATCTGAAACAACTTTGAAAAATAAAAAAAACCCAAGAAGGGGGCTAACTTCACACACTCACAAATGTTTTAGAAAGCTACGCGAAATTTCGATACCTTATCTTTCTGAAGTAACAATACCGTGTTACGAGTACCTGGCACTTGTATTGAAAAAGTGTGTTAACATTTTTTTTAATTACATTTTACAATCTTTAAACTGAGCATACCTTATTTAATGACGACATTTTTATTTAAGAATTGAAAGCAAAAATCTTAAATTTTGTGTTTTTGACGAAATTTTTCTAAAAATGATATCTTTTTAATTATCATTCCTTGAAAAAATAATTTTTTTTCATAGAGAGTCACATAATGTAGAAACTGTGCCTACAAATGTTTTGATAACAGTCACCATTTCTGATTTATACGCAAAAACGAGATATTTTCATCAATAACATTTTTTGAAACGCCACCGCCGATTTTATCTTAATCATCAGTCAGAAAAAAAAAGTACCTAGATACTATTTCCCGTTCCAAAGTTATACGCAAAAAACGAGTATATTTGACATTTGACCATGAATAACTTAATAACGCAAGCCAGATTTGTCTGTAGACTTGTATACGTATTCCTTATCCACAAATAAATAATTGCTTTTAAAAATCTTCACTTGGAATCTTTCCGCACTGAAAGTACATTTTTCCTATACTATACTGCATCAACATCATACAAGACGCAGCTGGAATAGATGTCGAAATTGCTGTTTAGCAGTTTTGAACTTTTGCTGTAGAATTTTTTACATCTACTGCACCATTTGTTTCATGCAGTTAAGAGGCTTTAAGTCTTAGTGCTGTAAGGCTGTCTTTTGCGAAAGTTTTTTGATAACCAGTAATAACTGAATAATAAATTTGTCAGTGCAAAAATTAATTAATCCGTGACTATACTGCTTTTGGAAAAAAACGTGCAAGTCGATCTTAGATTGTTTGAAATAGATTTTCATAAACAATTCGATAAAATTTAGACTGAGACTTACAATTCCTATGAACGGTAGGTGACAGGTGACTGCATGTAATTAACTTCATTTTGAATTGAAGCACTTAAGGTGGCTTTGATACTTTCGGTCCCTTGAGCGCTCTTTAAGCTGGGTCGACTCAAGATCCTAAATGCCTTAGCCCCACAAATGCAAAATACCCAAATATCAAAATCCCGAACGACAAAATCCCGAATGGACGAAATCCCAAATGGACAAAACCAGCGAATGGCTTGAATCCCGAATGCCAGAATGCTTAATGACAAAATCCCAAATGCCAAAATCCTGAATGGCTTACTTCTTACTACTATCGGTACTAAGCCACCCGAGATTCACGCTTGCAAAATAAATTTGTTTGTAATGTTTATCTCTATTTTCATGACTATTGGTAGGTGTTTCTTGATTTTAATTTTTAAAATGGTTTCAGGAAATTGTTTTTTTGTTTTACCGTTATATTTTGTGATCTTTGTACGTTGGAAATTTTTGCATCCAAGATTTTTGTTTGTTTATTTCGAAATTTCTTGAATTCAAGATTTTCATCATTCGAGATAATATCATGATGGCAAAGTGAGCAAAGGTCATTCTATACATTTAGCTTCAAAGCTGTTGACAACCCAAAAGAAAACCTAGAGAGGATAGACCACCTTAAAACTTTCTATTTTTTAAATTAACATAAATAATGTGATCTAAAAAAAATTAAAAACTTTAAAAAAAAACGTACTATAAGAAATCTATCACAGAACAATTACCGGAACAAGTCATCCTTTTATCATGATCTAGTCACATTTTGTGTTTTTTGTGCAATTATCCTTCATGTAGGGTGGTATAAAAAAAGTTAAATTAAAATCGTAGGAGCCATTTCTAAGAAAAAAAATATTTTCCCTAACGGTTTTTTAACATTCGTAATGAAGGCTAATTTTTTATAAAAGTAATTTTTTTTCCTAATATACTTTACAGAGTGCAAAAACCCCCAAAGAAAATTTTTTAAAAACCGAAAAAATACTTTTTGAAATTTCAATAAGAAAAACTAAATATTAACATTATTTAGAAGCTCCTGTATAAAAATTAATTGAAATCCAAATAACCATTTTGAAGCAAATCGAAAATAAAAATGGATTCTTGGAGATACCATCAATAACCATTTTTTGAAAATGGTAGCTTTTACCAAACGATTTTTGTAAGAAAAGTTGTGGAGCCATTTTTGAAATTTTGAATTTATCTGAAAGTATCATTTCGACGATTCTCGATTGTCATAAAAGGTCAGTTTAATTCAGTCATTGGTCAGCCATAGATTTCATTTGTAATAACTTTGTTTCCTTATGCCAAAAATTGTTCCTGACCTTGGGAAAAAAAAACTTTGCAAAAAAGAATCTGACCAATTACTAAAACTAGCTGACTTTTCATATAGATCTAGAGATATTTCAGATGGAATACATTTTTTTTTGAAAATTTTCCATAAATAAAGTGCAAAAGTCGTTATGACCGTGAATTTTTAATTTAAAGATTGTTTAAAAAGTCATCAAAAAAAGTGTGGGTTACCAATTACTGAAAAAAGTTGTAACGAAGTGTTACACTTTTCAGTCACCCACACCTACCGAACGACAATTAATAACCTACCCGTCACCGTCTATTTGTAACAGAATACACCAACCACCATCAACATCAACTAGCAGCACCCTACATCACCATTTAACCACCATAGACCAGTCCTATTATACACCATGACCCTGCATAGCCAAACCAACTTATATCTACATACGCCCATATCAACATACACCCGCCACCATCATTCGGTGGATGTTGATCAACAACTATAGTACTCGTACCACAAATAACATCACATACATATACAACGTGATACGACTATTACATTCGTCTTACTTATAGTTCACATTGCCTTGTGGCAGAAAAATCATGATGAGGAGGTGCGAAATCCGAAAAAAGTTGAAGCTCATGGACAAGTGTTAATTATGAATTAATTATTCGAAATTATAGAGACATAAGATTCCAGCACGTCTCTGTTTGTAGCAACTTTGATAAGCTCAGGTTAATTTTTTATGGTGCATTCATTGCCATTTCAAGATAATTTTTTGGCGTCCACCGTTAAAAATAAAATAATTTTCCCTTGGGCTGGAATCAGATTTCTACCGTAAACTCCCTGCTCGCTCTATCTGAGTGAGAGATTGGGCACCAAAGTAATTTTCCCTTGGGTAAGCCTTGGGCTGGAATCAGACTCCTGCCGTATTTGTCCCTGGTTCACTTCTTCTAAGTGACTATTGTGGGCAGAGTCTACTCCTGTAGCTCTACCGTAACAAGCTTAGTTGTAAAGGGTGATTTTTTAAGAGGTTTAGAACTTTAAAAAAAAAACACAAAAAATTCGAAAAAATAAATGAAATATTTATTTGAATCGATAGTTTGAACCTTGCAATTTAATGTTTAAAGATAATTTCATGCAAATGTTGACCGCGGCTGCGTCTCAGGTAGCCCATCCGCTGAGTCCAATTTTGGCATACTCTTTCACACATATCAACCGGTATCTCACGAATGAATGCATGGATGTTGGCTTCCAGTACGCCAATCGAAGCGGGCTTGTCCCTATAGACATTAGCCTTGACATACCCCCACAAAAAATAATCTAATGGTGTCAAATCGCACGATCTAGGCGGCCAATTGACCGGCCCGAAACGTGAAATTAACTGTGCACCAAACTCGCCTCGCAATTGCGCCATTGTTTCGCGTGCTGTGTGGCATGTGGCACCGTCTTGTTGAAACCACATATCATGCAAGTCAAGAACTTCCATTTCGGGCAAAAAAAAGTTTGTTATCATCGCTCGGTAGCGTTCACCATTGACAGTAACGCTGCGATTCGCATCATCTTTGAAGAAATATGGCCCAATAATGCCGCCGGCCCATAAACCGCACCAAACAGTGGCTTTTTCGGGATGCATTGGTAGCTGTTGCAATGCTTCTGGCTGATCTTCACTCCAAATGCGGCAATTATGCTTATTTACGTACCCATTCAACCAAAAATGAGCCTCATCGCTGAACACAATTTTTCGATAAAAAAGCGGATCCTCGGCCAGCTTTCAAAGAGCCCATTCACCAAAAATTCGGCGTTGTGGTAGGTCGGCTGGATTTAGTTCTTGCACCAGCTGTATCTTAAAAGGCTTTACGCCCAAATCCTTCCGCAAAATTTTCCACGTAGTGCTGTAACAAAGGCCTAACTGCTGGGAACGGCGCCGAATCGTCGACATTTCGCGGTCTTCTGTCACACTAGCTGATACGGCCGCAATATTTTCTTCACTACGCACAGTACGTAAACGTGTTGGTGGTTTAATGTCCAACAAAGTAAATTTGGTGCGAAATTTGGTCACAATCTTCCGAATAGACTGCTCAGAAGGTCGAGAATGCCGACCATAAAATGGAAGCAGCGCGCGATGAACATTTCGAACCGAGCACGAATTTTGATAGTAAAATTCAATAATTTGCAAGCGTTGTTCATTTGTAAGACGATCTATGGTTAAATTGCAAACCAAACTGAAGCTGTTTGACAGTGACACAATGTACTAAACACACGTCAGCTGTCAAAACCAGTGTTGCCAAAACCAAACCAGCTAAAAAATCACCCGTTATATGAGTTGCCAAAGGTCGATAGTCCTATTTGTCAAATATTTGAAAAATAATATCCAATAAAATTTAAAATTTAATTTGCCCACCTGCCTAGGTTAAAATACTTAAATTGATCCTTAAAAAGATTAAGTGGGTGTTCAATTCTATAGATACATGAAATCAATCCGTTCTAAAATAACTCAAATTAAATCATCAGCACGCAACAAGTATTTCAAAAAGGAAAACATTTTGCATAAATAAGTTTGCTTTATTAAATATTCATCAATGGAACAAAATTTTTAACAAACTTAAATGGAATATACTCCATTATTGAGTTTGTTTTTATGTTAAATCTCGTCAAGTGAAATCCAAACAAAATTATCCTATACAGAGCAAACTTTTATATTATAACGAAATCTCATGCACCCTTTCAGATATCTCTAGGTTGTTTAACATGACCTTCTTATTTCTGTATTTTATTTTAAAACAAAATCTCTTTTATCGTTTCAATTTTTTTTTTTTAGGACAGAATAGCCAAAAGCAAAACAAAAACAGAAGACAAAAAAATAAAGGTGATTAAATTAGGTACCTACTTCATATAGTGAACACCGGTGGTGGTGGCATCGGATCAAATTTAAAAAAAAGTTTTAACTTTCATAAAACAGAAATATTTATAAATATTACCTACATACATACCTAAATGTATTTTTAAATATATAATTCTCCTAGAAACCAGCCCGAAGCAGTTTGGCATTTGAGTTTGTCCTTGAGTTTTTTTTGTTTAATCTAATTTTTTTCTTGGGTAGTTATATTTAGATACATAGGTACTCTTTGTACCAAGTATGAGTTGAATTGACTTCTGAGTCAAGCACCTAATTATCAAGGAGCTTCATTTGATCCATGTTGAAAAGATATAGGTACAAAGCTTTAATACCTACCTCAATAATGTTTGTTTATTGAGATTTTAGTTGATAATTCTAATGAGAGTAATGACATTTTATTTCAACTTTCAAGGAAGTTTACTATTACTCCCTTCAATAGGAAAAAGGATCTTGGGAAAAATAGTTTTTATTTAAATTTCAGTCAGAAAATCAAGACAGTAAAATTAAGGCGGAGACTTACATAACTGGCATCAGTTGTGTTATCTTAGCTTAAATTTCGCGGAATTATTTTGTTGGTTTTGTCTAGGGCTGGCCACGAGACCAGAAAAGTCTCGATATCGCCTGGTACCGGTATCGGAAACCGAAACAATACTGAGACGATACCAGGTCTGAACGATACCGAGACGATACCAAACGATACCGTATTTCTTGGACCAAAATTTACTGATTCTCTCGGTAGTATCGTTCGGTATCGGCAGAAAATATAGATTTTTGAATACTATTATCAATTTATTAGCAACAAACAATTTTTGTAATTGGTTTCTCAGAAAAGGCTCTGATGATTAAGATGATATTTTTAGAGCTTTTCTCTTTAGCAGGGAGAAGGTTTAAATTTTAATTACAACTGCCACGTCCATTTGTGTTATATTGGCTTTCTCTGAAACCAATGATTTGGATGAAATTTTCAGACTTGGTTCTCTTAAGTGAGAAAGTAACTTTGGTGAAATCCATATGACCTCACATCAACATTTTATGTCGAATTCCTTATCGGAACTTTATAAGCCTTTGAAAAACTATCCCAAGTCCTAAAAAAAAAACTTTAGTCAAAAAAAGTTGTCTTTTTTAATAATGACATTTGTCTTGAATTTTAAAAATACCAAGCAAGTTCAACTACTACATCAAGAACATGTAACCAAGTCGTGCATTTTATTCTTATTTGCGACTGAGATGAGACCGATACCGATACCGAGACGAGACTTTGTTATACAAGACCAAACGAGACTAAGTAATACGAGACCGAGACCGATACCGAAACGATACTGAAATTTTTCTATTTTGACGATACCGAGACGATAGTTACAAAAGTATCGTTTGGTATAGTATCGTTGCCAGCCCTAGTTTTGTCCGAACTGGTATCTATATTTTGTTCTAGAAAAATAATTGGAGAATTCCTCTTATTGCAAGAAATTAATAAAGTATGCATACAGTTTAATAAGAATTTAAATACAACGGCACCAGAATTGGAAAATAAAGATCAAAAAAGTTCAATTAAAATTACTTGTTCAAGCATTTTTAAAAACATCATTAATTTTTATTTGAAACTACTTCTCCAGATTTTTGGCTGAAAAAAAAAAAGAAAAAATGCAGAATCTTTAGTAAGAATATTTTTTTTAATAATTTGTTCAGAAGAATAAAACGAAAATCACCCTTTTTGACATAAAAAAATTAATTTTGAATGAAAAATTATTTTAAAAAAATGTAGCTTATGTACCTATAGATATGCAACTTAAAAACAATTATTCTACGTTTAAATGGATTTACCCTAAAAATTATTAATCGTACTTACTCGAATAAGTTTGTCGGAAAATCTTAAATTTTTTTCAAATGTCACAGGTATGCAACAACAGACATTATTTTCTTCGACTGCGTTGCAAGGCCGTACGCAGGGGGTTTTAGCTGGATTTTTAGCTAAAGAAAAGAACAATTATTTTTTGAAAAATGTAATTTTCAAACTTTATATTTTACTATGTATTTTTATTTTGTGACCTTTTATATAAAAAGATAATTGACCTCTTGTGAGCTTTTGGTGAAAAAAGGACAACCATATTTTTATTTTACCAATTTATATGTTATTTGAGGTTTTATTTATTTTTCCAAACAAACACTTATGACTGTAAATTGGTCGCTTAGTTTTCCAGTATAGTTTTTTCTAAAATTATTGTGTACCTAGGTCTAGGTTGCCTTAAGCGACACATACAACATTATTAGTGTGAACATCGGCGACCAAACTCCGGTGTGCGGGGAGTGCCGCCAACAACTGCGAATATGTTGAAAATGAATTTATACGATTTCAAAGAAAAAACGATAAGCTTTTCCGATTCTTACACATTAAAAAGTTTTAATGGAGAAGCTTCTTCAAAAAACTGGACCTATATACGATGTTCTAAAGGAAGCAAATATTTTTCCCCAATGGACGTGTCGGAATTATTTTTTATTTTTATATTCAAAATGGGTATCGTGGATCTTGTAAAGGATTTAAAAAGATGTAATTTTTGTTCTGGGACATTTTTCAAAACTAAATTTTGAGACAACGCGGCCGTTTTAAGTTAAAAAAACTACAATTCGAAAAAGTGGTCCAGAATACCCATTTAAATTTACGTCGATATATGATCAAATTATGTTTTATTTTGGATTTATTTACTCATTTGAATTTATTTTATATCAATTTAAGCCCCCTGTATGTATATGTAGTACCTCGTGGCATAATGGTTAGTGCGTAGGACTGTCATGCCAAAGGTCTGGGTTCGATTCCCGGCCACTGCCACCTAAAAACAAATGTTTTTTTCCGAGGTACTGCCTCTTGCGAGGGACTGACAAATTCTCCAAGAGAATACTTGTCATGAATAAGTGTTTTTCATCTAGCCGTTCGGACTTGGCAAACAATTTTAGGTTCCTGCCAACAACACGCACACAGGAATGGTTGAGAGTTGTTAGTCACTAGGCCCTGGTTCTCCATGAGCTGTTGCGCCACAAAATTTATTTTTTTTTGTATAATATTTTCGGGACAATTTGAGCAATTCATTAGGAAAAAATAATCAAAAACGGATAGAAAATCGATAAATTTTTTCGTGGCTTTCATTAAGATTTAAGACAAAAAGTTATTTTATGACATTTTAAGGAGCAGTTTTGTATTATTTTTTTTAAACAGCAGGTTATAAAAGCAAAAAAGAATCACTTTAAGAAACTTTGACCACATATCGATGAAATTTTAAATGGCTTTCCTGACAACTTTTTCGAATTGTAATTTTTACCCTAAAACAGCCGCGGGGTCTCAAAATTAAATTTTGGAAAATGTCCCAGAAAAAAAAAATTACTTCTATTTAAATCCTTTACAAGATCCCCGATGCCCAAAAATTTCGAAACCCCTACTCTTCATATTGCCCTAGAATTACCTCGTATCACAAGCTCGATTGAAAGGACATTTAGAACGTTGAGAAGAGACTTGGCTTCGTTCAACCATGATCGAAAATCGTTTGAATGGTAATGATAATTGATTAAACACCGTGGATGATCTTCGTAGATAAATATAAATATGCGATTGAATATTAAAATTTACGGGATTATGTATGCTGAGTGTACACAAAAAAACAGTTTTAAGGAATGAGAAGGACATTTTAAAAGAAGTGTTAGAAAGATTTCCTGAAGACCCACACCGTTTGGCTCTAACGTAGATGAATATATCGGGTTTTTAATAAGAGCACTACAGAAGTTTTTTATAAATAAAACAAAAACGATTTTGGATATCAATGAAATTCTTTATTTCTGTGAAAGAACGTTCGATGCCATTAGGTATGGAACTCGATTTCTTTTGCATGGCCACCACGGGCACGCTTGCAGAAGTCCAGACGCTGAACCCAATTTTCGACGGTTTTCAAGTATAAATCGGCCGATACTGCTGCAATTTCACGTTCGATATTCGTACGAAGTTCATCAATCGTGGCTGGCTTGTTCGCATAGACCATACACTTGACGTAGCGCCACAGGAAATAGTCTAACGGCGTCAAATCGCACGACCGAGGCGGCCAAGTGACTGGACCATTTCGTGAGATAACATACGTTCTCCAAACTTGGTTTCCAATAAATTGATTGTGACATTCGCTGTGTGGCTTGTGGCGCCGTCCTGCTGGAACCACATGTCCTCCAAGTCCATATCATCCAATTAGGGCCAAAAATATTCGGTTATCATTGAATGCTAGCGATCAACATTTACAGTAACGTGCCGGTCTTGATCATGACGGAAGAAGTACGGCCCAATGACGACGCCGGCCGATAAACCACACCAAACCGTAATTTTTCGGAATGCAATGATGGCTCATGGAGTACGTGTGGATTGCTGCCTGACCAATACCGCATATTTTGTTTATTGACGAAGTCATTCAGCCAGAAAAAAAAATCGATCATACCGTATTTGAAACATTTGATTTTCAAGAAGAAGAAAAATTGAAAAAAATTTTAAAATCCAAAAAAAAATTTTTTTTTAATTTAAGTACACAAAAATATTTATAGTTTTTGGAAAATTATTTAAATTAGTCATATCGTTTTGAAGCAAATCGAAAATTAAAAAAAAAAATGGTTCCTGGGGAGGTACCATTAATAACCACTTTTTGAAAAATGTTTTCCATGCAAAGGAAGCCTTTACTAAAAGTAATTTCTAGAATTTTTTTAAAGAAAAGTTGCCGAGTCTAAAAAAGTGCTAAAACAAAATTGTATGGCAGGTACCGTTAGTTTTGATTCTAAGAAAAAACTTAAAAAAGTGTGGGCATAATGACCAAAAATAACTATGTACTAAGTTTGCAGAAAATCGATCCGGCCTTTTAGGCTGAAGACGAACAGACAGACAGTAAAAATGAATCGATGTTTAAGTCCATTTTCTAATTAAATTGCTTCAATGGCTAAAAGAACGGTAACGATCAAAGAAATATTTAAAAAAGGAAATGGATTGTGTTATTTTTTTTTTTGTTTAGCTTAGGTAGTAGAAAAGTAATCCAAGTTCTTTCGAGCATAATAACGATTCAAATGTCTCAATGTCTCTCTTAAACAACTTCTGTTCTAAAATATTCCATTGTGCTAATATGATATTAGAATGCATCTTAAATGTTTAGATGCAAGTCTTTAAGTATATTTACTAAACCAATTTTAGGTCTTTGGTGAACTAGTTCTATTAATCTGTGTGAAATATAAAAAAAAAAAATAGCATGTTTTTAATATTATATACAACTTCTGTAAGCATGAAACCCTCATCATAATCCACAAGCAGGATTGGGAATTCAAAGGAACTAAATTGGGACATAAACAGCGAATTTTTATCCGGGCAGAGATGTGCTTTTCTTTTCTATTAGGAAAACGTGTAAATTTCATTTCTGGGCTTTCACAAAAAAAAAATGTTTATATTTTCTACGTCAGTTTTTCTCATACACAATATTTTTAGATCGATTTACATACATATATACTATAAAACTAGAACATCAATTCACATATTGTGATGTCCTGTTTTTTTTTTTTATATCATACACACGTATACACATAACATACCTAATATGTGTATGTTTCTTCATGCGGGAGTCGTACATTTTTCAGCAGCTAAAGGATGTCGACTATGATGTTGTTAAAAATATAAAGTATAGGTATTCCTTTATATGAAAAAAAAAACGAAAAAAAAAAAATAACTCGACGACAACCACAATGGCGATGAATTTTCCTAGGTTTCCTATTATTCTCGCAATAAAAGTTTCATTTTTCACTTTTATGGTCGGATGGCTATGGAAAATACATTTTTGAATCCCCAAAAACATTTTCTACAACCCCAGCTTCTATAATAACGTATATGCATCAGGGTCGGTTTTTCTTCGGACAAGTGGAGGACATTTGTAATAATAATTTTCCCGTATTGGAACATCGATAAGCGTTTTCATAAATTTCACTTCAAATTGCCGGAAATAGAATGGGACCAAAAAGGATATAAGAAGAAATATTATACGAGTAGCACCTATATGTATATAGGTACCATCTTGTATATACAACTGAATTATAGTGTAGGTAATCATTTTATTGATTTACTACCAAACCTATACAATCTCCTTATACTTAAGTGCCATTGAAAATATCATTATAATTGTAATTAAATAGATAAATTGAAGAAAATTTTGACAGACAGATTCTGGGTGATATAATAAATCGCATTTAATTTATAATTAGGTGTCGGCTTTAAGTTGCTGGTATAGAGCAAAGCCGGTGCGGCAAGGCTCGTCGTCGCGTCGGGCGGTCGATGTCGGAAGCCTGATGGCCAGATTTACATACCAGCATAAAATGTATCTTCTATATCTATATAATGTTTAATATATAGGTTAGGTATAGAAGATGGGGTTCCTTATCTTTTGGATATAAATTTATTTTCCACAAAGATGGTAATTAATCTTCCAGCTGCGAAGCTTTCACACCACACAATACAAAAGTAAGACTCTCAGGATTATAGAACATTAATCAGGAATTTCAAAGATTTTTCATTTAATTTTCAAACTAATTTGCGAGATAACCATCAGAAAGTATTGTAAATAAAGTGATTTTATTTTATTCGAAAATTAAATATTTAAGATTTTTGTAGAAAATATCTACGTACTTACATTAGTTAGAAAAAAACGTTTGTGTGATCATTATGGTACAGGGTGGCGCACCAATTGTGCTACAATAAGAAATTCAAATAACTTTTTTTTTAATTGACGTATTTCATTTATTTTTTTTTTATTGGTTAGAAAATTAAATTTTATTTTAAATAGTTACTTGTTTTTAAAGATTATAGACCGCAAATGACCTCCACGCTCTCCCACGCATATGCGGCACCTGATCAAAAAATTATTCATTGCGGCCTGAAGAGTTGAAGTTGGGATCGCCTCAATTATTGTCGTTTTGGACTGCTTTAATTCAGTTAAATTCCTGGGCTTCGTTTTATACACCTCTTGCTTGACATAACCCCATAAAAAGAAGTCTGGTGCAGTCAGGTCAGGTGACCTTGGGGGCCAGCGAAGAGTGGAGTTCCTAGAAATTAATTTGTTTGCGAATTTTTTGTTTAGCTCCGCCATAACTGGTCTGGCTATATGTGCAGTTGCTCCATCTTGCTGAAACCAAACGCTGTTGAATGGTATACGTCTTCGGCGCAGTTCTGGGTAAAAAAACTCCTTCAACATCTTTAAATAACGGTCCCCATTGACAGTAACGGTTACACCGTTTTCTTCAAAGAAGTACGGCCCGACAATACTTCTGATGAAACTGCGCACCACACAGTGACTCGTTCTGGGTGCAGTTCCGTCTCATGGAGCATTTCTGGATTAGACTCATTCCATGTACGGCAATTTTGCTTGTTTACATTGCCGTTAAGATCAAAATGGGCCTCATCAGACATGAACAAACAATTGATCAATGTGTTGTCTTCTTCGGCCATTGATATCATTTTTTGGCAAAATTCCAGGCGAACAGGCAAATCCTGAGGGTTTAACTTGCTAGTAATTTGGACTTTGTACGGAAACAAGTTTAAATCGTCATGAAGTATCCGTTGTAATGACCGTCTACTAACTCCAATTTGCCCCGATAAGTTTCGGGTCGAAACGCTCGGATTGGCCTGTATTGCAGATGCTACTGCTGCGATTGTATCCTGAACCCGAACATTGGCATCTCGATGGTACGGCCTTCGTGCGATGCTTCCAGATTCGGCAAACATGTTTACAAACCTCATAATGGTCCATCTACTCGGGGGATTACCGCCAAACTCCCGCCTAAATTCCCTTTGGACGGAAATGACGGACTGCAAAGCATGGTACCGTTGCATTATCCAAATTCTTTTCTCCGTATCCCAAGCATCCATTTTTATAAATCTAAATAGTAACCTACAAAATAAAAAAAAAAAATAAGCCAATTACTCACACAGAAAAAAAGTTATTACGTTTTATTTTTGTAGCACGCCACCCTGTATTTTGAGTGAGAAGAAAATAATCATTTTTAATTGGCCTATACATACATCTCAAATCCCCTATTTCTAACGGGAAAAAATTGACAGTTTCCCTTAACTTATACTCCCCAAAATCATTAAATGTCAAATTTCATTGATTTTTGTCAAGCATTGACGTTGGAAATTACTGTTGATGGTTTGATGTCAGAAAATTGTAAAGTATCAAATTTTGATGTGATATCAATTAAATAAATTATTTGCCTCTGTGCTAATTAGGATGAAAACAGCTTTCCCGATCAAAAGAAACAAATATTTTTATGTATACAAAGTATGCAATTAAGAAACCAACAATTAAGTGAAACAATAATATGATTCTTGTCATACAAATACTCGTATGTACATATAACTACACCTACATAAATAGTAATTATTTCAATGAAAAAACAACGGCCCTTCCGCCCTAAGCTAAACATATACTGGCCTATGGAAGATAATTACAAACAAGAACAATTACCAACTAGTATGTATAGTGTGTGTGTGTGTATGTGTGTACAATGTACATTCCTCTTTGGTAAAGACCTAAAAGGTGATCACAGAGTCAACGGCAAAAGAGGCCAAACAATGTCTGAACAACTTCCACTTGCAACTCTGTTGAAAACAATTAAAAGAATTAATTTTCAAACAGGACACATGTACAATAGAAACATGCACTTGTCCTCTCTCTCTCAGTCTCTCTCTCTCTCTGCCAGTAGAAAATATTCTACCTACATAGGTGTATACAACAACTAGAACACAACACCAGCACAGACAGCCAGCTCAAGCATCCGCCTTTGCCAAAGAATCCTTGCTATTGTAATCATAAACATAATAATGGTCGTTGTGCGGCTTTATTTCCGTTTTCTCTTTTTTGAAAATTTCTACAACAAAAACTTAATAAGAGAAGAACGTCGTTTTTCAAGTTTTGATGTTTTTTTTTTTTTAATGTTTAATCATGATTCTTTTAAGGACACGAACAAACCATCTGCAAGGATCATGTTAGTAAATATTATAGAGTGCGAGTGTTGATGCTCATGTTCAAGTAAAACACTCGAAAAAGAATTACAATCGCAGGAAAGAGACTTTGAGTGTTTTTTGTTTTGTTTTGTTTATTTGGTATTTGACTTGAAACACATTCGAAAAGGATATTAGTGAACCAAAAAGGTTGTTGTAGTTCATATTTTAGATCGAAAGTAAACTAGTACCTTCGGCAGGGGAGAGGCAATTATTAAGTGAAATAATGTAATTAATCAATTCATTTCTCGACGAAATATTTTGTTATTGATGTTGGAACGAGAATGGAAATAAAATAAAATAGTGAAAATATAAGGACAGTAGCTATATTTGGTAGAAAAGGATAGAAAAGGATAGAAAAAACAAAGCAAATTGAGTGTGGGTAGGTCTGATTTATTCCAAGCTCGAAAAGAAAAAACAAATTAAAGTTGGGGCTTAGCAATTTATGCCTAAAAATTTTGTTCAAGCCTCAAAAGATTTGGATATTTAAATAAGACTGGGGATAGAAAATTTATATGGTGGCTACTTTTTTCCTAAGGTCTAAGGACAGACAAGGTTAGGGCTTATCAATTTAACGTGTAACCTGTTGTTTTCCTAAGCTTTAGTGAAACTGAATAAGGAAACGGTGTTGGGGCTTAACAACTTATACTGTCTGAATGAAATGCAAGACTGAGCTGATTAGCCCATAAATATAGCTTATAAATATGAAAACGGATGTAAGTTTTTAACTTAAAATTGAAAATGGTGCATAATTTGTGTTTTTTTTATAGAACAATTTTACAAAAATGATTATTAAAAACACTTGTTATTTCCACAGTTTGAATATATGTATTTATTTGATATTTTTAATTGAAAGCCAACGCGTTTCGTCTTCTTAGGCACTAACATTTTTATTAAAAAACAAAGAAATTTAAGTATTCGTGGTGAATTTACAAAAATGCATTACTATACATATACATAATTATATATATGTATGTAGATATATTATATTTTTTTTTGTATTTAATTTAAAAAAAAAAAAAACGTTAAGATTGAAGCAGATAAAATGAATTGTACTAATTTTTCAACAGGGGGCTGTTATTAGTTAAGTCAATTTGACAATTTAATATATTATGACATTTATTTCGATTTATCTCAAAGATCTCATATTTGTCCAATGTACCGGCCTGATGGAAGGCTGTCAAGAAGGGTTACATCATCCATGGAACATCCATGGAACATCCATGGCCCGTGTCTTTGAGGTGTTGAGCGAGACCAGAAGAGGGATCATGATGCGTAAAAGACTTTATATGCTCCGATGTAATTCCATTACATTCTCTGCAAATTATTTTATAAGCTCCACTTCTTTTACCTCTATCAATGGTTTGTTTTATTTTGTTGTTGCATAAAGCATTGAAAAAAAAAAATATTAAAGAACGCTTGTTTTATTTTCACTTCTAAGAGTGGCTTGAAGAGCTTTTCAGAATCACCTGGAACTAGGGGTTTTTATGCCATTGTCCATCATTCTCTTCCTTATCCATAGAAAAAATGGATTGAAGTGCCAAAAGCCTTGATTTTTTTTAAGAGACAATGAATAAGTTTTATACCATACCCATTATTGGCCGCAATATATTTAATCAAGTCCAGTTCCTTCTTGAAATTGATCCGGCTCAGAGGGACCGTTAGGAGGCGGTTAAGCATTGAATGAAATGCGAACATTTTTATATTTATTGGATGGGCTGAGGACATGACAGTATCAGTAGCTGTAGTTTTTCTAAATATATCGAATGATATTTTTCTTGAAGAAATTGACACATTTAAATCCAGAAAACTGAGTGAATCTGGTCCATACTTCAGAGTGAAAACTAATTTTGAATCCAATTTATTGAGGATATTTTTTAGGAAAGTCAAGAGACTTCGATGAGTTCCAGTCCAAATACAAATAATATCATTCACGTATTTACTCCAAAAGATTATGTTTTGTAAAAAGGAGCTTTTTGACGCAAATAAACGTTTTTCCATATCATCCATGAAAAATTCAGCAGCAAAAGGAGAGAGTGAAGACCCCATAGCAAGACCTGACCTTTGCTTATAAAACTTCCCATCGAATTCAAAATAGATTTTGTCTAGACAAACGGAGATAGTTTTCCAAGTTGGTAGCACTTTTGTACATCTTGTAAATTTTCAGAGATTCGACTATTAAGTATTTTATTCAGTTTTTAGGTACAAACAGAAGGAAACAAATTTTTCACATCAAAAGACACTAGCTTGGTGTTCGGAGGTAGTACTAAGTCTTTGACTTTTTCAATAAACTCAAAAGAATTCTTTAGAACATATTTCGGCTAGAAATTCAAAATTTCAGACAGAGATCGTGTAAGCTTTTTACAGAGCTTTATTGACGGGGCGTTAAATAGCGAAGAAACAGGTCGGAATGGCGCACCTTCTGTGTGGATTTTAGGTAACCCATATAAAATAGGGGCAGAAGGATTACTATTTCGATTTTCTATTTTTTCGGCTCTACAGAAAAACATGAAATATAATGTTTTTCTGTAGAGCCGAAACATCAAATTTCCATATAATAATTTAGAGTTATCTTTTCTTTTTAAGAATATAGAATATATATATATACGGTACATATATAATATTTTTTTGCGGAAACTTGTGCAAATTGTAAAATTTTGAACCGGAGTACAACAAAATTTTTCTCTTTTTTGTAGATTCATATTTTTCATTTGCGTCATAGACTCAAGAAAAGTAGCAGTTTTGCCTCCAATATACGCTTCGATTATGATTTTTTTTTTTCAAAAAAAGATTTCCTAACATTTTTCTAGGTATCTTTCAATGAACTATATTTAAACATTTTGCATCATTTTTTTTTCTTAACCTGTTATTTTAGTCTAGTCAATTTGTGCTCAAAAAGGCTCTAGGCAAGAAAATTGTTAGGTAGTTTTGATTTTGACTCTTTTTTATGATTTTTGGGGTGCTAAATTCAAATCTGATATTTGCGCCTTCAATTTCGTGAACCAAGATGGACAAAAATGCAAAAAATTATGCAATTTTTTGGGAGATTTTCACTAATGGCTCGAAAACTATAAACTATTCGAAAATTACATCAAAGTACCATTAGAAGTATACACATTTTAAATATAATCTCTGTTGAAGTTTTTTTTCTGCGACAACCCGTTGAAGTGGAAAATTGACGTATTCTTTTTTCGAAAATCCCCTTGAAAGCACTAAGTACCTAACTACTTTATGTGAAAATTTTGAATTTTTGTCTATAACAACGTTTACTAGGGCTTGCGAATAAAATTTCTTGAGGCAATATGCAAAAATTTGCAATAAATGCTATGAAATTGCAAATTGACTAAATTTTTCGAATATCGAGTAAAGGCTAATGATTTCTCGAAAATGAATAAGCGTTAAAATAACCCCACATTCGTATAAAAACGCATGTTTTTATATCTTTAGATTCTAATATCTCAAAAACGTGACATACTAGAACAAATTCAGGACCAGATTTTAGCTCAAGGGATCAAATACCATCTAAAAAGTATACTTTTTTGCATGTTACAGACAAAAAATATGTTTTCAAGAGTTGTTACTTATAATGCGTTTGAGCGGATTTTTGAAAACAGTAAAATAAGTCAATTTTCAATTTGAGTCCAAATAGACTGTCGCAAAAAAAAACCTTAAACAAAGATTTATTGGAAATCGTGGTTACTTTCAATGGTACTTTTCGAGCTTTGGTAGTTTTCGAGCCATCAGTGAAAACTCCAAGAAAACGCATTTTTGATGCATATATTTTTTTTGATTTTTTGTCATATTGCGTCACAAATCACATACAAAAAAGACAAAATCAAAACTATCGCACAAATTGCTTAGTAAAAATATAATATGACTGGACTATTAGGGCAATTCCTTTTTTTTATTAAAATAAGTAAGAAAAAACTAAATTTATGTCAAAAACTCCCCTTAAAGTGGGTGTGGAAAAAAAATTAGTATGAGTAATTATTAAAAATTACTTCACTTACAAATTTTCCAGAGAACAAACTCCTCATTTCCATAAACTTTCGAAGATTATATGACCTGTTTTTAAAAAAGTGGGCGTGTCAGTAGGCGGATGACGATGATATCTTATAACAACCTTTATCATGCCTGAAAATTTCATGTAATTCGTTTCACTGCTTCAGATTTTATAGATTTATGCGTGGTCTGTTCCCCGGGCAGCAATTAACAGAGATGCCAAATCCATGCTCAAATCAAAATCAAGAATTCGCGACAGTTAATGAATTGAAATGAAATGAAATGAAATGAAATGAAATGAAATGAAATGAAATGAAATGAAATGAAATGAAATGAAATGAAATGAAATGAAATGAAATAAATGAAATGAAATGAAATGAAATGAAATGAAATGAAATCAAATGAAATGAAATAAAATAAATGAAATGAAATGAGATGAAATGAAATGAAATGAAATGAAATGAAATGAAATGAAATGAAATGAGATGAAATGAAATGAAATGAAATGAAATGAAATGAAATATATGACATGAAATGAAATGAAATGAAATGTAGTAAAATGAATGAATATAAAATTAAATGAGATTCGACAAAGGAGTCTTAAACTATATTTCACATTTTGCTTTAAGCTATTTTTTCTATCATTTCAACATTTAAAATAAAACTTATTTTAAACTACTTACACTCAGTTGCGAAAGCAAATATATAAAAGAACGTCTTTAATTTGGGTTTATTTTTGGCTCCTAGATTTTTCGAATTAGGCTTTTCTTCCTCATTAAAAATGTGGACAGATTGACGAAACTTATGAATTGAAGGTATGTCTGTGTATTGTATTTGTCAAGCATTGAGTATTGTTTAATCTACTACGTTAATTTGAAAGTTGCTGAATAGGTTATACTTTAGAATATGCAAGTATATTTCAAAAACTTATGTTCCTAGCCACTTGAACACAGAAGCAAGTACGTGCGATGCAGTCGTCCATTTTAATTTAAAAATTTAAGTGACCTTTAGTGCAAGTGCGTTTCGCCAAGGTACAACAATTGGGCTCATCAGTTAGATGTTGGTGTACCTTTTTAAGACGCATAATTTTAAAAGAATAAAAACGTAAATAATAGAATTTTTTTTATTTTTTATTTTTGTTATTGTTGAGTGTTATCCAATTTAAAAATTTAAGTGACTATTTCGTTTTTATTCTTCATTTGTCGTCCATTTTATTTGATTTATCTAGAACACTGAAAGGGCTTCCAAATCACCCAGTTGACCCCAGTTCGAAAACATCACTGACCCTTAAGACTTTAAAACCAGCAAAGTTGTTTAAAAGAAAGGATTTTTTTCTTTCTTTAAAACTTATTTTTGAAACTAAAATTTCTCTAAAAACTTATTTTTTTAATATTTGACTGATAATGTCAAACACTGGTTATTAAATCGACTTTATAAGACCATTGATTTTAGGCTTTGAAAACGATATATCATTGCTGTTTTTAACTTTTATAATTTGTACTCACAAACCAGACGACTATAAAAAAGAGTGTCTTATTTAAATTAAACTTTAAAATCGGACTTTAAAATTTGTGCAATTATTGATTTTCCATTCAAGTATACTTACTACCTACGAGTACTTCAGTTGAATTTTCAAAGAGTTATATTGATATTCAACAACTAGAAAACTAGAATAGAGAACTTTTCCACTAAAAGAGATAGTGGTAGATTTTCCCATATAGGTATAGGTAAAGGAGGAAATAAATTGTGTAGTACTCACTGACCAAGTGGCCATCTGCTGTTACCTACCGGTCAATATGGTGTGTCCTTCTAAAGGAAATGTGAAGTACGAGTATAATGTAATGATCAATAATACCCTTTACTAAGTTTGTTTTTTTTTTATGAAAAACCCAAGAGCACACCTACTTTCACTATCGTATCTGACTATTCCAGGACAAACGAAATAAATTCGATTTCCGATGCTTACGTTCATTGGCAGGGGTTTTCACAAAGTTTGTTGGAAATTTTCTAAAACTCTTCCTTAGTTTACATAAAATCCGATTTGCAACCACGCATATATTTGAACATTGATTGCATTCCATGGGGAATTGTGAGGACAGCGCACACTGATATGTAGGATGTTTGATTGCCATAGAATTAGGAATATAACATATAGTAATCCGAAGGACCGCAGAAGGTGTATAAGAGCACCTGTTCTAATGGATATCGGTAGACATGGTGGAATATTAAATTTTTGTGCTGCTGAATATTTAATTTATTTTAATTAAAACCATAAGCCGTGGCCAAAGGATTGTAAATGTTTAGTTATTGAAAAGGGAATTTTGAGAAGATGAGAAGAGGATTTGTTCAATAGGACTTTTTTAAATAAATTTAAAAAAAATATATATATTATTGAAAAATAGAAAAATGGGATAGATTCTTAAATCAGATAAAATCAAGTAGAAAAATACCGAACCATTTAAAACTTTGGATCTTAAAAACTTTACTTTTTAAAGTTTGATGTTAAAAACCTTAAGACGGTTAAGTTGTAGTTGTAGATATATTATATCCTACCATATACGAGTATGAAGGTATAACATTAATTTTCATCTCTTATACAGTCTGATATACTAACTTTTCAAACTTCTCCAAAAACTATCTGTTTTACTCGTTCAAGTTTAATCACCGAATAAGCGGGATAGTAAACATATCGATTTCTTTAGAATTACTTTTTCAACCAATAAATACCTCGAAGAAGCTTACTCTTCAACAACAACTCCTTAATCTACATCTAAAATTTGGCTAGGTTCGGATAAAATTAAACTTTTCTTTAAATTATGTCAAACACAATGGAACACTTCCGTTTTCATGGTCACCCAGTTTTCGTATCCGCTTTGTGTCACATGTGATGTGCTCTGCTCTGTATAACACACGCTGACACTGCCAAGAAATTTCAAAACTAATGCAGAGCAGATCTAGGCAAATGACTATCATATCGGTTGACATTGTTTCTGCTTTTAAGGCGCTGGCTGAGCAAATAAAACATAAACCCCTCTAAGCTCACTGGCATCCAGGATAGGCTGGCATCAAAAGAAACCCACCAGGAACATTCACCTTAAATATAATACGAGTGTTATTGTATGTAGATGCATTCGTTAGATTATATGTTGTTCATTTTGTAGATTACCAGAGCATTAGAAATTGCCACTCAGTTACATCAGATAAGCCCAAGCACATATAGCACACACTTGGCTGAACTTTTTGCTACCACAGCGGATGAATGACAGGAATTGTGCTGCGCTGCGGCCGCGTGACATTGATCATCTCCACCCAACAGAATTTCTGGTCACATAAACTAAGCCTTTTGTTTGTTGTTTTCCACTTGTGATGAGCTCCTTTTGGCTGGGAGCAGATTGCAGCAGCTTCTTTTGAGGACTAAAGTTTTGTGAACTTTATCATAGAGTTTTTGAAGTGTCATGTGGTGCAGTTGGATGGTAAACTAATTTTCAGTATCACAACAGATTCACGTGACTGAGTGTGCACATCAGTATCAGGCTTTTCTTGTAATATGGTGTCACACATTTTTTTTTTTAGGTTAAACTTTCAAGAGATATCTTTGTTCTTGTTTGGTATTAGGTGTGTTTTCGAACCAAGCTTACGAGTAAATTTTATAGTGTCATTTTAACACACTAAAGGTTACATACTTCTGCAAGTTTTTACTAAAAGTTGTCTCTTAGAGGTCATCAATTCCAGTAATGCATGCAAGAACCATGTAAATTGACTAGATTGGAAATTAATTTATAATGTCCTGAAATACGATTAAAAATTTTGAAATTTTAAAAATAATTAGCTAGAAATGGTTAAGTTTGAATGGCTGCAACTCAGAGAGTTTTGAAATAATTTGGATTTTTTTACATTTCATATTAAGGTCCGAAGACTCTATCTTTGCTTCGAAAAATTTACGGGCAATTTAGAAAAAAACTTAAATATATTTGATTTTTCGATTTTTTTCAAGGTTAGTTCTTGTTAAGTTATACTGCTTAAATTTTGTGTATAAAATTATCCATTTCGATTGAAAATTTATGTTTTAGATGTAAAATTTTCAAATTTGACTAAGTTTCAGAGTTTTACCTAAAATATTGAATTTAGTAGCATTTTCAGTTTTAAGCATGCTTATAGGCCAAACAAACATATTCAATTATAAAAACAGTTGCCCGTATTTTATCTTTTTAAAAGGTCTATTAAATAGACTATTATGCTAACTTACTTAACGGCTTCCGATCAATAAAAAGTATCAGGGTGAGATGAAGGAGCCTTACATTCTCTAAGGCAGGCATAGCTAACCAATTTCTGTTTTATTATACCTGATTTTCAGGTTGTTATTTTTCAACTCGATAGATCAGGTTTAGTGCTTATCTAGATACCTGATTTTAATGTCGTGTTAAATTGACGTAGGTATCAGATTATATCTGCATGGTATCATGTAAATTTAACATTGCCTTAAAATAATAAAACTGTAAATTTTACCTGTAAATCCCGTTAACTTTACATTAAAATCTAGTTGAAAAACATGAATAAAATGTTCAACGTCCTGTAAGTTTAACATAAGGATCTAGTTAATTTAACATGATTCAATATTAAATCAACCCTGTATCTGGTAATTATTATGTCTTCTGATCCATGCGTCTAGGTCCCATCTCTAACACTGCTTACCGTCCAATTCATTTTGCATTATTCTGAAAGTATAGACATTTCTTGCTATTATTTTATTTTACAAATACTCTGTGATACTTACTCAATTTTGAACTGAGAACCTCTAACACCTAGTTTCGAAACCATTGCAGATTTGTGGTCTTCCTTTTTGCCTTGCATCAAAATTCGAGTATATTTTGGCCGTAATACCATTTTCTGGCCAAGGGTCCATAGTTGTCTATTTCTCACGACTGTGGTAAGAAAATGTATTTCATATAGAGAAACTAATTTTGTTTCCGTTATGAATAGTGTCTGCAAATATAAAATAGTAGGAAGTTGAAAAAGATGTGTTTTCTCTTCCTTATAGTCACTACCATTAAATAACCCATTATTATTATTTTTAGAGCAACTGAAAAAGTCTAAGCTTTCTTCAAAGCTTTCTCATCAGCTTAAATAATATAAAAGCGTTTTATTTCGGAGTTAATACGAACATACAATTCACCTCAAAAAGCTTATCTTAATGACAGAAGAATGTTGACTTTTAAACTTGTATAGAAACATGAGTCCTGTTTTTTAATAAAAATAGTGGGAATTTCTTATTTGAATTTTCAAATTCAAATTGATTGATTAAAAAAGTTTCTAAATGTGCGAGCCCCTCATGCAATTTACTTAAGTAAAACAAAAAGCTCAGCCTAACATTAGCGACATAGCTATATTAGTTAATAATATGCCAGAAAATAGTTTTCGATGTTTTATTTTTTTCTAAAAATTTATTTTCATACCTCTACTTTATAAAAAGAAGCAAGACTCTGTTGCACGTTTCTATTTTTATTCGACAGAAGCTTAGAATTTAAAAATTGTTCACATTTACTAAAATGAATATATGGTAAAATGCACAACAAGTACTTGCTCTTATGTTCAAGTTGCTTGGAATCTAGCACTATAGAAATATGAAATTTATTATAGAATAAAATAAACAAAACATAACTAGCAACAACTAGTTAAATATCCCAGCTCAAAAACAATGTGCCTAGTCATTTGAAAAAAAAATATGAATATATGCAAACAAAATTCAAATTCGTTGCATAGGTATATAAAATGTTGATAACATTTAAAACAAAATTTGGTATGTCAATTTTAAGTTTATACTAATATGAAATTATAAACTTGTTCACAAAAATTCATCAACTTGTTTTTAAAATATTGAGTTTTCAAAAAAAGGAAATAAAATAGATATTTTTTTTTAAATCCAAAATTTATTTTTCCCTTATGTGAAAAATTTTGATCGAAATCGTTCATATACTCGTAAATTTCAAGAAAACATTTTAACTACAGTAGGCCTTCGCTATAGTGAAGTAGTAAAAACCGGTGTGCATTTCTTTCCAGTTTGTCACTTTTTAGAGTGGGAGTTTAAAATGACTTTCTTAAGTTGAATTCGATCCTAATTTGGTCGATGTGAATATTTTCACAATCATATAAATATAAAGCATTAAACAAAGTTTTCAATCAGGATTAAAAGAAAAACAATTCCTTATCCCCAGTTTCACAGTCTCCTTTAAACCTTGAACAGAGATCAATTGTTCTCAGTGGAGTTACAGCTTCCACTGTGAAACTAGGAGTTAGTGTTCTGAAGCAGTTTTTTAAATAATTGCGAGACATTTTGATACAAAATAAATTTTTGTATAGAATTTAGTGCGCTCGCTATTTCATAGATTGCTAGATAGTTCAATATTTTGAGGTTCATTAAATCGACCGTCTACTGTAATTAATTTAAAAAACGTATTTATTTTTAAATAAAATTCACAAAATATTGAAAACTTTTGTAGACTATTTAATATGTAACAATGGAACGTTTCTCAAGAGTACTGTTTTTTTTTTTCATTGGAGTACATTTTTCGAAGAAATATTATTGAAAACTGGTTTTTTTAATAAGTTTCCGGAAAAATTTATATCAAATTCAGAGATTTCTTTTTCACGAGATTTGAAAATAAAAATAACTATTTGAAAGAACATTAATTAACTCCGAAACAAAAACATAAATTGATCAAAAATTTGCAAATATTAAAAATATTAAAAAAAGGTATACGCCCCAGAACACATTGTTTTCATTATAGATATTAGAATATCCCGGCAATGGACGACCTACCCTCATATAGGTGCCAGATGAATGGTATCAAAGAAAATTTAAGAAGTAACTTGTTATATTATCTTTGGTGGTATGCAGTTTTGAAGATAGTGTCTTAAAAACAATTTGCGCATGGGTTGCTTGTAAAAAAGTGGTCAAGGCATGGGGTTCCCAAGCAATTAAGCTCAATTTTTGGGTTTTTTAATTATCTGCCCTAGTTTATATGGTAAGCTTTGAAGATTTAAAAAAATGTTATTTGAAAATTATAAAATACGAAATTTGTTGAAATTTCAGTAAGGTAACCGAGGTATGAAAAGTATGAATGAGAGTTTTGTCCTTTACGATAGATAGATTTTCTTTTAGGCATACCAGACTACAATTTTTCTTTTATAAAAGCTTAAAACAAAAACTTGGTCCTTACATTTTCAATAATTTCAATCATAGAGCCTAGCTAAAATTAGCTCATTAAAAGGTGAGTTTTGAGTGCATAGCCATAAATTATTTAAAAAAAAAATTAGAAATTGAAGTGGCTATATAGTGAGGGAGTTCTTTTAATTTAATTTTAATTTTATTGGTATTCATCATAATCGCCAACTTTGACGAATGAAAAAAAATTTTAAAAAATGTGTAAACAATTTTATTTTTAAATGGTTGTTTATGCTATTGAAGGAATGATTTAATGCTTTTTTATATTTCTATATATCTATATTTTTTTTTATAATTTACTTTCATATTTTAAATGTTCTTAATTCTAAGCAACTTGAACAGGAGAGCAAGGACGTGCGATCCAGTCGTGGATTTTGTTTCTTATTTTTTTACTTCTGACTTAGATTCTTAAAATATACCTACTTATATCTTTTGAAAAGTAAATAAAAAAAAAAGCAAAAATCAATAATTTCTTATCGAGTACCACATATCCGTGGCTGTCGTGGAGAACCAGGTAATTTGAGCAACTACAAAATTTTTAAAAACGTGGTTTTTGATTAACATCATTCACAAAATCAAACTAATGAAGGAAAAATGTTAATCGATAGGTATTTTTAGATATACAGGGTGATTTGTATAAGATGTATCAGGAAGCTATAGCGAGGAAGTTGGCTTAAGACAAGAAAAAATCCTATGGGAGGGGTCTATTACCCCTCGTTTAGGCAGGAGGGGCTATTTTCTAACAAATTTACTTAAAAAGTGTTTCAATTTTTGTTTTGAAAATCAAATATTTCGAAAATGATATCATCGATTTTTTTAGTACACTCTAAAATATTTTAAAAAAAAATCTTACATAATACGAAAAAATAACGGTACCTTACATAGAAAAGTTAAGAAACTAGAAAGGAAAATTTTTTTTTTCTCAAAAACGACTCCTACGATTTTGATTAAACATTCTATATAAACTTAAATAAATACAATGTACTATACAAAATTTAACAATTTTGCACTTTGCAACTATTAAGTACCGGTCATAGAATACGTTTTTGTATTTTGAATTTTCTCATCATCAGCTGATCAGCTGGTAATAGAAGAGAAACAATTAGTACCTGAACATTAGTTCCGATTTAGAAGCAAGCATTTGACAATTGATCAAGTGCATAATTACTGACGTAATTGAGAGATCTCTTGAAGAAAAAAAAATGTGTTCGACAGTCTTTTTGGACGTGTCGTAGGCGTTTGACAAGGTGTGGCATGAAGGCTTAAACCATTCTAAACGGATATCTAGATAAAAGACTTTTTCGTGTAAGACACGGAGATGACTATTCTAATTTCAAACAAATAGTGGGTCGGGTACCACAAGGAAGTGTATTAGGTCCAGTTCTGTACCTTTTATTTACACGCGATATACCTCAAACAGATGACACTATTGTAGCCACGTTTGCTGATGATCTGCAAAACTAGCAGTAGGCAAAGCGATAAGCGAAGCTACAATTAAATTACAAAATGCTCTTAATAATGCCAATGAGTCGACAAAAACATGTCGAATAGCATTCAATGAACAAAAGTCTGTCCACAATCCACGTGGACTTTACGTATAATTATAATATAATATAAATAAATAGATTACCCGTCTTTCTTAATACCACTCGTGTTTCATTTGCATTAGGCAAAGTAAAATTTAAATGGAAGCTGTACGTAAAAAGGAAGTTCGAATAACTAAAAAGTAAATTAAATGGTTACTCGGAAAATATTCAAAGCTTAGTATTGAAAATAAATTGATTTAATATAAGCAGGTACTTAAACCTGTTTGGACTTATGGTATACAACTCTGGGGTACCAAAGATACAAACTTAAATAACTTACAAACGTTTGAAAATAAATTGCTTAGGTCATTTGTAAATGCTCCGTGGTATATAAGAAACGAAGATCTGCATAGGGATCTCGAGATTCCTACGGTTCCGGACTAAATAAAAAGTTTCGCGCGAAAACATAGAAATCGGTTATTTTTTTTTCTCTCAGCGAATAGTCTCACTAGTTGACCGAAACATAAGAAACTAAAAACAAAATTAAGGTTTCTTTCATACCTTGGATGAAAGAAATTTTTTCTTAGACTTAAGGATGTTGAGTGACTTTTACTGTAATAAAAACTTATAAGAGTTATTAAAGAACCTTTAACAAAGGTTATTTTAATTTCAGTTTTATAACCAAAATTAATCTCCTTCTCCCTTAGTGCCTAAATGCTGTCCTTCTTTCTATTTCATCATATATAATGTAGGTATAAGCTCAATTCATTTGCTGTAAGGGGTCAATGTAATACAAAAAAAAGTATAAATACATTTGAAATAAATAATAATTATAACAAAAATGACAAAATAAATACTGAAATTTTGATAGCCTGTCAAGATTCCAGTATATTTCCTCACAATTTCCCCAAAAGTGTTAAAAAGTGCTGAAAATAGACATCCCACACATAGCATCCAACACTGTGCAAAAGAATGTCAATACAAAGAGGACAAAATCCTCAGAGAAGGTTAATGAAAACAGCATGGAATAAATAAAACAAAAATTAAACAACAAAAAAAAGAAAACTGACAAAAACAATTTGCTCGTCAAATCGACCCTTCACGGAATATTAATTACTCCGGCGAGCAACCGCCAGCAACAACAAGGATTAATTTTCTTTTTTGTCATCCGACTCGTCACTATGCAACCCCACTGCGTCCTTAAGCAAGCAAGCGAAAGGAAGTATTCGACAATGGCGGTGACGATGAATGGGTGGCATTATTATTTACCCGCTACAGACGGTATATTTCCAATTAAAACGCAAAAGTCCTTCCGCTCCTTCTCTTACATCAGCATTGCCATTTTAAGCACTTTACCACTATTATCATTCCGCCGATTTCTAGCCAAGGTTGTCTCCCCATCATCGCCCAATCTCAGATTTAAAAGAATATCGATTGCAGAGTCCAGCTCCTCGCGATATCATCGAATCATTGATGAGGAAAATCAAAAAAACAATTTGTTAACGCTTAACGAATATATACGAAGACACTGTTAACCCTTCTCTCATGGATTTTTTATCGCGTTTATTTTTTTTTTATTTATTTACTTTCGCTTAACCCTTTTCGGAAATTGCTTTCTACTTACTGTCCATAGGATATCAACACCGGACTACCGGAGCATCTTTTTCTCGGAAAAGCATCGGCATCGTCATCGTCTTACCGCACTTTCTGTCACTGACAAAGCCCATCACCCGCTCTTGCCCCCAGCTTGCGTTATCCGGTTATCACTCAAACGCATTCAAATTGCGAGAACACAATTATTTGCCTGGCGAGTTAGCTAGTTGGCGATCTGGAAGAGATGTCCCATAAGCCTTTGGAAGATTTTTAATTAAAATGAAGATTAAAATTTCCACCAAATAACAGGGTATCGGGAAAGAAAAAGAAAAGGACTTCAGACAGAAAAATATAATCGGCAAAACCAATCTTTACTTGATCCATTGAGAAGGAGAGTTGCGTGAGAGTTGTCCTTATGGCAGAAAGAAGATGATGATGTTGGGTGATGCTGATGCTGAAGCTGATGGTGGGTATTATCCTTTTTTTTACTTTATTCTTGATTGGAATTAAATGGAAACTATGCTATGATTTTAATTTAAGGGTTTAAGGAGTTTTATCCCCTATTTCAGGATAAACAACACAAACAGGATAATCATTTGTCAACTAAAAGCCTACCAATCATTGTGGGTGTCAGAGATCAGGGTATTTAATTTTCAAATTAAGAGAAGCATTAGGTTTGTTTTCAGATTTAATTTGATTATTATTTTATAACTTTAAATTGAAGAGAATTAATTTTTATTATAATATTTATGTGACCAATTATTTTCACGCTATATGATTAATTTTTTGTTTAGGCTCTTTTGGTCTGTTTTTGTTTTGAATGCAAATAAAAATCTTATTCCATTCTTCTCCCAACGTTTCGTAAGAATTCCTTACTTCTTCAGGGGATTTTTTATTGAATCTATTAATTATAAACTAACAATGTAGTAACTTTCTTCAATTAAATCAATTAAAAATCTTTTCTTACTTTTGTACTAATTCACATTATACTCGTCAAATATTTCCTTCCACTATTGCATCATCCCTTCGACGGCACTGACACAAAGTTGAAAATAATTTAACAAATAAAAACAAAATAAATAGAAACAAGAAAGCTTTCAAATAGAACAAAATGACATTTAAATTATCACAGTTTCAGCAGGTACTTTTGACTATAGTGCTACAGCATAGCTTTGTTTTATATTGTCGGTGTCTTCTTTTGTGTTCATTGTCCGATTTATTTTTTGCTGGATACGTAGGCTCTCCAATGTAAGCCGGGTGTTCAGCTTCCTCTCTCTATCCAGTATTTTTACACCTTCGAAGTCCACCGAGTGTCCACTTTGTGCTATGTGTTGCGAAAGCCCTGTTGTCTCTTTTTTCTTTCTTACGTCTGCTTCATGTTCCGCTACTCTTGTCCCTAAATTTCTCTTTGTTTGCCCTATGTATACTAGATCACATTCTTCGTTCTCTTTTCCTTTGCATTTAATTTCATAAACTACGTTGTGTTGTTGTTGTTTTTGTATTTTAGATTTGGTATTTGTAAACATTGATTTAAGCGTTAGGTTTGATTTATGTGCAAATGATACATTCTCTTTTTTAATCATTCTATGTAAATTTTTGTTGTCTGTTAGATTTGGAATATATGGTATAGAGAAAAACTTTTTGACCAAAAGAGCCTAAACAAAAAATTAATCAGAATTAATTTTTGACATGCGATGTTAATACCTACCCAACCTAGTGGCTACATGTTTAATAGAAAAAGTGCCGAAGGTAGTTGAGTTGTGCAACTGGCAAAACGAAAAATATACTTTACCTCCATTATAAACGGCCACAGGTTTTTTTTTCCAGGAAGTAACAAATCTTGACAGAGAAAAGACAAGAATTTGTACAAAATCCGTTTAAAAGAATTAAAATTATATCGGGAGTCCAAATGTATCCGTTGAACCGACGTTAAGCAGCGTCCACACGTTGGTGATAAGCCTGGCTTGGTTAACATTGTCAATCAACATGCTAGTGTGTACGTCTTGTAGTGTTCACACGTTTAAATAAAGAGAACCTTTCTTGTTGAGTGCCGTTTATTGACTGACTAATAATATGTAAATACAATAGTACAATGAGATGAGCCTAGATAGACAAAGATGGACTCTTCATTCTCCACATCTCCCCTTTTAACTTATGTTAATTTCGTTTTCAAAATTCATTAGTTACATTATAAACTTATATATATATATTTTTTTTTTAAATAGTTATTATCATAGTTGATTTCAAAAATATAAAATATGTTATTCCAAATACATCGATTTTAATTCATAAAATTGTCAAAAGTTACGTATAAAAAATAGTTAAAATAGTTTGATGGTTATTTAATCTTGTTTACGGGATAGGTCCAACGATCAGGTTGCTTTACAGTTCTGCCTGATCTTGTTGTGTAGCTGCCTGTTGATGTTGTAGGTAGAGTTGGAATTGGAGCCGGTGATTCAGGTTCAGTATGCGCCTTCTTCTCCCCCTCCGAAGATTTAGAATTTGAATTGGAATTTTGAAGCTTTACTCCGACAACTTCTTCTGGTTTATAAGGAACGTCACTCCGATGTGCATTGTTTAGATGGAAAACATTTCTTCGGTAAATCCCTTTATTGGTTTTGATATTGAACGAGCGAGGTGTGTCAGCTTTGGATTGAATACGACCCCATTGTTGAATATCGCGAACCCACACTACGTCACCTACTTCGAAGTTTCTGCAGTCACGAACACCATGTCGTCGGTTGTAGTTGTTTGCTTGTTGCTCTTTTCGCTGTTGTTCCGCCTTCGTGATTTTGTCCATGTCAAGCAGTTTTGGCTCAAATCGATCGCTTGTCATCGGCATTATTGAACGAATCTTACGACCCATTAGAAGTTCGCCTGGACTTGAACCGTTAGCAAGAGGTGTAGCCCGGTACTCTAATAGAGCAAGCTGAGGATCGTTTTCATTCTTCTTTAAAAGCGATTTGACTATTTTTACAGTCGACTCAATGAACCCATTGCTTTGAGGAAAGCGAGGGCTGGATGTTGTATGCTTGAATCCCCAAGATTGAGCGAATTGACGAAATTCCGATGTTTGCATCGGCGAGAATTGAGGGCCATTGTCCGTCCTTACTACTTCTGGGATCCCAAATCTAGCGAAAATGGATTTCAAGTGGTTGATGACGCATCGTGATGTTTGGCTTTCCAGTTGTACTATTTCCGGAAATCTGGAAAAATAATCGCTTATTATTAGAAACGTCTTACCAAAACAAACGCAGAGGTCCATCGCAATTGTGTGCCAAGGACGCTCTGGCATAGTGGAACTCATTAGCGATTCGTGTCTAGGGACCAGATATTGAACGCAAGTAGGACAGCGCTGAACAAAGTCCTCCATCTGCTTGGATGATCCCGGCCACCACACCGACTGACGCATTCTGCATTTGCATTTCACTATGCCTAAGTGTCCAGTGTGCATTATCGCTAACATTTCGTTTCGCATAACCGAAGGAATCACAATTCGGTTGCCATGCATCAATAATTGGCTATTGATCGCAAGGTACTGGCGGTCGTTGTAGTATACTCTTCCTTCTGGCGATATTTTGGAGCGATGCGGCCATCCATTTTGGCAACATTCCATAATTTCTTTGATGACCGGATCCTCTTCTTGAGCCTTTCGAATGCTGTTTAACTTATCCGTTGACGCTGGTAGCTCTTCGATGATGCCGTTGATGAACATTTCGATTTCCTCATCCGTTTCCTGTTCGATCTCTTGGATCGGATTTCGGGACAATGCATCTGCCGCTATTAGGTCCTTACCCGGTGTATAGATGATGTTAAATGTGAGGCCCATCATTTTCATACGAAAACGCTGAATTCGTAGCGTTAAGTCATCGAGATTTTTTGTCGTAAAAATTGGTATTAACGGTTTATGGTCTGTTTCAATTGTGAAGTGGATACCAACTATGTAAAACCGAAATTTCTCGCATGCCCACTTGATGCCCAAGGCCTCCTTCTCAATTTGTGCATACTTCTTCTCACTGTCTGACATTGTTCGAGAAGCATATGCCACGGGTTTGAGGATACCATCCGCATCTGTCTGAAGAAGAACAGCACCCAGTCCGAAAGATGATGCATCCGACGACAAAATGGTTTTGTGGGATGGATCGTATGCCTTTAATACTGGAGCTGATATAAGTGCCTTTTTCAGTCGCAAAAATGCATCTTCATGCATCGGGGTCCAAAGAAAATCTATTTGGGATTTTAAAAGCTCATTTAACGGGTGGCTTACTGAAGACAAATATGGAACGAACTTACCCAGGTAATTGACTAATCCGAGAAACTGTCGCAGTTCTTTGACGTTTCTTGGTTGCGGGAATTCTTCAATTGCCTGGATTTTCGAAGGGCAAGGATGTATACCCTCTTCATCGATCTTGTGTCCTAGGAAAGTGATGGATTTGGTTCCAATCTGACATTTTATTTTATTCAGAGTGACCCCGCTCTGTTCCAGCTTCTTCAGCACAGCACGCAAATTTCGATCATGTTCTGGAATGTCCTTCCCTTTCACCAAAATGTCATCCATTTGGCAAATGACACCGTCCAGGCCTTCGAGAATAAACTGCATTTGTTTTTGGAACAACTCAGGAGCGCTGCAAATACCAAAAGGCAGCCTTTGGAAGCAAAATCTTCCAAACGGGGTAAGGAAAGTTGTAAGGAACTGTGATTTCGATGATAGTTTAATCTGCCAGAATCCATTGTTTGCGTCTAGCTTGGAGAAGTATTTGGAACCTTCTAATTGAGCTAGCGAATGGTCAGCCACAGGCATTGGATGTATACCGCGTTGAATTTCCATGTTGAGCTTTGCCAAATCAACACAGGGTCGAATGTCACCGTCGGATTTTGTGACAATCACCATGGGGGCACACCAATCTGTTGGCTCATCAACCTGCCTAATTACACCTAACTAAAGCATATCGTGTAAAATTAAATAAATAATGCACTAACTCTGTAAATATTACCTGATTGAACTAGATTAAAATAAATAGTTTTATTTAACACCCTGATACTGGTAAAGTGTAAAGTAAGGTGTAAAGTTAAAATAAACCATTAATTTTGTTATTTTGACAAAATCCATTCGGTTACATCAAGCGAATAGATTATTTAATATTCGATTTACCTATTAGCTTATTCAATTAGTTAGATTAAACAATTTTGGTTGACTTTTTTAACCTAAATTCTCGTTCAAATTAAACAAGTTAATTCAACACATAAGATTATTTAATTTAAATAAGATGATTACTTAATGTTAAACCAGAGGTGTGTCAAATTACGAGTTGCTTAATGTAATTATCTAAATCAAACAAATTAAGTAGGTACTCGCTTAAAATAAGTAATAGTGTAAGCTCTGAATTTTAAAGAATTTTCGTGGGTAATATAAAAAATTAATGCGTTTAATGTAATCTTCTTTGTAATTAATTTTAAACAATTTCATTTAATCGAGGCTAATTTAAATGTTAATTTTAATCGAATGCACTACGTAGTTTTTACCCGATGATACTTTATTTTTAACTCATTATTTTGAAACCCACTGGAAAACGCATTCGGGTTAAAATTATTTTTCTGCATTTAATTTTTTTTTTTAACTTGGTATTCATGGTTTTTTTTTTAACAGTTACTAAAATATTAAAAGAATCTAGTTTATTTTTATGAAAATTAACGATATTTTTGGGTCTCAAATTTGGTTCCTATGATTTTGATAAAACCTTTCTTAGTATATTAAAATAAAATAATTTGAAAATTCCATATCTCAAAATTTCTTTCTCAAATTATTTTTTTGATTTTTTTATAGGTATGCACAAATTTTTGAAAATATGGTTATTAATGTACCTCCGGAAGAACCATTTTTTTTTAAGGTCAATTTTCTTCTAAACAGTTATTCTGATTTCAATAATCTTTCGTATATAGAAGCTTGAGAGTTTTGCAATAAGTTTTAAGTTTTTTTTTACTTAAATTTTCAAATAAATATTTTTTGGAATTTTTAAAAAATATTCTAAAATGTTTGTGTCTGAAAATTATATATTATGAAAACTAATCACTCCATTTCTATTAAACTCAGTATTTGAGGGGTTTTTTTACACTTTGTAAAGTATTTTCCGTACAAATGTTTAAAAACGTTGAGGAAAATATTTTTTTTCTTAAAAACGACTACTATGGTTTTTTGTTAAACTTTTTCTGTGTGCTCAAATAAGTGCGATTTACTACCAAAAATTAACAAATAGCAAGCAGCTATTAATAGTTCTTCTTATAAATTTTTTTTTATTAAAATTTTTTTCCTTATCGGCTGAATTTAGATTATTTTTTTTCAAATAAATTTAAAAATAGTACATATAAAACTTAAAAAAAAAAACATTTTAGAATTTTTAAAAAATGTTTCCTGTTTTTTAATTCGATTGCTCATAAGCGGGTTGACAGTTTTTTTTAAATTTTTATTTTTATGTGCACATCAATAAATACTTCGATTTGCATATCTACCAAAAATTTTCCTGGAGAATGTTTTAAGAATTTAATAAATACACAATTATTTTTTAAGAAAACCGCTTCATCATATTCAATGAAAATTTAAGATGGCGTTCTTTTTTTCATCTCAAATTCCCAAAGAAGTTGCTTTAGCTATTCTAAATATCGTATTTTATTTTTCAATCATAATTTCCATGTACTTACATATAATTTTCTTAAACGATCTACGTCTTGAACATAAAAGCAAGTACGTGCGACCCATGAGTGAAATTAATTGCAATTTCGATTTGCTCCATAACGGTTATTTTGATTTCCATAATTTTTGTATACAGAAGCTTTTAAACAATGAAAGTAGTTTTTTTTACGTAAACTAAAAAAAAAAATTTTTTGCAATTTTTTTTGTTGAAAATCAAACATTATTTTATAAATCTCGGTATTTGAAGGTTTCTATGTTCTGTAAAGTGTCTTAAGACAAAATTTACTTTTATGAAAAAATAATTCTACCTTCCATACAAATGGTAAGAAACCATTAAGGAAAATATTTTTTTTTTCCTTAAAACGGCTCCTAGGATTTTAATAAAACTTTTTTTTTATGCTTTAATACAGTTAAAAACATTTACAAATAGTAATTATCTATAGTACTGCTCATAAAAAGTTTCTTTAAATTTTTAATTTTCTCAATATCTGCTGAATAGATTCAGATTTTTTTTTTAATTAAATTTCAAATAAGATAAAAAATTTCATATCAATATTTAACATAAAAAATTTTTGAATTTTTAAAAAAAGTTTAAATTTTTTGTATACAAATGGTCTCAATAACGGGTTGCCAACTTATTTTGAAATTTTATTTTCTTATATTAAAATTTGCGATTTGCGTACCAATAGTTTTTTTAAAACATTTTTGCAAATTGAAATGTAGAATAGTTCTAGATAGACATATTTAAAAAAAAATAATGATTTACTCTTAAATAACTACTATTTTTATTTACCAACATGTCAACAAAATAGGGACTATAGGTACGATTTTTCGACACTTTTTCGAAAACTTTTTTCAAACTCAAGGTTTTTATAGCTCCAGGTAATTTTGTTTTTAAAACTTAGAAAAAATCCTACTCAGGCACATTTTCAAAAAGTTTTTTTGCGTTTTTCTATTTCCAAAAAATAATAGGTGCAAAACAAACAAATTAAAAAAATATTTCAGAAAAAAAAGAACCAGAAATTAGTATTTAACATTAATTGAATCACCAGTTGGATGAAGGAAATAAATCCATCTGACCCTTTTTTTATTTGACGGTTCTCAAATTTTTGATATATTGATAAATTAAGGTTCTCTTTGTTTCAATTCCAATGAGGAATATTTTATTCTAACGAGTCATAGTAACTAGATATAGGTACCATGTGGGATTTATTGCCTTTTCCAACCAAATATGTAAATTTTGACAAGACATGACAAGACATATTTTGTTGAATTCATTGTGCATTCCAGTATGAAAAAAAGGTATTTATTAGGTACGAATGCTACATGCATTCATGCTTTTTAAAATTCCCAATAGCAAGCTTTTTCTGTAATCTGTACAAATTTTACAACTTTTTAAGTTAGATTAAGAATTAGCTTGTATTAAGCTGAATAAATGGGGGTTTTGCCCCCACCAAAATCAAAAATAAACTAAACAGATGCCTCTAGGTATAGAAATGACTTTTGCACCAAGAAGTCATTTTTGGAAATTTAGGATTTTATTCCCGGAAGCAGGTTGGAATTCTGGTTTTCAAAATTCTGTTTGGTCAAAATTCTGCTTTTTTTGTAAATTGTCTCTGGTCAAAATTTTGTCTGGCCAAAATTCTGTATTTCAAAATTCTGAACATCCAAATTCTGTATGTGCGAAATTCTGTATTTCAAAATTCTGCTTTCCCAAATTCTGCTTATGAAAACTAAAATTCTGTCTAAAAAAAATTCTCATAATATAAAACATTTTTTTTATGATTCTACTATGACCCAGAGCCCAGGGCAAATTTTGGATGTGAGTGATAGCAAAAAATAAAGTAAAGGTAGGTGTTGAAAGTTTCAGTCAAGATTAATCCCAAAATCAAAGTCTTGCAGTCCATAACTGGCAATGAACTCCAAGACTTTGATCTTTGGACTAGCCTTTACTTATGTTTTTGACGCCTAAACACAAAAATTGTGACATATTAAACAAGTTTAAGGTTTACTCCGCTTACTGGGGCTTTATGCTGTTGTATGAATGCTCTTTATATAGCTTCCAAGTCATTTTTTTATTTATTTATTTTTTAGAAAACTTTTGTTTTAATTTGCTCCCCACTTCTTACTGTATTCACCTGAACTTTTGCAAAAAAAAGATAATTTTCAGGTTGCTTATGAGCTTATATAACCCACCTTTGATTTTCCAACCAAGCTTTTTAGTCAGCGACTCAAAGCATCGACACTGTTTTATGTTCTTGGAAAAACTTTCGTATTTGGCTTTTCATCATCAAAAACAGACCCAAAACTCTGCCTTAAGACAGTATGTTTTTAGTTAATTTAAAATCGTTTCAGTTATGTATGCATGTTATTACTACTTTAATTAAGTTCCATTACAAGAAATCTGTGCTTCAAAGTTCGACAGAATTTTAAAATACAGAATTTTGAAACACTTAATTTTGAACAAACAGAATTTTTGGGTACAAAATTTTGGTCATGCAGAATTTTGTACAACCAGAATTTTGAAAAACAGAATTTTGACATGCAGAATTTTGAAAGCAGATTAATTACCCTACAGAATTTTTACCCCAACATATTTATTCCCTTCTTCCAACTAGTGATTCAATTTTTTTAACAAATAAAAGATTTTTAACAATACTTTTCTGGCACAATTTTCAATATTTCTGGCTTATTTTTCAAATTAATTTAAATTTTTTTATTTGAACATATAAAATATTTTATTGTCTTTTTTTTATTTTTTGAGAACAATTCCATATTTTTGGCATTTTTTCTATGTAACAAAAATTTAAAAATTACAGAACATAAAATTAAATTTTTGATACTTAAAAAAATATGCAACATAACTAGATCAATTGGGGACCGTTTTCGCAAAACTCAACAAGTCCATTTTGCAAATTTTTCAGGAGAAGGTTTTTTGTGTGTGAATCAAAAAATAAAGAAATTATTGAAAATGCAAAAACGCCTTTCCCCTTAAAGGTAACTTTGTCACAGTAAACCGGAAGAATCACAATAATGAAGTATCAAACTTACCAAATATTGAGTTATAAAAATCAACAGTTTTTTCAAAATAAAACAAGTACACACTTGTTGCGTTTTGAAAAGGCTTTTATTAATTTCTTTTTTATAAAACAAAAAAACTGAAAACTAGAAATGTTTTATTTTTAGACGCAGTTTTCTTGCTCATCGTAAAACTTTTCCTGGTCTTAAATGGAGTCACCAGCGACTCCAGAAAGAATATCGCGATAAAATTCTTGGGCATCATCCGGTATGACGAAAAACTGCATAAGTTTCTTCACGTCTATCATTTTTTTTCCGACACTTTATTCGCCTTTGGGACAATATCGAGATGGCAGCATTCATCATACACAGAAGAAATGTTTCTTTAAAATGGCTCGACAATGATCGGTAGGCCAATATAAGTGTTACTCACGCCAATAATTACTTTTTTGTTGTCCTCTTTATTGTAAGTGATAACTCTAGAGGAACTTATTTTAAAAGGCAGCTTCGTCTTGAAAAGTTGCTTTGATACTTTTTTAAAATCGAACACTTTCCAGTGCACACCTATTTGACGTAAATTTCCGTGCTTTTGGAGTATTTCGAAGTACTCATTCGGCGAAACAATATTTTCCTTTTTACGGTAACATTTTTCTATGCGTCCAAATACCCGATCCGGTGGCATATAGCTATGACCTCTTATGGGAAAATAATGCTTTATATCTGAAAAAATGGTACTTTTTTCCAAAAAATACATTAAGGCTGTCATCATTATGGTGTTCTTGTTTTGTGAAGCGCACGATTCAGAAAAGAGGCGCAGTTTCGATGGCACTTCTGCGGTACCGTTTTCAGCAGCTGATTGCTTCAGATCATTTTCCAAATTTTCCAAAAAATTAATTACAATGGATGCAATTTCGTTGGCACCACGAGGGCCATCTGTTTCGAGCCAGGTGTAAAATGTTATGTTTTCCTTAGATTGCTTTGGCTTGTGGTTTACTATACCCATATTGTATAGCCAAACCTGACGCGAATAAAAAACCTCGCCAACGGAAAGTTTCGGAAGCGGCTGATTCTGTTGTAAATCGAAAATTATATCGACTGTGCCTTCTTTTGGTTTGTTCATAATCGTATGAAACTTTTTGGCCCGAAGTATATGTAGTTTCTTTTTGGTCCGTTCTTCTTGAAGCCGAGTTGAGTCGTTTTTAAATTTCATGAACTGCACATCGAAAGTTTTGCAAGTTGAGCATGTGTCAGTATGCGGATTTCCAAATCCAAGATTGAAATTGGAGTAGAAGATTTTTTTGTATTTCGCAAGCGAACATTTTGGTCTTCCATTTTGTTCCTGGCACTCAACAAACATATCAAACATTTTCTTTATGTTGAGTTTCGGTGGAAGATAATTTCTTTTAGTTTTATTGTGGGAATAGTGACTTTCACGACAATAGAAAGAAGAAATATGCTTCCGAACTGCTTCGGAGACCTCTCCATCGGTGGTTGTGGATCTATCTCCACCTCGTCTCTCCTTGGGTATATCCATAGCATGCAGATGGTATCTTAGGAACAGGCATTGAAAGTTATTTATGTTTTCTTACATTGAAAAATTTCTTACCTTGCTAGCAGTGAGAGTCTGTTTTGAGAAGTCCCAGTAACAATTTTGAAAAGCTGGGCACAAACATGAATCCGCTTATTAGCCCTATTCCTTATAAAATATTTTACTGCTGTAGCATGAGGTTTTATAGCTATCTCCTTATTTGTCCGCTTCCTTATAGGGTAACTTATTTGCATGTATTTTAAAAGGAACTTGTCTTGGTCAACTTTTGATGAACAACTTTTAAGATGATGTGAAAATACTAACAAAAATAAAACAATATATTAACACTGCATGGATTTCTAAAAAAGCAAACTAACGACTTAGGTCATCAAAAGATTCACATACTCTTTTTTGTATTTTGTCATTTTTTAAATGAACGCAATCAAACTTAGCAACATACACTTGCAATGAGTTTTTACACGGTTCTTTCTTTGGCTTTCTATTTTTCCTGCCTTTTTCGATAGGAACAACCGGCGAAACATATTCACTACCTTTCTACATTTTCAATACATAGTCTAAAACACTTCAGAACACTAAATCTAATATAAGCTTACTACTTGATAAGTCAAACGCGCTTCATAAACTGGAGTAATATTCTACAAAATCAACAAAATCAAGTTCGCGTTTTTATCTTTTTCCCCATAAAAACGGAACTTAGAGGGCAAACCGTTAGTTTTGCAACTGGAAAGTAATCAGTCAACTACGTAAAAAAACACCTAGCAACCAAATTAATTTTTGTTGACTTTTGCGAAAACTCTTAGTACTTTGTTGAGTTTTGCGAAACCTCTTAGATTTCAAAGTTTTTTTGTATGGAACTAGTTGAGTTTTGTGAATTTTTTTTTGGTTCAGTCGATGCGCCTTGAGATACAAAAAATTTCGATACCCATATCTCATTTTTCGATTGAATATACATTTAATAATCTTTGTAGTCCCGAAATAATTCATCAAAATGTTTTTTTAATGAATTTTCAAACAAAAATACCTGCCCTAGGTATGTGCAAGTCAAAAAAACTTAGAAAAATGATAAGAAATCGTAAGGTTTGAATGGACTTTCCTGCCTGTTTTGAAAAAAAACGACTATTTAAATATATCATATTCAAGCCTTAAGCCTCTATTTTAGTTCGTTTGATATTGATCATTATTGGGTTGAGCTTATTTTTGCTCCCAAAAAAGTTATGAGCAATCAAGTACAAAATTTTGAAATTTTATGTTTTTCAATTTTATTAGGTTGGTTTCCTCAACTTTTCCTGCTTAATATTTTTTGCTTTTTATTATTTAGCCATAGATTTCGAAGTAAATTTGATTTAGTAAAAAAAGTTAAATTGTCAAACTCAGCTTAGTTTTTGTGTTATACCAAACATACTGAAAAGTGCAATTTTTCTTAAAAGAATTTTTTGAGTGATACGTACTTGAATGGCTGTAGTATTTTGTAATTATTTTAAATGCTTGGCCATTTAAGCCTTAAATAAAAGCAGTGAGTACAAGCATTTAATTTAATTCATAATTTTTAAACTCGTGCGTCTGGCCTGTATTGCGGTACCTACCTTACCTATAGGATATTTCTCTAACCAAATCCTGGTATTTCATTGTTAAAAAAAAATACTTCTCAAACCTCAAACCAATCGCTATTAACAAAATTAAACAATGACCAACTAATTTCTTTCTTTGAAAGACTCGACTTGAATGAAAAGAATCGACAAAACACAACCTTCAATCGACGATGGACTGCAGTCATTGTGATTCACTGCTTGGCTGTCCTAGTGGCAGATGTAACAAATGGTTTTGGTCACTGGTTTGATTAGACGAATACTAGAAAAATCGAGGAATTGCTGAAATCAGTGGAAAAGGGATTTTATTTTATTTTAGTTTATTTTCTTTCTTTCTATTTTTTTTTTTTTTTTTTTGAAAGGAAAAGATTTATGAACCGCCACATACGACGAAGGACACACAATGGTGTGAGCATGAGCATGATATGCCCTTAGATTTGTTCCTACAAGATTGCATTTCTTTGCAAAGTGATAAATCACAGATGGGTTGAATGCGGAATGGCGCCTTTGGAGGGGATGCGTTTTAGATATCAATATGGAAGATCGATGTTCGACAAACGATTACAGTTAATGGAGGAACATTAAATGGTTTTCCGAGGGGAATAAATAGCTTTTAAATATTATTATATTATATTTGCAAAAGCATCAAAGTACATAGAGTAGTTATTGGCTTAAGTGAAATTATTTGCTTGTTATTCATTTTACATTATGCAAGCGAAATATTATTTTACATTACGCAAATTAAAAAAAGAATACTCTTATATGACTTTGTTTATAATATTTGCATATATTTTCAATAAAATATTTAATTTGTTTGTGTTGCAAAATATCAACACCAATAATTTCAACAGAAAGAAGGAGTTTTCGCTTGAGGAAAAGATTTATATCAAGTTTTATAGTTCTGAGGGTGGGTCATGCATGAATCAGGTATGAATAAAAATATTTGACACATAAATCATTCATTCTTGAATGTCTTGTTCAATATTTTGAATTGTTGTTATTCGAAGGGGTCCCAGAGAAAGTGAGGGCTTTTTTTTTCCCACGAATAGGTTTTTTGAGTTGCCCGCAATTCAAAACAAGCAACTAATATTCTTTTAGTTTTTAAATATTAAAACTTATGGCTGGCCACAAGACTAGACAAGACAAAACTTTTTTAAAGTCTCGTCTCGGTCTAGATAAACCTGAATTTCATCTGAGTATTTGTGGTATAATCTTTGAAAGAAAAATGTTTGAAATTTGTGTCAAATATTCTTACTTCCAAAAATTTGTTAAATGACTCCAAAATATTGCAAAATATTCTGAGAATAAAAAAAAATTAATAATAAATTAAATTAAATTTGTTTCTTCTCGACGCTATGGCCATTTCATTATATTCATAAATCAGTACGTTTATATCTTCAATATTGAATTTGGTGCCTTGTAGGCTTTTATTTTTTTTTTACACTTCAGATTCTTTGTTGTAGTGAGCTTAGAGCAAGCTGCAAACCTACAATCAGAGGCTCATCATAAGTGCATGTGTTAGTGGTTAGTAAAATAATTCGAGCTAACACATGCATACAAATAAAATTAATACATTTACATAGTTAAACAAACAAACAATAAACATAATTAAACAATATATATCACATTTGAATTAAATATGATCTAAAAGTAAAAAAAAAAAAACAATCACGAAAGTGGAGCACTGGTTCGAAACAATTTTTTCAATCCCATCTTACTAACGTTAAAATCAACCGTGGAACCATTTAAATTAAATATCCTACACATACGGTTAAGAGGCTCATGTAAACCGTAGTTAGTTCTATGGAAATTTACATGTAAAAGTTCAAATCTTCTCAGATGGTGAGATCCTCCACGGAAGTTTATGCCAATACAGGCCAACAAATCAGGAGCATCGATTTGACCATTTAGAAGTTGGTGAAGAAAAATTAGATCATTATTCACCCGCCTTTGATATAAGGTTTGGACTTGCAGTAGCTGGATCCTATGTTCATATGGTGGAAGGTTGAATGGATCTGCCCAAGGAAGACCTTTCAGAGCAAAGCGAATGAATTTATGTTGTATCGATTCAATACGATTTTTATGAATTACATAAAAGGGAGACCATACTTGAGATGCGTACTCTAGATGAGGTCGTACATAACAATTGTATAAGGAAAGCGTAACGTATGGATCGTCAAATTCCTTTGCCCAACGTTTTATAAACCCAAGCATAGAGCTTGCTTTATTAACAATGAAGTTAATGTGTTCAGTGAAATCTAAATTTGAGCTGAAGTTAACACCCAAGTCCTTGAAACTAAAGACTTGACAGAGTTTGTGTTGTGAAATAGAATAATTAAAAGCATTTGCAAGTAGCTTTCTAGAGAAAGTTATTGTTTGACATTTGGCAGGGTTAAGAGAAAGACCGTTTTTATCACACCAAGTAGCAAAACTATCAATATCGTCTTGCAAAAGAATATGGTCATGGTTAGCTTTTATTGTCTTAAAAATGTTCATGTCATCAGCGAATATAAAAATATCACTTGAACGTATACTTGAGACAACATCATTAATAGCAAGAATAAATAGAAATGGGCCTAGATGACTTCCCTGGGGCACACCGGAGTGAGCCTTGAATGAGTTTGAAAGGCAGTTTCTAAATATCACCTGGTACGATCTATTTTCAAGGTATGATTTTACCCAGGTGATAAAAAGTGTTGGAAATCCTAAAGATTTTAGTTTAAAGATAATAATGTTGTGACTAAGTTGGTCGAACGCTTTAGAAAAATCAGTATATATACAATCCATTTCACTTCCATTTTCTAATGCGTTAGAACATTTACGCAAGAATGTAAGGAGGTTTGTTACTGTTGATTTTCTTCTCACAAACCCATGATGTTGTTCACATATTATATTCTTGGTATGGAATGCTAAAGTCTCACACACAACTTGTTCGAAGAGCTTTGGAATACATGACAGTTTGGATATAGGTCTATAATTCGAAATATCAGCTTTATCACCTTTTTTAAAAACTGGAGTTAGAAATGAAGTTTTCCATGAACAGGGAAATTTCCCTGATTTAATCGAAAACTCAAACAAAAATTGAAGAGGCTCAGCCAGTATATGCCTACAATGTTTCAATAACATTGGGGGAACTCCATCTGGCCCAGAAGAGGAATCATCATTTAACGATGAGAGAAGGTCTAAGACAGTACTTTGTTGCACAACGAAATTGTTGCAACTCGTTTGCGCATAAGAATGCAAATTTCTGAAATAGTGTTCATCAATATCAAGAGGTGTGTCTACGAAAGAGTTACGAAAATTGTTCGCAAAAGCGTTGCAAATATCAATAGTTTCTTTCAACACACAATTTTCATATATGAAATTTGCGGGGTAACCATCTGATTTTTTCTTTGAATTTACAAACTTCCAAAATGCTTTAGGGTCTTCTTTAAGAGATATTCCTAATTTGTATACATGATTAGTATATAGAGACTTTGACAGAGATTTAAATACTTCGAAAAGGACAATGTAAGAGTTGTGGTCAACTAAAGAAAGAGTTTTTAAATATGTTTTCCAAGCTCTGTTTCTTTTATTTCGTAGTATCCTCAACTCTTTTGTATACCATGAGTGACAAAAGCTCGTGTTTTTAAATAATTTTAATGGGATAGTGTTATTTATGCAGTTATAAAGTATGGTGTTAAAACTAGTAACTGCATCGTCAATATTACTAGAATTTTATATACTGTCAATACCAGATCTAGCTAATTCTTCTGAAAGCAACTGAAAGTATGCCTTTCTAAAGTCAAGAGTATATGAACGATCACAAGCGTTGCTATTTTCAATTATATGACTGCTCAAGTCAAGAACTACATCCAGAGGAGGATGGTAACTATCTATATTAGTGATTCCAGAACTAGATTCTAGAACAAGAGTACTAATAGCGTCGGAAGAAAAAACTAAATCGAGAATTCGATTTTTTGAATTTTTAATACAGCTTACTTGCTGTAAGTCAGTTGTAATAATTCTATCCAAAAACTGGAGCTCAGTTTGTGAAGAAGTAAAGGACGCTTCATGATAAGATTCATCCTCAGAAGGAACCCACTCTATAGATGGTAAATTAAAGTCTCCGAGAAGTAATATGCTGCTGTTGGAGCAAGACAATTCAATAATATAATCGAGGGCCTTAGAGAGTTGTACATAAACTGAGTCCGAGCTTTTTGGAGGGATGTAAGCATTTAATATATAAATACATTTTGACTCTACGGCTAACTTTATGCAAATTAATTCAACTGATGGATTAAAAGGAAATATAATAAGAGAAGATATAAATTTATTACGAACTGCGATCAAAACACCACCTCCCACTTCTTTTGGTCTGTCAACATGACGATATTTTCTATAAACTAAAAACTCTTCATTAAAAAGTTCTGTGTCCAAAAAGCTTGAATTAAGCCAGGTTTCTGTCAAAAGAAAGACGTCATGTGAAAATGCCTGAGAGTTAATATAGAGATCAGCAGTTTTTGTGCGAAGCCCTGTTACATTTTGATAGAAGAGGGAAATCCTATTTAGTTTTTTGGGGATGGAATTTTGGAGAAATTACGAGAAAACCTGTTTTTCCTTGTTAAAAATTCTTTAACAAGAGCTTCAGAAGGCCAATTACCAGAATCACATATAGAATCAAAGTATAAAGAATTTGTTACTATTTTAAAAGATGAAACAAAGCTATTTACTCTACTAATTTTTGTACACTTAACCGATGCACTCGTAGGGATACAATTTTTATTTAATAGGTGGGAAACGATATCGTCGGCAGCAATTTCTGGTTCAAGGCGAGAGATAAAGATAGACTTTGGTTTGGAAACAGCTTTGATAGGTCTAGGATCAGCAATTATGTTAGAAACGGACGCACATTCTATACCAGGAACAGTGCATGGGACCATTTCTGAACTTTCATTCCTTACCTGAACCGAAGAAGCTAGTTCTAAAGCAATAGGGGGGCTAAGATTCGTTCGTTTAGGGGGAGGGCCAGAGCTTTTTACAACTAATGTGTTATCTCGCCCCCTTTTGTTACTTTTTTTTTTAACAATAAGTAACAAGTAACAATAGCCAGGTACTTTTTCGAGATCTAATCTAAAATTTCTTTTCCTTACTTAAATAGTAACCACCCTCTTATGTGCCTTCTATTTACTTCTTGAGGTTCAATTTGGAAATAATTTATTAACAAGTGATGTATTTATTTTTTGAATACGGTTCTTGCAAAATGTGTAACTTGAAAAATTCTTCTCCCGAGAATGATTGCCAATAACAAATTGAAAATTGCTCCTAAATTATTTAATTTTAATATCGAAACGAAATTCAGCACAAAAACATGAGATCAATATTTCATTATACCTACCCACCTATACATGGAGTGTAATACATATTAAATTTTATTTATTTCCCTATCTGCCCAAAAAAAGAAAAAAAAAAAAAACCAAGAAGATAAACTTGAATTCTATTGTTATCAAAATCGCTTTTAAATTTTATTCTAAATGCTTTTCAAAAGTAAACTTATATGTTCCGCTTTATTGGCCACAATTTTTGATATACAAATATACTCTTATGTATGTATATCTAGATTCTCTATAGAGTATGTGTGTTTGCGAACGCCTTATTGAATACCATTATTCCAAAAGATTGCTTATAGAATACGAATTTATATCACATCGCCCCTCAACAACTCAAATTGATACATTTTAATAAAAAATAAAGTTCCCTCCTTATATTGTGTGTGAAAAAATGAGGAAGGCTTTTAAAAATTCTAAATAAATAATAAACATGCACCCTTTTCCCTTTAAGTAAAAAAAAAAAAAAAATATAAGATGAAATGAACAAAAAATTCCTTTGAATTTATTCGTATAAAAGTATACACTTCTGGGCATCACGCACAACATATTCACACATTCTCTCAAATTCATTCCGTACACCACCCGCTACCACCAGTTTTACGGGATGCCGTCAACAAAAGTATTTTCTAATGTTATTTCATTAGAATCCTTATTCGATTCCGATCGCTCACCACTTCACCAGGCATTCACCGCGTCAGTCAAGTTGAAGGCTATAAATTGGTTGTATAGGGTTGTTCAAATACATTCTGCACCAATACTTAATTCAAGTCTTATTTTTTTTTTTTTTTCAAAAATTTTCCTGTAGTTTTTATTTTTGTTAGAACTAATTTTGTTTATTTACTTACTTTATTTTGCTTAGAAGACAAATCATAAAGTAAAATCTTGGGTAGAGGGGTGCCCCCAAGGGAAATTAATTCCTTCGAAAATTTGTTTTGCTTGAAATAAAGTTACTCTATTTTTTTGTATAAAGAATACACAAACATAAGCGTCATAATGCATATGAGAATTATAAAACTATTGGTTTCAACATCAATGTTTTAATTCCATCAACATTTTTTGAATTGAAAATTTTGAACTTCATTCCTATGTTTATAAAGCGTGTTTTTTTTTAGACTTTTCGTTTTCAATCTGGCAATACTTTTTTCGGAGTTGGTCTTTTTGATAGCTGTCACTTGATTTATGCTCAGTTTGGTTTGCCATTTCATAATGAATACAAAGACTTACTCCTGAACAACGCTTGGAAATCGTGCAAATTTATTACCAAAATAATAGTTCGGTTCGCGTGACGCATCGCGAAACAATCAATTTATTGAAGGAAATTTGTAGTGAGTGCATGAGTGCGGTTATTTTTTGTGGGGTTATGTGAAGTCTCTTGTCTATATAGATAAGCCCGAGACTATTGACACCTTGGAAGAGAGTATTTGGTGCCTCACCAAAAGGGTTCCTTCAATAAATTGATTGTTTTGCGATGCGTCGCGCGAACCGAATCATTATTTTGGTTTTTGAATTAAACCAAATTCATAGCAAAAAATCCACAACTTTTGATTTGGCGGTGTGATAACGTGGTTTTCTTGCCTAATTTATCAGCTTAAATTGATTTATAACTCAGTAAAATATGTTTTCGATGATAATAAGCCTTTCGAAAATTCAATTATGCTATGTTACCACCAAAATAAAATCCAATATTTCTGTTATCAGTTATAAGCTTTTGATAGAGAAGGTATAGCTGTGATATAGATATACGGAAAAACAACTAATTGTTATATTTTCCTAGCAAAAAAGGAAAGTTCAAAAAGTATTTTAGATTGTAGATGGTTCCGTCACAAATTATCATGTGTCCTGAGCCATGTCCCAAATCCTAATAAGCTCAAAACAATTTCTTCTATTTTTCTATATTTTCCATCCTACATTTATAAATCATGACCTTATTTTCTTAAAATGGGTAATAATTTACCTACCTATATTTTGTATTTACAGTTTGAATTCCTGTCCAGATAACTTCGGTGATATAAAGGCCGAGCACCAAAAATGCATTCTGTAATGATATAATAGCCGAGTTTTATTGTCGCTCATAAGCCATATAGTTCACCTCACGAAAATAAAACGATGTGGGTTAGGGAGAAAACGGTAAACAGACGATAAACAACCCAGTAGCGATCACAGATATCCCAACAAGGGAATTCTGGAATGAAAACAGGGTCATTAATGCGAATCCTGTTTCGGTGCTTACTGACGGTTCCAAAACAAACGAAGGGGTAGGATCAGGTCTTTACTCGGAAGACCCACCTATCAATAGATCAATAAGGCTTCCAAACTTTTGCCAAGCGGAGGTGCTTGCAGTTTGCAAAGCCGCGAAACATCTTATATTACATGAAGTAGTCAATAATATTGACATTTTCATAGACAGCAAGGTGGCAATCAAAGCTATTTCAATCACTCAATCAATATAAAGTCCAAACTGGCAGAACGTTGTCGAATTGAGCTGAGATCTCTTGGTGCAACATATACTGTTACCCTTAAATGGGTCCCAGGACATAGTGATATTTTTGGGAACGAATTAGCAGATGAATCAGTGACCAAAAATCTCTTGGTCCGAGCCAGGTTGAACTCTCAATACTTGTGTCACTGGAGCAAGAAAAAAGAAGAATTCACTAGAATTTTCTCGAAGCTAGAGATGTCAGATGGTCATCAATTGACAGAGTTGCCGGGTTTCAAGAAATTTGTGACCGAACATTTCAAAGAATCGAACTGAATATATACTTAAGATAAGCAGGCCTCAACTATCATTCCTGGTTGGAGTCCTAATCGGCCACAACTCAATGGGAACCCACATGAGAAGAATGGGCAGCAGCCCATCGGACATATGTAGAGGGTGTCAAGGTGAAGAGGTACAGGAGGGCTCATCACATTTTCTTTGTGAATGCCCCAGCCTTAGCCCAGGAAAATTAGATACAAAAATGGCAAAACTTCGAAAAAATTCCGACAAAGATGGATTTTGGTAGAGAGCTTTGTTTTGACGTCTTAAGCATTTCCTGAAAAGTTCCGTAAATTTGGGTTGAGACTTAACTATGTAGGGGGATTGAAGGGGGTAAAATTTAGTTTTTTCTTAATTTCTCGAAAACAATACGTTTTTTTGAAAAAATGCGAAGTTACAAATTGTAGTTGATATTATTTTACACAAAAAAGATTGACACAGGCAATAAATTCTGAGAAAATTATGCAAGAACTTCCCGGTGCACTAAATTTTGTCAAAAAATTTATTAAAATTTCCATAATCGATGGGCTAAAGTTTTTGTACGGTTTGAGTTTGGCTACATCTTTTCTTTATAAAACAAGGTTTTTGTGATAAGGGAAAGACCGCCATCTTAAGATAGAGAGTGATTTGGTTTCTGTTCAACAACTTGATAAAATTTCTTTTTACAGCAAAATCATGAAACAATAACATTTAGACAATAAAATTATCTAAAATATGAGCTATTAACGAACTCTGTAGGTTTATTAATCTTGAAGATATAGCGTATCAAAGTAACACTTTTTTTGTTGTTCTCTAATTGGACAAAAAACGGTTTTTTGTTAATATCTCATCCAATATATTTTTATTTTCAAAAACTAATGAGTTAATATTAATGCTCATAAAATTTTGAACAACAAATATTATCACACTTTTTTTCATAGGAGCAACAGATTTCAAGAAAAAAGTGCACAAACGTTATAATAAGAGCTTTAAAAAACCTAAATGCAATCATAAATAATTATATAATTTCTAGGCTCCTTTGGAACGTAGAGCGATATTTTTTGTTTGCGACTTTGAAGGTAAGAGTATTTTATAGAACTTTTGCTTGAATACATTTTTGACATCTTCTTCAGATGAAAAGTTTTTCTCGAAAATGTTTATCTCGCCTCTTGTTCATCATTGAAAAGACTTCTAACTTTCAAAAATGATATAGAACATAATTGTTACAGTTGCCGTTGTTTTTTAACAATTTTTTAACTTCGAGTATTTTTTCAGAAATCGTCCCTTCTCCGTAAACGAGAGGAGTAGGACATTCACCTATAACGATTGAAAATACAGGCATTCATCTACAAGAATCTATTTTTTGTTGTGCTACAGTATGAATAGTAATTTCCCATATGGAATTATTTTCTCGATATTGGCATCTTTGTAATGCGGTATTTTAGACATTTTTTAATATACATACCAACATAAAAACTAAATATACAAAAATGTAGGAAATTACGTGTTCTTCAGAAAAAATTTTAACTAATTTTTCGCTCAGATGAACAAGAGGCGTTATAAACTCTAAAAACTATTTTTCACTCAGAAACGTCGACCGTTTTTCGACAGTAACTTTTCATATGAAGGAGATGTCAAAAATATTTGTAGGCAAAAGTTTTTAAAATACTCTTACCTTCAAAGTCAAACAAAAGATACTGCTCTTCATTCAAAAGGAGCCGAGAAAATTGCATTTAGGTCTTTCAGAGTTTTTTTTTCAAAATGGCAGACAACGCACATACTTTTTTTGTTCGAACTTTGTGAATTTAAACTCTTTAGGAGATAATCTTTACGAAACAAAAAAAATTCGACGCAGTATCTTCTGAAGATACATATTTCGAATTATTTTGTTTAATTTTACTAGACTAAGTAAAATATTAAAAAAGTTGAATTGTTGAAGTCTACGAAAACGGCCATAACCAGAAGACTTATTTATAGATTTTGTCTTTAAGTATCTTATTTTTGTTCCAATAAACTAGGCTTTGGGTAGAAGCTTTTTTTAAGAAATTAATTTTTTAATGTCAATTTTTTGTTCAAAAAAATAATGTTTTTTAAGTTTTCGGATAACTATACTTAAAAATAGTTGACCGATTGGGATAGGTCAGAATTTTTTTGTTGGAAATTTAAAACTATTTTGTTAATGATTCTTTGCAGACTAAAACACAACCAAAAGTTTACCAAGACATTGTAAAACTTACACCTAGAAATTGTTAAGCCATACAAAATCTATGGCTGAGAACAATATCTATATTTGCATTCATTATGAATATTTTATGCAGGTGTACCTATGAAGTTTTTATTAAACCTTAAAAACACCCAATCACCCGACTTCAACAACAAGACAGAGTACGTGCAACCAAGTCGAGCATTTTATTTTTTTATATTTGAAATTTAAAAAACAAAAACGACTATAACAATGTGCAACTAAGACAAGACGGCAACCCTACGATACCGATACAATTTAGTTTAGTTAAAACCGAATCAATTAGTTAAATGCAATTCAGTACAGTTTAATTCAATTCAATGCAATTCAATTCAATTGAACCCAATTCAATTCAATTTAATTTAATTCAATTTAATTCAATTCAATTCAATTTAATTAATTTCAATTCAATTAATTCTAATTCAATTCGGTTTAATTTAGTTCAATTGTATTCATTTCATTTCAATTCAATTCAAGTCATTTCAATTTATTACTACTATAGACCATCATGGTTCTATATGATTATAATCTTTTATAGTAGCTACTTACGTAAAATTCATTGAAGCAAAGAAGTATTATTATATTTTATACATTTATAATGTAAGTATGGAAAAACTTAAAAACTAGTTTACAAATTTATTATAGTATGTGTTCAAAGAAGAAAGTAAAATGTAGGTATAAACAGAACATAGGAAAGAAAATAATTAATAAAACCGAGACCAAAACTGAGACCGAGACCGAGATCGAGACTCAAATCGAGACCGAAATCGAGACTCAGATCGAGACCGAGATCGAGACTGAGATCGCGACCGAGATCGAGACCGAGATCGAGACCGAGACCGAGACTGAGACCAAGACCGAGATCGAGACTGAGACTGAGACTGAGACTGAAACTGAGACTGAGACTGAGACCGAAACCGAGACCGTGGTGACACTTAGTTAGATCCACACTATTGTGCCGATACCGATAAAATATTTGTACATTAAAAGCAATGAGAGGGTCGAAATCGTATCGGGTATAGATGATCTGAATAATCTCATTGTATTTTGTGAAAGAATATTTAATCTTATCAAGAATCTATCCATTTTAGAACTATAATGTGAATCTGACTTAATTTATACGAAACCGATACGGGGACGATACTGATATTTTTTTTTTCCATTTGGCCAATAATTACAAAATTATCGCTTGGTTTGATATCGTGGATCGACAGCCTTAAAAGAAATAAAATATAAAAATTTTAGTTTCGTAAATATCATTTCGCATCAGAAGAAAAAACATTGGAAACATGAAGCTGGAAAATATACGACCTCTTTAAAAAGCAGTAAGAAAATTGAAATATTTTTTAAATTAAGTTAGTTTTTATAAAAATAACAAAATGAACAGGAAGTACATATTTTCTAGGGGCCAGTTTATTTTTTGAGTACTTTAGACTTTTACAGATAATAAAATCCTAAATCTAGTTTTTTTTTTCAAATTTGGTAGGTGATCTTAAATCTTAGTTTAACTTACTTTAAAATAAATAATGGTAAGATTTTTTTTTTAAATACATATACAACAAACATTCCTAAACACACCTAAGTAAAGCTAATTAAATATCCAAATTAAAAAAAAAATTATTATTATTGTTTTCTAAAAAAAATGATCTCCTTTTCATATTTGAAATGAATTCATACAAAATTAATAATACCCCGACAACATTCACTTTAAGGACTAAAGGGCTAAACAACCGCATTTCCTTAAGACCCCAATGGAGTAATCCGGAGTGTATGGGTATGGGTAGGTTGTAAGGCTTAAGATGTGCGAAGGCACAGAGATGAGATCCCGACAAATTTTCACCAATGTTTGCTGTTATAAATTTCATATGTGCGCGAATTAAATATTCATCATCCTGAAAGGATGAGATATTGAATTTTTCTGTCTGCGAATTTACATTCGAATAAGGCATGTATGAGAGCAAGAGGGTGAATCAAGCTTAAGGAAGCTCCAAGTATACGTCCACCATCGTCATTCGTATCTTACATGGGAATACTCATTGGTGTTCTTGTTTTTGTTATTTATTCGTTGTCCCTACTTTTTCATATACATACCAGCTGAAATGAACGTGTACGAGCATATGACGTGGAATTAAACCTACGATTGCCGCGTGCGCGATTTTACTGACTCCCCAAACAGCCGTTACCTCTAGAAATCAAGAAGTCGAGATGCTCTGGCATGCATCCTTCTTCATTTTATTCAAATAAATAATTCAATTTGAATTTTTTGCCTTCTCTTAATATGAAATTGTTTTCCTTGTTGTGCATTGCTATTCACACTCATCTGAAGATATTTAAGGTCACACGGGGTCACCCTTATTTGGCACAAAATGAATGATAGACAAGAAAAGGGACCCCTCCTTGGTGCGGATTACTAATGCTATGAGGCAACATTTTTCAATCAATTTTTGAGGGTTCGCTTTTGGGATGCCTTAGATAACTTTTGTGGTCCTGGTCCAGATAATTAGGGGAATCTTTATTAGCTTGGCCAAAATGTAGCAAAGAAACCAAGCCCGGTCAAATCATTTATCATGAGAAGCGAAACGATACCAAGAACGGAGGCGATGACGACCAGAACGACGACGATCCACCAAAGCGAAAGTGTTTATCGTACAACTGATATCAATCCTTGTTATACAGAGCCCCATAGAAAACATCACACAGAATATTAATGATGTCCTAGCTTTTGGCAGAAAAACAAAAAGGCACTGGAATGTGCAATCAACCCTCCACCGGCCGGTGCGGTGCGGTGTGGTGGTGGAGAGTTCTATATCAGCGAGCGTATTATCACACCAGGGCAACAACTAATGACTGGGGACAGGCAACACAAAAAAAAAAAACAAGCAAATTTTAAGGACATGAGCATTTCTGCTTTCGTAAACACCTCTACAACAAGCATCACGGTTCTAATGGATGCACACCATAGAAAAAAGGCCAAATAACCCAATAGAAGAACCCTGTTCACAGTTCCGAACGATCCAATTAATCTCTTTAATTGCTAACAAATTTTCACACACCCGAGTCATTAATAACTCACAAGACTCCTTCATCAGCCCTTATTTTGCGCCTGGCCACGGCATCACCACCCCCATCTTCTTCATGATGCTACACCACCGAACTGGACTGGACGTTCAGACAATCAGCTTTCGAAGATTTATTTTCATGGTATAGATAGACGGAAGACTGTTTGTTCTTCTTTTCGTGGCGATGAATAAACATCAGAGACAAGATGGAGACGATGCGATGGAGTATTGGAAAAATTGACAATAGGTGATAGCTTATCTGGACACAGCCCAAAATCAGTTTTAAGCAAACAAACAAATTTTTTTTTTTCTTACAAATAGTTTAGTGGTGCATTGTTGTGGAAATTTACATTAAGACAGTGTATTGATGTCAGACCAGTTTTCTGAAACATGCTTTAAGAAAAGTTTTTCTATCCAAAAGGAATCCTTATTCCTAATATAAAAAAGAAGCTTTTCTTACACTGAAAACTACTGGAAAGAGGTGTGATATTAATTTCAAACTTTTCTTTATTTCGAAGTGAAAAAAATAATTTTAACAGTGATAATCATTTCAAAATGTAAAATAATTATTCTTGACAACTAAAATTAGTATTAGTACAAATTAATTATTACAAACTAGAATCAAGAGCCTTTATTTTGGTAACTGCCACAGGAGTTCTGTTTTCATTTGAGTTTTATTTTAATTGATTTGATATTGGAGATTTATTTTATTTCACCAAAAAAGCATTTGATTAATTCATAATAAATAGTAAAGTGAACTACTTGATTGTACAGAGTTGCTTTGTGTTTCAGAGCTATAACTTGGCTAAGCATTGAGAAAGTATGTCTAGGTACCTACAGTATTGCAAAAAAAGTAAAAAATTCTTAAAACTGATTTTTCTTTTGACTATTGGTCATTTCCCCAGAAAAACAATCGGATCATTTTTTACTTGATAAAATTAGTACTAGTGACTTACAGCAAGTAAGCTGTATTTAAAATTCTAAAAACCGAGTTCTCGATTTGGTATTTTCCTCGGACGCTATTAGTACTCTTGTTCTAAAATCTAGATTTGGGATTACTAATATAGATAGTTACCATCCTCCCCTGGACATTTTCCTTGACTTGAATAGCCATCTCACAGTTAATAGTAATTCTTATGATTGTTCTTACATATTTGACTTTAAAAGGGCTAATTATCAAATGCTCTCTGAAAAACTTGTTAGTTCTGATATTGGCAACATATTATCAGCATGTTCTAATATTGATGAAGCAGTTTCTATTTTTTATTGAATATTCTATAGTTGTATGAATGATTCTATACCCTTAAATATATCGAAAAACTCGAACGTTTGCCATGCATGGTATACGAAGGAGCTCAGATCACTCCGTAACAAGAGAAATAGGGCGTGAAAAATTTACTTAAAAACTAATTCACAAATTGATCACAGTTCTTATATTGCAATTTTTGAAGAGTTCAAAACTCTTTCAAAATCACTTTATACTAAGTATTTAAATGAAATGGGAAGCTGTTCAAAAGAGGATCCTAAGTCATTTTGGAAATTTGTCAACACAAAGAAGAACTCGGACGGCTATCCGGTGAATCATTGTATACGAAAACTATTCGCTACAAAATAATACCGATATTTGCAACGCATTTGCGAATAATTTTCTCTATTCTTTCGTTGATACGCCTGTCGTTGTTGACGAAAGTTATTTTAAAAATTTACATATCTATTCCCAAACGAATTGTAATAATATACCTGTGCAACTGAGCACTGTTTTAGGATATTTCTCATTGTTAAATGATGATTACTCGTCTGGTCCAGACGGAATTCCCCCAATAGTATTAAAAAGGTGCAGACATATATTACTTCAGCCCCTTCAATCTTTATTTCAGCTTTCTTTAAAATCAGGGAAGTTTCCTTGCTTATGAAAAAAATTATATTTAACTCCAGTTTTCAAAAAGGGTGATAGGAACGATATTAAAAACTATAGGCCTATATCAAAACTGTCTTGTATACCGAAGCTTTTCGAAAAAGTTATTTGTGAAAGCTTGGAATTTCATAGTAAAAATTTAATATGTGCAAAACAGCATGGATTTATGCAAAAAAGATCAACGGTAACAAATCTCCTTGCCTTCTTACACAAATGCTCCAATGCTTTAGAAAATGGTAGTGAAGTTGTCTGCATTTACACTGACTTTTCAATATTATTTTATTCAAACTTAAAGCTTTTGGCTTTCCACCTTTCTTTATAGATTGGATAAAATCGTACCTGGGAAATAGATCGTACCAGGTAAAATTTCGACACTCTCTCTCAAACCCATTTAACGCTCTCTCGGGTGTACCTCAGGGAAGTCATTTGGGCCCTTTTCTATTCATTCTCGCTATAAATGATGTTGTCTCATGTATACGTTCTAGTGAAATTCTTATATTTGCGGATGATATGAAGATTTTCAAGACAATAAGAGCTGATCATGACCACAGTCTCTTGCAGGATGATATTGACAGCTTTACTCTATGGTGTGATAAAAACGGTCTTAACCTAAACCCTGTTAAATGCCAAACAATAACTTTCTCAAGAAAACGAGTTGCAAGTGCTTTTAATTATTCTATTTCGCAGCACAAACTATGCCGTGTCTTTAGTTTCAAGGATTTGGGTGTTCAGTTTAGTTCTAAATTAGAATTCACAGAACACATAAATTATATTGTAAAAAAAAGCGAGCTCTATGCTTGGATTTATAAAACACTGGGCAAAAGAATTTAACGACCCGTATATTACCCTTTCTCTATATAACTGTTATGTAAGACCTCATCTTGAGTATGCCTCTCAAGTTTGGTCACCCTTCTATGAAATTCATAAAAGTCGTATTGAATCAATACAACATTAATTCATTCGTTTTGCCCTGAAAGGTCTCCCTTGGGCTGATCCATATAACCTTCCACTATATGAACATCGGATCCAACTGCTGCAAGTCCAAACTTTATATCAAAGGCGGGTTAATAATGACTTAATATTTCTTCAGCAACTTTTAAATGTGGAAATTGATGCTCCTGACTTGTTAGCCTGTATTGACATGAATTATCGCAGAGGATCTCACCACCTGCGAAGATTTGAACTTTTACATGTCGATTTTCATCGTACTTACTTCGGAATTCATGAACCTTTAAGTTGAATGTGTAAGCTTTTCAATTTAAATGCTTCCTCCGTTGATTTTAATATAGGTAAAATGGGATTGAAAACACTGTTTCGAACCAGTGCTCCACAATCGTGACCGTCTTATATGTATATCTATTAAGATACTTTCAATGTTTTTTTTTTATTGTATAATTTTGTGTATTAGGAATTTGATTTTTGTAATTTTGTAGTTATTTGTAAGCATGTGTTAGTTTGCATTATTTTACTAACCACTAACACATGCACTTATGATGAGCCCTTGTTTGTAGGTTGCAGCTTGATCTAAGCTCTCTACACTCATAGAGTCTGAAGTGTAAACAAAAATAAGGCCAAAAAAGTTGAATGATGGGGTGCTGATCTAACTGGGTCAAACATTTTTTTTTCTGGGATTTTTTCACTAATGACTCGAAAAATACAAGTTATTCGAAAATATTATCAAAGTACCTTTGAAAGTGTACAAAATTTCCAATAAATCTCTGTTTTTTAGTGTTTTTTCTGCTACAATCCATTTGGACTCAAGTGCTAGTTGAGAATTTACGTATTTTAACTATTTTCGAAAATCCACTCCAGAGCACTAAGTACACACTTTATGGGAAGATTTTTAATTTCTGTCTATTTGATGCACTGAGTTTGAATCTGGTCTTGAAATTGCTCTAAGTATCACGTTTTATAGTTATTCGAATCTAAAGATATGTAAAACATGCATTTTTAAATGTAAATTTGGGGTTATATTTTTGTCAATGTATTTTTTTCTTTTTGAACAAATGTTTATAAATGTTTATAGTCATTCTTTAGTATGAACATTTCACTTCATAATTGAAATTTAATTTTGAAATCAAGTTATTTTTATCAATAGTTTTTGCAAAAGTAACTTTACAAAGCCTCTGGTAGTTGCCTTTTTTGACAATTCTCCTTGCGAACAATTTGGGTGCAGCGGAAAACCCAAACTTATGCAGTTCTAAGCTATAGAAATATCCGGTAATATCACCGCTCAAAAAAACGTTGGCTTAGATGGCTCTGGACCTTTGGCACCTCATATATGAGAAATTTGAAAAAAGAAAATTCCATCTAATTGATCAGAAATGGTCAACTAGTCCAAGAATTTGGTCAGCACTAGCAAAATAACTTGTAATTAAAGATTAAAGTTTCTCAAAATCACGCAAAATGTTTGGCTTCTCATTTATAGGAAATTTACCAGAAAACAATTTTCCTTCCGAATGATTTCTAGATAATGATAACAGGTCAAATATTTTCAGGAATTGATCAGCCATAGTTTTTTTTTTTCTTTGAATTTTCAAAATTCAAGGTCACAAAAAAACTTTTTGCATCTAATTTGTGTCATTTAAAAAAAAAAAGAAGCATGCCTCGTCACTGTCATAAGTGGTCATCTATACATATTATTTTTAGGAATTTTGAGTGGATTTAAAAAATTCAAGGTCAAGGTTAAAGGATTTTTGGCACCTCATTTATGTGAAATTTTCAAAATTTTAATACCACCCGAAAGAGCCTAAGATATTTATAAAAAGTCAGCAAGTTTCGGTAATTGATTGGTAAGCTAAAGATTATTTTTTTTGTACGATTTTCCAAAGTATTTTTTTATGATCACAAACAATTTTTGACATAAGAATCAAAATTCTTTAAAAGATATCTATGACTGAACAGTGACTGAAAGAAACTGACTTTTAATGATTATCTGGTAACGTATCAGAAGGTTTTGTTTTTTTTTTTTTGTAAAATAACTCAAATAAGGCGCCAAAAATCGTTCGTGATCGGGAAAAAAAAGATGAAAAAAAAATCCTAAAAAATAATCTATAGTTGTGGCTGACCAATTACTGAAACTATCAAAACTTTTATAAAGATCTTAGGGTCTTTTAGGTATGGTATTCATTTTTTTGCAAACTTCCCATAAAAGAGGTGCCAAAAATCGTTATTAGATTTTTCTTGAGACGAATTTTGAAATTCATTGAAAAAAAAAGAATGGCTCACCAATTTCTGAAAATAATTGACTTTTTATCACGATCTAGAGATCTTTGGGATGGTATATTTTTTTTTCTAAATTTCCCATAAATGAGGTGTTAAAAATCTTAAGTTACCTTGAGGAACCTAAAGACATGATTATACCTAAGTTATCTAGGACTGAAAAATTTCTAGGACTTTTTACCTTTTCTGACAAATTCCTGAGCAATTAGATGCCATTTTCTTTTTTTGTCAAATTTCCCATATATGACGTGCTAAAGGTCAAGAACCTGTAAGTGAACCTCCTGAATCTAATATTAGCTATCGGAAATTAAGTTTCAAAGGAAATTCAGCTGTCATTGAGTGGGAATTTTTTTCGAAGGAAATTAATTCTGGGGGAAATTCACAATAGAATAAAATTTTTTTGGGAGTAAAATAAATTAAACAAAATTGTGAAGGCCCACAGAAGCGGGCCGTAACAAGCTTGTATACTATACAAAATGTGTTAAGTGTAAGGTACCTACCAAGGTTAACAAATTGACCATTTTGTTTTCAAAATATAAAGTTTTCAATAAAAATTTAAAAATCCAAAAACATTTTTTTTTAAATGTTGGTAAAAAATACTTTTTTCATTTTCCAGAAGCTCTTGGGCTAAAATATTTTTTTTTAAATCAGCATAAACATAAAGTTTTCAAAAAAAATTAAATCAAATAAAGGGCTCTTTGGGAGGTATCATTAATAACCATTTTTTAACAAAGTTTTCCACACAAAGCAGCTGTTTATAAAAATATTTTATTGAACATTCAAAAACGAACATTAATTTTTGTATGTATAATATAAAAACCTTCTTTTCTCAATCAACATTTGAAAAGATTTCTTACGACATATTCCAAAGTTACAAAAGAGGAGCTTCGAATTCAACAGCACATGGTAACATTTTTTTTCTAAATCAATAGTACCAGCCTGCAAGTAACCAAATTAGTCTTACTTTTTAGTTTTTATAAAATGAAAAAAAGCCAAATCGAAAATTTGGCGTTATTTCGACATTGGAAACTAAATTTGGCCAAAATTTGTATTTTTGGCTTTATTTCGTTGGGCCTTATTTCACGTCACCATAAAATTTACCTACTATCACGAAGGTAAAGTTGAAACGTTTCCGAAACTACAGGGTGGCGCACGAATCGTGCTACAAAAATAAAACGTAATAACTTTTTTTCTGTGTGAGTAATCGGCTTATTTTTTTTTTTTATTTTGTAGGTTACTATTTAGATTTATAAAATTGGATGCTTGGGATACGGAGAAAAGAATTTGGATAGTGCAACGGTACCATGCTTTGCAGTCCGTCATTTCCGTCCAAAGGGAATTTAGGCGGGAGTTTGGCGGTAATCCCCCGAGTAGATGGACCATTATGAGGTTTGTAAACATGTTTGCCGAATCTGGAAGCATCGCACGAAGGCCGTACCATCGAGATGCCAATGTACGGGTTCAGGACACTATCGCAGCAGTAGCATCTGCAATACAGGCCAATCCGAGCGTTTCGACCCGAAACTTATCGGGGCAAATTGGAGTTAGTAGACGGTCATTACAACGGATACTTCATGACGATTTAAACTTGTTTCCGTACAAAGTCCAAATTACTAGCAAGTTAAACCCTCAGGATTTGCCTGTTCGCCTGGAATTTTGCCAAAAAATGATATCAATGGCCGAAGAAGACAACACATTGATCAATTGTTTGTTCATGTCTGATGAGGCCCATTTCGATCTTAACGGCAATGTAAACAAGCAAAATTGCCGTATATGGAATGAGTCTAATCCAGAAATGCTCCATGAGACGGACCTGCACCCAGAACGAGTCACTGTGTGGTGCGCAGTTTCATCAAGGTGTATTGTCGGGCCGTACTTCTTTGAAGAAAACGGTGTAACCGTTACTGTCAATAGAACCCGTTATTTAAAGATGTTGAAGGAGTTTTTTTTACCCAGAACTGCGCCGAAGACGTATACCATTCAACAGCGTTTGGTTTCAGCAAGATGGAGCAACTGCACATATAGCCAGACCAGTTATGGTGGAGCTAAAGAAAAAATTCACAAACAAATTAATTTCTAGGAACTCCACTCTTCGCTGGCCCCCAAGGTCACCTGACCTGACTACACCAGACTTCTTTTTATGGGGTTATGTCAAACAAGAGGTGTATAAAACGAAGCCCAGGAATTTAACTGAATTAAAGCAGTCCATAACGACAATAATTGAGGCGATCCCAACTTCAACTCTTCAGGCCGCAATGAATAATTTTTTGATCAGGTGCCGCATATGCGTGGGAGAGCGTGGAGGTCATTTGCGGTCTATACTCTTAAGAAACAACTAACTATTTAAAATAAAATCTAATTTTCTAACCAATAAAATAAATAAATGAAATACATCGATTAAAAAAAAAGTTATTTGAATTTCTTATTGTAGCACAATTGGTGCGCCACCCTGTATAAGATTTGGCAAATCATCGAATTGATTCTTTATGTTGGTTGCATCTTGCATTGTGTGGGCTTTGCTGCCCAGAGCAGAACCAATTTTTGCCGGCCCATTAATTTTATAGCTTTTACACTTAAAATGTTCGACTTAACAGCATGGAGTTGCTCTCCAAGTTAAGGGCTTTAACGAGGATTGAAATAGAAGATTATAAATATTTTTATTTTAAAACAATTATATTATCTGTAATTTAAAGCTAATCTCAAAGAGAATTTGAATGACAACAGGTCAACAGGATCAGGACTATGCATAAACGCAATAAATATTATAATGTAATGATGCTTTTTTTTTTTTCAAAATGTATACAATTCCGTCGGTACAAAACAATTTAAAGAAAAGATTTTGATTAGGTTAACCATCAGAAAGTTACATGACATCCAATTAAAATGTTTATATTTTTCTGAAGAAGGACACATACATATACTTATAAATAAATACAGTAAGAATATAGAATATCTACAAGCAAAAACTGAATCAAAATTCAGCAACCAGTGGAACATGCCCTTAGGTCACGCGCTTCTGTTTTTATTTATTTTTATTTTTACATTTTTCTGCGATGACACTGCCATCAAGACATTTTTATTTAAATTCTAAAAGAAATACGCTGATAAGGGAACATTTAGTTTTTTTTGTTGTTTTTTGGGTTGCGATGAACGACAAGGATTCTGACTTTCCAACGCAGACATTTCTAAAGTTAATAAAATAAAACAAAAAAAAGAAAAACTACTACTCAGACGAAAAAGTTATTACTAAAAGGATACGCACTGCTGCTTACCTACTGTCCTGTTGTACGGTATCTTCCTTATTTTAAAATATATTTTCAAATAAAAGCCACCTTCGGAATCAAATTATTTAGTTTAGCAAACAATTTTAAGAATTCTATTTTCATTTTCTCTCAAGTAAAATAAAATAAGATTTAAACAGAAAAATACACAAATCCCCGAATGTTTTATCAACTTATCGAACACAGTAAATTCTCTCTATTTGGAATTTTTAAACTTCGTGTATAATTAGTTGGGACCATTAAATTAAGAACTGCAGGGAGCTAAGGGATTGAACATTGGAATTGTTGGAGGGGTTTTTTTTTTATAGTTAAGAGCCACCAGAGTTAGTATTGAATTTTTAAAAGAAATATCAATTAAAATTTTATTAGGTATATTCAAATAAAGCTAACTGACGATGGAAACATATCTTCCGGAATCTACATTTTAAGCAAATAAATAAATGATTTGTGTTTAAAGGTATTTAAATTAACACCTTTAATTTACTGAGATGTTTAAAGGCCATTGAAGTATTTTTTTCGTTCGGATGAACAATAGACGTTAAAAACGGGGTTCGTAAAAAATATCGTTCGTGAATCATAAAATACGAACCTTAATCATTCTTCATATAGATCTTCTTACGAACCATGCAACATAATGTTGTATATAGTTGGTAAAACTTGAACATAGTTTTCTCATGAAAAAACTAAATACTCTTTTTTGTGAGTGTCAAGTTAGCAAAGCAACTTTGACAGATCGAAAAATGGAATGGTTAATAATATCCGTTAATTAGTCGTTAAGTAGTTGTGACAGTTCCTAATTTGTCGTTTAATGTTTTCTATGTTTTTTTTTGATACTTTACTAACTTGACAAATATCGAAAAGCGGTACAAAGTTCTTATACTAAATGTCTTATAGCTAAGTGATTTACTATTAGTTACTCTTCAATTAGTACTGAAAAACTCAAAATTTTCTATGTTTTTTGGGTCCTTTGCTAGCTTGATGTCAAGTTAGCAAAGCATCACCTATAAAAGGGGTAAAAACAGCTAATAATGAATGGTTTATGAATTTATAATTTATCATTAACTTATTTTTAAATAGTTGGGAAAATTTCAAATTTCTTGCAATGTTTTCTACGTTTTTTTTAATTCTTTGTAAGTATGCATAGTAACACCTGAAAAAATGCTAAAAACTGTTTAACCCGAATAGTTTATGTCTTAATAATTCAATGTTAACTAGTCGTTGATAAGTTTTGATAATTTCGAATTTTCGTTCTATGTTTTTTTATGTTTTTTTTTTTCGAAAAGTGATAATGGGGCATAACATTTTACTGCTTAATAATTTGCTTTGAATTAGTCATTAATAAGTTGTGACGAAATCAATATGTTTGAGCGATGTTTTCTATGTTTTTGTTTTATTTTTCTTAAATTCATATGAAAACAGCGAAGAGCGTCGGAAAAGTTCTTAAAATCTATTACGTTAAAATTTTAATTGAGTAATTATTTGTCTTTAATTAGTCATTGATTATATGTGATAATTGTATCATTGTCCTGTAATTTTTCTTTTATTTTTGTTTAGTTTCTTAATTCATATGAAGTATTTGCAAAGAGCTTAAAATTGATTTAATTTTGAACTGTTTATTGCTTAATTACTCTTTTACTGGGTCGTTCTGAGATTCTTTTGGAAAATACATAGACAAAATTAAAGACTCATTGAAGGCGAATTATCAAATCTTATGTCTAGAAGTTTTTCAACTTTTCGAGAAAAAAAAACTTGAAAACATAGAACGAAAAATTCGAAATTGTCAAAACTTATTAACGACTAATAAACCATACAATTATCTAGCTATGAAGTATTGGGTTTGAGCAGTTTGTACATCTTTTTGAGGTGTAGTTATGCTAACTAGATGTCAAGCTAACAAAGAATCCAAAACATGTTGAAAATATCGCACGACAAGTTTGAAGTTGTCAGGCTAGTTAACGAAAAATTATAAAACCGAAATTCTTTGCTGCTGTTTTGCTCTTAGCCTATATATTAATAAAAAAAATTTTATTTTAAAGGGTTTTTCAACAGGGACGCTACAAAAGAAGAGCGACAGGGACAGCAAATGACGCCATATTTCTTGCCGCTCTTTTGACATTTCTCTTCAGTAAGATTTGCCATTTCATGATGGATAGATATACGAGCCAATAACGAGTCGAAATTATTAAAATTTACTAACGAAATTCGGAGTCAGTGGCCTCAACGTTAAGAGCGCTACGTCCAATTTATGGTCGTCATAATCGTCCTAGCAGATCAACAATTGAGCGTCTAGTGGAAAAATTTGAATCCACAGGCACAGTACAAAATGTTCCTGTTCGAGTGAGACAAAGAAGTGCCCGTAGTGTCGAGAATATTGTTGCCACTGAGGCTTCAGTTGCAGAAAGCCCAAATGTGTCTCTCACACGTCGTTCTCAAGCATTGGGCATCTCTGTGACGTCGTTGTGGCGAATTTTGCGAAAAGATCTTGGCCTACATCCTTACAAGACTAAATTGACGCAAGAACTGAAGCCGCTTTTCCACCAGAAGCGTCGTATGTTCGTGAATTGGGCTGAGCAACAACTTGAAAATGATTCGGATTTTCATCGAAAAATCGTCTTCAGCGATGAGGCTCATTTCTGGCTGAATGGCTTCGTCAATAAACAAAATATGCGGTATTGGTCAGGCAGCAATCCACACGTACTCCATGAGTCATCATTGCATCCCGAAAAAATTGCAGTTTGGTGTGGTTTATGGGCCGTGATGATCAGGACCGGCACGTTACTGTGAATGGGGATCGCTACCGTTCAATGATAACCGAATATTTTTGGCTCCAATTGGATGATATGGAATTGGAGGACATGTGGTTCCAACAGAACGGTGCCACAAGCCACACAGCGAATGTCACAATCAATTTATTGGAAACCAAGTTTGGAGAACGTGTTATCGCACGAAATGGTCCAGTCGCTTGGCCGCCTCGGTCGTGCTATTTGATGCTGTTAGACTATTTCCTGTGGGGCTACGTCAAGTGTATGATCTATGCCAACAAGCCAGCGACGATTGATGAACTTCGTATGAATATCGATCGTGAAATTGCAGCAGTATCGGCCGATTTATGCTTGAAAACCGTCGAAAATTGGGTTCAGCGTCTGGACTTCTGCAAGCGTGCCCGTGGTGGCTATGGAAAAGAAATCGAGTTCCATACATAATGGCATTGAACGTAGTTTCACAGAAATAAAGAATTGCATTGATATTCAAAACCGTTTTTGTTTCATTAAAACAAACATTTGTAGCGCTCTTATTGAAAACCCGATATATTGATATTTTAATAAATACAAAAATAAAACCGTAATCCATTCGGTGTTTGCAGTATTTTCCCTTTTTAAAGAGAATGCTTTGCTTACATGATATCAAGTTAGCAAATGGCACAAGAAAACATTGAAAACAATGCGTGATTAGATTAAATTTTTCAGAACTAATTAATAACTAACTAATGTTAAATTATGAAGCCATAAGACATTAAGTTTAAGAAGATTTTACATGTATTCGAGATCTGTCAAGTAAGAAAACCCCCAAGAAAACATAGAAATCATTGCACGATAAATTCGAAACTGAGCTGGCTTTGCCCCAATTGGCCTACAAGGACGCACCCATAGAAGTCTCAGGCAATCAAGGTTGAAGGTTTCATTGAATAATTTTATATTATTTATTTTTTTTAATACTTAGCTTGAGTACTGTCAGTAAATTTAATGGAAGATTTTCTCATAAAAGACTCCTATAGTTATAGTATTAACTGTAACAGTAAAATTCTTATTTTAGGGTAGGTAAACAATTTAAATCTAAGTTGGCGACCTCCTACACTTAGCAGAGGCATTGCCACGCCTACTTTTCTTCAATCTTGGTTTATTAAGCTGCACCGATATGAATAAAATTTGATCAGTAGTAAAATTTCTTTATTTTGGACTAAGTATACTCGTACATCCAAAGCCAATTGAAAATACAAAGCTTTTGTGGCCCTAAAGGAGCACAATGATTTCCTAAGGAGTCCCAATAGTTCTTTTTAGATATTTTAAAAGAACTCTAGTGAGCAGCTATTTTAAACCCACCCCACTAAAAATATTGAGCTCTGGGGCTGTAAAAGAAGGTTCGACCCATGCAACCCATAAAAGCTGCATTCAGACTATGCAGGATAATTTAATTCAATGAATATCCTCTTGGGTATTTTAAACTTAGGAATGCATCATACTAGTGCTGACAGTTTATTGCTGCTTCTTTGGGAGGTTTGACTGTAATTATATATTTTATGCTTTCAGTGCCTTTCATCAGTACCTACATATACACCTCTTTCTCGGCGCGAAAACAAAAACTCACGTTATAATACCTGAATGCCTTGATTAGATATATACTAGGTATAAGGTACCCAGAGTGGTAAAAAGGAAGTGAAAACAAAGAAATAAAATAGGAAAAGCTGATGGCAGGAAATTCTATTGTTGAATATCGCCGGGAAAATATTTCCATTTTAGTTTCACTTTGTTGTGGCGGAATAAAGGGAATAAGGTTTCTATAAGGAGGAGGCGGTGGCGGCGCGGTAGTGAAAATATGCGGTACATAAAGGACAACTTAAAACACAATGTGGTCAAAATTAGCTGTGAAAAGGTGCATCCAAGTTGAAATCTGATTAAAGTTTTGTCTCTGTGTGTCAAGAGGGGTTCATTTTGGGGGAGCACGACCACGCAAAGCCCATGAACTGGACGACAGACAGAATTCTAATTTTACCAAAGAGTTGATTACGGAATGGATAACAGACAATCTAATTTTCTTTGGTTTTTGTTTGGGATGTTTTATGATTTTATTTTATTTGTTTTTTGGAATAGTTTTCTACCTTAAGAGTTAAGGTAATTGTGTACTTAACATATTTATAAAGCAACGAAGTGTTATATTTTGGTTGAAAACCTTTTAGTAGTAAAAGTAACAAACAAAACTGCTATTTTTTGTTTGTCATATATGTTTTTGACATTAAGATTGTTTTTGAGTAAAACTGGTCCTAGGAAAAGTCTTTGTAATTTTTTTTTTTTGGTTCTAGAAGCGATGAAACCATACCTATGTATGGGTAAGGTATATATAACATACCTACATTGTTTTATTTACACTGAGAAAAGGACCACTTTTTACTTACTTAAAGGCAGTATCGTCTGTTCTAAATACACACACCTCAAATATCCGAAATCTGATTGAAGACCACGAATACAAAATTTTATACGATATAAGAAACATAAAATTTAAATTTAAAGAATTCTTTCAATTTAAGAACCTTTTATATCAGACGACCTTGTTACCTTATTGTAATAAAAACAGGTTTCAAATTCTACCTATTTCCTGTTTTTTTTTTTTTTTAGAATTTTATGATAAAAAGTTAAATTCAAAGTTAAACGACCTAAAACTAATTGAGTTTTCAGTTTGTTTCGTTTTCTTGCATGTTTAAAGCATTATTGTTTCTCTTTGTTTTTTTTTTTTTTATTAAAAGGTAAGTTGAGAAAGAACTTTGGAAAGCGGAATTGCTTTGATGGGCTAAGACAATATCTATTACAAAAAAAAATAAAATGTTAGGTCTGGCTCACACAAACTTATTCTTGTTGACCCAAACTGAATGGTATATGGTAATATGTGTTAGGTTACTTCAAAACTTTGATGATATGGGTGATTTTCCACTAAAAGCTACTTTTCGTGGCCCGACCCGGCCAAAAATGATTGAAAATATAAAAAAATTGAAAATTTTCTAAACCTAATAACACCGCTAGCAATGATTCTTACTGACACACTTTCCAAGTTAAAATATTTTTTAAACATTTAATCGAAAAGAGTAACATTAAGAGGCCAAACGTCATTTCCGTAACGTGTCTCCTCCTCGTTTCAGTACACAAAAAGTTATTTTTTTCGGTTTTAATTGAGAAATAATAATTATTTTACAAGATTCCAGTATTCAAAATATGTAGATCAATGCGATTGTCATATACAGGGTGGCGCACCAATTGTGCTACAATAAGAAATTCAAATAACTTTTTTTTTAATCGATGTATTTCATTTATTTTTTTTTTATTGGTTAGAAAATTAAATTTTATTTTAAATAGTTAGTTGTTTTTAAAGATTATAGACCGCAAATGACCTCCACGCTCTGCCACGCATATGCGGCACCTGATCAAAAAATTATTCATTGCGGCCTGAAGAGTTGAAGTTGGGATCGCCTCAATTATTGTCGTTATGGACTGCTTTAATTCAGTTAAATTCCTGGGCTTCGTTTTATACACCTCTTGCTTGACATAACCCCATAAAAAGAAGTCTGGTGTAGTCAGGTCAGGTGACCTTGGGGGCCAGCGAAGAGTGGAGTTCCTAGAAATTAATTTGTTTGTGAATTTTTTCTTTAGCTCCACCATAACTGGTCTGGCTATATGTGCAGTTGCTCCATCTTGCTGAACCCAAACGCTGTTGAATGGTATACGTCTTCGGCGCAGTTCTCAGTAAAAAAAACTACTTCAACATCTTTAAATAACGGTCCCCATTGACAGTAACGGTTACACCGTTTTCTTCAAAGAAGTACGGCCCGACAATACACCTTGATGCAACTGCGCACCACACAGTGACTCGTTCTGGGTGCAGTTCCGTCTCATGGAGCATTTCTGGATTAGACTCATTCCATATACGGCAATTTTGCTTGTTTACATTGCCGTTAAGATCAAAATGGGCCTCATCAGACATGAACAAACAATTGATCAATGTGTTGTCTTCTTCGGCCATTGATATCATTTTTTGGCAAAATTCCAGGCGAACAGGCAAATCCTGAGGGTTTAACTTGCTAGTAATTTGGACTTTGTACGGAAACAAGTTTAAATCGTCATGAAGTATCCGTTGTAATGACCGTCTACTAACTCCAATTTGCCCCGATAAGTTTCGGGTCGAAACGCTCGGATTGGCCTGTATTGCAGATGCTATTGCTGCGATTGTATCCTGAACCCGAACATTGGCATCTCGATGGTACGGCCTTCGTGCGATGCTTCCAGATTCGGCAAACATGTTTACAAACCTCATAATGGTCCATCTACTCGGGGGATTACCGCCAAACTCCCGCCTAAATTCCCTTTGGACGGAAATGACGGACTGCAAGGCATGGTACAGTTGCACTATCCAAATTCTTTTCTCCGTATCCCAAGCATCCATTTTAATAAATCTAAATAGTAACCTACAAAATAAAAAAAAATAAGCCAATTACTCACACAGAAAAAAAGTTATTACGTTTTATTTTTGTAGCACGATTCGTGCGCCACCCTGTACATAAAATGTATTCATATTTAGCAATTAACTTAGAAGCCTTAAAACAAGTGTCTCCAGGTGCATCATTTCCGTAAAAAAAACAGTGAACAGTAAATGAATCAAGATTTCCTTGGGGTATATTGAAAAAAATTGATAAGAAATCAATTTCCTATGTAGTATTAAGTTCAGTGGTTGAATTTTTGATGTGTTTCATCAAATTCGTCATTTCCGTTAGTGAGCATAATTTCGTTAACTAATAGTTAATTTTGTGATGCAATGTTTTCAAGATAGTTCATACAAATTTGGAAAATGGTTCTTTTATTTTTCTTGTCTAAGAAGTGAAAAAAATGTCGTTTTTCGTCATTCCCGTAGCATCATTTCCGTGACCTGGCACTTATTTACGGTAATGACCACATGTTACGGAAATGACTTTGGGTGTGCTTTTTCTTGAAAAAGTCATGGCAAACCTTGCAATTTTTGTTTATATATTCAAAAACCTTTGAATACAATGATCGGCCTAAAATATAAAAGAAGTGGTGTACCGAAAGTTAAATAAATTAGCGTACACCAAGATCTTGTATTTTTCCCACTTCACCATTTTGATGGCTTTACTAGAGTTAGTTTTTGTTCACTGTGTAATCATGAAAACAACCTTCTGTATGTCCAATTTTAAAATACAGGATATTATCCTTGCTCATAATTCAGCAGATACCGTCGATGTTGTCTTTTGATACAAAGCTGTTAAGGTAGTAGAGGCCACTTTAAAGTGCCTAAGATTCAGTTGAAGTATTTTTTTCGTTGGCTTTCGTTACTCGTCGTATCTTAACCACGTTGACCAACTCTTAGCTTAGACCAACTCCTATAATAAATAATACCTGTCAATCTGGATGCCGAACGTTTCGATTAAGCCTTTTTTAGATAAACTAGTCTTTCTATCTATACTTTTGCGGTCTAGTGGGGAGGTAATTTTTGAAGGTCACTTAATATTACCCTACGAGTAACCCTTTCATGTCGTCCATCTTTATTCAAAAAATTAATTCATTTCAGTGTGGATCATCATCATAGCAAGTGACAGTTTTGAACCGTCACAACATCGACAAAAACCCGTATTTCGGCATACAACCGGAGGTGGAGGGAAAGCAATTTGTTCACCTTCACTTGCAACTACTACTTATGGGTTATCTACTTTTCAAAGCTGCCATCATTTATGATGGCTATGACAGTTGATAAAATCACATAAGATAGAATACGTACGCTATCATTCGTCTTAAGCTTCTTGCTGTCGAAATTTTCAATGTTTTGTTTTTCTAATAGACTCAATTCATGCGTCTTTTTGCATTAATTGTAAATATTACTGGGACGGTCTGATCATCTTTATGGCTGATACGTTGTTAAGGTATTTTTAAAATTTAAAATTGTAAAAAAATTGGTTAACTTCAAGTCGGTGCATACCCACAAACTCTGTTATCAAACTTATTTAAAATTACTTGTTCAAACCAATTGAAAACGATGATTTGATAAAATGATGGATTTGTATACCATAGCATGCAAAAAACCATACAGGTACGATTATTTTATATAGAAACAAGGTACTAAATTTCACGGTTAATTGGTTTTTGGAGTCTACTTATTAACTTTAGCATAGATAAAAATGTGTAATTTTACTTATAATTTAGAAAATGACATTTGGGTACTAGATCGTCATTTCCGTAACAGAGAGGCGTCATTTCCGTAGCAAGACAAAATCCTAAAAAAACGGTTAAAAACAACTGGCCCGTTTTTAAACTATCAGTTAAACTATAATTTATGACAAGCATTAGATCTGCATCATTTTTTTTTTCTCAAATTTAGGAAGGGGACATTTTCGATGCCAATGCCAAAATGGACCATTTAACAGAGATTCACCCATATCGTAAATTGTGATGAAGATCGACTACAAGATACTTTTTATAGCCTATTGAATAGACCATTCAAATACTAACAATTCCGTGCAAAGATTTTAATTTTTTAAAATGTTTGTGTGACCCATAAGCATGCTTTAAACCGAAAAGCTACTAAATTCATCCAGGCGTTTCTGAGAGAATGGTCACACTGGACACTTTTCAATACCTTGATGTGGAAAAGTTATAAAAAAAACATAAAATAATTTGAAATGATTTTTAATTTTTTTATAAACTGTACATATGTAACTTTTTGTCGGGGCGAATATATACTCAAGTGATGCAAAATAAACAAGAGTCTTATGACGTTAATATGACATGCTAAAATAGCCATTTTAATTGAAAACTGTTGGAGATACAGCAGGTCAGTGGCGTATTAAGCTTCACTTTTGGGGGGGAGGGGGTCATACCAACAAAAAAATTACCCAAATCAATATTAATTAAAGGTGTTTTTTCTTTTTAATTTTGGGCTTTTCTTAGAATAAATATAACAAATATTACCAATTTTTTTCGATTTTAAAGAGTTGGGCTCGAAATCTTGGTAAGGTCAAAATTCGTTGTTGTAAAATTTTACTTTCGAAATTATGTTTCCCACAATTTTGATTTTCCAAATTCTGTTTACGTAGCTAATTCCGACAATAATACAAAAAATAAAAAGAAAGTTTGGAAAATGTAAAAAGGGGGTTCTTTTTTCTTCCTTCTTTTTTTTTATTTTTTTTTTGAAATTCATTTTTATTTTGCATTTTCTTAAAACTATCTTAAAGCTAGACAAAAATTCATAAAAACTAGCCTACTTATCAATATCTTAAAACTAACTTACTGGCCCCAGTCGGGCACTCTAAGTTAAACTATAATAACTTAATGCTAATGCCTTTCGGCCTAAGAACTATCTTAATACTAAATCCAGGTCGGTTTTATTTTTTACCGAGAAGAATTTCACAAAAAAAAACTCGGTATCTATATCTTTATTTTTTGGTTTTATATAAAACTTACAAACTACATAAAACTAAATTAAAGCTAATTAAAACTAATTAAAACTACTTAAAGCTACTTAAAACTACTTATAACTAGTTTTAAACTAATTACAACCTACTTAAAAGCTACTTACAAACTAGAACAGCCAAAGCAAACATTTTCCGGGTTTATAATTTTTTTTTTTTTTTGTTTTTTTTTGTATTTTTGTATTTTTGTTGATTTTATAATTTTTTTTTTTTTTTTTTTTTGTGTGCCTTTTTGACTGTTCCTACTTAAAACTAACTACCTAAACCTATGTAAGTCGGCCATGACAGAGAAAAACCAAGGACAACTTTAAGATATCTGAAAGAACTTCATTCTTCATACGAGTATTTTAATCACCAGAACTGGTTCTCCTGCCTTCACCTATCCCTTCGGTCCCGTTCGGACACAGTCCTACTGAACCGAAGGTGCTCAGCTCCGTCTTGTGCGAGGACGTCTCGACTGTAAAGGAGCCGCCGATCTACAGTTCTACGGCCGACGTGGTAGATTAGCGGAACCGCCGCTCTATCCTGGATCAGCCCTCGACTGTCTAGGTGGAGGAATGCATCGGGCGGAATAAAGCCGCTTAGACGCACACTCTCGTAGTATTCGTAATTAGGGTAATATGCCCCGAGCATATTAGACGAGGACATCGCCCTTGCAATGTGACCCCGAATAAGCTTCAGCCAGAAATTATCTATCCTGTTTATGTTGGCCCCGTTGTATAGAGCCAGGTTGGAATAGTAGTGTTTGTACTCCGACTCTGGTGTTCTGTGCAATCCAAGGCAGCGTCGAAGACACTGCCTCTCAAACACCCGAATCTTTTCCATTTGAGATGGGGCAACGTTGAACCAAACCGGGCACCCATAGGCAATCATCGGCCGGATAAGGGCCATGTAGCAAATCACCTTCACCCTGCTGTCAAGCCGGCTGCTATAAAACAACCGTTTCGTCAGGGCAAAAGCTCCCCTAGCCCTGGCCAGAGCCGCATTTATATGTCTGTCGAAATACAAATACTGATCCATCCAGATGCCAAGGTACTTTACTACACTTTTACTCGCCAGATGTCCATTTGGCCCTACGATCACCAGCTTGCGCCAGTTCTTTCTCGTATCCCTTGTGGCTCTAAGCAACGGAGTCCTAAACAAGATAGTTTCTGATTTCTGAAAGTTGATTTTCAACTTCCAGTCATCGCAATATCGCTATATCTTCTCGAAGTCACGCTGCAAAAGAATCCTGATGACCTCGACTTTTGGAGCTGTTCTGTACGCAATTAGATCGTCGGCATACGCAATTGCCTGAGTTAGACTACTTATCAGATCGCTGGTGTAAATGCTGAATAGAATCGGCGAGTTGACCGCTCCCTGCTGAAGACCATTTTTAATATTAAAGATTGTGGCAGAAGTTACATTGCCACTTTTGACAACAAACTTTCTGCCATTGAGCATATCATAAAGCATATATAATAGTGGTTTACTAATGCCAAGTCTGATCAGCTTTAGATAAAGACCCTCTAACCATACGGTGTCGAAGGCCTTCTCCAAATCAACCAGACAGGCACCCGTACACTGCTTCTTAGATTTGTTCCATTGGACATCAGAAACGAGCTTAGACGCGGCATGAATGGTGTCATGTCCCGCCTTAAAACCGAACTGATTGTCCGGTATGATATTATTGTCCTCTGCCCACTTAGACAGAGCTCTATTGATTACTTTTTCGAATACCTTGCTGATACTCGGAAGAAGACTTATCGACCGGAGATTCGCCGGATTGGAGTTGTCCTTTCCCTTTTTCGGGAGAGGATGCACCACAGCTGTCTTCCACCGCACTGGATAATATGCATTATTCAGAGCGTTGTTAAACAGAGTGGTATAAATGTCTACCGCTTCTTGAGGTAAATGTCGAAGTGCAACGTTGGATATGCCATCGACTCCTGCTGACTTCTTCTTCTTTAATGAATCGAAGATGAGCTGGAGCTCCACCTTCGTAATTAACAGGGAACTGGGCCCATTTCGCTCGGCGATTATGGCGTTTGCCAAATGATCTTCATTGAACCTGGTGAAACCAAGGTTCTCTGATCGCCATTGCGTGATGTCATTCCGAAGGTAGAAGTGATGGAGCAAGACTCTGTTTTCCAGGTCATGATTGGGGCGAATGCACGTATTCACCTTGTACACTTGCTGGAAAGCAGCCCCCACAGCCTCCACTTTCTCCTGCGGATCTTCGACAATAAAGAGGTCATCGTCCAAGATGGCGTCCTCTGGATTAATTCCTGCTGTCAGAAGTACGTCTCTGTTGTCTGTCGTTATCTGAAGCTTGAGACACGGAAGATCGTTCTGGTCATTCCTTCTAAATATTTTGTTAATTTGCGGAAACATACTCGGGTCGCTAGAATTAACGGCCCGAATTTTGTTATCCCAATACAAATTAATGGACAACCGATAGTTCTCTTTAATTAGTTGGTTGATGTTCTTGATCGACGACTTCAGTGTCCTATTTCTGTCCTTTTTTCTTCCTTATTCCATTGCCTGTGAAACTGGCTCTTAATATTAAAATATGAAATATCTTTATTTGTTAACCAAGTTAAAAAATGGTTTTTGTTTGTTTATCTTCGGTTTTAAATATGATAAGTTATTTCAGAAAAAATTGAATGGGTAAGGTTTTATTGTTTACAATTTTAAATTACAAAATTTTAAAAGAAAACATTTTATCTTTAATTTAATTTACCTAAATCGCATAAAAACTGTGATAGGTAATTGAAATTTGATTTCTCTAATGTTAGACATAAATTCATCGCTTCCACATTTTTTTTTTAATTGAAGCAGGAAAAGTCAATAGTTTTGATCACAGGTCATACAAAAAATAAATGCAGACAAGAAAAGGTTTTCGAACGTTCAAAAATGTGTCAAATATTTGTATAGCGTAATTTATTTTAAAAAAATGAGAAAAATATGATTGTTTAATTTTTTCAGCTCAGTTATTTTTAACTTGTTCTGCTTAAATTTGTATAAGATTTTTAAAATAACCCAAGCAAATTATCCAAAAAATGACAAAATTACGAACTAATTCCGACAAAGCTGAATTTTAGTAGAGAGCTTTGTTTTGACGTCTTTAGCATTATCTGAAAAATTCCGTAAATTTGGGCACGGCTTAATTTTTTAGGGGGGGTTAAATGGGGTAAAATTTAATTTTTTTTTTAATTTCTCAAAACCTATAAGTTTTTTTTTAAAAAAATGTGAAGGTTCAAATTGTAGCTTATGTCATTCTACACGAAAAAGATTAACATACTTTTTTTTCATAAAAGCAATAGATTCTGAGAAAATCATGCAAGAACTCCACGGTGGAGAAAATTTTGTCAAAAAATTTATAAAAAATTCATTTATCGATGGGCTAAAATTTTTGCATGATTTGAGTTTAGCCACAACTCCCTGATTTCTCAAAGCAAGAATATAAATTCTAAACTACCCCATGATTTGAATGGTGAAAACACAATTTACTGAACTATTTCTGTGTGAAGGCAGACTTTTGTTTTCTGTTTGTAAGCCTTGTTGCATCCCTTATCAAAATTATCTTAACATTTGAAGGCCAAGGACATTATTTGGTATGTTATTGCTCTGTAATCCAAATTCATTTCTGACTTGTGAGGGGAACATGAAAAAAATATGTTTTTATAGCACAGGACACTCATAGAGAATTAAGCACATAAGTTTCTGCAGGTTCAAAAATGACCTATAGGCTTAGTTCTCTTTTTCAAGATGATTTGTGTATTATAAAATTGTCAATTTGCACTAGAATCCAAAATTATTGTCTTAGCTGGTTAGGAACTTTGCTATATTACGATTAATTTTGGAATCTTTGTATGACTCTCAATTTTCGACCATAAGACAAGTTTTATAATGAAGAGAGAAATTATTGAATGAACTCTATCCAAAATTTACTACTACAGTTCACAGTAAATAATTTGTTTGTAAAATTCATTGAATTTATGTTTGAAAGTGAACCTTACCAACTTCATCGGGAAATACTCTTCTAAAATGAATTCAAAATAAACTCTGAAGAGATAGAAAACAAAATAAATTCGACCATATTTTCTAGATTTTGCGCAAAAGCTATTCTCAGCTTATTATCTCACAGAGTGGCTCTCATGTGTTTGTTTCATACACAAATAGTCAAGAGTCCTTGAAATTTACTCAAAAATCTATTGCACATGTCCATCTAACACAGCAGCTATTCATGTGGGCATAACATCAATCCTTATGCAATTAAGACCAAATCAGACAAGTGGCTGTCTGACGCGACGCAGAATTTACAATCTTACCCTTGGGGATGTTTTTTTTTTTTTTTTGTGTTTTGTATTTTTAAGATCTTTGATAGGAATATGTTTTTTGTTGGTTATCGTTGGCAGATAAAGGTCCATCATCATGTCGTGATTTTCAGCCATTTTATTAGATTTTCAATGATTGTAGAGAAAAGTTCTTATAGAAATAAACAATTAAATATGTATGATATCTACATATTTGTTAAACCAAACAATAAACAAATTGCTTGATTATTTATTACACAACACTGGTAATAGAGCAGTGCCAATAATTTTAAAAAAAAAATATTAGCAGTACATGTGTGATGGGAAAATTTCGGATTTTTGGTATATAAAAGGGGACACATAAATTTCCCCACAACAGATGACCGGAAAATGTGGTGAGAGTTGTGAAAACGATGTTTCTTATGATTTCTGGCGAAATTAGACTTCCTATTGAAAAAAGCTGTACCCATCAAAAGTTGTAGATATTCGAGAGACCTGCAACATTTACTTTGATCATTTTTTTCACATAACCTCAAAAATAATGGGAAAAATACCAAAAACTTATTTTTTGTTCTTTATTTTTATCTTCTACAAAAATAATTCGATTTTGATGAAATTTGGTGAAAATGTACGTTATTGTGCTCCAAGCAAGCTGTAGTTTTTGGATCAAAATATTTCTGTTTGGATTTTTTGAAAAAATGGCCCCATTTTCAATCAAAAAACTTGACGACTTTTTTTTTTAATAATTTAGGATGACATTCTTTTTATTGAAACCTCTTATTTAAGAATTGTACAATGATCACACTTTTGTTATGAACAAAATTTGTTAAAAATGGCTAACAACAAAAAAAAACAAACAATTTTTTCAAGTCTGATTTTGCCGAAAATGATTGTATGTTCATTTTTCAATTAAATTAATTTTTAAAAGTGATGAAAAATAGTAATTTTAATGTAATATATAACTAAAAACCTTAATTAGCCGCTTGGGTCTCAGACTGCGGAGGTTCCAAGTGTTTAAACAATAATCTTACCTAAGAAATTGAATTTACCCTATTGAAATGACAATTTTTGGGCAAGAAACAATGCCTTTATTTATTTATTATCAACTCCTACCATTCAGCGTAAGTTTTTGATTACATTTTTTAATTTTTTAATTTTTATTTTCATATTTTTAATTTAGTTTTATTTTTTTTTACGTATACATTTTCTCCAAATCATCGATTTCTTTTAATTTGAATAATTTTATTTTAGTTTTGGAATAATTTATGGTTTAAAAATAAACTATTAGCAACAAATTAGTCTAAAAAATAAATACAAACAAAAATTAACAAAAACTTAAATTAAAAATTAAATAAATCAAAAACTTTTTTCGATAAAAGCTTTTCTTTAAAGCTGAGCACGATACCAGAAAAGTCTCAGTATCGTTTGTTATCGGTATCGGTAATTGAAACGATACCGAGACCATATAAGCTTTGAAACGATACCGAGAAGATACCAAATAATACCATATTTTTTGAACCAAAATTTACCGATACTCTCGGTAATTTCGTTTAGTATCGGCAGAAAATATAGATTTTTGAAAGTTATTATTAATTAATTACAAACAAACAATTTTTGTAATTGGTTTCTCGGAAAAGTCTCTAATGACTTAGATGACATTTTCTGAACTTTTCTCCTTAGCAGGGAGAAGGTTTAGACAATAATTTTAATTACAACTGCCTAATGCTACGTCCATTTAATTTATGGTGCTTTCTCTGAAACCAAATTTGGATTTGGATGAAATTTTCAGACTTGGGTCTCTTAAGTGAGAAAGTGATTTTAGTGAAACCCATAAAATATTTGTATGTATTAAGTTCTTGTAAGCTTATGACCCCACGTCCAAATTTTGTGTTGGATTCCTAATCGAAGCTTTATTAAGACATTGTAAAAACAAGCCTTTAAAAAATTGTTAAGTTAAAAAAAACTACAGTTATATAATTTCAAAAGTATCGTTTGGTTTGGTATCGTGGCCAGCCCTAGTCCTTCTTCCTTCCTTCTTATAAATCGTTAAAAACCTCATATTCATACCACACCCCACATTTTCGTCCATCCAACCCATTTCCGGTCATCTGCTGCGTGAAAAATTTAGTTTTACCCTTCTATATACTAATTCTTTCTATCACTCATTTTCTGCTAATAATTTTCCAACATTTGGCCTTTGAAAACCGGTTTGGCACTGGTCTATAATAGGTGGTAAGTTTGAAGAAGAAAGAAAACAGAATTAAATAAGTTTTTTTTTGTCGTAAGGAAACTTAATTCGTATTCGAGCTTAAGAATCTCCATCAGGGACCTATAACACAAATCTACAAGTCTACAGGTCAAGAGCCAGATGAAGGATTATGTAATGCAATGGCCTTATTGCGAGAGTCTATTAGAATAAATTCGAGTAGACAAAAGTCGATAAGAAATTCTTGATTGATTTGAAATTTCTATCAAATAAAAAAATCATACCAATCAAATAGAAAAATATTTAAAAATAGAGTTTCGCAATACCGATAGTCGACTTTAAGTCTATTCGACTAAGAGTTTATTTAAAATAGACTCTCCAATAAGGCCCTAAGACTTATGTAATCCTACAACTGGCTCTTGACTTGAGTGTAGATTGTTTCTGTAACACAAAAAATAAATTTAACAGTAGTTGTAGAAAACAAAAATTATCCCTACACTTGTAAAACATTCTTTTCTTCTGGCAAAGAGTGGAGTAGTTGTTCGTCGTTACCGTCGGCCACCAACTGACAAGATCCAGTGTAAAAAATTTATGCACATCCAGTGTAATTCTATTATGCACAGATAGCCTTCAAATCGGTTCTAATTGTTCGATCTTCAAAGTTAAGGTTTATAAATAAAGAGGTATACAAAATTTCATACTAGATGGCAGATTGAGTTTCCCATCAATTTAATTTTCATTTGAAAAATTTCACAATTTTGAAATGTTGTTTTTACAAAATAATTGCTCCAACCATCTTTTACAAAATTTTAAGTAATCTGCTAAGACTTACTGAAATGGGAAAGACAGGAGGGGCATTTCAATTCTCCACCTAAAAATTGATTTTAATATAAAAAGCAAAATCGTTAACAAACGTCGATTTTATTGGCTTAATATTTACTCGGATCTTTAACGTTAAGACATTAAAATAAAAACAATATATCGAAATCCATCACGGCCATAGCTAGAGTAGGGCAGTGATGGAGTTAGGTAGGGCAGAATAAAGAATTTTATTTGATGTACCTAATTTGGCAAACATTTTGACTGAATCGCTGGTTACGGTTGGTTTTTTCAAAAAAAACTTCTAGTTTGGCACGTTCGACGACGAATAAAAAATTTCGTTTACACAACCGATATTGGAAGAGCTATATATTTACAACATACTTACTTTTAAAACAAAAAAAAAACTTGACAAATTTTGGAATTGTATTGGTATTTTCAAAAGCACAAGTGTTAAAACAAAATTGTTTGAGCAATTAAAAGAAAAATATTATAGAAATAAACCATAAAATAAAACAATTTTCTCAAAAACCTTCAGAACATAAAAGGTACGAATTTTAAACAAAATCCTTGAATAAAGTGTTTGAGAAACTTTGATAAAAAAAAACCAAAATTGTTGCACCTACTGCAGGTTCCCATGTCAGATAATCACCACAAAGATTTGAATTTGAGCAAATTGTTTAACTCTAAAAGGACTAAGCGTCTAGCCTAACGGGCACATAACGCACAGACGTAACGGTGCACTGTGGTTCAGGAGTGGACAAAAATAATTTTGGCTGTTAAATATTTTGCAGTTTGATCAAGTACTAGTTGAACTACAAGAATCAGGATTTTTTATGAAATCAGTTTGTAAAAAATAAAATTCCAGATAAATAAAATTGCACTGATTTTGAAGCAAAAAAAAAGAGATGATTATTTTTAGTTATTTGCTTTTTTTTGTTGTTATTTTCCTTCTATTGGGCATATAAGAACAAACCAAAAATTTAGAAAACAAAAATGATAGCTGGAAATTTGTGTTGCGCGAATTTTTTAAAATCGTTAACTTTTTTGAGTAAAACTCAAAACGCAACTAACAAAAAGTTAGAGTTTTCTGGTCTTCTTCAATCGGAATTAGGTTACATTTTTTACACTGAACCATCATACATTGAATACAAATAAATGTTGTATAACCTTATTTTTTTAATAAAAGCATTTCCTACACATTTGTTTCTAGGTTTCGTTTATGATAATTTTTTGGGAAAGGAAAAAAAACAAATTTTGTCATAAACGCCTTCTCAAGTGAGCATTGCAAACATTTTGCATCATGTTTTGTACTGAACTTGTTATTTGAGCAATTTTTTATCACGCACTTAAGTTAAAAAAAACAACATTTTCGTCAAAAATTCCCCAAAAGTGGGTGTGGAAAGTAGCTTTGTTCGGAAAAATTATAACAAAATATTTTATTATCTACAACTTTTTTAGAAAGAACACCTCTCATTTATATCAACTTGTGACGATTCAATAACCTATTTTAAGAAATTTGGTCATGTAACAAGGCAAAAATTTTCTCTTATGATGTTTTTTATGATATTCTTTATCATAACTGAAAATTTCAGGTGAATTGGTTGAATTCTTTCGATTTAAAATCACCTCTCCATACAACCAGAACCATGAACCACTGTGCTGCGAACGTGTCGTGTCAAATGTTTTTGTTTATTCCATCATCGTTATATTAAATTCAATTTAAACGTAAACATTTTTGTTTGTACATGAAATCAATATGACATTTCCTTCAAATTCGTTTTTTGTTTTTAATTTTTTTTTTTTTTGATAAATTAAATAAGAAAATAGTACCTATAGTTGGTTGTATTTTTGAGGAAGGGCTGGTATTTAAAGGTAGGGCATTGGCCCACAATGCCATACCCTAGCTACGGCTGTGAACTCCATTCGCGTTAATTTTTGTACCTAAAAGGTAACTGAGTCCTATAGCTATCATAAAATCATAATTCATAACTACTTATTGGAATGCCTAATGTTCTTCGGATGTGGTGCTTTACGCATATCTATGCGTCTAGACATGTTTTAACGAACCATTTTAAGAAAAATATCCGTGTTGATTAAAATTTGAGAAAATATAAATATTTATATAAATTTGTCATTATTCCGAGGGGTTAACCAGTGAAATGAACGAAAAGTAAAATTGTTGACACACTCAATTATTTTTTTTACTAACGCCATTCTTAAGATTCTTAAGCAATTTAAATCCTTCGTCTCATTTTCGAAATATTCCTATTAGAAAATAAAGAAAAAAATTTGTTTTATCTGCTATTTTTGAGGTTATGTAACAATTTGAGATTATTTTAATTTGCAATCTTTCTCTCTCTTGAAAGGTTACTAACTTCTTCTTCAAAATTCAGTTCAAAACTTTTCGATCAATCTTTTAGTCACATAAAATACCTCAGTTAGTCTTAAGTTCTCAGGCCGGGAGGACCATATTGGCGTGACTGCAATTTGGACTTTTTACCCGCGTGGAGGCCAACCATACAAAAATTAAAAGGTTGAGTGCAAGAGTGTCCTATCTGATCACTTATTACAGTATCTTGAAAAATAAAAAACCTTTTATTTTTTGATCATATTGCAAAAATAAATAATAATGAGTTTTTAAGACTGCGAGTGTTTGAAAATAAACTTTATTTTTTGCTCTACCGAAAATAATGAAAAATGCAGTAAAGCTACTATGGCTCTTACGGCCTTTTAGTTTCGTCATAAAAAGTCAACTAGTCCTAGAAATTGGTCAGCTCTAGAGAGCTTGTTATGAAGGTTTCAAGTTTCTCAAGGACACGCAAGGTTGCACCTCTTTTTTTTTTGGAAATTAACAAAAAATGTTTACTATTCGAAAGATTTTTAGATTGTGATAAAAAGTCAACTATTTTTAGTAATTGATCCGATGTTTTTCTTTGATTTTTTTAAAGTTCGTTTCAAAGTCGCAAAAAACTTTTGGCACCTCATTTGGGTCGTTTTGGAAATAAGGATTATGCCATCCAAGGGGCCAATTTGCAGTCATTAAAGGTCAGCTTTTTCAGTAATTGGTTACCCATAGGTACATAATTTTTTATAAATTTTTAATGATTTTGAAAAAAACATTTCAGTTCATAGCGATTTTTGCCACCTCATTTGTGGTAAATATATATAAGAATCGTATACCATCTGCAGGATCTCTAGATCATTATAAAAGGTCAGTTAGTTTAAGTAATTGGTTAGCTATAGATTCTTTACTATGGTTTTTTCAAGTTTTTTTTACAGGGCCACGAACGATTTTTGGCACCTCATTTTAGATCATTAACAATTAGTGAAAATAGTTGAGCTTCTAATACAATCGAGAGATCTTTCGAAAGGTATACATTTTTTTCTAAAATTCCCAAAAATCGTACCTGACCTTGAGAAATTTTAAGCCTTGGTTACAAATTATCTAGGGCTGACCAATTTCTAGGACAAGTTGAACTTTTCTGACCATTTGCTGAGCAATAAGATGGCATTTACCTTTTTAAAAGGCCAAAGGTCGTTAGTCATTTTTCAGACATAAATTGAGGACCGTTTTTGAAAAACTCAACAAATCGATTAAGCAAATTTTTAGGAGAAGGTTATTTCTTTCCCATTTGAATAAATATGACAATACTGGAAAACTAACTTCTTCTTCTTCTTCGCTGCATATCTCATCAAAAGGTTTATTTTCGTTAGAATTTGGTAAGAGCATTCCACTGAATTTCTTCTTCAAAAATCATGCGTTTTTCAAAACGAAACAAAGTCATGCTTTTGTTGATTTCTGCAAAAACGTTTAATTTTCATATGATATAAGTAAATGCGAAAATCAATATAAAATCTATAAATTAAACAAACAAAATTAAAAAATCGTGACGCTGCCAGGTTGGCGGCTTATTATTTATATATGTGTAAGTGAACAAAACTAAAGGATGTATAAGTTTTAATTTTTTTTGTTACATTGTGAAAGTGCATTTTATTGGTCAAGCAGCCGCAGTATCGCTGCTAGGGTAGTCACATTGGAACAGCGCTACCAGGTTGCTACCAGGTAATTTTCACTGATGCAAATAGTACGCCCACAAAATTTGGAGCGGTTTAACACACTTTAAGCAAATGGTCACGAGCTCTCGGTCTAATTATTTGTTTTCAATATATTTGAGCAAAAACTAAATTTTCCACAATTTTTGGTAAAATGACCCAACTAACAATTAAGCTTGTATAAGGTAAACTTTTTCGAATTTGGCAAGTGATAGCTTGTATAGAGCTTGTATAAGGCAGTCTTGAGCAAGCCAAGAATTATACATCTGAAATTTAAGCAAATAGCTGCTATAAGGCCTTAAAATATGAGTTACACAAACTCTATACAAGGCTTGTAAATATAAGTTATAAATGTTTTGTATAAGGCCTTCCAAAGTTGTTTACTACAAATGTTTAAAATAATAGCTGCTATAAGGCTCTCCACGACAAATCATTGCAAACAACTTGTATAAGGCTTGTTTGTAAAGGACTTATACAAATTAAAATAGTCAGTGATAGCTGATAAAAAAATCAGATTAAAATAAATAAGAAGTGCTTACAGTAACATTGAACTTCTTAGCAAAACTTAAAAATGAATAACTCGTGGCAAAAATTTAAAAGATCTAGAACATACCAAAGACAAGTGAAAAAAATAGAGAAGCAATTCTTAAAACAGCCAGAAAACATTCAAGAAGTTTGGAAGAACAAAGAACAGATATTAGATGCGCACAGTTACTGACCGTTCCCTCTGCGTGAACGTGAAGTATATGGTATCAACTTATTCACATTTGATTATGTTTTCCTCAACAGCAAATTGGCACAGTGGTAGAGTGCTAGACTGGTACGAGGAAGGAATCGAGTTCAAATCCCAGGTAAAAAAAACTTTCATTTTTATAACTAAACGAACATTTGACTCATTACAGAATACAGAAAAAAAATGTTCGGAAGCTGGCTGAGGAGGAAAAAAGTACATTAAAATAAAATGCAATAAAAAATACAACATCAGAAAAATAAAATAAAAACCGATATAAAAAAATATATTTTTTTTTATTTCAGAATCAGCTTTGCTAAATTGCTGTCTCTCTATAACAGGAAGTTTCTAAGAGAGTAATTTGAACTATTTTATTAAAGTTTTAAGTCGTAACTCGTTACTTATTTTGTAAAAAAAAATTACTGACGTTGTTACATAACCTCAATCCAGCCCAGCTAAGAATTTCTCAGAGAATAAAGAAGATATTGGAAAAAAATTAATTTAGTTCTATATTAGAAAAGTAGTACTCTAAGAAATCGTTAATAATTTTCATTTTTAAAGCGATGTACGCTTTGGCTATAAAATTTAAAATATATTTCAAAAACTCGAGCTGAGAGATGAGCGCTGAAAACGATTGGCAGATTTGAGTTCACACTTTGTTATTAACGAAACTATTAAAGCTACTTACACTTCTATAGGGATCACAAACGTAGAAACAAACATATTTCTGCATAAGTACATAACAACTGGAGGTTTTTTCGGTAAAAAAAGCAAAAATGACGATAACAATATTATTAAAATATTGATTGATTGAAAATAATGTATTTTTATATTAATTCAATACATCTTCCGCATCCCACAAGCCTTGAATCACCTGGTAAGATTTCATCGATAATAAGTAAAATTAAGTTTTTTTACACTGGTAGCTTTGTGTTACAGAAATTTCAGAAATTCCCACTTATAATTATGGCTCATTATACTTGTGGAAAATCCAGCTGACTAGTACCTTTGTGTTACAAAAATTTGTTACAATTGTAAGGATTCGTTAGGTATTACAAGTACTTGTAGCTAGGTGTTATAGGCCCCAGGTCAGGAATCTATATTTTAAAGAATCTATTTGTCAAAGAATTCAATTTTTGTTTTTTGATTTAGTTTTTTAAACAAAATTTGATTCCTGAAAATAATTATTTTCTTATCCCCAATTAAATTCGATTCTTGTAAATATATCTTTTACTTTCCGAGAAATCCCAAGTTAATCTTAGGCCTTCCCTCCAAGCCTTCATAATCAACAAAAAAATTAACATAAGCTGTAGAGGTATAAACAGTGCATTGCTCGTATATTCTAAGAAGAGATTTTTCAGAGAAGAAAAATATTTATAGTAGATAGGTATTTTAGAAAGATATAAGCTGAAACTTAAAGAGAAACCATCTCTAATGCTCCAAGGGGTTCAAGAAACTGAACTCAAGATGTTTTTTGCAAGAAAAAATAATTAAAAGGATCATTCTTTTATGAAATTTCTATTTTGTTTTATTTATTTTTTTTTTTCGTTGAGTTTATCGAACTGAAATTTAGATATCCCAGATAGGAAGATTTAGATATTTTTTATTTGACAAACCAGTTTAAAATAACTGCTTATTTTACAATTCAGAGATTTGATTAAACTTATCTTACAACTAAAAAATCATAGTATTACAATAGGAATTTTATTTTGGCAATGGCTTATATAAAGAAAAAATGCTTAGAGAAAGAGAAAAAAAATATTAAAAATGATAAATGAATATATGTATGCAAGAAAAAAATAAATACACACAACTCATGAGTAACCTTCAAATGAAATAAATTTTTGTCTCTATTATATTGCAAATTTATTTTCAAAAACATTTTCCAGTAGTACAAGATAGTAACGGGTGATTTTTTAAGAGGTTTAGAACTTAAAAAAAAAAAACACAAAAAATTCAAAAAAATGAATGAAATATTTATTTGAATCGATAGTTTGAACCTTGCAATTTAATGTTTAAAGATAATTTCATGCGAATGTTGACGGCGGCTGCGTCTCAGGTAGCCCATCCGCTGAGTCCAATTTTGGCATACTCTTTCACACATATCGGCCGGTATCTCACGAATGAATGCATGGATGTTGGCTTCCAGTGCGTCAATCGAAGCGGGCTTGTCCCTATAGACATTAGCCATGACATACCCCCACAAAAAATAATCTAATGGTGTCAAATCGCACGATCTAGGCGGCCAATTGACCGGCCCGAAACGTGAAATTAACTGTTCACCAAACTCGCCTCGCAATTGCGCCATTGTTTCGCGTGCTGTGTGGCATGTGGCACCGTCTTGTTGAAACCACATATCATACAAGTCAAGAACTTCCATTTCGGGCAAAAAAAGTTTGTTATCATCGCTCGGTAGCGTTCACCATTGACAGTAACGCTGCGATTCGCATCATCTTTGAAGAAATATGGCCCAATAATGCCGCCGGCCCATAAACCGCACCAAACAGTGGCTTTTTCGGGATGCATTGGTAGCTGTTGCAATGCTTCTGGCTGATCTTCACTCCAAATGCGGCAATTATGCTTATTTACGTACCCATTCAACCAAAAATGAGCCTCATCGCTGAACACAATTTTTCGATAAAAAAGCGGATCCTCGGCCAGCTTTCCAAGAGCCCATTCAGGTCGGCTGGCTTTAGTTCTTGCACCAGCTGTATCTTAAAAGGCTTTACGCCCAAATCCTTCCGCAAAATTTTCCACGTAGTGCTGTAACAAAGGCCTAACTGCTGGGAACGGCGCCGAATCGACATTTCGCGGTCTTCTGTCACACTAGCTGATACGGCCGTAATATTTTCTTCACTACGCACAGTACGTAAACGTGTTGGTGGTTTAATGTCCAACAAAGTAAATTCGGTGCGAAATTTGGTCACAATCTTCCGAATAGACTGCTCAGAAGGTCGAGAATGCCGACCAGCGCGCGATGAACATTTCGAACCGAGCACGAATTTTGATAGTAAAATTCAATAATTTGCAAGCGTTGTTCATTTGTAAGACGATCCATGGTTAAATTGCAAACCAAACTGAAGCTGTTTGATAGTGACACAAGGTACTAAACACACGTCAGCTGTCAAAACCAGTGTTGCCAAAACCAAACCAGCTAAAAAATCACCCTTTATATACATAAATCATATCTCTGTATAAGCTGTGTCAAAAACATAATATGAAAACCACTGCCTGATTATCTACTAAATTAACTAAAAAACGAACTCGATATGCATAAATACAAAAAATTATTAATAAGAAGTAAAAAAATAAATAGAAACAATAATTATGTCAATAGTGCATTTTATTTAAATAAAAAAAAAACTGTAGATATACATACCTTCATATTTTAAGATTTGATTTTGCTATTTAAGTTAAATTTTTCGCACATATTCGTCAAAAAATACTCAAATAAAAAACTGGCATTATTAGAGTTATGTTTTACATTTAAAAAACTTGAACGGTGCTTAATCTTAATTGAATTCAAATTTCCTAAAATTATCAAGGATGTACTGGCATATCTTAAAAGTTCTGAAGTTTAAAGAAATTTGAACTATAACCGTTAGTAAAAGAGACCCAGTCTTGCATTTTTTTCATTATTTACAGTACAGGGTGTTTTGCATAAGATGCATAAACACTTTAATTATGTGAAAAGAGGATCAATTTAAAAATATGTTGATAAATTAGAAAAGAAATTTGAAAATACAACCCCACTTCTTACGACATCTTGCTCTCACAAAAAATTAATTCAATAATTTTCTTTTCTAACCGATTTCCTGTGGGCTTCGCCACACCGAAACTATAAATTCACGAGAGAAAGATATGTGTTTCACAGTTAATAGTTCAACTGCAAATGCAATTGAAACCCACCTTTTTAAGGTCTATCAATAATAATTGTCAACTACAACTGTCATTTGAACTGCCATCAGGGTTGGTTTTATATAAAGGGTACACTCTGACGTATGCGTACTATTATCAAAAATGTACAGCGAGTAAAGTGATGCAAATAGAAGTTTAATATTGACTAGACATTAAACACACACTATATATTATGATGATGAGTATTAATTATTTTTGAAAAGGTTTGGTATGCAAAAATAATAAACTATGTTTAAAATCATATTCATCGATTTTAATGTGATTTAAATGAAAAAAATTAGCCATAATTTGAAAATTTTGGAAAATAAGGGTTTCACGACTTTTGCATTCACAGCCCGAAAGAAGAGCATACCATAAGTCATTCTGTTCTTTGCTGTTTGGCAAGAAGGCTGTGATAGGGTGTATTTTATCTTGATAAACATAGTAAAACAATTTTAAATAAGGAAAAACTTCTGATGATTAGAAACATTGATTTTTATCAAAATTAATTTGACTTTTGATTGGAGATTATTAACTTTTTCCAATTCCAAGTAAAGGGTTTTTCAACGGGGACGCTACAAAAGTAGAGCCTCAGGGACAGCAAACGACGCCATATTTCTTGCCGCTCTTTTGACATTCCTCTTCAGTAAGGTTTGCCATTTCATAATGGAAAGATATACGAGCCAACAACGAGTCGAAATTATTAAAATTTACTACCGAAATTCGGAGTCAGTGGCCTCAACGTTAAGAGCGCTACGTCCAATTTATGGTCGTCATAATCGTCCTAGCAGATCAACAATTGAGCGTCTGATGGACAAATTTGAATCCACAGGCACAGTACAAAATGTTTCCGTGCCAGTGAGACAAAGAAGTGCCCGCAGTGTCGAGAATATTGCTGTCGCTGAGGCTTCAGTTGCAGAAAGCCCAAATGTGTCTCTCACACGTCGTTCTCAAGCCTTGGGCATATCTGTGACGTCATTGTGGTGAATTTTGCGAAAAGATCTTGGCCTACATCCTTACAAGATTAAATTGATGCAAGAACTGAAGCCGCTTGACCACCAGAAGCGTCGTATGTTCGTGAATTGGGCCGAGCAACAATTTGAAAATGATTCGGATTTTCATCGCAAAATCATCTTCAGCAATGAGGCTCATTTCTGGCTGAATGGCTTTGTCAATAAACAAAATATGCGGTATTGGTCAGGCAGCAATCCACACGTACTCCATGAGCCATCATTGCATCCCGAAAAAATTACGGTTTGGTGTGGTTTTATGGGCCGGCGGCGTCATTGGCCCGTACTTCTTCCGTGATGATCAAAACCGGCACGTTACTGTGAATGGAGACCGCTATCGTTCAATGATAACCGAATATTTTTGGCCCCAATTGGATGATATGGACTTGGAGGACAGTGGTCCCAACAGGACGGAGCCACAAGCCACACAGCGAATGTCACAATCAATTTATTGGAAACCAAGTTTGGAGAACGTGTTATCTCATGAAATGGTCCAGTCGCTTGGCCGCCTCGGCCATTAGACTATTTCCTGTGGGGCTACGTCAAGTCTTTTGTCTAAGCCAACAAGCCAGTGACGATTGATGAACTTCGTACGGATATCGAACGTGAAATTGCAGCAGTATCGGCCGATTTATGCTTGAAAACTGTCGAAAATTGGGTTCAGCGTCTGGACTTCTGGAAGCGTGCCCGTGGTGGCCATGCAAAAGAAATCGAGTTCCATATACGAGTATAATGGCATGGAACCTACTTTCACAGGAATAAGGAATTTAATTGATATCCGAAACCATTACATAAGTACCTACAAAATTATAAAAATGAAATTTTTTTTTTAACACCCCAACTAACAATTTAACTTGTATTAGGTCCAATTTTTCGTAATCGGAAAGCTATAGCTAGCATATAATTAATATATGGCTTTGTTATACAAATAAACCGTTTTCAAATATTAATTTTGAATAATAGCCTGTTAATTGGCACTTTAGTTGAGATTCTCAAGTTCTATACAAGGCTTGTATGCTTTAGTATGAAAAGGCCTGTTTAAGGCCTGTCCAAATTGTTTTACTAAAAGTAAATAAAAACATTTTGTATACGACTTACTTAAATTAGCTTCCTATACACAGCAGCAAGATTTGACATTTCTCTTTAGTTGTGAAAGTAATCTGCAGCGGGCTTAGTAAATAAATATTTTCTTCGTCGTTCATTTTAATAAATTAAAAACAAATATATGTAGAATTAAATAAAGTAGGCGAATAATTATTAATAAGAAGTTGCCAATTAAGTGCCCAAAGTCGATTAATAATATAAAATTCGCGTTTGCCGATGTGTTTCTTGATGGAGTTTGTGTTGTCTTTTTTTTTGAATGAATGCATAAATATTTATGTTTATTTTTTGAAATTTTCTCGTAAATACATATATTTGTTTTTAGTATTAAAAAGCTACGCGACAAAATGAGTGCAGTTTTGAATATGTGTTATTAATTTATATGTGAATTAGTTTGTTTACATACTTATTACCTCAAACCAAAAAACATAATTTTTTACAAATACTTTCCAATCAAAAAATTGTTCGGAAACGGTTGTAAGAAATTCGGCATTAAACTTTTTATAACTATTTTATTTATCTGATTAAATCCACAAAAATTTTGTTAAATGTATGTGTGTATTATCTATTTTTTGTTTGGAAGAATAAAATAAAGTTTTTTAAAGAAAATCTATGGGAATAATTTACTTTTTTTTGAGCTATTTCGTTTTGCTTTTGACAGATGCACAGATGTTGCCCTCTGTAAGGAAATATTAGTTTTTATAAAATGGAAGTAGCAAATTTATTCTAATGAATGCTTTCTATCGTGAGCTATTTCATTTTGCGTGTGATATATGTTGCCCTGCGTAAGGAAATACATAGTTTATTTAAATGTTAGTAGCAAACTTTTAGAAATAATTGCTTTCTTAACGGAGCTATTTCATTTTGCTTTTGACAGATGTTAAATGTAAAACGCGAATGAATCGCACTTACTTGCTGTTATAATTCAAGTTGTTTCTAAAACTTATACTTTATATACAAAATAGATATTAACGCAAAGCTTAATAACGAGATGAAATATTGAAGGGATTTAAGTTTTTGCTTCAAACGACCAGAAAATTTAATAAAACCTTCTGGTTCAGTTGAAATGGAAGATTTTTAAACTTATTCATTCATTTATTTTCTAACTTCTTGTCATACGAATGCATTGAAGAATGTTAAAGATTAAAAAAAAATTTTTGTTCACTTCAAAATTCATTTCAATCATGCTTTATACTTGAAACAAATGTACCAAGATTCAAGAAAGTCGCACCAGTACGGTTTAGGTAGGCAAGGTTAAGGATGAGGTACAGGCAGTAAAGAAGTAAGCTCATCTTTAAATACATAGTGGTTTTTCGGTGTGTTCTATTATATATATAATAATATTATATATATAGAATATTATATATATAATATTATATATATAATAGGTTATAAGGTTTTTATAAATCCAACACATGGCCTTTACCACTCATATACTACTGGTAAAATTGTACTGGCTGTGAAGTATACGTGAAGTGTATCAACTCATTGAAATTTGTACATGACTCTTCTAAATTTGGAATGGCGTAGTGGGTAGCGCGGTAGACCGGTGATTGGGAGGACGTGAGTTCAAACCTCGGAAGAGTCATGCAAGTAACATTTTTTCAAATAAAATAAAATTCTTCATATTTCAGAACAAAGAAAAACGCAATCTAAAACACCGTCATGTGGAGAAAATCAACAGAAAAAAATAAAATTAAAAATTAAAAGCAAGCAATAATTCTTTTTAATACCACTGCATTGAAAGGCTTTACTAAGGCCTTAATGCAAAGTGTTTATATGGCCTTTCAAAGGTCTTATTAGACAAGCCATTTTCACACAAATAATAACTTGTTTACTTGAGCAATATTTTGCCTTTTTAAGGCCTAATTACACTGTTGATCGGAAGCTATTTAATTGTATAGCACTTGTGATGACAGCTTTTATGGGAATCAAATAGCTTGTTTAATGTCAGCCAAAATGGTTTGTGTAAGGCCTGTTTTAGTTACTATACAAGCCAGAAAATATCTTGTATTAAAACTTAAACAAGTTAAATTGTTAGTTGGGACACCTTTAAATTTAATATCCCGATCATATGCGATTGCAATTTTTTAAATTTTGCGGTGATAATGTAAGCGGTGAACTCATAGCTGTCGCATTTTTAAGTAAATACATACAAAAATTTGAATTTTTCGTGACTTTAATTTACACGTACATTTTATTCTTTTGCAAACTTTGCAATGGCTTTTGTCGACTTTCTTGAATATTATTTTTTCGTTCCCTTCCTACTATTTCATTCAATAACAATTTAACTTCTGTTATTTTAAAACATGTCTGCAGAATTAATAACTAATTGAAATATTAATCTATTTTTATCTTTGATGCTTGGATATTAAGAATCAACTGTTTTTTTTTTTTTATCTATTTCTTCTTTATAGGTATTTTATTGGTAGAATTCGTATTTTTCAACCATAGGCGGACAATCGATCAACATTGTAAGAAACGTGTAAGCAAAATTTCCCACAAAATTTGTTATTAAAACCTTTTTATTAAAGAAAATAACAAACTCAGATAGTTTAACGCAGCACAGTGGTCCACTTGTGGTATTTTGGTGACCAAATAATTTCCTACACCAATTCTTAATTCCTATAAATAAAATTTTGTACAATTATGTGTATGAAAATGTAAAATTAAGTTACATTGCCAATTTTTTCACAATTAAGGTCGTAAAATAGTCCAAATTCAAAATAAAAAAAATTACTGTCCAAGTTGGAATATTGGGCAAAATTTAAAACTCAGCTTTTTGAACAATGTTATTTGTCATTGAATGACAGAAATCCTAGTATCAATAATACACAGGCTCAACTGAATCATCTATTATACAAATTAATAGAAAATTGGAGATCCCAATACGTACCACCAAGCAATAAGGCATAGCAAACATTTTTAGAAACGATGGAATACACTTTCAAACTTAACTCCATGCCTAAAATATTTGATCAAATTTAAGAATTAATTATTTCTCTTCCAACTTGCGATAACATAATGCATAGAGCGTTGCACGTTATGCCGAATGTCTGGGTTTTATTCCCAGCCGATGAGACCTAAGACCGAGGTACTGCCTTTTGGAAGGAACTGAATAATCCTCCAAGAGTATACTTGTCACGAAAAAGTGCTTCTCATCTAGCCGTTTAGACGCGGCAACAAATTGCTGTAAAAAACACGCACACAGGAATGGTTGAGAGTTGTAAGTCACTATAGGCCCTGGTTCTCCATGAGATTTTGTGCCACCAAACACTTTCAGTAACTTTTCACTTTGCAACTTTTCACTTTTACTTTCCATATTCTATTTCACCAAATGAAAATTTTGCAAAGATAAAATTACTGAAATGAAAAGCCGAAAAGTTTTCCTCTTTGCAAAATGCGTTTCACCAAACACAAATTTGCAAAGTGAAAAGTTCTTTTTTGCAAAGTGAAAAGTTTTGTTAATTTAAAAAGTATTTGTTGTTTTCGTTTCACCAAACAAATAAACTTTTCAAATTATATTAAGAATTTTGAAAAGCTTTTCATTAATAAAATAAGCAAATAGGCGTTTTTTGTAAAAGTTGTTAGATCAAATTAGAAAAAACAAAATGAACCGTTTTCAAGAATTTTTTGAAAGCGAAGCAGCTAAAAATATTATATAATATTATCATAGTGTTGCATCTATGCACAGAATAAGTAAATCAGCCGTCTGCAGTGGTGTAGGGAACTAACTTCATGGGAACTACCTTCATATGGGAACTAACTTTACCTCAAGTGGGAAATAACTTCACCCCCTGCAACCCCCCTTCTTGGGCTCACTATAGGATTTGGGGTAGGTGCGAGTTTGGGTGTATGCAAAGTTTCTTTTTTGCATTTTAAGAATTTGACTTTAAAGAAACTTTGAATTTATTATATATCCAACAAAAATATTTGGTGTTTCATCTTTAATTTATGCAAATGAAGTCTTTATTTTTCAACTACACAAATACATAAGCCCTTTTCACACAATAGTAAAAACAGAAAAGGTTCCACGAACTTCCCCAAAACTTTTTTAAGGTCCGCCTATGCATTAAAGTTTTTCTTGGACTAGCTTGCGAGAGTAAATAACACATGATAAAACTATTTTTAACTGTATACTTCAGAGTGAAATTAGTTCCCACTTTCCGTGGGAAACAATGACACATAAAAGTGAAATTCATTCCCACTAAAGTGAAATTTTTTCTCATTTTTAGTAGGAAATAACTTCAGCAGAAAATAGTGAAATTATTTCCCACTTGTGGTGAAGCTAATTCTCATGTGAAGGTAGTTCCCGTGAAGTTAGTTCTCTGCACCGTATGCAGCGAGTATTTCAAGTTTGCTGGCCATAAAATTTCGAAATATCAAAAACAGCATTGAAACTTTTTTCTCAAGAAGTATTTCCTTGTAGCTGGATGTGTTGACGGTACAATGATTATAGTCCGGGAGGCAACCGTAAGATTATCTATCTCATCAGGTCAACGCAAAAATAGCGTTATTCCAAACATTTACAAAACTACTGGTCGGGCGAGCTTTATTTTTATGGTGGCAATAGAACAAAATCACTTTTCAACCCCTTCCAGACTTTTAATATCGTTTTTTTTAGCGTGCACGATGTAAGAATTCTGAGGAGTTGTCAAAAAATTACCTATTTATTTTTTACAACTTTTTTACAACACTGCACTTTTAATTTGCAAGAAATTATTGTTTTGCAGAGTTCCATGTGAAAAGTGAAAAGTGTTCGGTGAAACAGGCCTCTGTCTGTCTGTCTGTTTGTATCAGGATTTACAGGCTTAACCCATGATGCGACTTTTGAACTCAAGGCTATTTAGTGATTCTCCAGAGGGGAAATTAAATTTTTCTTAGCTCCAAAGCTAATGACAACTGTTAAGGAACTACTTGTCTATTTCAAAATCTTTTCGTTTTTATAAAAAAAGCCACTTTAAAATGTTAATAATATTGCATATCAAAATTTTGAAAGCCAATTTTTTATTAATATGATTAAAATATTAAGTATACAAAATTTTAAGAAAACCGGTACAACCATTTTAAATTTTTTTGGCATTACAAATTTTCATATTTTACTAAGTTATCTTATGGCATATTTGTTTGTAACTATAAGTTACTCAACGAGTTGTTTATACAATCAAAAGAACGATTTAAATGTTATTTTAGCTTTTTCTTTAATTACAGTGGAGGTCCAGTATAACGAATGCCGATATAGCGAATGATCGATTTTACGAACACTTTTTGGAAGTCCATTAGGTTTTCTATATAACGAACAAATAACGAATTTCACAAAAAAAAAACCAAAAATTTTTAAGAATAATTAATTTTTTTGTTACGGACACGATTTTAGAAAAAACATTGTGTAAACCGACTCTTGTTTTGTATTCCTGTTTCCTTATTATATGAACTTTGTTAAGCTTTGCTCAATTTTTTCTCTTACTTTTGCTTATTTTAAAGTATAATGAAATTGCTAATATTTTTATTTTGACATGGTTTTGAGGATATGACTTTGTAACATTGAAAATGCTAGCAGGCAAAGTGTGGAAAAATAAATATTAGTTACATATTTTTAGATAAAACGTATTCAATATAACGAAATTTCGATACAACGAATGGACCTTGGACATTATATCATTCGTTATACTGGACCACCACTGTACTTGCATATTTTAATAGTTCTTATGTTCTAAGCAACTTGAACATAAGAGCAAGTACGTGCGATCCAGTCGTGCATATCATTTTATTTATATTTTAAAATTAAGTGCCCTTATTAAAATTCATTTTTTGAAATTGTCCAAAAATCAGCTTCGTCCTCAAAGAAGGGTTATTTTGGCCATTTTTATATTTTTTTTTAAATCTGGATGACATACTTCAAACCACGGAGTCTTTGCTATTTTGTGGTTTATTATTTGTTGCAATACCTACCACGTGTTCTTAGCCATGGAAGCCACACATGACTGCGGTTTTGTTTTTATCATAGGAAAAAATCTACAATACCAATTTTTCTAAAAATTTACCTTCTTCTAAAGTTTTTTTTATATTTTTAATTAAATCAATAAAACACAAAGAAACCGTAATATAAGTCTCTATGAATTAGGACCCTCTATCGCCTTATTCATGCATCAAACATCTTAAGGCAGAACTGAGTTTTCCTTTTGTTCTATCAAAACAAATTTTAAGAAATTTTAAGGATGTAATAATCTAACCTCTTGGGAAAATTATCAACAAAAAAAAAAGAGGAGAAGCAAAAAAAATTAATTAATTCAAAATAAAAAAGATTCTTCCGAAATAATAAACCAGGAACACAACATTGTGCCACACAAGGGTTTACACAAAATAAAAAAAAAAAAAAAAAAAAAAAAGAAACAAAAAACAAAAGTAACAAGCGAGCAAGAATATAAAGTAAAATGAAACTTTTCTTTGATGAACTTTTCGCTTTTGCCTTTTGCTTTCACCTCATCAACTACGCTGAGTACGTTTACATTTCCATGGCCATGACTTTATGGGGGGCCCTTGCCGCGTCGCGTCGTGTCGTCCCGTTTCATACCATGCCACAACCACCCACCACCACTACCACCGACGCAACCATATTCTTCGAATAAAAGAATCCTTTTACCATAACCAGGTCAAGAAGAAGATCAAAAGTTGGCACGTAGTTTCAAGTAATATAAAATTACTTAATCATCATTGCAGTCCTCGATTATTACCAGCCAACCTGGTTTGGCTTTGGAATGCCACACCTCTTCCATCACTCGACACATTGACTATTTTCAGACCTTTTTTCACTAGCAGCATCAGCAGCTAGAAATCGTTCCCATTCACTATGACAATGGAAAAAGTATACGATAGCAGTTAAAATGGATAGAGCAAAGAGCAGAAAAAATCGGAACTCGAGCATTATTCGCAAACAGAGCCACAACAAACAAATTACCGAGTTCACAAAATTATACACTATATCCATCGTCGTTTTGCACTGACCGGCATTGCAAACATGTTCAGGGTTAAGGATCATTCAACCTCCCCCCAGGGGTTACTATAAATATCTTAGCTGCCATGGCAGCTTTCATTTTCTTGAGAGCGAAGAAATGTCTAGAAATTAAAAGGATGCTATGCTACTATATATGTTGTGTTGAGATGATATGCTCCTTCGCCATGTAGCCATATTCACTTGATAGGAAGAAAACAAGTTTTGCATTTGGAGTTTGTTCAATGTTATAATAGTCAGGTGAATTTCACCCAGGTCCCAATTAAATATTTTGTTACTTTTTTACCGATACGCATTTGTTTCGGTATAGTTCTGACTTCTGAGCCAGTAAATAGAAAAGCTTCGATTACAAATATCTTCGTATGTACAATGTGAATTATTACTGGCAAGTAATTTATTCATAAACAAAATTAAAATCTGGATTTTATTCAAAATTGTCATCACGAAGATAGAAAACACGAACAAAAATAGGTCTCACAATTCTGTCTGTCTATTCGGCTATAGCCAGTTTTTTTTAACATATCCAGCCTTGTTGTGAGTTTCGCATGGAAAATATTTTACATGAAAATTTTGTGTTCCCCCGGAATCAGCCTAAAATAAACAAAAAACTTGCCCAAAAACACCAGCTAATATACTCTGTGTTTTTTTTGTTCGCCGTCAAAAAATAAGTAATTTATTTAAAGTTTCTAATAATCGTAGAAAATACTTCTTTTTTTAAATTACACAATAGCTAAAAAATATTAAAATCAATTAATCCATTTTCAAGAAGATCGAAAAAATTCAAGATTCCATTAATAAACAATTTCCTCAGTCATTACTGAAACTAATTTATTTAATTTTGTTAAAGAGAAATCTGCAAAGCTATTTTTGATAAAAATTAAATCTTTATGCAGATAATCTCAAACTGTTTTACTTTAATAAGAGAAATCGTCACAGGGTCCAGTTAGTTGGAATTCATAATAAACTTTTAAAAAAATGTATTAAACTCTTTATTGTTTTCAGTTACAGAAACGGTGGACTTACGAAATTTTCTTGTTGTTAAATTTCGAACTTCTTGAACATGTTCAATATGATCAACAAGTAATTATGTATTGTGTTAATATAGGCTCCAGTAAACCAATAAAAGTAACTAAGTAATAGCACTTTAAGCCTAGACCAAATAAAATGCAATACTGGGTTGCTCCTATCATCAAAACGCTGACGGATTTTTTATTTGATGTTTTTAGGCTATTGACTAGTTAGACAGTTTCTTAGAAGTGCGTAATAGTTGGATATATTCCCAAGCTGTTTGAAAGTTAAGTGAAAAAAAAGACTGGATTTTCTTCTTTTATCAGAAGAACAGCACGGATTTGTTTCTGGTAGGTCTTCAGTATCTAATCTTGCTTACGGTTCATCATATGTCACTGATGCCATGGAAGACAAACTCCAAGTTGATGCTGTATACACCGACTTTAGTAAGGCATTTGATTCTGTGAACCATCGAAAACTTGTAAAGAAGCTTGAATCCTTTGGATTTCATTCACAAATGCTCGGATGGTTATCTTCATACCTCATTGGTAGAAGTCAGCAGGTAAATATAAATAATACCTACTCTAAGAAAATTCTATGTTCATCGGGTGCTCCTCAAGGTAGCCACCTTAATCCACTTCTTTTTATAATCTTTATTAATGATGTTATTTCAGTGATAAAATATTGTAACTATCTGGTATATGCAGACGATCTTAAACTATTTTAAAAGTTAAGAGCTTGGAAGATTGTCAGCGGATTCAGTCCGACCTTGATAATTTTTCTAGCTGGTGCCAATCGTTTTAAACTTAATATTAAAAAGTGTAATGCAATCTCTTTCTCTAGAAAGAATATTAGCGCAACGTTCGATTATGCAATTGAATCTGAAATTTATAAAGATGCGTTGGGGTTTCTGTCCATATAATAAGGCCATGTGTCAACTTCTTGGTGTTAAATCACTTGAATCTCGAAGAAAAATTAAAAAATAACTTCTTTGACAGTTCTAAATGAAAAAAGAACGCCATCTTTATTTTTGATTGAATATGATTGTATGGAAACAAAACATTTTAAATCGTTTGAGTGTTTTTCTTAAAATATAATTTTTTATTATTAAAACATTTTAAAGGAATTTTATTGGTTTGTAAATCGTATGTATTTATTTGTTTCAATATAAAAATAAAATTTCGAAATAAATTGCTAACAACAAATTTGAAACTTTTTTAAAAATTCAAAAACTTTTTTTTTTGAAAATTTTTATATGCAATATTTTTTAATCTTATTTAAAAAATTATTTAAAAAAAAAACATGATTTAAATATGTTCAGCGGATAATGAGAAAGTAGTATTGATAGTTGCTATTTGTAAATTATTATAATTTTTGGTAGTATCGGATTTTCAATAAGAGGGCTACAAACGTTTTTTTTTAAATAAAACAAAAACGGTGTGGATTCTATATAATTCTTTATTCCTGTGAAAGAACGTTCGATGCCATTATGTATTGAACTCGATTTCTTTTGCACAGCCACCACGGGCACGCTTGCAGAAATCCAGACGCTGAACCCAATTTTCGACGGTTTTCAAGCATAAATCGGCCGATACTGCTGCAATTTCACGTTCGATATTCGTACAAAAATCATCAATCGTCGCTGGCTTGTTGGCATAAGCCATAGACTTGACGTAGCCCTACAGGAAATAATCTAACGGCGTCAAATCGCATGACCGAGGCGGCCAAGCGACTGGACCATTTCGTGAGATAACACGTTCTCCAAACTTGGTTTTCAATAAATTGATTGTGACATTCGCTGTGACTTCTTTGTCTCACTGGCACGGGAATATTTTGTACTGTGCCTGTGGATTTAAATTTTTCCACTAGACACTCAATTGTTGATCTGCTAGGATGATTATGACTACCATAAATTGGACGTAGCGCTCTTAACGTTGAGGCCACTGACTCCGAAATTCGGTAGTAAATTTTAATAATTTCGACTCGTTGTTGGCTCGTATATCATTCCATCATGAAATGGCAAACCTTACTGAAGAGAAATGTTAAAAGAGCGGCAAGAAATATGGCGTCGTTTGCTGTCCCTGTCGCTCTACTTTTGTAGCGTCCTTGTTGAAAAACCCTTTACATTACATGTAAAATAAAAAGCAGAGTTCAATCACATGAACTTACTCTTATTTTCAAGTGGTTAAGAAATTTAAAAATAATTTACACAGGGTGTTTCGCATAACTTGTATAAAAGTGCTTCAGGGCACAGGCTCGGTCGAAACAAGAAAAAAGAGTTTTGGAGGGGGTATATTACTCCCCATTAAGGGGGAGGGTATGATTTTCTTAAAAAATTGACTTAAAATTATAAAAAGTTAAAAAAATGTTCAGTTCTTTGGAACACCTGTTTTCAAAAAAGGCTATAAAATCGTTGTTTTCATATTTTTTTAATGGCTGTTTTCAATTATGAGAAAGGACGTTCTAAAGTTCATATATAGTTAGGTTTTATGACTTTTTGCTTCCAAAAGGGTTATGTCGAAATTATCATCATTTTATTCCATTTTTTGTAGAATCGCCCATTTACCGAGTTTTATAAAAATCAACCATTTGGTTTATAACGGGTGATTTTTTAGCTGGTTTGGTTTTGGCAACACTGGTTTTGACAGCTGACGTGTGTTTAGTACCTTGTGTCACTGTCAAACAGCTTCAGTTTGGTTTGCAATTTAACCATGGATCGTCTTACAAATGAACAACGCTTGCAATTATTGAATTTTACTATCAAAATTCGTGCTCGGTTCGAAATGTTCATCGCGCGCTGCTTCCATTTTATGGTCGGCATTCTCGACCTTCTGAGCAGTCTATTCGGAAGATTGTGACCAAATTTCGCACCAAATTTACTTTGTTGGACATTAAACCACCAACACGTTTACGTACTGTGCGTAGTGAAGAAAATATTGCGGCCGTATCAGCTAGTGTGACAGAAGACCGCCAAATGTCGATTCGGCGCCGTTCCCAGCAGTTAGGCCTTTGTTACAGCACTACGTGGAAAATTTTGCGGAAGGATTTGGGCGTAAAGCCTTTTAAGATACAGCTGGTGCAAGAACTAAAGCCAGCCGACCTACCACAACGCCGAATTTTTGGTGAATGGGCTCTTGGAAAGCTGGCCGAGGATCCGCTTTTTTATCGAAAAATTGTGTTCAGCGATGAGGCTCATTTTTGGTTGAATGGGTACGTAAATAAGCATAATTGCCGCATTTGGAGTGAAGATCAGCCAGAAGCATTGCAACAGCTACCAATGCATCCCGAAAAATCCACTGTTTGGTGCGGTTTATGGGCCGGCGGCATTATTGGGCCATATTTCTTCAAAGATGATGCGAATCGCAGCGTTACTGTCAATGGTGAACGCTACCGAGCGATGATAACAAACTTTTTTTTGCCCGAAATGGAAGTTCTTGACTTGCATGATATGTGGTTTCAACAAGACGGTGCCACATGCCACACAGCACGCGAAACAATGGCGCAATTGCGAGGCGAGTTTGGTGAACAGTTAATTTCACGTTTCGGGCCGGTCAATTGGCCGCCTAGATCGTGCGATTTGACACCATTAGATTTTTTTTTGTGGGGGTATGTCAAGGCTAATGTCTATAGGGACAAGCCCGCTTCGATTGACGCACTGGAAGCTTACAGCCATGCATTCATTCGTGAGATACCGGCCGATATGTGTGAAAGAGTATGCCAAAATTGGACTCAGTGGATGGGCTACCTGAGACGCAGCCGCGGTCAAATTTGCATGAAATTATCTTTAAACATTAAATTGCAAGGTTCAAACTATCGATTCAAATAAATATTTCATTCATTTTTTCGAATTTTTTTTTTTTTTTAAAAAGTTCTAAGCCTCTTAAAAAATCACCCGTTATTAGTTAAAAAAAAACGCAAAATTTAATTTTCTGGTGAAATCCAGTAATCTACACTAGTTGTATTCATACGTGTGTCTTATGTAACAAAAACAAAAATAAAAAGAAACGATTTGATAAATAAATTAGGGACAAGAAAAAAGAAAATCATGTTTCCTTAAGCATTATGCTTCGTATATCCTTTCGGGAGAGATTTCTATAAGATTCACTTGATCGTACCATATACCGCATCACACAAAACACCATAATGGCAAAAGGACATACGAACGCACCTACCCCGAAGGCCCGAAGGGTCATAACATAGAGTCAGGGCAAAACAGAAAGAAGTAAAAGTCTTAGTCTTAGAGTCCTTAACCGTGGCACTTTCTTATTGCCAATGAATAATATATTCGTCACGATTGCTCACTTCTTGTAGTTTGTGCCGTTGTGGTATGTTATGGGCTGAAATGAAAGGAATGAGTTGTCTCCTAAGGACAACTTTTGTATTGGATTTGCGTTGGTCCTGGCTTTCTATTTCATGTTTTTTTTTTCTTGTTTTTATATTTTTTTTTTGTTTTTCACTTTTTATTTGACTTGAATCTAAGACTTTCTTGGTTCGTTTTTATTTTTGGCTGAATGTTGTTATTCTTCTATTTGCTCTTGGTGAAATAATAGAGAAGGCTTGCTGGGTCCTCAATGTACAGAGATTGCGATTGTAGGTTGAGTTGAGGTGTAGGTATACGACGATGACGACGACTATACGAATCCTTGAGTCGGAATCGGAGTCGAAAGAAAGTCATCATCCGAAAATCTCAACGCAACGAAAGTGATTTTAATAAAATATGAAGGAGGAGCAGTACAACCAGTAGCAGTAGCAGTATACTATATGACGGCAGCGACGACAAGATTGCTGTATTTGTGCGCCCCTGCCATAAAATTTCTGGTTGTCGTCCTTTGAAAATCCTCTACCAATAATACGGTAAAGTCTCAAATGGTGTCTTAGATTTAATAAAAGTATGCACCGTATTGCCTTTCTTTTTTCCTTATTCGGCTTATGGTTTATATTTTATTTTCATTTGATATCTTCAAACGAGTAGAATATGTTTGGATGGCTGGATTCCCAAGGATATCAGCAAATCAGCCATAGGTATAGCTTCCAAGTTCTAGCTTCAAGAACCCAAAGGAATATTCCGCATCAAACTGAAAGTTGTATAAACAACATACATATATGTGCCAACATTGTAATGTATGCAATTTTTATAGGAGAGAAAATCAAATTTGCAGAAATAAAAAAATAAAAATGTAAAGGAACACTGAATTCGTCTGATTGAACATTTTGTGGTAAATAATCCAGGTTCTAAACAATATATTTTTCTATAAATAAATAATAGAAGGCAAACATTTATGATGTGTTTTTAGGAAGTACAGCAACTTTACAAGCGGCTATGTATGTTATGTAAAAAGGCATAGTTAGGTGTTTTTATTTATGCAGGTTGGTGTGGGTGTATGCTTACAAGAGATTTGGATACTAAAAGACCGGATGCAATATCACAGTTTTTATTCGTATACGGTAAGCGCATTTTGTATATTTTGTTAATTTTTAAATGACAAATAAAAATTTACACATAAATTATTTTTAAAGGGTAAGAAAAGGAAATAAAATTAAAATACATTTTCCATTGTGTAAGTGCTTGGTACAGCTGATGGTCCATAACATCTATAAATATTCCCAAATAAAGGGGTTTTCAACAGGGCCGCTACAAAAGTAGAGCGACAGGGACAGCAAACGACGCCATATTTCTTGCCGCTCTTTTGACATTTCTCTTCAGTAAGATTTGCCATTTCATGATGGAAAGATATACGAGCCAACAACGAGTCGAAATTATTAAAATTTACTACCGAAATTCGGAGTCAGTGGCCTCAACCTCTTAACTCTGCGTCCAATTTATGGTCGTCATAATCATCCTAGCAGATCAACAATTGAGCGTCTAGTGGAAAAATTTGAATCCACAGGCACAGTACAAAATTTTCCCGTGCCAGTGAGACAAAGAAGTGCCCGTAGTATCGAAAATATTGCTGCTGCTGAGGCTTCAGTTGCAGAAAGCCCAAATGTGTCTCTCACACGTCGTTCTCAAGCGTTGAGCATCTCTGTGACGTCGTTGTGGCGAATTTTGCGAAAAGATCTTGGCCTACATCCTTGACGCAAGAACTGAAGCCGCTTGACCACCAGAAGCGTCGTATGTTCGTGAATTATTCTGAGCAACAGCTTGAAAATGATTCGGATTTTCATCGAAAAATCATCTTCAGCGATGAGGCTCATTTCTGGCTGAATGGCTTCGTCAATAAACAAAACATGCGGTATTGGTCACACGTACTCCATGAGTCATCATTGCATCCCGAAAAAATTACGGTTTGGTGTGGTTTATGGGCCGGCGGCGTTATTGGCACGTACTTCTTCCGTGATGATCTAGACCGGCACGTTACTGTGAATGGGGACCGCTACGGTTCAATGATAACCGAATATTTTTGGCCCCAATTGGATGATATGGACTTGGAGGACAGGTGGTTCCAACAGGACGGAGCCACAAGCCACACAGCGAATGTCACAATCAATTTATTGGAAACCAAGTTTGGAGAACGTGTTATCTCACGAAATGGTCCAGTCGCTTGGCCGCCTCGGCCATTAGACTATTTCCTGTGGGGCTACGTCAAGTCTTTTGTCTATGCCAATAAGCCAGTGACGATTGATGATCTTCGTACGGATATCGAACGTGAAATTGCAGCAGTATCGGCCGATTTATGCTTGAAAACCGTCGAAAATTGGGTTCTACGTCTGGACATCTGCAAGCGTGCCCGTGGGGGCCATGCAAAAGAAATCGAGTACTATACATAATGGCATCAAACGGACTTTCACAGGAATAAAGAATTTCATTAATATCCAAAAGCGTTTTAGTTTTATTTAAAAAAACTTTTGTAGCGCTCTTATTGAAAAACCCGATATATCTTGCGTAGAAATGATATTAATATAATGGGTGTGGCTTCTTTTGCTTACTTTTTAAAAAATCTTTTCAAATAGGTAACACTGTTCCAAATTTCTCAGCTACATTGCTTAATTGAAAAAATAAACATTTTGATTCTAATATATTATCCAAATTCGGCCTCGGTTGGCATTGAAATCAGGGCAATACGAAAAATCTTTGATAAAACCCCACACAAAATCTCATCGGCTTATAACAGCTCCATACCAGCCAAGCAACATCACCAAAACTAAACTGTCACTATGCATGACTATTGAAATTCTTAGTCATAAATGGTAATAGACCAAAACCAGGTATAGGCGAGATCAATTTTGCGAGGGCCCTTAGCTGTCGAAACGGGGGGTTTATAGACAAGGATATTTTTTAAACTTGTAAATTTCATGAGTTGTGCCGCAAATTTTATTTCACACACGAATAACATATTAATACTTTTCACCAACATTCCTCGAAACTCAAACCAAATTACTTTTCATTTTCTGCTTGTAAAGTTCTCCAAAGAGTAAACTTTCTATACTGAGTCTTTTCGTCTACCTCGGCCATTTCAGTCACTCCCACATTGATACAACCAGCCAATCGTTTTCAAGATCTTCAGTCACGGGGTAACGTCTTCCTGGCAAGCTACGTGCTCTCCTCAAAAAGATCCGTTCCTCCGTCGTCGAATATTATGGAAAATATACCCTCACGCACACATTTAATGATTCAGCAAGCTGTCGAATGTTTTTCCAAAACTTCCCGATTTTGATTCGGGGTGAGTTCAGAACTCTTTCAACTAACTCATTCGAGAAAATTTAAAAGACTTTAATTTTGAGGAAAAGTTTCTTCAAGGTAGTCCCCTCATAGCTAACTTAAAATAATCGCGAGTGATGAGCGCAAAGCAATATTTCCAAAACTAATTTTGCGAGGTTTGGGCGGAACACACTTCCTAGCAACTGAGATCTACTCAGTTCTTTTCTTTCCATTTTCTAATTCCGATAAATCAATTTGATTACTTTAAAAAAAGTTAAAGTTTAAGAATTTTATATTGTTCCGGAGTGCAATGGTGATTTTATGAATAAGAGTGTATAAGGTGTCCCTGTTCGATCAAAACGATTAAGGTGTCTATATGGTCATAAAAACTTATTTTCTAAAACATAAACTTTTTTCAGTTATTGCTGAACCATAGTTTTTTTTCTATGAAGTTTCAATCTTCGATGCAAGATCACAAACAAAATCATTGGCATCTCATTTGGTTCATTCCAAAAAATTAAGTATGTCATTTGAAAGCAACTCCACGGTCATAAAAGGGGCTCTGAACCTTTGGCACCTCATATATGGGAAATTTGATATTTTAGAATGTCATCTAATTGGTCAGTAGTTGGTCAAGAAAGGTCAACTAGTCCTAGAAATTGGTCAGCCCTTGATAACTAGTTATAAAGACTTGAAGTTTCTCAAGGTCACTCAAGGTCACGCGCGATTTTTGGCACCTCATTTATGGGAAATTTACAAAAAAAAGATGCCATCTGAAAGATTTGTAGATAGTGATAAAAGGTCAACTATTTTCAGTAATTGGTCAGCTATATTTTTTTTTCTATGAATTTTCAAAACTCGTTTCAAGGTCACAAAAAAAACTTTTGGCACCTCATTTGGGTCATTTCAAATAAACAAGTATGCCATTTGAAAGGCCATTTCACGGTCATAAAAGGTCAGCTATTTTCAGAAATTGGTCAGGCATAGTTTTTTTTTAATGAATTTTTAATTTATTTTAAAAAAAATTTCAAGGTCATAGCGATTTTTGGCACCTCATTTATGGGAAATTTGCAAAAAATATATACCATCTGAAAGATCTCTAGATCTATATAAAAGGTCAGCTATTTTCAATAATTGGTCAGCGATAGATTTTTTTTAATAATTTTTTTTTAAATTTCAAGGTCATAGCGATTTTTGGCACCTCATTTATGGGAAATTTGGGAAAATTGCATACATTCTGAAGGATCTCTTGATCTATATAAAAGGTCAACTACTTTCAGTAATTGGTCAGCCATATATTTATTTTTATGAGTGTTATATTTTTTTTTAATTAGGTCACAGTATAGATTTTTGGCACCTCATTTGGAGTATATTTGCATAAAATTTATACCATCTAAAAGGCCAGTAGATCGCGATAAAAGGTCAACTAGTTTCAGTAATTGGTCAGCCATAGACGTTTTTGTATGAGTTTTTGAATTTTCGTCAGTAGTATAAGAGAATGTTAGTAGCTAATTTTGAACATGAAAGCAATGCCTACTCATGCGCAAATTACCTATGCATCTGTAAAAACAATCTAGTTGTTAAAAAACCCTTGAAAAAATTATTTTGACGCTAATAAGAGCTTGGCAATGGTAATAATCGAAGGTGTCGCCTTGCCAGCAATTTTTAGCCCAGGAAAATTAGACTTTCACTTCGAAAAAATTCCGACAAAGCTGAATTTTGGTAGAGAGCTTTGTGTTGGCGTCTTAACCATTTTCTGAAAAGTTCCGTAAATTTGGACCGGGGCTTAAATTTTTGGGGGAGGTTAAAGGGGGTGGATCATGGTGAATTAAACCAAACACTTTCTTTTTCAAGATGGCAGCCATTCCCTTACCCCGGGCACCTCAAAAACTTGGTTTCTTAAAGAAGAGATGTAGCCAAACTCAAATCGTACCCATCGATTATGGAAATTTTAATAAATTTTTTGACAAAATTTCATCCACCATGATTTTCTCAGAATCTATTGCTTGTATGAAAAAAGTATATTAATCTTTTTTGTGAAGAATAACATAAGCTAAACTTTGTATCTTCACATTTTTTTCAAAAAAAACTTATAATTTTCGAGAAACTAAGAAAAAAAAACTGAATTTAACCCCCTTTAACCTCCCCCAAAAATTTAAGCCCCGGTCCAAATTTACGGAACTTTTCAGAAAATGGTTAAGACGCCAACACAAAGCTCTCTACCAAAATTCAGCTTTGTCGGAATTTTTTCGAAGTGAAAGTCTAATTTTCCTGGGCTAAAAATTGCTGGCAAGGCGACACCTTCGATTATTACCATTGCCAAGCTCTTATTAGCGTCAAAATAATTTTTTCAAGGGTTTTTTAACAACTAGATTGTTTTTACAGATGCATAGGTAATTTGCGCATGAGTAGGCATTGCTTTCATGTTCAAAATTAGCTACTAACATTCTCTTATACTACTGACGAAAATTCAAAAACTCATACAAAAACGTCTATGGCTGACCAATTACTGAAACTAGTTGACCTTTTATCGCGATCTACTGGCCTTTTAGATGGTATAAATTTTATGCAAATATACTCCAAATGAGGTGCCAAAAATCTATACTGTGACCTAATTAAAAAAAAATATAACACTCATAAAAATAAATATATGGCTGACCAATTACTGAAAGTAGTTGACCTTTTATATAGATCTAGAGATCCTTCAGAATGTATGCAATTTTCCCAAATTTCCCATAAATGAGGTGCCAAAAATCGCTATGACCTTGAAATTTAAAAAAAAAATTATTAAAAAAAATCTATCGCTGACCAATTATTGAAAATAGCTGACCTTTTATATAGATCAAGAGATCCTTCAGAATGTATGCAATTTTCCCAAATTTCCCATAAATGAGGTGCCAAAAATCGCTATGACCTTGAAATTTAAAAAAAAATTATTAAAAAAAATCTATCGCTGACCAATTATTGAAAATAGCTGACCTTTTATATAGATCTAGAGATCTTTCAGATGGTATATATTTTTTGCAAATTTCCCATAAATGAGGTGCCAAAAATCGCTATGACCTTGAAATTTTTTTTTAAAATAAATTAAAAATTCATTAAAAAAAACTATGCCTGACCAATTTCTGAAAATAGCTGACCTTTTATGACCGTGAAATGGCCTTTCAAATGGCATACTTGTTTATTTGAAATGACCCAAATGAGGTGCCAAAAGTTTTTTTTGTGACCTTGAAACGAGTTTTGAAAATTCATAGAAAAAAAATATAGCTGACCAATTACTGAAAATAGTTGACCTTTTATCACTATCTACAAATCTTTCAGATGGCATCTTTTTTTTGTAAATTTCCCATAAATGAGGTGCCAAAAATCGCGCGTGACCTTGAGTGACCTTGAGAAACTTCAAGTCTTTATAACTAGTTATCAAGGGCTGACCAATTTCTAGGACTAGTTGACCTTTCTTGACCAACTACTGACCAATTAGATGACATTCTAAAATATCAAATTTCCCATATATGAGGTGCCAAAGGTTCAGAGCCCATAAAAGGTCACCTATTTTCAGTAATTGGTCAACCTTACATATTTTTTTTGAAAAACTGTATCTTTCTGATTAGTGGTCGAATTATTTTGAAACAAAAGGCATTAAACAGCTTTATGTTTTTTGTCTAGATATTTGTTTTGCAAATAATTTTTTTCAGTACTGTTATTGCGTTGTTTTGAGAACTGACACCAGACAATTTTTTTTGTTTTTTTTTTTTAATTTTTTTAAAGGTTCCCATTTTAAAAGATATTTTTTTTGAGTTAATCAAATGATAACCTGTTTATTCATCTTCAATTAATTTTTTTTTTTTGTGGTCGTACAACATTTTTTTGTATGGTTTATCTGACTTTTAATAAAAAAAATACGTTTGGTTTCGATTACTAACAACCTAGCAAAAAAAAAGGCGTCATAAGAAATTCAAAGACAGTTTTGTAAATTTGAGTAAGTTTTTACATGATTTTTTTAAGATTTTGCAGAAATTATTTTTTTTTTTGACTCTTCACCATTAGTTTTAAAAAAGTACTAAAAATGACTTTTTGTGGTCTTTCGGTAAAAAAAAAAATAAATTTTGTAGCACAACAGCTCATGGAGAACCAGGGCCTAGTGACTAACAACTCTCAACCATTCCTGTGTGCGTGTTGTTGGCAGGAATAGAGGGGACCTACAATTTTTTGCCGAGTCCGAACGGCTAGATGAGAAGCACTTATTCATGACACGTATACTCTTGGAGGATTTGTCAGTCCCTCGCAAGAGGCAGTACCTCGGAAAAAAACATTTGTTTTTAGGTGGCAGTGGCCGGGAATCGAACCCAGACTTTTGGCATGACAGTCCTACGCACTAACCATTATGCCACGAGGTACGAGAGTCTTACGGTTAATCTTTTGTTAATATTCAAATTTTGATTTGAGGACTTGCAATGGTATACGGATTTATAGACTTTTACAGCAGCAATATTCTTGTAAATATTCAAATTGATTCACCAAACCGTTTTTCTTCACCAAATTATCAAAGTCTTGTCTTCCTATACATCACGTAGTCGTCATAAGAATAATGAATTAAAAATAATTATTTTCGTCGACTTTTTTCACAGTTTCACATTGGTACATTTTTCCTATAAATAATTAATAAAAAAAATAAATAAAATAAAATTAAAAAAAAAAACAAAATTTTAAGTTTTATTATATGAAAAATTTGGAATTTTTTTGAAAATTTTAATTCTTTGAAAATAGGGATCTTTAAAAAACACAAAAAAAAACAAAAAAATTGTGTCAGTTCTTACAATAACGCAATAACAGTACTGAAAAAAAATTATTTGCAAAACAAATATCTAGACAAAAAACATAAAGCTGTTAAATGCCTTTTGTTTCAAAATAATTCGACCTCTCATCAAAAAGATACATATAAACACTAATACAAATTGAAACAAATTTTGTTCCTTTAATTATCGTGACTAGTGGGTGTGGTATTATTTTTTTTCCAAATTTTCCATAAATAAGGTGCCAAAAATCGCTTTGATCTTGAATTTTTTTAAATTCATTAAAAAATATGTAAGGTTGACCAATTACTGAAAATAGCTGACCTTTGAAATGGCATACTTATATTTTGAAATGACCCAAATGATGTGTCAAAAGTTTTTTTTGTGACCTTGAAACGAATTTTGAAAATTCAAAAGAAAAAAACTATGGCTCAGCAATTACTGAAAATGGTTGACTTTTTATCACGATCTTTCAGTTGATTTATACATTTTTTTGTAAATTTTCGCTGAGTGAGGTGCCAAGAATTGCTCATGACCTTGAGAAACTTCAAGCCTTTATTACTAGTGATCTTGGTCTGACCAATTTCTTAGGCTAGTTTACCTTTTCGGACCAATGACTGACCAATTAGATGGTGTTTTCAAATGTCAAATTTCCAATATATGAGGTGCTAAAGGTCCAGAGCCTAAAGTTACTGTTCTAGGAATCTATTTCTCCCATATAAAAGGAGAAAGAAATACATCTCCCCTCTTAGATAGGTTTTTCTTGAAACATGTTTCAAGATTATTTCACAAAGTATTGGCCAATAACTTCAAAACATCGTGTGTACATCTAACATTTGAAGAAAGAGTGTTTCTCATAAGAAAAAAAATCACTTTATCAAAAAAAAATTCAAAAAAGGACATTTTATACACAACCACCTTTCTCACACCCTAACTTGCTGTCATGACGACACTATAATGACCACGAACTTGCTCTTACCGAAAATCTAAATAAGACTTTTTTGGCAGGAAATGTATTTTACTTTCATTTTATAGTGTAGATAAACTTTTCCGCCAGTACTCTTAGTTTTCCAAAATATCTGATGGAAATGAAAAAAGCCGGTTATGCAAAAGAATGTTAGCAAATGACTGGTTTTTCACTCCGGAACACTTTTAAGAAAACGTTAATGCTTGTCTTTTTGGCAGCTACACCTGGTAGATTTTGGGACCAACTGTTCCACTCAAATCCAAAATCGACCAAAACCAGTTTTTGTTACTTTTCCGAACTACTTTAAAAGGATCTCTGGCTTATGGACGTTATCAGGACCAGGTATCTACTGACTTTACAAGCATTTTGGGGCCGCAACTGAAAAAACAAAGACCAAAAATTGTTAATGATAAAGAATAGGCATGTTGAAACTTGCTGTGGTAAATTTTACCGCAACAAATCGATTTATTTGAAATTATGCATGATTTTGTGTGTGTTCGATAATGGATTGTAATAATTTGATATTTATTTATTTATTCTTTAAAATTAAAAAATCTCCAGACATTAAGACTCTTGGATATATAGTGCATGTACCTATTTTTAAAAACTTTCGAACAAGTATTTACACCGACAGTTCATATAATATAATAAAACTAAAGAAAAAAAGAATAGCTATCAATCACAAACTTCGTATATTATATTTAGGTTTCCTAGTAAAAATGTAAAGGGTTTTTCAACAGGGATGCTACAAAAGTAGAGCGACGGAGACAGCAAACGACGCCATATTTCTTGCCGCTCTTTTGACATTTCTCTTCAATAAGGTGTGCCATTTTATGATGGAATGATATACGAGCCAAAATGCGTGGGGTGAATTTTCTTCAATCTTTTGAAATCATCATCGCTCATCAATATTAAATATTTAGGTACCAGGAAGTGGTATGATTTAGAGAAGAAACATAAGCCCACGATTTTTGTATATAAGTAGTCAGTCTTTTCAAAATATATTTACAGTACATAATTTCGTATATGTACTTGTACATGTACATACAACTTTGCAAATCCTTAAAAAAATTATACGCTTTAAGCCCATAAACCTATAGACAGTAACTCGCATTAACTAGATTTAATTCTCCAACAATCCTTAATATGCACAGTACATATTATTATTATATTCAGACACACAATCTGAAGATGTCACGGGTACGTGTAACGGATAGAATACGCCATCGCCATTCCAATACTTAAGAGAGCTCAATATTAAAGACTTTTACAAAATGCCAAAACATCTTTTTCCTCTCTCGAATATTGACATCTCCTCGTTAAAACACCCAAAAGCTTTCTTCCTCTATATTATACACATGTCCTGGACAACGAATACCATGTGTGATGGCCGGGGCGATAGTGTTTCCTGAAACCACTAAGCTAATCGGCTTATATCTGCTTGTTGGTTTTTGCTTAAAGGACAAAGGCTTAACTTAAGAAGAAGACACATAAGCAAAAGAAAAAGAAACTTTTACATGAAAGGAGTAAATAAGCATAAGAAGATTTGCTTCTTTTTTGCTACATATATCGAAAATCATAGTGAATACAGTATCTGCCAGCCTGCCTTTGCCTTTAGCTCACCTGTCCAGTTCCAGTTTCCTGTTCCTATTACCCATTAGCACATCTGTTGGAATTTAAGATGTGAATTTCCTAAAGAGTTCGTGTAGGTATCCAAAATACTTACATAAGGCATTTGTGTCTTTTTTTGTTTGTTTATTTTTTTTTCTCCAACTGCATTTTAACATATTTGACTTTTGAAGTTAATGCGTCGTTGAGTGCTGATGGTGCTATGCAAATTAGTACAAGTTAGAGTTGAGAGTTTATGCGACAACATCTGCATAATTTTTGATTTAACGTGGCTTGCTTTGAATAAGAAGGTTAGGCAAAGGGTAAATTTATGTGAAAAGTATACCTACTTGTATATACTATCTGTCAGTTAGGTGGTATGTAAATTATATGCAATGCACTTTAAGGGTTCAACGAAAAAGTTAATTTTTTTCAAAATAAAGGACATACAACAAAATCCGCCTGTTATATTGCTTTGTAAATTTTGAAATTACAGAGGTTAGGCTATTCGGGCGGTTTTATTTTGATGTGTAGTTCTTGTATTTACATACTACTTGAAAGCATGGAAACCTCCCCGCTGGCCTGATGGTCATCTATATCGGTTAATTAAGTGAATTGGATATAACCATAAAACATGACACTACTATGGCACAATTATGCCTGTCTTTCTGTTTGGATCTCGATCTACAGCCTAAACCAATGATGCGATCTTCTTTAAATTTTGAACTAAGGCATTTTGGTTATTCCCTAGGGGGGAAACTGAAATTTTTCTTAGTTAAAAAATAACAGTATATGCCATACAATCGTAAAGGAAAAGCTTATTTACATATCTCAAAGCAGCTATAACGAATTTGTAAAAAAAAAATCACATCATTGTAGGTATTTTGGATATTTTGATAAAATCTTTTTAAAAAAATACTGAATACTGTTACTATAACGGAACCTCCCATATAAAAGTTTTTGATTTTCTAATTTCTCATTAATGGTTAAATCAATTTCCACAATTTTTTTTAATAAAATAGCTCCATTAAAATATCTAAAATATTGCGTCTAAAAATTTTGAAAAAAAGGAATTTTGGATTAAATTTTTTTTTTTGATATTATTCAATATTTCAAAAACAGGTTGATTAATTTTTTTGGAAAGTAAAATAATAAGTACTATACTATAAGAAATAAAATAGGCAAACCCAATTTTTTTTTATGTTACATTTTTTGTCTTTTCTTCAAGCAATCAAATGGCATAAGCACACGGAAAAAAGTATTACCACAGTTGCTACTAATTAAATTACATTATTGTACAGTAATAAATATGAAGTATTTTAATAAAAATTGTTTGATATATGTAATTTATTTTTATTGGCATTCTATTGGATAGCATAAACAAAATCACTTTTGTGTTTAATTTAATAAATAAAAATTAAAATATACTTCTAAAAATACAAGTTAAGAAGGAAAAAAGTATTGACACAGTAAAAAATTTACCCAAAATATTGTAATATTTTCGCAGGTTCGTTAATAAAACTTCTTCGCTTTATTTAAACACTCCACTTATTTACTTTATAAAATAAAACACTTTACTTCTACAACCACAAAACAATTTATTGTTCACCACTGAAATTAATTTACTACTTTACTTTTATTTCAAACAACTTTATGTATTCACGATTAAAAATAAACTGTGTCCTTTGCCGGTCAGCCATGTAGTTTTGTACTTTTCCAAAGGCTTATGAAAAAGCTGGAAGGTTCTAGTATTTGCTTCTAGAGTTTTCCATAGTGGAAATTTCCCATAAATTTCAATTTCCAAAGCTTTCATTTTGACGTTTAGTATTGGAAGTTTTAAAGCTCACAAAAGCTCTCCACAGGTTGGTTTGTGTCATGTATAATCCGGGATTCGGTGTTTCTTTTATTCGAGAGTGGTTATAGTTCATTCGAGAGTCGTTATAGTACAAATGTGAATACGCCTTTCCGATAAGAAATCAATTAAAAAAAAAGAACTATTGATTAAGGATAAATGGTCCATCTTCCGGACTATAAATGATACAAATCAACCTACAGAAAGCTTTTTTGAGCTTTAGAACTTTTAGCTCTAGCTGTCAAAATGAAAGCTTTGAAAATGGAAATTTATGGGATATTTCCCCTATGGAAAACTCTACCAGCAGATACTAGAACCTTCAAGCAATTTTGGGTATCTGTGTGATCAGTATAAAAGGACATGTTTGAACGGCAGTGGAGATAGTTTAATTTAAATCGTGAATGAGTAAATGTTATAAAAGTGAAAAGTAAAGTTAGTGATTTAATTTCAGTTTAGTTAAATGGTAAATAATAAATTGTTTTGTAGTAAGAAAGCAAATTCTTTTGATTTGCAAAATAAATAGGTGGAAGTATAAATAAAGTAAATAAGTTTTATTAACGAACCTGAGAAAATATTACAGTATTCTAATTTTTGTTTATTGAAAATAAATTTCAATGAAAGACTTAATATTCATTATTATACAGGGTGGCGCACGAATCGTGCTACAAAAATAAAACGTAATAACTTTTTTTCTGTGTGAGTAATCGGCTTATTTTTTTTTTTATTTTGTAGGTTACTCTTTAGATTTATAAAAATGAATGCTTGGGATACGGAGAAAAGAATTTGGATAGTGCAACGGTACCATGCTTTGCAGTCCGTCATTTCCGTCCAAAGGGAATTTAGGCGGGAGTTTGGCGGTAATCCCCCGAGTAGATGGACCATTATAAGGTTTGTAAACATGTTTGCCGAATCTGAAAGCATCGCACGAAGGCCGTACCATCGAGATGCCAATGTTCGGGTTCAGGATACAATCGCAGCAGTAGCATCTGCAATACAGGCCAATCCGAGCGTTTCGACCCGAAACTTATCGGGGCAAATTGGAGTTAGTAGACGGTCATTACAACGGATACTTCATGACGATTTAAACTTGTTTCCGTACAAAGTCCAAATTACTAGCAAGTTAAACCCTCAGGATTTGCTTGTTCGCCTGGAATTTTGCCAAAAAATTATATCAATGGCCGAAGAAGACAACACATTGATCAATTGTTTGTTCATGTCTGATGAGGCCCATTTTGATCTTAACGGCAATGTAAATAAGCAAAATTAAAATTGCCGTATATGGAATGAGTCTAATCCAGAAATGCTCCACAAGACGGAATTGCACCCAGAACGAGTCACTGTGTGGTGCGCAGTTTGATCAAGGTGTTTTGTCGGGCCGTACTTCTTTGAAGAAAACAGTGTAACCGTTACTGTCAATGGGGACCGTTATTTAAAGATGTTGAAGGAGTTTTTTTACCCAGAACTGCGCCGAAGACGTATACCATTCAACAGCGTTTGGTTTCAGCAAGATGGAGCAACTGCACATATAGCCAGACCAGTTATGGCGGAGCTAAACAACAAATTCGCAAACAAATTAATTTCTAGGAACTCCACTCTTCGCTGGCCCCCAAGGTCACCTGACCTGACTTCACCAGACTTCTTTTTATGGGGTTATGTCAAGCAAGAGGTGTATAAAACGAAGCCCAGGAATTTAACTGAATTAAAGCAGTCCATAACGACAATAATTGAGGCGATCCCAACTTCAACTCTTCAGGCCGCAATGAATAATTTTTTGATCAGGTGCCGCATATGCGTGGGAGAGCGTGGAGGTCATTTGCGGTCTATAATCTTTAAAAACAACTAATTATTTAAAATAAAATTTAATTTTCTAACCAATAAAAAAAATAAATGAAATACATCGATTAAAAAAAAAGTTATTTGAATTTCTTATTGTAGCACAATTGGTGCGCCACCCTGTACAATAATTTAATCTTAGTAGTGGCAATTATGTCAATACTTTTTTCCGTGCGTGAACTGATTTTTGAACTCTATGTTTTTTTCTATAATTATTTAATTAATTAATTCTAAGTAGCTTAAGCATAACACAAGCTAGTACGTGCGATTTTTTACTTACTAAAATTAGTACGAACTATTACCGAAAATTATAAAAAATTAAACTTAGCAACTGCAAATACAATACATAACTTCTCATAGAATTTATTTTTAATTTTAAATTTTCTCATCATCAACTGAACGGATTTAGATCATTTTAATTATAAACAAATTTTAAATAAAATTGAATAATATTGTGAATCAAAATAAAAAAAGCACTGCTTTTAACTAATAATAACTTGTTTGAAGAATATAATTAGAAAACATATTCCTAGCTTTCAAACGAGCTTTTAACCATTATTGTAAACTTTTCCATTCTTTTTTTTTTTTAAATATTTCTGTTTAATTTTAAATGCTTTTTCTTCTAAAGCAATAGAACACCTATCTAAGGTCCGGCTATAAGAATCCTTTTTATTTTTTGGAGCAGCGTACGATTCGTAAAATCCTCTAAGGAACTACTTACACACAAAGTTTATTTTTAAGCTCAAAAAGCTTTAAGAAACTTTACCAAAGATTGTAGGAATTTGTATTGTCTCAAATATCCTGAGATCACACAAAATAACATTGGCTTTGGTATATAGTTAAATTCTTTACACTAGTTTATAATTGATATTTGATTGGTTTTGTAAGATAATTCAACAAATAGTGTTTTTGTAAAGTGAAAAAAATATAAGAAACTTTAGCATAAATTGTTAAACAAATTTTTTGTTTTAGTACATTCAATGATATTGGCATTTGGTTGATTTTATTCTACTCACTAATCTTCACTTGTCTACACTTTACTGCATATTGAACACCTGGAAACACTTTCGAAGATATTGAATTAGCGAATTTTTAATAATAAAATAATTGCGGGGCTGTAGCTTTCGACGGCACCAATGGGAAGTTACTAGTGTGGGTCACACCAAACCTCTTTTACACAATTTTTTTTTTAAACCCTCAGGCACTTGAATATAAGAGCAACAAATACGTTCGACCTAGTCATGCATTTTTGTATAGTGCCGCAGAGAGTAAATTGAATACCTGTAACTCGAAAAAGAACAGAACAACTCATATAATGCTTAAAATACTCAAAAATGGCTTCCACGATTTTGATAAAAAAATACATATTTTTTTGTGGATATATAGTGTATTTTTTAGTAAGAACTGTTTGTAACGGTACCTACCATAAAGGATTTTTTTGTTTTTATTGATTTGCTCATTAATGGCTTTACAGCTTAACCGACTTCAATCCAAATTTTAGCAAAAGCTCCTTTGAAATGTTAATAATATTGCATACTTAATTTTTTCAAGAAATCAATTTAGGATTTTTTAAAAAATATAATTTTTTTGAAAAATAAATGCATATGTTTTTAAAAAACTGATTAATTTTTTTTTTTCAAAACTAGGTTTACATAAAATGTGTATTGACATAGATATTCAAAATTGACAAATGTACATTTCCCTTTGAATGTTACCTAAGTTTTATAACATAAAAAGTTGGTTTAAAGAAAACCGCTATAATGATTAGAATTTCGTTTTCCATATGCAGGGTGATTCATATAAGATGCATACGGTTGAATTAAGAAAAGAAAATAAAATAGTATGGAAGGGGATGTCTATTTTCCCCTGTTAAGCTGATAAGGCAAGTGGCGCCATTTTGAAATTGAACTGAATTGAAAATCGACTTAAAATAGACATTCGAATTTTTTGAGTAATTAAATGGCATACATGTTTTCGAGGACTATGCTATTTTACGTGTTGCTTACATAATTATTAAACGAAAGATTTAAATCATTTTTCTATTTATTTTTTTTTTTTCTATTTTCATATTTTCAAAGTACTTAATAGTCTTGTCAAATTAACATTTTATAATTACACAAAAATACTGCCTTGACTTTTTTTTATTTCTCAAAGAGTACCGTTTTGAGAGCTTAAATTCAAAAAATTCGAACAAAAAATGTAAATGCGTTGTCAGCCATTTTGAAAAAAAGCTTTCAAAGACCTTAATGCAATTTTCCTGGCTCTTATTGAAAGGGCAATATTTTTTCTTTGACTTTGAAGGTAACCTCATTCAGATGAAAAGTCCAGTTAATTTGTGCTGAAAAGAGCCCTTAGCAATTAAAAATTGTGGGGTACTTTTGATTTTACTCCTTGATGTTTATGTTTTCAGGTGCTAAATCCGAATCTGACCCAACGTGGAAAAAAATGTAAGAAATGATACCAAATGCATTTTTGGGGATTTAACTTATGAGTCGGGAACTACAAATTATTTCGCATCACGAAATTTTAGCCACACACGTCAGGTTCGGATTCAATACCCCAATAACTTAGAGTGGGACAAAAATGACCAATTTGCATGGTAAAAGCACAATATGACTGGACCATACACATAACGTACATACACATTCAAAATGAGAAAAATATTTATAAAAAAATATTTTTTTGATCATGTTAACTGTTTTTCGTTGTTTTGACGATCTTTTCAGTATACATACATATTATGTAGATACCACACTGAAAACGCTTACTAGAACATTCCTTGGTCAAAAGTTCTTATAAATTTATTTATTTACTATAGCCACTCATGTGGGTCAACTGTCAATAGACTTTTTTTGAACTACAACAAAGTTAATATGCCAGATAACTAGTAATCAAGCCCTTAAGATTTATTCAAAAGGTAAAATCAGATAAGCACCTAGAAAGAATATAAAACTATGTGTATAAGTCCCATAGTCAATTGGAATGCCCAACGAGAGCATTCATAAACTCTCCCCAAGAGCTTATGTAACCAAAAGTTTTAAATCTAAAAGCACCACTATATACCTATAAGTACGTGTGCAATCCTTGCATGATAACCATCGCGCAACAAAGTTACTTTCACTGCACTCAAACTTTTAGTTGACTTTTATTCCATTGATGTGCCAGAAACAACCATATTTGCAGCCGTCTATATTAAAAATTCACAGACGGTGTCAAAGAGCATTGCGAAAACCACAATTACCATTTTACAAAAGCCAAAAGCCTTCTTTCAGCAAATGGGATTCTTTTTCTTTAAAAAAAAAAACTGAAAAAGACGGAATCTGTTGGTAGAATACCTAGACCCTTGTACCCTCCCGTTGTCTTTCTCAAAACACCATGCGAAAGTTGTATATTTTCCTATTTCTGTAACCATTCACTCGGTGGCACGGATAACGAGAAAGAGTTCTATTCACATATTCACCATTCCCTTTGTGGATAAAAAAACACAGGGAGTTGTCGCATTCAGGCTCAAAGGCATTTTGGCCAGTATAGTAAGCGATTGCAGTGTTAGAAGAATGAGCTCCAAGCTGGAAAAATTGAAGTTGAAGGTGTTGCTTTTGTAGTTAAAAACGATTTTCTTCATCCTGATGGGGTTTACAGTTGAAGCTTCATATACAAATTCACATACACATGCATACGACTAACCGCAACACAGTGGAGCCACTTGTTTTATGTTCTTGTATCACAGGCAGGCGGTGAATGATAATAACAGGTCCATGAAGCACATAAGAACCTTCGACTATATTTACAAAGCCCAATACCACCCATTGTCATTAGAGTTACCAACATTAAATTTAATTATAAATTTGGTATAACTTATAATAGATTAATTTACTTACGGCGGAAAAACATGAAACAGTGATGGCTTTCAAAATTGTCGACATATTGCCTTTAAAATAATATCACAGAAACTCTTTCTAAGCAAAATCGTAAAATACTGCAACAATTTGAAAAAAATCCCAAAATTTTGAATTATTCTATCAATTTAACTATACAGCCATTTTCTCCACAAGGGGGCTAGCTGTAGGAGCTTGCAGTAAGCCTTCAAATTTGCAGTTTGATGTAATGCATTTTAAGAAAAACTAAGGTACCTACAAATTTTGAAGCTTAAGCTAAAAAAAAAGTTAGCAGTGCAGTATTATTTTTTTTAATAATGTTTCAAAATAAGGGTCGGTATCATCTGTTCTTGAAATGCAAATAAAATTGCAAATTTCCAGCCTAATTACAAATTCATAGCTAGTTCGGTCACAGGGGTACAAGTTCGTAGATCAGTCCAAACTATTTAAAAAGTAATGGAGACTATGAGAGAAAAATGTTAAGCATGAAGTTCGTATTTTGTTTTATTAAGAGAACTCCTTTAATAAGGTTAGTAGTTTGAGGTAAAAAGAAGAACGAATAGAACAAAACTTTTAAATCGCTGAAGTGGTTTTTGTTTAATTGTGTTGGTTATAGTTGGTTAGTCTAAATCGTAATTTAAAAATAAATAAAATAAATTTTGTGGCGCAACAGCTCATGGAGAACCAGGGCCTAGTGACTAACAACTCTCAGCCATTCCTGTGTGCGTGTTGTTGGCAGGAATGGAGGGGACCTACAATTTTTTGCCGACTCCGAACGTCTAGATGAGAAGCACTTATTCATGACAAGTATACTCTTGGAAGATTTGTAAGTTCCTCGCAAGAGTACTCTGGGAAAACTCTGGGCATCAACGGATGCCTTAATCGTTTTTGTGCACCTTTTACCACTTGATCTGCACATTACATATCTAGTATCTTGTAGTGCATTAAGACTCAAGGAATCAAATTGTTGGGTTGCCAAGCTCGCAACTCTTTATATTAATCTCAAGGTCACCCTTATCTGGGTTCCTGGCCATAGGGGCATTAGGGGAAATGAATGGGCAGATGAACTGGCCAGGCAAGGATAAGCTCTTCACAACTCACTTGCGGAAAGAGTCAACAATCCCCTGGGAGTTGTGAAGGGCAATTTACAGTCAATCTACTTAGTGAATCCAATCGTAGGTGGAATAGCTTGACCGAATGCAGAATATCCAAAAAGATCTGGCTCACCTATAATAAATCCCGGACAATTGATCTGTTATGAAAACCCAGGCGAAACATAGCTAGGGTCGTTGCAACCTGTACTGGACATTGGCCAGTAGGGGAACATGCAGCGAGATTGGGTATTCCTTAAAATACTCACTGCCATAGCTGCAATGATCAGCAAGAAACGGAAACAGTCCTTCAATTTCTTTGTAAATGTCCTGCTCTGGCTAGAATGAGAGCACAGTCGTTTGGAGTGGCATTTTTTTTAAGACCTCAACGAACTTTCTGAAATGAAAATCAAAAACTTGGTTTCCTTTCTTAACGCGACGAAATGGATCTAGGACAAAATCGGTTGATTCTGTATCATGTTGCCCCCCAGACCTCAAGACCGTGAGCAATCGAAATACAGGCCTCTGCTGGGTTTCATGATGCTCAATGACAGCGATCATCGGTTGGATCCTTCGCGCTCAAGTCGTTTAGCTATCTGCTGAGCTCAGCATATCGCAGCTGGCTTTGGGCGGAATGCGATCCAATCGACTGAGTGTCTTAAGTCCCCCCTCTTGACGTTGGTGCGCTAGCCCAAAATATACAAAAACCATATTCCAAATCCGTTCTAATTCAAATCAAAGAACTCTGGGCTCATGGTAGATGTTGATCTCCACTGGAAACCTCCGGTCATGCCGAGTAGACATGCGGAGGCCCAGGTGGAAATCTCGCATTCAATCATGTATCTGGAAGACCCCCGAAGGAACCAAGTCAAACGAGTTATAGTATCAAAACGGCGCAATTCAGCGCTAATTGGGTACTGGGCGAGTGTTACGCCCATGCCACCATTTCTACATACCTACATAGACCGACAGAAAGACAGAATTGTGTGACTTAGTTTATTCGTCTGCATGGTACCAATGAGTTTATTAAACATCTCAGGCTCGATTTGCCTTACAAAGGTACATTACTAGCCATACCTGTACGTCTGTAAAGTTAGTAAGGTAGCTTTCATCCATGCAAATGGGACCTTGACGGAAATTCGCAGCTTTTTTTCCATTATTTTTGCATTTCTAGTAGTAATTTTTCAGTTCCCCAAATAAGTGTGTAATCGAGTGACCTGCTGTGTGATTTTTTTTTCTAAAAAATAATTAATTCGAAATTTTAACATAGCCTATTTATTGAAATATAAAAAAAAAATGCTGATTTGGAGCCTTTGCAAGTTTCTTACATGATTGGTTCTCGAGATATACAAAGTGACCTACTTCATATTGAAGCCAATTTTCCAATTTTGGAGAAATTTTTCAAATTGGGGACTTTTTGATCAAAGTCATCAAATTTTTTCCAAGCCTATCGTTTAAATAAAAAATGCAAACTCGGAGCTTTACTACAAGTTCCCAGCATGCTTTGTTCCTAAGAAGAACTATGGGACCTGCTAACTTCACTGTGAAGTTATCAGATCACTCGATTGCACCTTTTTTTGGTGAAATGGGCAAAAGAAATGCAAACAAAAATTGAAAACTCCTGTCAAGTTCCCATTTGCGTGGGTGAAAGCGTATACATGCTTTGTACAAGTAAATAGTATAAATATATCGCAAGTAAAAATATTTATGTAGATATACAATACCTATTTTTCTACTACCTACCGAAAATTGAGTGTTTGAAATTACAGGAAACCTATTTCTTGTTATTTTCAATTTCTCAGAAATTATAAAATATTTTAGCATATAGCTTTGTATTTGATTTAAAATTATTGATAATAATACCTTGTGATTAAAAACTATTTTTTCGAAGTAGCTAAAGCTAAGTAGTCGTATATTACTAGCATAGCTAAAGCTAGATAGTTCTAGCATAAGCTTTGTTTTATGTGAGGAAATTCAAAATTAAAGAAAAACGTTGTATGAGTGGTGCTATTAATAATTGCTAAGTGAAATTTTTATAATTTTTTGTTGTTAATCGCACAATTTTAGCATAAAGAAAAAGTTTTATGAAAATCAGTAACGGTTTTTGAATTTTTTTTTTAACTTCTAAACACTTTTTGTATATGGAAAAAAAGTCATTCTCACCTTCTTACTGCACTTTGAAGTTATCAGGTCAGTATGAAATTATGGTTGCTTTGGTGACTATGTGTCTTTCTAATTTCAATTTTGTGAACATTTTTAATTAATGACTTCAAATTTTGATTCTAGCCCAGGCTAAACTCAAACTGCGGGCAACAAGCCAGATCTTGAAAAAATGTTATAAATTTCAGATATATAATTATTGCTTATATAAAATATTAAACAATTAAATTTAAATTATAATTATTTCTTATTAACACATCGGTGAATAATGTTATAAATGTTGCGGCCCGAGGCACCATTGCTAAAACGTTTTATGAAAAAATGGTTCTTTATGGCTATTCTAGCCTATCTGCAACTTTGGAGCCTTACTGCAAGTTCCTACTATGCTTCATTCCTGAGATACGCGATGTGACCAGCTGACTTCACAGTGAGGTTAGGAGTTCAGTATGATTTTTTTTTTTCAAATAATTGAGGACTTTTTGTACCTGCCTATCGTTGAAAAGCAAAAAAACAAAGCTGACGCCCAATAAAGAAAATGAACTTCCTTTTTTTAATATATTTTATTCAAAACTACATCAGGTTGTTTTTTTGAAGCAATTGGAAAGTGTGGTATGTTATTTTTCGAAATTCTTTGAAAGCGATGGTAGCCTCAAGAAACGTGGTAAAAATGTTTTATTTACTACGAAAATGAACAGCAAAAGAAATTTACAAAAATATCAAAGGTGTTTTCGTGGGTTTGAGTAAAGGCGGTGTTACTTGTTTTTGGAAACAGTATTTGTTGTTGAAAAAAGTATTACACTTTCCTGCACCCATAAAAACGCCCTTCTAGTATCGATAGTTTTATAGACTCTTTTGATTCTTCATTTTGACATCATGTTTTATGGTGGTACCATTTTTTTTATAGGTTTTATGGTAATAATCCCACTATATCCCAACTCCCCACAAAAAACACTTATTTACTACAGAAATTTTTTTGGATTGTTTTGTTTATTGTTTTTTTACGACAAATGAATTATTGATGTCAAGTTTCATCAATGGACCATTATTTTGGTTTTCGGTAATACTTAACTTTTGTACTGAAAATACAGTCATGCTAACATAAAAATGACAGTAATTTTTTTTTCTCGAAGGGCGTATTGACTTGATTTTGGTATTATATGATTCAGCATTAAAAACTACCTTAGAAACAGGTGTCACATGCTTAGGTTGTAACAAGGTATATTTTTCAGTTTGAAACACCACAACTTACCCCCCTTCACCTCTTAAAAAAACACCCATCCATATGGAAAATTTGTATAGACTCTTTTGATTCTTCATTCTCATGGTGCCTTAAACGTTTTCACTAAGTTTCAATATGGTATTATATTTTGTTGTCTTATTTATCCTATTTTACCTGTACTATATACTAAATTTATGGTTCTCAGTGAAAACGTGATAGGTTGGTTGAAGGTTATGTTTAACGAAGATTGGAGCCTTAATACAATTTCCTAGCATCATGATCGGCTCCTGAGATACACTATGTGAACTGCTAACTTATAGTGAAGTTAGCAGGTCACTCGATTGGCGAACTGAAAATCGGGAATAGAAATGCAAACAAAAATTATATATAAAAAAACTGTAAATTCCTGTCAAGGTCCCATTTGCGTGGGTAAAGTTGCCCTGCTTCCTTTACAGACGTATATTTATGACTTGGAGGTGTGAATTTGTGCCTGATACTAAAAGAAGCATTCTATACTTAGAACCCATAACTTTGTTTTATAAAAACTCTTTTTTTTTGAAAAAAAGATGCAAAGTTTGATAAAAATAGTGAATAAGGTTTCGATATTAATACCTACTTGTATACCTAGATCATTTTCCACTAAGTAAGGCTCAAGTTCAACAAAAAACCTCATTTTTAAAAATCTTTTTTCAAACTTTGTTATTTATTTTACTTTTTCTTAAAAAGTGCGGAATGGAATAACTTTAAAGTTAACTCTGGCAATCATACTCGTGGTTTCTTCACTCTCCACTCTCATCGCTCGCCCTTCAAAAGAGTAACGCTTAAGTGCGGGGTGTTCACCGCACATTGTACGTATGACACAACATAAAAACCGTACGTTTATCGAGAGGAGTGCTGTTACTGTACGACTGTGACTTTGTAATCGTCGGATGTGTGTTATCCTTAATATCCGCATTAGGGTGATGGTGAATTGGCGACATCAAATTTACTGAAAGTCTAAAGGAATTTTCTATGCATCTGCTAAGACCTAAGAGGATGATGTCAAGCCCAGCCTTAGCCTTTTACAAATATTATACTTACTTTGGTTTGCTTTCATGAAAATAGCAAAAGGACATCGTGAAGGGAAGACAGCAAAAAAAAAAAAAACTTTGTGTATATCTTTTTCTATTTGTATAAGCTTAGTTCTAGTACAATCACCTGTCTGTGCCCTGGATTTTAATGCTAAAAAATAGATGAAAATTTCTATTCCCTTCCAAGGCAATAAAGCATCGACGAGTTTTCCTCAATCTCAAAGGCAGAGTGATTTTTTATTAATTTTTTTCTTTATGTGTCAAGAATCATTCTTAAAACGCTTGATGCTATGATTTTTTGACGCGATTAGTTGAAATAATAGCGCAAAGATTTGATTATACACTTCGTATCTATATTTCCCAGCTGTTAACCGAGTTACCGCTTGCAGGATTTACTCACAAAATAAAATTCATGATTATACTTTCGAGCAAGCTAGTTGCTTCACAAGGGTGGGAATAGGTACTCGTATATACAAAAAAAAATATAAGATATATAAAAGGAGACTGTGAAAAAAATTATGAGTTTCAATTGAATTTTTTTTCTTTTTGCCATCCCTTAGAGTCCTTTGAAAAATGTGAAAATTGGATTTTGTCTTTGCACTCAATCTTGCGTCACTTTAGAACAAGTGAGAATCTATATATTTATACAGATGTGTGTTGATGGCAGTAAATGAAGAGATAGTCTTATTCTTCTTTTTCTTATATTTCTGTGATTTCTTTTACAATGGATTGAAAATTGAAGCTGATATGATTGCGTTCAGTATATACCGGGCCTGTAGTGCGGAGTGAGGAGTAGGTACTAAAAAAAACAATAGTGGTGGTTAAAACTTTGAATAAGGCAGATATAGGAGTGTATCAATTTGTATTTCAAAAATGTATACCTAACTACCTACATATCAATTTATGTGAGTGCAAAAGACAAAGGAAACTTAAGGATAATTGAATTTTAAAAGCTCTTATGTAGTGATTAAGTTAAATTCATTATTGACCTAACCATTGCTATTAATAAAGGAGATTTAAGTGTAGAGTAAAATGAACAAATACAAAAGAAGGACGGACTAATTCCTCATACATGGGGGCAGTTATACCTATGTGGCAATTATGAGGGAATAATTTTCTAAGTTGAGGTTTTTACGCTGTTCCACCAGGCTTCTTTTGAAAAAATCTTTTTCCAACACTTAAGATAGATCAACCTCCTTTGATAATTTCTCACTTCCTGGTTATGTTCCCTCACAGAGTTTAGAGACTTCACTCTTACCAGCTTGTTACCAAATCGGAATCTACAGTTCCGACTAGGAAGACTTGAATCTCATGTAAGGTTGTATACAGCGGCTTGCACTCTTTTCGGAAGTAGACATTTCAGGCGGTGGAGGTGTACAGCAGCAGTAGTCCAGGTCAGCAAAGACCTCACCGATACCTTTGATGTCTAATATGCTTAAGTGTCGAGCTGTACTGTAATGCGACTTCTTCAACATTGTTTTTGAAATACGAGTAATAGTGAAAAACTCCCACGTCAAGACAAGAGGTACAATCGTACAATAATTTAATGGCCTGTCCAATTACTAGCTTACGCCGACGAAATTGACATAATTGGATGAACATAGCGTGATTTCAGTGGAGTTTCCATGAGTATTGAGAAAGTAAGCCAAGAAGATGAGCTTAATGGTGAATGAAGGCATGACCAAATACAGGGTGGCGCACGAATCGTGCTACAAAAATAAAACGTAATAACTTTTTTTCTGTGTGAGTAATCGGCTTATTTTTTTTTTTATTTTGTAGGTTTCTATTTAGATTTATAAAAATGGATGCTTGGGATACAGAGAAAAGAATTTGGATAGTGCAACGGTACCATGCTTTGCAGTCCGTCATTTCCGTCCAAAGGGAATTTAGGCGGGAGTTTGGCGGTAATCCCCCGAGTAGATGGACCATTATAAGGTTTGTAAACATGTTTGCCGAATCTGAAAGCATCGCACGAAGGCCGTACCATCGAGATGCCAATGTTCGGGTTCAGGATACAATCGCAGCAGTAGCATCTGCAATACAGGCCAATCCGAGCGTTTCGACCCGAAACTTATCGGGGCAAATTAGGGTTAGTAGACGGTCATTACAACGGATACTTCATGACGATTTAAACTTGTTTCCGTACAAAGTCCAAATTACTAGCAAGTTAAACCCTCAGGATTTGCCTGTTCGCCTGGAATTTTGCCAAAAAATGATATCAATGGCCGAAGAAGACAACACATTGATCAATTGTTTGTTCATGTCTGATGAGGCCCATTTTGATCTTAACGGCAATGTAAACAAGCAAAATTGCCGTATATGGAATGAGTCTAATCCAGAAAAGCTCCATGAGACGGAACTGCACCCAGAACGAGTCACTGTGTGGTGCGCAGTTTCATCAAGGTGTATTGTCGGGCCGTACTTCTTTGAAGAAAACGGTGTAACCGTTACTGTCAATGGGGACCGTTATTTAAAGATGTTGAAGTAGTTTTTTTACCCAGAACTGCGCCGAAGACGTATACCATTCAACAGCGTTTGGTTTCAGCAAGATGGAGCAACTGCACATATAGCCAGACCAGTTATGGCGGAGCTAAACAAAAAATTCGCAAACAAATTCATTTCTAGGAACTCCACTCTTCGCTGGCCCCCAAGGTCACCTGACCTGACTGCACCAGATTTCTTTTTATGGGGTTATGTCAAACAAGAGGTGTATAAAACGAAGCCCAGGAATTTAACTGAATTAAAGCAGTCCATAGCGACAATAATTGAGGCGATCCCAACTTCAACTCTTCAGGCCGCAATGAATAATTTTTTGATCAGGTGCCGCATATGCGTGGGAGAGCGTGGAGGTCATTTGCGGTCTATAATCTTTAAAAACAACTAACTATTTAAAATAAAATTTAATTTTCTAACCAATAAAAAAAAATAAATGAAATACATCGATTAAAAAAAAAGTTATTTGAATTTCTTATTGTAGCACAATTGGTGCGCCACCCTGTATATGCTATCAACAAGAAAAGACATACAACGCCAACGACGTCTCGGACAGAACTTCACAACAGACTACAATTTGGAGATGGTCAGAGACTTTGGATACCTAGTTGAGATCAACCGAAGAATTACTCTAGCCAATCGCTGTTGCTTTGGGCTAACAAGGCATTTCAGAAGCAAACCTGACTCTTTCTAGCAACTTAGGTGTCTCTATATAAGATGCAAATCATCCCGGTCCAGATCTATGATGCAGAGGCATGGACACTATTATAACAGTGGATGAGAACGCTGTTAGGTGTTTTAAGAAGAAAATCCTCCGGGTGATTTTTGGTCCCAGCTGCATAGATGAGGAATGGAGATAAGAAGATACAATAACGAACTAAACGGTCTCGCCATATAAGACCACCTTAGATACAAATTTAAGCGAATGGAAATCAATGGTACAGCCTAGAAAATCTGTTAGTGTAACCCCATAGAGAAAGACAGCATAACAGGTGGCACACGTAAGAAAAATTGGACCTCAACCAACGTGTGGCGTGTGAAACTGAAGACAGCTAGCTGGAGACCAAGCCAGCTGGAAGAAACTTATTGGTTGAGGCCCTGGACCACCTCGGATCGTAGTGCAACCTTAAGTGAAAAGCTAAGAGAATTTGACTTTTACTTCCAGAGAACATTCAAATTTCGACAAATCTGAATTTCGGTGAAGAGATTTGTTTTGACATCCAAAAAATTTCATCCTATAGTGTACCTTAGATTTGAGTTGGGTCAAACAATACTAGAATGGAGAGGTTCCCAACTAACAATTTAGCTTGTATAAGGTCAAATTTTTCGAATTTGGCAAGTAATAGCTTGTATAGAGCTTGTATAAGGCAATCTTGAGCAAGCCAGGAATTTTTCCCCTGAAATCTAAACTGCTATAAGGCCTTAAAATATGAGTTACGCAAGCTCTATATAAGGCTTGTAAATATAAGTTATAAATGGCTGGTATAATGCCTTCCAAAGTTGTTTACTGAAAATGATTAAAATAATTGCTGCTATAAGGCTCTCCACGACAAGTCATAGCAAACAATTTGTATAAGACTTGTTTGTAAAGGCCTCATTCAAATTAAAATAATCAGTGAAGATCAACAAGTGTGTCTTATATAATATTGTGCTTATTAAAGAATCAGATTAAAATAAATAAGAACGTAGGTACCTATTGAACATCGTAAAACAGAAAAAAAGTCCTTACAGTAACATTGAAATTTTTATCAAAACTTAAAAATGAATAACTCATGGCAAAAATTTTAAAGATCTCGAACCTTCCAAAGACAAGTGTGAAAAAATAGAAAAGCAATTCTTAAAAAGCCAGAGAACATTCAAGTTTGGAAGAACAGATATTAGATGCGCACAGTTATTGACTATGCGTGAACGTGAAGTATGTGGTATTAACTTATTCACTTTTGAATATGTTTTCCTCAACATCACATTGGCATAGGGGTAGATTGCTAGACTGGAACGAGGAAGGAATCGACTTCAAATCCCAGGTAAAAAAAACTTTTCATTTTCATAATTAAACTAACATTTGACTCATTACAGAATACAGAAAAAAGGTTTCGGAAGCTTACTGAGGAGAAAAAAATACAATAAAAAAAAATGCAATACAAAATACAACATCAGAAAAATAAAATAAAAACCGATAAAAATATATCTTTTTTATTTCAGAATCAGCTTTGCAAAAAAATTTTTTTCTCTCGATGGATCGCTTATGCAAAATAAATTTGGGTAAGGCCTTATGTAAACATCCAAGGCATGCTATTGACAATAGCTGTCATTAAATGGCTTTGGTAAGGCCTTATTTAAACATCCAAGGCAAGCAATTGGCAATAGCTGTCAAAATGGCTTTTGTAAGGCCTTATATAAATATCTAAGGCAGGCTATAGTTTATTTAGCCAAGCTAATAGCAGTTCATGAAAAGCTATTTGCTGCTATAAGACCTGTCAACAAAAGTTTTATGGCAGTTAATTAGCTTGGGTAAATGCGCCAAAATGGCTTGCATAAGGCCTTTTACTATTACTATAGCAGTCTGAAAATAGCTTGTATAGAACCTTATACAAATTAAATTGTTAGTTGGGTTAAAATTCAATTTTTCCTTAGGTATTTCTTAAAAAAATATCAATTTTTTGGAAAAATTGTGATCAAAATTATGGCTCATGCAAGGTTAGGTTAGGTTAGGTAAGTTAAAACTGACAGGAGTTGGTCCGTTGGGATGCCACATGAATCTGGAAAACTCCTTCCTTACTCGTTAAACCACTTTGAGCTTTTTCACGAAGCGAACCAAACTATTTTTGTCGATGTTTTCCAGATCACTAGAATCGTCATAGAAGTATTCTCCTAAGTGGAGCCTTCGTCTGTTGGAAAGTGCTGGGCATGTACAGAGAATTTCAGGAATCGTTTTTTCCTCCTCCTCATCCATACAGCTTCTGCAAAAATCGTTTGAAAGTATGCCAAGCCGCTTTGCGTGCCTGCCTATTATGACACCTACAACAGAGCTGATGTGCAGTCTGTTTAGAGATATTAAGCAAATGGAGTGCTTTAAGTCAAGGTTTGGCCATATTACATAGTTTTGCCGTCATACAAGTGGTGATGTTGTTTCACCTAATGTTTGTTCTTTCCAAAGTTTCCTGCTTCAGCAAAAGCTTACGCGTAGCGATGGGTATACCAATATTTGTTCTTTCAGATAAAATGGGTAGTAATGTTTCACTTCTAGCGAGTTCGTTAGCTTTACAATTTCTTGGAATGCCCCAATGGCCCGGCACCCAACAAAGGTGAATATTAAACTGTTGCGCCATCTCCAACAGAGACGCTCGACAGTTAAGGGCAGTTCTAGAGTTTATAGAGACAGAGTCCAGAGACTTAATATAGTGGCTTGACTATCAGAGAAGATGCGGATATCTGAGCTTGATATCTCGTTTTCTGTGAGCCAAGATAATACTTCTTTTATCGCTAGAAGTTCCACCTGGAATACGCTACAGTGATTAGGAAGACGGAATGAGAGACATAAATTAAGTCTATCAGAGTACACACCTCCACTAACCCCATCTTTAGTCTTCGATCCGTCGCAAAAAGAAGTGAATCGATTAATCTTTAAATAACAACGCATCCTCCAAGGTGGATCTGGAAGATATGGTGACTTCAAAGTTTTTGTCAAAGTTCAATACTTGAATTGTGTAGTCAGTGTTACTTGGAGGTGATCCGAATAAATTCCAGATAGCGGAGTGGCCAATCCTATTACTGATCCACTGTGAAGAGGCTTTGATGCGAATGACTGTGTTCACGGACATTTGTTTGGTGAAAATATCCAGAGGTGTCAGATGGAGTAGAGTGTCTAATGCAGCGGATGGAGACGACCTTAGTGCACCACTTATGCATAGGCATGCAGTTCTTTGGATTTTGATTACTTTATCACGATGTATCGCTTTATCGTAAGTTAGAATCGATCTAATTACCGAAATGTAATGTAAAGTCTTGCACGTAACTGTTCCTTTTTAAAAAGACAGTGTATTTAATAGCCTTTTTGCCTATTCCAACGGAAAACGTAGGTAAGACTCTAAATTGTATGCTCAATGAAAGAAATGTTAAGAAGCAGTTTTTCATAATGGTCTTGCTTGTTTGATGCTTTTTTATTTCACAGGTTTTAACCTTCATCTGGCATTTCTACCCCATCGCACTTCCTATAGAATTCGGAAATTTCGAGCTTTCTACCTACCTTGGTTGTTATTTCCCACTTATTGTAGACAAAGTTTGTGGGCCTTGATTTGTATGCTAGGATTGTCAACATTTGAATATCATCCACATCATCCATGATGGATGTTCGTCTAACACAGCCATTTTTTGTAGTTATTATACGATCCCATCAGTGACCAGAACTCTTCCTTCCCCTTTTTCGCCAATTAGCTACCGCTATTCTATACTTACCGATACATGGTTCGATACCTGTCCAGGTACAAAACATACAACCTTGTCATAAATGTATTGTTCCAGGCCTCTACAGCTTCAAATGGAATTTAACAAAAAAGTCTTAAACGATTGTTTTTTTTTTCTTCTGACAAAATTCAATGCCACCTCATATTCCATTTGCGAACATTTATTATGCTCTTGTACAATACATTGCATACATATCTTTTGTAAAGCCCTTGAAAAGGAAGCCCAAGCCCATCATGGACCTAATTCTATATCTTTGGACAATATGATTTGAATCTGCCTCCACCATTACCCACTTAGCAATACATCAGACAAAAATCTCAGTAAAGTAAGTCACATTGGAAAATATTCGATGCAAAACTAAACGGGGGGGGGGGGGGTGGGGGGACTCTGAAATGAAATGATTTCCTGCCATCATAAATCTAATAGCTCGCAGCATGTAAAGAAATTGGCACATCTCGGGCATAAAATAAAATTACCCACTCGAAATGTACATACATATATACTCGTATATAGATAGCTAGGTATCTTATTTCTCGTTTTTACATCAATCTGCGTATTGGAGGAGCTGTGGCGATGATATAAAAGACTATACTCTCCATTTGATGAACAAATTGATTTGCCTATCTTTTCCCGGCCTTGGAGACTTTCAATGGAGCATGAAAAATTACCAAAAGTCGGTTTTATGTTATGCTAACATCAATAAACACACACAAAAAAAATAATACAGAATACTATGGGAAGAAGTGCTCTTATCCACCACCACTCTACACCAACATTTACCATTCCTTAATAAGATTGAGAGGACCAGGAATAAGAATGAGCTGGGTGTCGGTGTATACATGGTTGCCAACTTGTTTTAAATTTACCAACTGTAAGAATTTTGATGAAAACAATCTTAACTTAAATAAGTTTTTAATAATAGTGAAAATAAATTTTGGTAACATAACAACTCGTGGAGAATCCAAGACACAGGATCTACATATACAGGCTGTCCACCGGGAAGGTACGAGCATACTACTCTGTTTATCTCGCAGTAATTCCACTGTAATCCTGGCTGTATACGATGTGGCACCGTCTTGTTGTTGCCACATGTTATTGAAGTCCAAAGCATACAGTTGTGGCGTTAAAAAGTTTTCAATCATATCACGATATCGCTCCCCATTCACAGTTACCTGAGCACGGCATCGAGTTGAGGTAATGGATTCTTTTTTTCCTTGAGCAGTAAGGTTTGCAGCCGTTCTTGCAGTTCGTTGGACCCTCTCTCTTCGAAATCATTCACTACACAATAAACCGTGCGTTTTGTTGGCACGTTGTTTCTCCCAAAAATTTCACGTAACTTTCTCATTGTCACAGTAATCGATGATTGATTTTGATAAAATTATCGAATTACCGAATGTTTTTCCATATAATAAATTTGCCACGAATCTACTTCACGACTGCCAAATATGAACTGTCAAGACTAATGTTTACCAGAATGGCAGCAAAACAAAGTAGTATACCTTCCCAGCGGACACCCTGTAGTTACTTACAACTCTAAACATTCAACTATACCTATGTGTGTATTGTAAGTTGACAAGAATAGCTTGGATAAGATGATGATTGGGACTTCTTGTTCTTCCTGTCAAGTGATAGGTACTCTTGGCGGCTTTGTTACTTCTTAGCAAGAGGCAGTACCCCTGCAGTTTAATTAAAATGATCTCATGAATCTTTGTGGTATATCTCGTAAGATGAAATATTTTACCGACTCACTTTGGGATTCAACTCCATGCAAAACCGATCCACCAGTAAAGCAGTAAGATTTTGCTTAAAAAAAGAATACTGACTTAACCGAAAAATACAACTTGAGAGCTAAGTTTTTAAGTCCAACATCATCCAATATTTAGAGGTGAAACGCCAAATTGGGTGGTGTTAGGTAAAGTCTGTCTCCGAAGCTGATGGGATGATCTCGCACTGAGAAAATGGTCTTGAGTGGTGGCTATAGGCTTAAGCTTTTGGTAAGATATGTTGTGACCAATTAGTTCTGTTTCCGGTTTATAGTCATTGTCAAAAGCGAGCTTTACTTACTTACTTACTTACTTAGGACCTGTTACGTCCGTGTGGTTCCCCTACCGGGCCATAGGGCCTCCACTACTCCTACGCGCCATCGTGTACGGTTTCTGAAAATGTACCTCAGCTCTCTCCAACTCTTCCCCAGTTGTGCTAAATCCTCTTTGACCGTACTTCGCCAAGTACTTTTAGGTCGGCCCAATCCTCTGCCTCGCTGCGTGAGAGGGTTCATTGCATCGCTTGACTCGCAATGCACTGATGGTCTTTTCGATGCATATGTCCAATCCACTGCATCTTACGTTCTTACATTAGAGATTCGATGGTTTCCTGACCTGTCCTCGCATGAAGTGCATCATTGGAGATACGGTTAGGCCAGAAAATCCGTAAAATGTTTCACAGACATCTATTGACGAACGTTAAAAAAGCCCGGATTCTACATTGGAGCGAAGCAGTCGTACGAGTAGCTTGGTCTTAAGGCTTATAAGGTTGTTTCTCTATATTTTGGACAGCATTCCGGATGCAACCTTTGCTTTCCCTATTCGGCTGGTTATATCTAGTTCGTTCGCGCCATCAGTAGAGACACTTCCAAGGTATTGGAGCGTTCTTCCATCGCTACGGGTATTGCCGTATTGATCTTAAGCCCGATGGTTTCAACTTCTCTCTACCCTTGTTGTCATTTGATGGGGATCCATGATCCAATGAGAGAGTAAGCAAACGTCATCCACGTAGCTCAGATGATTCAGGTGTGATAGCAGATTTCACTGAATTTCTCCATTTACAGTCGACAAAGCTGCATGCAGCACATCACTAATTACCAACAGGAACAGTATTGGTGACAAAATACAACCCTATCTAACCCCACTATGGATTTCAAAATCCTCTGATAACTTTCCACTATGCAGAACGTGACATTTGGATCCTTCATATGTAGCCTTAACAATAGCGAACTATTTATTCGGGATTCCCCTCCTGCGCAAGGCAGCCAAATAAATTCTCTATTGACATTGTCAAACGCCTTTTCGAAATCGATGAAATCCTCTCGAAAATACTAAGTAAACACTTTATGTTAAAAATTTTAATTTTTGTCTATAACATGAACCAAGGTATACGTTTCTGGGGGTTTTTGATGTGTTGAGTTCGAATTTGGTCTTGAAATTGCTCTAGCATGTCACGTTTTTGAGATATTCAAATTAAAAGATATAAAAATTTGCGTTTTTTTATGCCAATTTGGGGTTATATTCCTTGTCGAGGTAATTTTTTCGCGAACAAATGTTTATGGTTACTCTAAAGTATCAACATTTCATTTCAAAACTCTATTGAATTTTCAAATACCCTTATTCATATCTTCAAGAAATCGTTAGCCTTTGTCTTAGACTACGCAATTCAAAAACTCCAGTAAATTTGCATTTTTTGTAGCATTTTTTGTAAATTTTTGCATGTTGCGTCACCAAATTTTAGTCGCAAACTTCTGATCCGGATTCAGCACCCCCGAAAACATAAAAGAGGACTAATATCAATACCCCACAATTTGCTTGCTAAGAGCCTTTTTGAGCACAAATTGACTAACAGTGCATGCGTAAGGTTAAGTTAGATAAGAAAAATATACTTAATTAAACCAATTTTTGAAAGATATGAACAATTGATCTTCAAACAATTTGTTTTGTTGAGAACTAACGGGTGATTTTTTAGCTGGTTTGGTTTTGGCAACACTGGTTTTGACAGCTGACGTGTGTTTAGTGCCTTGTGTCACTGTCAAACAGCTTCAGTTTGGTTTGCAATTTAACCATGGATCGTCTTACAAATGAACAACGCTTGCAAATTATTAAATTTTACTATCAAAATTCGCTGCTTCCATTTTATGGTCGGCATTCTCGACCTTCTGAGCAGTCTATTCGGAAGATTGTGACCAAATTTCGCACCAAATTTACTTTGTTAGACATTAAACCACCAACACGTTTACGTACTGTGCGTAGTTTTTTTTTTTTTTTTTTTTTTTTATTATCCGATGGAAATCTTCAAAAGACACTCGGTAAGAATCGGTACCAAGTAGTGTGGGACTCTTACCGCACTAAAACCACCGGTGAATCAGGACCAATCTATGAAAGATCGACAAATGATTTTTCTTTCTTAATTTATCAGTCGCATTGTGGGAAGTTTAAGTTATAACACTTTCCATAGCTTTTAGACCATCAGCTCATGAGGCTTGGTTCTTCTTAATCTCCGAACATTGTCTCGTACATTTAAGACGGTCTCCATTTCGGAGTTGGTATGACTTTGCAGTCGCTGATTGTGTGATACAGCGTGTTTTTTAACCACTTCTGTAACCATTTCAATTTGAAGGTCACGATGTAGATCGCTATTTCTTATATACCAAGGGGCATTTATTATTCCGCGAAGGACCTTGCTTTGGAATTTTTGGATGGGTTCAGCATTTGTTTTCTTTGTACAGCCCCATAGTTGGATGCCATATGTCCAAACGGGTTTCAGTACTTGCTTATATAACATTAGTTTGTTCTGGATAGATAGGTCAGAGTTCTTTCCTAGTAACCAGTACATTTTTCTGTACTTCAAGTTTAGTTCGTCTTTTTTCTTTTTGATGTGCTCTTTCCATTTAAGCTTTGCATCCAAAGTCATTCCAAGGTATTTGGCAGTATTGGAGTAAGGTACTGTTGTACTGTTTATAAGAATTGGAACATTGTTTATTTTTTTGTTTGTAAAGTTTATATGCGTCGATTTTGTTTCATTTAGTTTGATTCGCCATTTTTGCGTCCAATCACTAACTTTATCGACTGCATTTTGCAGTTTTTGTGTAGCCTTCGTAACGGATTTATCTGGCACCAATATTGCAGTATCATCAGCAAAGGTGGCCATGATAGCGTTGATGTCCACTGGAATATCCCTTGTATATAACAGATACAGGGTTGGTCCTAGGACACTTCCTTGTGGTACACCGGCTTCAATTTTCTTTAGTTCCGAGTAATTTTGGTCGTACCGTACTCTAAAGAGTCGGTTCGTAACGTAGGATTTCAGTATTTCGTAGTACTGCCTGGGAAGATCCCTTTGCAGTTTGTACTCAAGTCCCAAGTGCCAAACCTTGTCAAAGGCTTGAGCAACATCTAAGAATATAGCCGAGCATACTTGTTTTTCTTCAAGTGCCTTTTCCACAACATCCGTAATCCGATGCACTTGGTCTATCGTGGAATGTTTATTTCTAAATCCAAACTGATGGCTCGGAATTAGTCTTCTTTCTTCTATTATTTTGCTTAGTCTTTTCAGAAGCAGTTTTTCGAAAACTTTTGCCATGATTGGTATAAGCGAAATAGGTCTGTAAGATGTTACTTCTGTTGGTGGCTTACCTTGTTTAGGTATAACAATGACTTCTGCAATTTTCCAATGATGTGGCACATATCTTAGTTTAAGGCATGCACATACTGTGCGTAGTGAAGAAAATATTGCGGCCGTATCAGCTAGTGTGACAGAAGACCGCGAAATGTCGATTCGGCGCCGTTCCCAGCAGTTAGGCCTTTGTTACAGCACTACGTGGAAAATTTTGCGGAAGGATTTGGGCGTAAAGCCTTTTAAGATACAGCTGGTGCAAGAACTAAAGCCAGCCGACCTACCACAACGCCGAATTTTTGGTGAATGGGCTCTTGGAAAGTTGGCCGAGGATCCGCTTTTTTATCGAAAAATTGTGTTCAGCGATGAGGCTCATTTTTGGTTGAATGGGTTCGTAAATAAGCATAATTGCCGCATTTGGAGTGAAGATCAGCCAGAAGCATTGCAACAGCTACCAATGCATCCCGAAAAATCCACTGTTTGGTGGGGTTTATGGGCCGGCGGCATTATTGGGCCATATTTCTTCAAAGATGATGCGAATCGCAGCGTTACTGTCAATGGTGAACGCTACCGAGCGATGATAACAAACTTTTTTTTGCCCGAAATGGAAGTTCTTGACTTGCATGATATGTGGTTTCAACAAGACGGTGCCACATGCCACACAGCACGCGAAACAATGGCACAATTGCGAGGCGAGTTTGGTGAACAGTTAATTTCACGTTTCGGGCTGGTCAATTGGCCGCCTAGATCGTGCGATTTGACACCATTAGATTATTTTTTGTGGGGGTATGTCAAGGCTAATGTCTATAGGGACAAGCCCGCTTCGATTGACGCACTGGAAGCCAACATCCATGCATTCATTCGTGAGATACCGGCCGATATGTGTGAAAGAGTATGCCAAAATTGGACTCAGCGGATGGGCTACCTGAGACGCAGCCGCGGTCAACATTCGCATGAAATTATCTTTAAACATTAAATTGCAAGGTTCAAACTATCGATTCAAATAAATATTTCATTCATTTTTTTGAATTTTTTGTGTTTTTTTTTTTTAAGTTCTAAACCTCTTAAAAAATCACCCGTTATATAGGCATAGGCGGGAAAAAGCTTTTAAACAAAACGTTCTAGAACAAACTGGTATGAGAACTCCATAGTTCCAAACTTATCTAAGGCAATCTAGTCAAATTTGACTGCAGGAACAAGTTATTGGCAGCTCTCGATGGTTAATGCACTGCGTATAAATTTTCAACTGACTATGGGTTGCAGCTTCTCAATAAAACATGGCTATAGTGACAATTTTTTTTCTGGAAGGACGTTTCTGCATTCCACGCATTGTTTAAAAGTAAACTGATTTAATTTTGCCCGCAATATAGTGTCAAAAATAAACGAAGGAATTCATTTCTCTCTGAACGCAAATATTAATAAAAAAAATTTGACAACCCAACCCGCAATAAGGCATATCTGTTTAAATTAGTCACTTTCTTCATTCCCAGGAAATTAATGCGATACGTGTGGGCGTATTAATTAATAAATAATATTAAAATTAATATTAATGCGATCGAATCGGACGCAAAATCGTGCTAATACAAAATAATCATTCAGAATCATTTTTGAATTAATTAATTAAATGGTTATTCTAAAAATTTTTGTTATTAAAAAAAAAGAAAAAAAAAAGTGGTAACCACAGTTGAATATAATCTTAAGTGTACTCAGGCAGGACGAGAGATATGAAAAGCAACCCAACCATGGCCGGTTATACAAATACACGAAAGCAATGATTTTGAAAATCTTTGACGTAAATTCAATAATCCAAAAATGTATTACACAAACATACATAAATATACCGTTATATCGCTTGTTGGACTCTTGCGACAGGAGAGCGGAGAGCGTTACAAAGGGACCGCATGTGAATGAGGAGCGAAATTGTTTTTTATTATTCGAAAGTTGACTAAAGTCATAAATCATCTCTGCCAGGATATTTAATCATAATCGAAAGAAGTACGCCTTGACAGGGCGCCAGGGTAGGTAGGGGTAGCTAAGGTATGGGTTTTTTTTTTTTTATTCTCACTCTCAAACTATTATAATAGAGGGCTTCAAAAAGCTAGAGAACTTTTTGATGGTAATCTTATTTGGCATATATGTAGAGCGTGCAGTATAGACTCACATCCCTCGCTTTATACTTTGAATGACCACCAGAAGTTAGGGGTTTTCCGACTCGATATGCGGAGGTAAAACGCTTTTGGAAGTGATTTTTTTTTTTAAGATGAAACAAATAGAGATATAGAGGTGGGTAAAAGAGACATGCGTTGATATTGAAAATGTCAAAAAAAAAAGACAAGAGAATAAAATAGTTTTGAAGCATCTTTATTGACATCTGAATGTGAGTGAGGTTTTTCATGAATATTTTATAGCGGTTTTTTGTAATTTCCTTAACATCATTGTGGATGTAAATTAATTTGATTAAGAGTCCTTGTAAAAGTAGAGGATAGAAACTAATGTATGGACACATATGTGAAACTAATAACCTTTTGAGCAAGAATATTAAAATTTGAGATCTTTGGCCTTGATTGATCCTTGTTTCAAGGCACATCATTGCTGACGAAAATTTACTTCGATAATAATTCTTCGTTAAAACAGCAAGGTTTTGATTTACTATGACCACAGGTATAATCGTGTAAGCAATATAAATTCCATGGTTTGTTGAAAATTGAAAGGAAAAATGCAGTGATAAATTTTATAAACCACAATGAAATCCCTTTAAAATGATTGCATGATTAATTTATGCAATTTGTCACCACAAAAGCTAATTAGCTGCTCAAAGGCACCGCCTTTTTAATTATGTCATTCTTATTGCAAAATCCACAAACATTTTATATAGAAAGTATGTCAGTTATGTGTGTACCTAACAGAGGAACCTAAGTACTCTTTACAAAATAAAAATGGAAACAGAATTTATACTAAAGAAAAGTCCAAAAACTTCAACCTTATGGTGCATGTCCATTTGTGAGTACATACTTTTCCTATAAAGCTCTCGAGAGAGTATCTTGAATAGTTGTCAAGTCAACCCATCTGTTAGCTACTTCAATGGCTGTGTCCACTTGAAAGGTTACAAGTATTACTTTCCAGACCGCACCGTCTTTATACTCTAAAACGGATACACACTTTCAGCGCGGTGTTATTTAATGGCGTCAAATATCTAATCGTTCAAATTCAAATTCCAAATTTAAGTTCCATTATAGGCATAACCTATTTGATTGACAGATGATAGCGTTGATTTGGCGTTAGTAAATAACGCCAGGCAAGATGGGTCCAATAGGCAATGATTAAGATTTTGATGTTATAGAGAGCCAAGAAGATTGGCTGGGGCACACTTGCCTTGCCTAACATAAGCTAGCACTCAGCATTATGGCGAATAAACCCAGTGAGGTATGCGTGAAGGGGGGGGGCATGCTACCTCCCTGCTTGGGCTCTCTATAAGATTCAGGGTGGGTGCGAGGTTGGATGTATGCAAAATTTCTTTTGCATTTAAAGAATTTGTACACAAATTTACTCCTAAAAAATTTGAGTGTTCTTTGAAATAAAATTTGGAAATATGTCTGCCAAATTTGAGGACATATGGCCAAAATTCTATACAAAAACAATTTACATGCAAAATATTTGGGCGATATTTCCATTTTATTATTTGGTCACAAAGTAGTTTTTTGCAATATTTCCAATTCCTTCTTTGCTTTTGGGTGATAAAAATTTTGTTGACCAACATTTCTAATCAATCAAAGCGGTTCAATTCTCCGTGGTTTTTAGTCAACAATACTGTGAAAATCAAGTCAAGTTTCACATCTAAGGAATAGGGCTGATTTTCTAGAAAAGAAAAGGTATGAAAACAATTAATACTACGATATCACCCAAAGACAAGGCAATTTTTGACTGGCTGGACGCCAACAACGACCATCACTCCTCAGTGGTTGGGTTGTTTCACGAAAAGAAACCAACCATTCCCAGAACACCATCGACACTTGATTTTTTATTTACCTCTAATTTTTCTTGTATACTTCCACAACTCAGAAACTACTTACTAACTTACTTAAGGTGGCGCAACAGTGGGGGTGGACCAGGGCCTCAACCAACAAGCTTCTTCGAGACGGCTTGGTTTCTAGCTAGCTGTCTTCAGTTTTGCCCGCCAAGTTGGTTGAGGTCCTCTTCCACTTGCGTCCGCCACCTGTGCCGCTGTCTTCCTCTACTACGGGGTTGGATTCAAAGACTTTTCGGGCCGTAGCATTGTTGTCCATTCGATCTAGGTGACCCAGCCATCTCAGTGTTGGCTTTTCACTTTACTGGCTAGGTCGGTGTCGCTGTACAGCCCGTACAGTTCGTAGTTGTATCTTCTTCTCCATCTATGCAGACGGGACCAAAATCACCCGGAAAATTTTTCTCTCAAATCATTCACCGTTAATAGAGTCCATGTCTCTACACCATACATAAGGACCGGGATAATAAGCATCTTATACAGGGACACTTTAGTTGCTCGAGAGATGGCTTTGCTTCTCAATTGCCTTCTTAGCCCAAACAAACAACGATTGGCAAGAGTAATTCTTCGTTTGATCTCAGCACTGGTATCTACAGAAACTACAACTGATCTATAATACCCGGGGAGTCGGACTATGAAGCTGTGCAGCTAAACATCAAACTCCAACAAGCCATTTTCTTAACGACAGAACCAACTGAGCATGAGCACATCATCAATTATAGGAGACTGGATGTAGATAGATTTCAACGAGACATAGAAGCCATCATAACACTGCCACCACAAAACAGGAACCAGTAGAACACAGAAATTGATGCGGCCATCAATGGTCTGGAAACAGCTGTTTTAAGTGCACTAGATATCAACAGCACAAAACATCAACGGACAACGCACCTTCCTAAGTATATCCAAAATCTCTACACTCATCGACGACAGTTAAGGAAACATCTTCAGAAGATCCACCAGCGTGAACTGAGCACATCACAAACAGCAACTACCAGACTGTATTGATCGAACTAAATTGTGTCAATATTATGTTGTGGAACTCTATTCAACACCATAACAATAACCAATTCAACAAGAAACTGCAAGCCATCAAACCTGAACCTGACACCTTCAAGAATATCAACAAACTGATTGCAAAAACACCAACGATGTCTGAAACCATTATCACCAACAATGGAGAAATCACAACAACACAGGACAAAGCTGAGGTATTTGCTAAATATTTCGAAGGAACCCATCCACAAATTCAGTCTTCCTTGATGAAGTTAAAGATCCCATCCCATCCAACTAATCCTCCTGGCACCTAACACGGACAGCGACACCAATCCAGTGAATGACCGAGTTGACAGTCCAAACCTAAGCACCCGTGAAGAAAAAGTTGAAATAATCAGAAGCTGCAGGCCGAAAAAGTCAACAGGACCGGATGGAATATCCAACTTCATCATAAAGAGGATACCTGAGACAGTTTTGATCCTTCTTACTATCATCCTGAACAACTGTGTCAAAAACAACTACTTCCCTCAAAAACTGAAAACAGCGAAGAGCGTTTCAATCTGGAAGAAAGGTGTCAGGAACATGATCTCCAACTAAATGCAAATATCACTCCTCAGCAACTTAAGCTAGCTCTTGGAAGAGCTGATACTAAGAAAACTAAAGAAGTTTTGCAGCGACAAAAATTTAATTTCTGACATGCAGTTTGGCTTTAGAGAGCAGCCCTTAGCCCAACACCCACTCCAGAAGTTCCAGCATGACATCATTATAGCCCTCAACAGTCATCGTGTCACCGATGGATGTTTTCTGGATGTCGAGAAAGCATTCGATAACGTCTGGATAGATACTTTATACACAAGCCACATTTGCTTCACTTACCCCTGCCATAAATAAAAATGTTGTTTCTTTCCTTTCTTCCAGGAATTTCCTTATGCAATTAGGAAACTGCTCGAACTGTGAAGAACATCAAAGCCGGAGTCGCAAAAGGTTCAAAACTTGGCCCCTTTCTATTCAGCCTCATGACATCAGACCAACCCATCCCAAATTGTGAAAACCTGCTGTTTGCTGATGACTTACTTACATACGCAACCTCAATGTCACCACTAGTTGCAGTCCGGATAATAGAGGCTCACCTCATCAGACTGTTCAATTTCTACCAAAAATGGGGCATCCAAATTAATTCAGCAAAATCGGAGCTTATCTGCTTCAGGAGACTCCGAGACGGTGGAAGTCGCTCAGCAGTTACTTGCAAAAATCTAGATCTTAAGCTTCCAGATGGTTCTAACATTGCTGCCAAAAGGGATGTCAAAGAGACGTGGGGATCAACTTCAATGAGTTGCTTAAATTCAAACCGCACTCAAAAAGTGTACTCAGAAAAAGTGAACAGAGCATTCCACTGACTACACCCTTTGATAAGGAGAAGATCAGGACTAAGTCAACCGACGAAGATACTTATGTACGAGCAACTCCTGCAGCCAATCATCAGCTACTGTTTCCCAGTCTGGTTCGAGATCACAAAAACAGCGATTAAGAAACTCCAAGTCTTCCAGAGGAAGATGCTAAGAATCTGCACCAGACTCCACCTCGACCGGCTGCGAAGAAAACATTACAGGAATGACGATCTCAACAGAAAAACAAGGATAGTACCTCTGGACAAATACCTATACTAAATTCGGCAAAGAAGCTAGTGCAGAACACTGTTAATCACCCCAATCAGCTAATGAGAAGGATGACCACCAAGCAACAACATCCCGAGCCGAGGTACCTCAGTGTGATGGACATCCTGGACGTCAATTTTTTCACCGACAACGACGAAACAGCCTTTTCTTTCTACACTGACACAGGGTCAGCATACTACCGCGGCTAAAAGCCAACCTTTTCCATCAATCCAGACCCAAACTACCAATGGACAAGCGGGATGAGAAGCTGAAAATTTCAGACCAAAACTAGTTAGTAAATTTCAAAGGAGAATATGAAACAATCCTAAAGGTCATAGCCTCACAAAAACGCAGGAAAAAAACTAAATACAAGTAATCTTCTCATTAGTGATGATGCAATCCTGAAATATGGAAGAAACTATAATAATTGTGCATTGACTTGGCTGATTTTATATCTAAAATCTTTTATAGGGGTTCATCGTTCATCTTGAGTAAGTTTGTAAGTAAAGTAAAACACCGACTGCTTTTGGCTTTGTCAAATATCTACTTCTCATATCCTTGATCCGTTTTGGATTAAAATGATTAGGTGGTGATGCTGTCGGTAATTTAAAGGAAGAGAGAAAGAAAAAAAAATATTTTAATTATAATACCTTTCATTTGTGCGGTGGCTGCGCCCGCACCATGTTCTCTGCATCAGACAAGACCACAACAGCAGGGCCAACTACGTTTCCTTAACATTTTGAAAGTTTTTAATGAAAGATTGCGGGCGCCTATTGATGGTGCTTCCACCCATTTCCCCCATCAAGGAAAATAAGATGTGCAATGCTCATTTCCGCTAAAGTTGCTGCCGGCCTCAAGTTATGAGTTTAAACTTTGCCGGTTTTATTTTATTTACTTTATTTATATTTCTACTTCTCATCCTTTAGGCAATATGCTCGAAGGAAAGATGCAAACGACGATGACGACGACGACGAAAAAAGGGTCGATAGAAACGAAATGACGACGCCGCTCCGATGCGACGCGACGTGGCGCTAAATATCCATCAAAGTGGTTTGCTATATAGGATTGCAAAAAGCGACTATACGCGGCTTCGCTATAGGGAACGGATATTGTATAGGTACATAGACAACATCCGTTGTGCGCTACTTGTAACGTTCGTTGGTGGTTTTTCTCCTGAGATGTGATTTACTTTGAGAGTTGAATTCTTCAATTCGTAGCTCGTCAGTCCTCACTCAGGTTCGCTGAATATAAACATGCAGAAGATAAGTAAAAATATATAAATCCACTTCCTACCTGTGTGCTGTGTTTAAATGTGTATCAAAGAAAAAAAAAATAAGAAAAAAAAAACTTTTTTTTTTCATAGTTAACCGCTTTTGCATTTCCGTTGAAAGCTCTCGCCACTAAGTTGCTCTTGGGAAATTATTAAACGAATCCTTTTTATGTTTATTTGTTTAGTAGTATCCTTTGGCTATAGAGGTCCTAAAGGAAATTTTATTACCTTGTTCAGAATGCTCGTCGACGTCATCTTCATTTAATATTGAATTGAGTTAGGGAATCCCTTGGCAGGTGAATTCCTGTTAAGGAAGTTATTTTATTCATGAGCTTTTGTATAATTCGAGTACGAGGTTAAATGCAACTAACTATTAATCCAGAAACCTTATTCAACAATCATAATACATATTAACTGTTTTTTTTAATGCGTTTTAAAAAAAGAAAACTGCATCAAAATCATTATAGCTATATCATTATAGGCTTTTGAATTTACCATAATAGATAAGAACTAAGACGATCAAGGGTTTTATTGAATAAATCATTAAATGGGTCTTTGAAAAGCACCCTTTTTGTTTTTTTTGCATATGACTCGAAAACGTAGCCAAATTCCGGGATAATGCTAAAAATCTTTTTGTAGAAAACAAAATTTACCATCGAAATGCATCACTCAAAAAATTAAAAAAAAAAATCAATTAAATTTATAAAAGAAAGTTCCAAAAAATTATGAAAAATCACATTTTTTTGCCTATAACTCTTTTTGGAGCATGCTCCATGTAAATGAAAGATACTCGTAATTAAATTTACCTTAAAAATAACTCATTGGAAAAGAGTTTTGTCAAAAATCGATTGAGATACAGTCGCTCAAAGTAAGCCATTTTTTGTTTTTTATCGCGTTTTTAATTGACATTATTTCAATGCTTACTTTTTTACAACAAAACTAACTTTTAATAAATAAGGTGTGAATTTTTAATCTGTAAATATTGTACAGGTAAAATAGTACAGAAATTCCTTCAAAGTAGTGCCGTAGCTGCGGTAGGGCATTTGGGGGCAATGCCCAATCTTAAAATGCCAAAGCTCTTCTTTAAAAATGCCATTAACTATCGGTACAATTTTTCTAATTGTTTTCTCTAGAGCCAATTTAAAGGAAATAGCTCATATAGAAAGCTATCATGGATAAAGTATTCCTCCCATCTTCTAACATTGGAAATACCAAAAATTTTCCAATGCTCCTTGCAGGTTCAAATTTGTTCGATCAAAATGGCAGCCCAGTTCCTATGGAATATTCATTTTTGATGCCAATAAATTCCGAGAGAAACTGCGACCACAATTTACGTTCTCAATTTTAAACGACGATGGGAAAAATTCCGTGGGATATTTTATTCACGATAGCCTAAATATTGATTCCATGACAAACAAAAATGTCTAGGTTTAAACTGAATCTTACATTACAATAGTGGAACTAACAAAAAGTTTCGTCATGATGATGTCCGGCACACAGTGGTTCAAGTTGTACAGAGAGGTGGTATTAATTTTATAAAATCTGAAGAAGTTAACTGATTCAAATTAAATTTTCAGGTATAATCAAAGAATAACAAGAATAAGGAAACTTCCTGCCAACTTATTTAAAAAGGTCATCCAAGCATCACAATTTTATATAAATGAGGGGTGTGTTCTTTGAAAAGTTGTAGAAAATGCTATTTGTAGTAATTTTTCTATACATAACTTTTTTACACGCCCATTTTTGAGGGTGTTTTGGATAACATTTCTTTTTTATTGTTTCATAAGAAAAGTATTGATAAAGAAACCTAGAACAAAATGTGTCGGTAATGTTTTTTTTTTTTGTTTAAATTATGTGATTTAAAATTTTTAACCACACCCACTTTTTTGAGGTGATTGGAAAGAAGCAGTGCTTACTAGAACTAAAAAAATAACACTCTTAATTTTTATTAAGATGGTGGATTGAAAATGGTACTAATGCTAAGATTAAGCTCCACAAATAGCATTCATATAGGTTTTTCAATAATTTGGGGGAAGGATTTAAGATTTTTTTTATTTTTAAGGGCCTTAAGACATAAACTGGATTTTTTTTTGGAATACTTATTTTTTCATAGTTGAATTTGACTTAAGAAATGTACTAGTTTTAAGAATTCCCACACAAAAAAATTTCCTACAAACATACGAGTAACTTTTTTTCAAAAATTTAATTTGTTTTTATTATTCCCAATAGAAGAAAAATAACAAAAAGAAATCTGATAACTAGGTATATATAATTATCTCTAAAGTATGCTTATTCTTTGCTTCAGCATTACTGAAATTTCAAGTATCAACTTTAAAGTCCAAAATTTTATATTTATGTATATAATTTTTATATTATTCCAATATTATTATTTTTGGCAGATAAGCATAGCAAAATTTTGATTTCTGCCCTGCCTCTTTCCATCGCTACCCTACCTTGAATTCGATTTTAGCTACGGCCCTGCTTCAAAGCATTTTTAATAAATTAAAAAAAAATCAAGGTCTTTGCGATATTCGGCACCTTATTTAGGGAAAATTTGCAAGAAATGTCTATCATCTGAAGGATCACTAGATCTATAGGTTCTTATGAAAGGTCAGCTAGTTTCAGTAATTTGATCAGCTATAATATTCTTGTTTACAATTAAAAAAAATTCAAGGTCACAAACGATTTTTGGCAACAAAAAATATGTGGCTGACCAATAACCGAGTTTATTGACCTTTTATGATAATCTAGTAACCTATCAGAAAGTAAATTTTTTTTATTAAATTGCTCAAATGAGGTTCGAAAAATAGTTCATGACCTTGAAAAAAGTGCATCAATGTGGTCTTAATTCTACATCGTAGAATTGCCAAGTCGGTGGCATTTATATATTGTTAAAAAAGAAACCTGGAAACCTGGCCATAAACGACAGAGCCAAAAAGCCAAATGTTCGTACTTGAAGTCAATAGGCCACCATTCATTTGGATTTTCAGCCAATCTGAAATCTAACTCAGTCAAATAGTAGATTTATGTACCAAATGTATAATGTGTAATATCCCGAATCCCAAATTTTAGGTGAGCAAAAATTCCACAAAATTTCAAGTGTGGTAGATTTCCTCTCGCAGTGACACTAAATTCCACTTTGAAAAGTAAAGCAGATTCCCACTTCAGATGGAATAAATATTCACGATGTGGAGCGGATTCCCGTGAAATTATTTCCCTGAACCATATAAAACACGCAAATTTATTTTTCTTTGGGTATAAATTTTGATTTGCTTGGATCCTTTTTTTGTAATATTACAAAATCTTATATTTCTCAAAAATGGCTCTTCAACTTTTCTTTAAAAAAAATCGATACATTTCTTTCAGTAAAGGCTTCCCTTGGATGGCAAATCATTTTTCAGAAAATGGTTATTATGGTACCTCAAAAAAAAACATTATTTTTACTTTCGATTTTCTCGAAAACAGTAATTTTGATTTAAAAATTTTTGTTTGTTTTGTTTAAATCAAATATTTTGAAAACTTCGTGGCTGATTTTTATAAAACTCGATATTTAAAAGTTTTTAATACTCTTTGAAGTATTTTAAGAACAAAATTTACCTTTATCATAAAATTAAGGTCCATACAAATGTTAAAAAAAACGTCAAGAAAAAGTTCTTTTCTCTTATCAAGCTTTTTGTGTATGCTCAAATTAGTGCGATATACTACCAAAAATATAAAAAATAATAAATAGAAACTACAGGGTGGCGCACCAATTGTGCTACAATAAGAAATTCAAATAACTTTTTTTTTAATCGATGTATTTCATTTATTTTTTTTTATTGGTTAGAAAATTAAATTTTATTTTAAATAGTTAGTTGTTTTTAAAGATTATAGACCGCAAATGACCTCCACGCTCTCCCACGCATATGCGGCCCCTGATCAAAAAATTATTCATTGCGGCCTGAAGAGTTGAAGTTGGGATCGCCTCAATTATTGTCGTTATGGACTACTTTAATTCAGTTAAATTCCTGGGCTTCGTTTTAAACACCTCTTGCTTGACATAACCCCATAAAAAGAAGTCTGGTGCAGTCAGGTCAGGTGACCTTGGGGGCCAGCGAAGAGTGGAGTTCCTAGAAATTAATTTGTTTGCGAATTTTTTGTTTAGCTCCGCCATAACTGGTCTGGCTATATGTGCAGTTGCTCCATCTTGCTGAAACCAAACGCTGTTGAATGGTATACGTCTTCGGCGCAGTTCTGGGTAAAAAAACTCCTTCAACATCTTTAAATAACGGTCCCCATTGACAACGGTTACACCGTTTTCTTCAAAGAAGTACGGCCCGACAATACACCTTGATGAAACTGCGCACCACACAGTGACTCGTTCTGGGTGCAGTTCCGTCTCATGGAGCATTTCTGGATTAGACTCATTCCATATACGGCAATTTTGCTTGTTTACATTGCCGTTAAGATCAAAATGGGCCTCATCAGACATGAACAAACAATTGATGAATGTGTTGTCTTCTTCGGCCATTGATATCATTTTTTGGCAAATTTCCAGGCGAACAGGCAAATCCTGAGGGTTTAACTTGCTAGTAATTTGGACTTTGTACGGAAACAAGTTTAAATCGTCATGAAGTATCCGTTGTAATGACCGTCTACTAACTCCAATTTGCCCCGATAAGTTTCGGGTCGAAACGCTCGGATTGGCCTGTATTGCAGATGCTAGTACTACGATTGTATCCTGAACCCGAACATTAACATCTCGATGGTACGGCCTTCGTGCGATGCTTCCAGATTCGGCAAACATGTTTACAAACCTCATAATGGTCCATCTACTCGGGGGATTACCGCAAATTTTAAATAATATTAGAAATATTGCACAGAAAAACTTTCAGTAAAAAAGTTTTTTGAATTTCTTAAAAAAGTTAAAAAATTTTTTTTTTTTTTTGAAAAATCGATATCTCAAAAACGGGTGACAATCATTTTTTTAATTAATTTTTACATTTTTGTACATAAATAAGTACTTAAGATTTGCACACCAAAAATTTTACTTTAAAATGTTTTAAAAAATTTTACGAATAAAAAATATTTTTTTAGGAAATCCGCTCCAATGATTAATTTTTTTTTTTCATACAATTATATTGGATGAAGAATTAAGGTGGCGTTTCTTTTCTTTCATTTTAATTTCTCAAAGATGTTTTTTAAGCTTATTTAAATTTATCGGAAATTATGAGCGAAAACTGGTTTATACGCAAAAAAAATTGATAAAAATTTTATATTTTTTAGAAATTAATATTAATTAATTAATATTAAGAAAAATAGTGTTTAATAAAAACTTTAAAATGATAGACATTTTAAAGTTTTTATTAAACACTATTTTCCTTCCCAAATATTTGTATTTCACTCACTAATTAAACAATGATTTTGGTATTCTGGTCTTAGGGCTTTCCTTCATTGCACATTGAACACCTGAAAACGTTTTCGAAGATTTCGAATTGGCAATTTTTCAATAATAAAATAACATCAGGCCTCCTGCTTCCGAGGGCACCAATAGGAATAACCAGTGGCAGTGTGAATCATACCCAGTCACATTTTTGAATGGTCTAGTTCCATTTATTCGAAATTATTTCTTTTGCATATCTATTGAAGTAGAACAGATCAATTTATCAACCATTATTGAAAATGTTAAAAGTCTAATAATATTATCTCATTTTTATTGTTTATGTATGCGCACCTTCAATTTATTTGTACAAATAAAATTGCTAAAAGCATTTAAGCAATAAGAAAAATATTGTTTTGTAATTTGATTTGAAACACAGTACTCATCACTTGAAATTGAAATTGTCATCTTGAGTAGTTGTCAGTGCCCTACTCCTTACAAAACAATATAAGAATCTGTACTAGAGAGCAAAACTACCCCTATATACGCGAGCAGTAGTGCGGTATATGTATAGTATAGCGATGGACGTTGTTGTCCTAAAATTGCCGGATCAAAAACAATCTTACCGAAATCCTTGCAATCCCTGCAGCCGGGATTCAATAATCTTGGTTTCTTCATTTCCACTCCAACTTGAATACGAACCACCCTTGTGACATAAGCTTCTCAAAACAGCACAACGCTATCTTGTTTTCGCTCAGAAGAATAAGGAAAAAAATATGATTACATTCACAAGTGGATACGTTTCTATTAAATTAAATTTTGCTTACTTAAACGCAAAAGCAGAACACAAGCAACCAAGCCAGAGCCTTGAAGGCTGAAGTGGTTATACAACAGCACTACTCTACAGCAGGAGAAGTAGCTTCAAGCAAACTTATACAAGGACTAATCCATGAGGAAAAAAAAAATACCGAATACAACAAAACAAGAGCCAACTATAAATTTATGCTAAAAGCACCATACTCGCCCCCGAAAATAGGGGGATGTTGCCGGAGATGGCTTCGCCATCCGAAATGGTGAGTTGTCATGCAAATGTCAAGATTACTTTGTTATTGAAAATAGTTTGTGTGGGTGGGATGAAGCTAGAGGAGTATTCTTGTTGTTCAGGCCACAGCTGAGGGTTGCAATATTATGCCATTCGGAGGATATTTTCAGGTAACGCACCGGATGGGTTGGGCAATCAAATTCAATTATTTAATTCTTAATTTCTCCCTGTTGGTCGTCTTTGGGTTTTACTATGACATTTCTGTAGAAAAAAAAAAAAACCAACAAAACTTGAAAGGATCTGAGTTGGAAAATTTGTCTTTCGCTTCGCTTGTTTTGCAGGTTTCTAATATAACCATCTTTTTTTAATTTTTTTTTTTTTTTGTTGTCTTGCTGATAAATTACAAAACTGCGTTCCTATCCTGGATCACTGATGAAATTAGTAAAAACTTTTATATTTTGGGTTTAGCCTCTATCAAGATTCGCCATGAACAAAAATCTTTTCTAAAGCTGATATTTGAATAAAGGATTTCATTTTGAGAAAAAATAATCCATGAAAAAAATTCTTTTGTTAATTTAAATTAAGGATACAAGATCAACCTTCAGAATACCCACAAGCCACAAACTTCCATTTTTATGAGGTATTTAAATAAATGTTTATCCCAAATGGTGATTCATATGGACCAAAATTCTTTATGTTTTTTTATCCGAAATTTCTTGAACATAAAATTTGCTTGTGGAATCTTTTCCTGTAGAAATAATATTTTTTTACATTTTAAGAGCATTTTTGACAGCTCCAGAAGGTCTTAAAATCCATAGGCGTATCCAAGGGGGGCAGGTAGGAGAGCTTGCTTTCCCTTATCAGAATATGTTGCATAAATTATTCAATTCGTCTACTTTTTAAAGCATTAAAAGGCAAAATTTCTATAACAAAAATTTGTTTAATGAGAGAAGTCCCCTGATTCACGTATGGCTTTGTCAAAACCTCATTTATGGGATCTTCAGAGCTAAAATTCAGTGACTGTTCATTAAAAATCAGGCAGTTTCATTAGGTGATTGAGATCGGCCATACCTTCATTTTTATAAGAATTGTTTTGTTAATTTTTGTAGAAATGTTGGTCATATCATTTCAAGGTACCTACAAAATTTTCGAGGTTTGCTATAAAAAAGACCAGTTAATAATTTTTATTCCCGGGTGGACAAATAATTGTTTACTCTAGGTGAAGGACGGACAAGTGAACTCAATTGGTCAAATTCCCTTTAGATTTCATATGGGGATGCTGGAGGCCTTTTTTCTTTGAGGAGGATTGCTATAAAAAAGTAAAAGTTAAATACCTATTTGTTTCTAAGGAAGGGCAGACAATATTTTATGTGAGTAGATAAGTTAAGCTGATGGACAAACAAACCCAGTCGGCCTGATTCATCTTAGATTTAATTTTCGGATACTGGAGGACTTTTCGATTTTCGAGGTTTGCTATAAGAGAAGAAAACTCTAATATTTTTGTCTCCAATGGTGGATAAACTATTATTTTTCGTGGATAGATAAGTGGAGCTATTTAAAAAAACAAACCCAGTTTGCTTCATTTCCTTCAGATTTCATTGAAGACTTTTTTTCGGGGTTTGCTATAAAAAAAGAAAAGTTGAATATGTTTTTTGGCTAAGGGTGGGCAAATTATTTTTTTGTGGATGGATAAGTTAGGCTCGTGGACAAATAGACCTATTTAGACTTGTTTTCTTAAGATTTCAATTATGGATACTGGAGGCCTCTTTTGCTTTTCAAGGTTTGCTATAAAAGAAAAGAAAATTTGAATATTTTTGTCAGTGAGGGTTGATGAACGATTTTTCTAATGGATTTTTATGGTGGAGCAAGGGGACAAACTAAAACAATTGAATCCACCTCCCCCAAGATCATTTCTGGGTACCAACAAACCTTTCGAAGTTTGCTATAAAAAAGAGAAGTTAAATATTTTATCCCTGAGGGTGGATAAACAGTTTTTTAATGTAGATGGACAAGCGAACAGAGTTAAGATTTCATATGGGGATGCTGGTACACTGTTTTCTTTTAGGAGGTTTGCTATAAAAAAAAGAAAAGTTACATATTTGTTTTTTTTTTTTTTAAGAAGAAGAGACAATACTATATGTGAATCAATAAGTTAAGCTAGTGGACAAACAGACCTAGTTGGCCTGATTCATCTAAGATTTCATTTTCGGATACTCGACGACTTTTCGTTTTCCTATAAGAGAAAAAAAATCTAATTTTGTTTGTCCCTGATGGTGGACAGCATTTTTTTTTTGTGGATGAATAAGTGCGAAGTTCCTTGACAAACAGACTCAATTTACTTCATTCCCTTCAAATTTCACTTTGGGTATGCTTGAAGTTTTTTTCGGGGTTTGCTATAAAAAAAAGAAAAGTTGAATATTTGTTTGCCTAAGGTTGGGCAAATGATTTTTTTGTGGATGGATAAGTTAAGCTCGTGGACGAATAGACCCAGTTAGACTTATTTTCCGAAAATTTAATTTATAGATAATGGAGGCCTCTTTTGCTTTTCGAGGTTTGCTATAAGAGAAGAAAACTCTAATATTTTTGTCCCTGTTGGTGGATAAACCATTTTTTTTTTGTGGATAAACAAGTGGAGCTACTTGAGAAAACAAACCCACTTTGCTTCATTTCAAAGATCTGATTATCTTTCTGAATGCGACTAAATGGCTCTAACAATGGTCTGTTAAAGTCTATAAAGCCATATAATTCCGAATTAAATCCCTACCAGCTTGACACAAGTAATTGGTATCAAAACGGCGCACTCCAGCGCTAATTGAGTCGCGAGGCCAGGGCTAGCGACTGCCATCTCTACCTACCTACCTTGCTTCATTTCCTTCAGATGTCATAAGAAGATGCCGGAAGACTTTTTTGGTGTTCGGGGTTTGCTATAAAATAAACAAAGTTAAATATTTTATCGTTAATGATTTTTTTCTGGATGAATAACTTAAGCTTCTGGACGAATGGTCCCAGTTAGTTTTATTTTCCTTAGATTTCATTTATGGATACTGAAAGGTTCTTTTGCTTTTCGAGGCTTACTATAAAAAGGAAACAAGTTGGATATTTTTGTCCATGAGGATATGGATTTATATATGGAGCCAGTGAACGAACTAAACAAAAAATGACTCCAACTCTACATTTTGGAGGATTTTTTGTTCTTTCTTTTTGGTTGCTATAAAAAAAATAGGAAAAGTTGAATATTAATTTTTCCAAATGGTTTACAGATGATTCTTTTTTATGGATTGACAGGTGTAGCTGGTGATTTAAATGGTTGGACAAACGTGTACAAACGATAGATAAACTAGAATGTTCTGACTTTAAAACGTTGACCGTTATTATAGCAGGATCAGAGTTGATTCAAAGTTTTGTGAAAAGTGATTGAAGTAAGATGGAAGTTTATGGCCCGTTAGAACTATCATGGTGATGAAGTTTTGGAAGAGTCTTCTTCGTAGCAGGAAAGTCCTGCTCAACTTGATCATTGGATGAGCAGTCCTCATCTTTGATGAACTGTAAACACTAATACATTGAAGTGGAAAGTGTCCTGATTCCAAAGATGTTTTTCGCACAAATAACAGAAATATATTTTGATTATTTGATAATTGAATTATAGCTTTAAAAATGAAACTTTAAATTTAATTTCAAAATACGCGTTTTGAATTTTTTGTCCACAAAAGTTTAAATACTAAACGTGGGTCCTTAGCCTGTAGCCTGCGAATACATACACATGCCTAAAAAAAAACAAATTGTATTCTTTCAAATTTTGTTTCAAATTCATGAGCTCTTTGAAAATATTTATTTGAAGCCTAACCAAAATACCTACAGGAATATACCTACATACAAAAATGTTTGATTTAAGCTCCATTTAAATAAAAAATAACTTCGAACCTATACCGACATCCATATGGTATGATATTTCGTTTTCAATGTGCGGGAAAACTTTGCCATAACCACTGCTGCCACTGCTTTACATCTCCAGAAGATATCATATTATTACACTCCCTAACTGTAACAACCATTTTGACAGGAAGAAAAATCACTTCCAATCGAAAGCGTACACTCGGAGGAGATTTATGAAAATATTAGCTCACTTTTCGAAATAAATTCGCTGCCAGGCAAATAATGTTGATGCGGCAGTGGCTGTGTGTGGGGCGGGGCAGTATCTGCTTCAACTTCATCAGCACCAAGGCAATAACTGTAGAATCTATTCAATGCGGGTACTGTTTTCTATTTCCAAAGGTGAATATGTATATACCAACCAACTATGGTATCTCGCATCAAAACAGGAAGCCAACTAGAGTGCCAGTAGCCAGTGTGAGAAAGGACCGCGTTTTGTGTTTTCCTTTTCCTTAAATGATAGCATCACTTGAGGTTTAGATTGCCTCCTTTGCCGCAGAGTTATGCCACGGAGCAGTATGGCGTGGTAATGCTGGTGGTGGTGGGTGTCGAAACACCCGAACCTACGTCGTCGTCATAATCATTGGTGCACAAGAACCGAAATAATATCGTCATTATAACTGTTTTATAGGAGCAGTGAGCAGGAAAGCTGTCGAAGCAGCCATTTAAGAATTGAGTTTCATTTTTTAGTGTAGGTACCTAGTCAATGCTCTATGAATATTAGGGGAAAACTGGGTAGATTAATACATAACCGAAGTTCGAAAAATAGTCCTTAAATGCAACCAAAATAAATGGATCCAATTAAATTCAAGTGCTAATTCTGAGGATCTGTTTTTAAAGTTCTTCAAAATTGTCAAAAATGTCCATAAGTATTACAAAAACTCATGGCTGAAATAAAATAAAAATACAAATAAGGAATAATATCACCATAAATTTATATTTAAAAAAAAATAAAAAAAAAATGGATCCCTCTCAACCTAGCCCCATCGTTCCCTTTTATCAAATTTCCCTGGGAATCTTAACCAATGGTCGGAATCAGATATTCACTCGCACATGCATCCGTATCCACAGAAAAGCAGACAGGGTAATAATATCTTTTGTGCTTCGCTGAGTTTAGAAATACATATTGTAGATATGTACATAATTTGATTGCCTGGGCTGTGCGAAACAGTAGTCAGCCAAAAAGTATGGTCTGTCCAACCTTTGCCCGGTTTATGGATGGATGGATGCCCTTCGCTTTAGTGTCGGTTGCTGTTTTGTTAGACAATTTTTTTTTTTTGTTTTTTATTCTCTTGCACACCCTTTTTGCCTCCTTAACGTCATGATTTCTGGAGGAGGTTTTGTTGAAAATTGCCTCTAACGTCAATCTAATTGTACTTTTACTTCAGTTGTTTTGATTGTGAAAACCGGATGATTTGCCACATCTTGTACCTACCATCCAAGCTGTACTGGGTTTTCCTATTTCCAGACTCAAAACGTACCTTCATAGTATAGCCTTAGCAATATTTGTTGAATATATCAGTTTTTGCACAAAAAGGGGTTACTCTGTAATCATAAGAAGAGTTTATGGAACATCTAACAGTAATTTGTTCATGTTTATCAATGCTATCATGAGTTTGCTAGTTTCCAACTGGTTGAGCTTTTATTGTTTAGTAAATTTTATTCGAAGATATGTGAAATTATATTATTAAAACTTTTCGATTGTGGTTTGAAGTTTGTGTATTTCAATGTGTTTATGGTTTACTATACAAAATACACGAAGGCAAGCTTATACATATTTTGTATAGGTACATTTTAGAATTTGTCTGGCTTAAACAAATCCTTTGAAGTCATAAATTTATATACCAAGAAGAAAAACTATTGGAATGAAAATTCACATATAAAACATATCAAAATATTTATCCGTTCTTAACCATTTCATCATAAGGAAGTTATAGTCTGCTCTCTTATGAGTTTAAAAGCAACCTCGGGCCAGTTTCTTCCTAATATTTTTCTTTTTTAGAAACTATAGACATACTTAGGATGTTATCAAATTAAATGGTATATACTTTAAATAAAGTCATGGATTCATTAAATTCGTTAGCTAATAAATAAAACCAAAATACCTAACTAAGTTAGAAAAGCACTTAATAAGGGCGGGTCAATAAGTCCGTGACTTTTGGAATAAAACACAGATTTTTTGATAAAAAAATAATTTTATTTTTCAACGTAGTCTCCCTTGAGCTCTATACACTTTGTCCAACGCTTCTCCAATTTTTTTATCCCTTCAAAAAAAAAATGATTTGTCGAGGTCCTCAAAATAGGCCTTTGTTTGCGAGATGACTTCATCATTGGAGTCAAATCTTTCTCCACCAAGCCATTTCTTCAGGTTTGGGAACAAGAAGTACTCGCTCGGAGCCAAATCTGGAGAATAGGGTGGATGAGGGAGCAATTCATAGCCCAATTCATGGATTTTTGCCATGGCAACTGCACATGTGTGCACCCTTGCATTGTCTTGGTGGAAAAGAACTTTTTTCTTGGCCAAATGAGGTCGTTTTTTTTTCAAATCATCATTGAACAGGTCCAATAAGTTGGCATAATATTCCCCATTGATTGTTCTTCCTTTTGAAGGTAGTCAATGTGGATTATCGCCATAACTTTATTGGCTGACAAACCCACCTTGGCCTTCTTTGGACCCGATTCACCCTTAGAAACCCACTGTTTTGGCTGTTGTTTGGTCTCTGGTGTGTTGTGATGGATCCATGTTTCGTCCACGGTTACAAAATGGCGCAAAAACTCCTCCATATTGCGATTAAGCAACGCAAAACCTTCCTGTGAAGTTGTTACACGATTGCGTTTGTGGTCGACTGTGAGCAAACGCGGCACCCATCTTGCGGAAAGCTTTCTCATGCCCAAGTGATCATTCAAAATTGAAACCACTGAGCCATGCAAGATCCCTATGGCTTCCACAATCTCTCGCACTTTCAATCTTCGGTCGGCCAACACCATATCGTGAATTTTTTCGATTGTTTCGGGTGTAGAGACCTCAACTGGGCGTCCAGGACGTTCGGCATCTTCAGTGCTTGTACGGCCACAACGAAATTCAGTAAAGCACTTTTTTACCATTGAAATCGATGGTGCAGAGTCCCCATAGTATTTATCAAGCCTAGCCTTGGTCTCGGTAATGGTTTTTTTCGCACAAGAAATAATGCTTAATAAGAAATAATGCTTAATAAGCACACGAAATTCACTTTTTTCCATTTTCTCCTCAAATTAGTGAGTAGTCTGATAAAAATAGCTGTCAAACATAAACTAACTGACGCAGCAAGTTTAAATTTTGACAGGAGTCAACTGACAGATGCTTGTTGACAGGAGCAGTGTTGCTGTTTCAGTAAAGAGGTCAGAAATTCAAAAAGTCACGGACTCATTGACCTTATCTAGATCTAGATTGTACAACGGTCAAAGCAAGTCAGTCCATAAAAGTTGTTTTTGACTTGAAATAAATAAATGTTAACTATGGCCAATGGATATTCATGCCGATTAGTGAGTTCGCAATATTCTACCCCCCAGGAATTGACCAAATTCGAAAGAGTTTTTTCAATTAGTGAATTCGTCGAATGAACTATATTATCCATTACTAAACTTCCCTACCATTATCGGAACTATAATATCACTTCTGTCATTTATTGACATTTCCAAAATCGCATTGGGTGTTCAGACAGGCCTCACGTCAAAATAAGTCGCCTCACGTGAAGCCTGTCTGAACACAATCTAGAAATTGTAAAATAGTTTACATTTCTTTAAAAAGAATGTCAAATACTTTACTTTAATTATACTATACTTTTTCATTCAGAATTTTAGTTTTAGCTTACAGTTTTTGTTATTCATGATATATATACATATTTCTGGGGAATAAAGAAAAACAACAGCAGATTCGCAACACAATTCGTGCGGATGTAAAGTGGGAAAGTTTGTATGCAGAGCGAATGGTTTGCGTTGTCACTAATATCAAATTAGTTGAACAAAATGTCGGTGGTGTTGGTAATATTACCGACATTCGTTCAATTTTCTATCGCGAATTCACTAATAGCTAAAATGTTGAAAATGAGTTGAAAGGTGGCTAGAGCTCATTCGCCGAATTCACTAATAGAGGTGATTATTCCAAGCAACTATTTCGTTTGAGTGCGTAGTGGAAGAAATTTGTACAAGCTAAACTTATCTTTATAGTACCTAAACAATAATTTGAAGTATATTTTGTCCACAAATTCAAAAAAGAATACTATCTCTTGGTGCTCAAGTTCAATTTTGTTTACAAATTCATGTACGCAAAATTGAACTTGAGATTTTTATCAGACTTGACATTACGATGAATGGGAAAGACGAAAAAGAAGGGTTTGTCTGTCTATTAGGCTGCAGCCTAAACGACTGGATCGATTTTCTAAGAACTTGGTGCATAGTGATTCTGCTTACGAGTTTTTTCATTTTTTTTTAGAACTAAAAATAACGTTACGGTACCTACCATACAATTTTTTTTTAGCAATTTTACAAAATCATGTTTTTCTCAAAAACTTTTCTTAAGAAAACCTTAATACATTTTTTACACTAAGAGGTACCTTTGGATGAAAAACCATTTTTAAAAAAATTGTTATTAATTGTACCTCCCCAAGGGGCCATTTTTTTAAATTTTCAACTTTTTTTAAATTGGTATTTCTGATTTCAATAATTGTTGTTATGCAGAAAATTCTAAAAACTACATATTTTTCCTACCAAAATTAAAAAAAATATATTTTATAGATTTTTAAAAATCTTGATATTTTTGACAGTAAAATATTTTGGTCGATTTTTATAAATCTCAGTTTTTAAAATTTTGTTTTAACAGTCTTTAAAATATCTTAAGAAAATAATTTTTTTTTAAATGAACATAAATAAATATTTATTTTTAAAAGCAGCTAGTTCGATTTTTATAAAACATTTTCTGTATGCTAAAATAAATACCAAAATTTTTAAAAATTTACATTATGTAATATAACCTCTCATAGAACTTTTTTTATTTCTAAATCTTCTCATTATCGGCTTAACAGATTGATAAAAATTCTATATCTCAAAAACAGGTTGATATTTTTTTTTAATTTTATTTTTATATTCACACAAATAAATTCTTACGATTTGCATACCAAAAAACTTCCTTCAAAATGATTTAAAAATTTGACATATAAAAAATTATTTTTTTAGAAAACCACTCCTACAATGTTAAATATATTTTTTCTGTACAATCATAGGGTAAACTGTCCAAAAGTGAACCACTTTTTGTTTGACTTGATATAATTTTCAAACTATTGGCTTAAACTTCTAGGGGTCTAAGGTTGCTTTTAGTTGGTTTTTATTAACTTTATATTTAAAAAAAAGCTTTAAAGAGGTTATGGCAAATAGGTAATTTCAAATTTTTCAAAAAGCATATCAACTGGTATATTGTGTAACAGGAAATGTCAACAGTGAATCACTGCGTATTAACAGTGGACCATTGATAATTGCTATCGTAATGATAAGAAAAAAACTTAAAAAATTGTCAACAATATTGGATTATTCTAAACAAATTAAAATGCAGATCTAAGGATCAAAAAAAAAGAAATTTTATTATTTTTACGAAAATAAAAAAGTAAGCAATTAAAAGTCATGTATAAAAAATAGTAAAAGTTTTAATAAATTATATAATAGAAACTATAAATAAAAATAAAACTTACACTAAAGCTTACATATCCTTGGTTGCACCATGGTTCACAGTGTTTTTTTGGAAAAAAATATTTCTATAAAAAAATTTTCAATTGCAAATTATATTCCAGAAAAATCTCTCTAGGCACATTAATTTTTCAACAACAACACAAACAAAAGTACGATTTCTTATTTACAAATCAGTTGCTCTGCACAAGTGCCCATAGGCTTATAGCTTGAACTTTTGATTATGTTCAAAACGAATTAAAACGTGGTTATTTCTTTCTTTATTTTTTTTTTCAATTTTTTCTAATGTCCAGAAAAACAGAAAACTTAAACTGTTCCCTGTTTAACAAGGCTCACTGTTGGACAGTCTTCCCTATTCAATGAAGAATTAAGATTAGTTTTTTTTTTAATTTAAAACTCCCAAAGACGTTATTTTATCTAATCGTATTTCATGCTTTGAAAAATTTGTCTCGTTTCATTGGTATGTCTTTACACTTAATGTTCTTAAACCCTCAGCGTCTTGAACATAAGAGCAAGTACGTGTGTTTTAGTTTTTTTAGGAAACGATTACAAAAGTTGTTGCAAATATTTTGCATCATTTTTTTTGTTCTTAACCTTATTTTAGGAAAAGTTTTGTTTTCAAGAAAACTAATCAAAAAAATAGATTTTTGCCAAAAATCACCCATAAAAATGATCATTGAAAAATTTTTTACCGAAGAATTATTTCAAATCACATTATTATTATATATTTTTTTAGAACACACCCCTCATTTACAGCAACTTCAACGATTAGATGGCGGATTTGAAAAAGTGGGAGTGTCAGTGGGTGGAAAATTTGTCCTGTTGTCTTATGACATTCAAATTAGTTAACTGCTTGGGATTTTAAACATTTCAGATCATCTCTCCGTACAACTACTAAGGCCATTGTGTGGGGCGGCATGGCGTATGTGGAACATTTTTTTCATTTTATATTTACTTAAAACCATAAAAATTGACGGCTTACTTTAACTGCAAAATTTCAATATTATTACGCACTGCTTATTGCTAATTTTGCTGTTAAAGTATCAAGTCCCACTATGTGTTATAACTTGCAATCAATTGTTAGGTTAATCAACTACTGACTGGCTGAATTGATTCTTTTTTTGTTGAAATTTTAAGAATAAATATACATTAAACTTTTTTTAAACCATATCAAATTACTGAATTTTCAAAGGTCTGTTTGTCGGTGAGAATCTACAATAATTCCTTGCCGAGTCCGAACAGCTTAAATAAGAAGTTTCTTTTTCGTGATAAGAGATACTTTGTGCAGGATTTGTCGCAAAATTTAAGAAATCTAGAATTTTTATTTTGATTTAGAAAAATTTTATTCATTAATTATTTTATTTCCAACTTCAAACTAGTACAATCTACAGTTTAATGTGGTAGAGGCTTACTTTCTGTTTTGTGAAATGTGGATCTATCATCATCGCGCTTTCTACTTTTCCATCACGGGTTAGATGAATTTTTAAAATTCTGTTTCACATTCCAATTAAAAAATCTTCATAGTAGAATAACCGATTTTGCTGACAACAATGACCATAAGATTTAATCCAATTTAACAGTTCCTTTAAAAGGACTACGTCTTAGAAAATATTTTTTTACAAAAACAATATAAAGTGAAAAAAAATAATTAAAACAATTTTTTTTTTGGCAACATTTTGGAATATGAAAGAAAAATTTTGGGGGAGCAGCCACGGCAATAGGGTATTTTTCAGTTTATGACTTATGACTAATCAAATAATTACTTGTATAGACAAAATTATTTGCTTCTATAAATTTACAATTTTTAAAAAATCTAAAATACAGGTTGTCTCATGGGGTTTGTAGTACTTGACTAAAAATTAAAAAAAAAAAAACAAAAAGGAGCATCAGTACTTATAGTGAAATGAAATTTTTAATGAAATGAGCTTGGAGTTATTTTTTTTAACATATTTTTTTTGAAAAATAATTGCTAACTTGATTTAAAAACTTTTTAAGGAATACTTTTCTAACCTTACAAAAAGTTATAGGTAATAAAGGGTTTTTCAACAGGGACGCTACAAAAGAAGTGTGACAGGGACAGCAAACGACGCCATATTTCTTTTCGCTCTTTTGACATTTCTCTTCAGTAAGGTTTGTCATTTCATTATGGAAAGATATACGAGCCAACAACGAGTCGAAATTATTAAAATTTACTACCGAAATTCGGAGTCAGTGGCCTTAACGTTAACAGCGCTGCGTCCAATTTATGGTCGTCATAATCGTCCTAGCAGATCAACAAAAAAAATTTGAATCCACAGGCACAGTATAAAATGTTCCCGTGCCAGTGAGACAAAGAAGTGCCCGTAGTGTCGAGAACATTGCTGCCGCCGAGGCTTCAGTTGCAGAAAGCCCAAATGTGTCTCACACACGTCGTTCTCAAGCGTTGGGCATATCTGTGACGTCGTTGTGGTGAATTTTGCGAAACGATCTTGGCCTACATCCTAACAAGATTAAATTGACGCAAGAACCGAAGCCGCTTGACCACCAGAAGCGTCGTATGTTCGTGAATTAGGATGAGCAACAACTTGAAAATGATTCGGATTTTCATCGAAAAATCATCTTCAGCGATGAGGCTCATTTCTGGCTGAATGGCTTCGTCAATAAACGAAATATGCGGTATTGGTCAGGCAGCAATCCACACGTACTCCATGAGTCATCATTGCATCCCGAAATAATTACGGTTTGGTGTGGTTTATTGGCCGGCGGCGTCATTGAGCCGTACTTCTTCCGTGATGATTAAGACCGGCACGTTACTGTGAATGGGGGTCGCTCCCGTTCAATGATAACCGAATATTTTAGGCCCCAATTAGATGATATGGACTTGGAGGACATGTGGTTCCAACAGGACGGCGCCACAAGCCACTCAGCGAATGTCACAATCAATTTATTGGAAACCAAGTTTGGAGAACGTGTTATCTCACGTGCGGTCTTGCGATTTGACGCCGTTAGACTATTTCCTGTGGGGCTACGTCAAGTCTATGGTCTATGCCAACAAGCCAGCGACGATTGATGAACTTCGTACGAATATCGAACGTGAAATTGCAGCAGTATCGCCCGATTTATGCTTGAAACCCGTCGAAAATTGGGTTCAGCGTCTAGACTTCTGCAAGCGTGCCCGTGGTGGCCATGCAAAAGAAATCGAGTTCCATACATTGAATGTAGTATCACAGGAATAAAGAATTTCATTGATATCCAAAACCGTTTTTGTTTTACTTAAAAAAACTTTTGTAGCGCTCTTATTGAAAAACCCGATATGATTTTATAAAAATTACCGTTGTTTTTAAATATTTTTGTCTATGATTAAGGATTTATTTTTAGAAAAAATTACCCTACCATATAAACGAAGGGAAATACGCCTCACTTCCAGTATGATTTTTTCATAATTTAATACAACCTAGCCGCTCTATTAATTTGATGCATCTTATGCACACTCAGCAAATCAACATGTTAGCTGCAGGAGTATGTAACTAGCGGTTGAAGCTCGAATCTCGTTGAATGTCTGAACTTTAATATATGTCTTACGCATGGTTCTGTATTCAAGACGACTAGACAATTAAGTATTAGTTGAAATCGTTCACTGTTGCCCAGTAATGTTATTTGAGAAGAAGAATCTTACTACCTAATCAACAAGAAAGCAATTTGAATTAAATAATTTGCTTCTTCAACTAATTTTTCGTTGTGTCACGCTAATACGGTAATGGTTATAGTCTCATACTCAGATAAACTCGTACTATAGTCATTAGCTAAATGTCAGTCAACAGGAAAAGAAGCTCTTCAATTATTGTTAATGGTTTCTATTAGACAACCACACATCACGCAACTCATAAAAAGAAAGTCTACAAAAGTTCCTAACAAACTCCAGCAGCCTCCAGGTAGGTAGTTAAAGGCACATGAAAGTGCCCAGGCAGGAGCCCTTCGTCACATATGTAAGCATAAAAGAACCTAGACAAACAAAATAGTAAAAATCATTAATGTATATTAAGCCTCTATAACGAAGAGTTTCCTGCCAAGCCACATCACATTGTTGGTTAAACAACATTATCGACATAATTTGGAAGTCCTCCTAATATCTGTTCAATCCAAACAAACTGTCTCGTCTTCTTGGATTCTGCAGGGGAAAGTTAGAGAAGTATTGTGTTCACATTTCAGTTCCATTTGGAAAAGTTAATATTTAAGGTTTCAATGCTTGCTATAAGCCGCCACCTTTCTTTTCCCTCACAAAATCTATTTAATTATGTGTATGTGTCTCTGTCTATCGGAATGTAATGTTTTTTCAGAAGTTTTGTTGATATTTTTTTTCCAAATTCATCTACTGATGGAAAGTATAGAGTATTTCATCCCCTGGTTTTAATAAAAATTAATTCCAAAAAAGCAAAACGCACAACAAAGGCTTTATGTGATTATACAATAAAGACTGGTCAAGTAGCTTCATATGTATTTGTGGATGTATGTTATATAAAATTCAAGAGCTTCTATATATAAATGTTAACTTTAACAAGAACTGTATGGGTACAATTGATTTCCTTTTCCTCAAACAATACTACGTACATATATATTAGATGGGGCTGCACTTATACTAAATCGGTTGAAATGTTTACACTACATTGCTACGTGAAAAAGCTTGTGTTGTGTCCCTTCTGCCTAATTGAACATTCTAGGCCATGCAGAATTATCGCGTACTGATTGAAACCAGTGTCACATACTGTGGTGCAACAATAGATCATCAAACTCGCTTCACATGGTCCATGCCATTTATGGTCTCCAACCAAGTAATGACCATGAGCCCTCAAGAAATTTTGGCAGTTCATGTAACCAATAGAAAGGGTGCAGCCATTAAATGGCACACTGTTAAAAATTTTATCGCTCTCAGATAAGAAGAAAATAAATTAAAAAAAAAAAATCGAAAACACTAACAATGGGTTCAAATATTGACAGGTACAAGTATCTCAACTTGAAAATATTGAATTGAAATCATCTTTCATAATCCCAATACACAAAAAAGGTTCGAAGGGTGATGTTTACAATATTATCGATCGTCCAATTACCCAAACTCTTTGAAAGTATTTTGTAAAAAACGTTAAGTTTCCACTGCAAATTCCTCATTTCCCCCAGACAACATGGCTTTCTCAAATGCAGATCTACAATCACTAACCTTGTTGAATTTGTGTCTTTCACGCTATCAGCTATGAGAAATGTTACGAGGTCGATGTAATCTCAACCGATTTCAGTAAACAAAAAGAAAAAAAAAAAAAAAACACAAAAAACACAAAAATTATAAAATCCACAAAAATACAAAAAAATTATAAAACCGGGAAATGCTTGCTGTGGCTGTTCTAGATGTAAGTAGTCTGTAAGTAGCTTATAAGTAGGTTGTAACTAGTTTATAACGGGTGATTTTTTAAGAGGCTTAGAACTTTAAAAAAAAAAAAAACACAAAAAATTCGAAAAAATGAATGAAATATTTATTTGAATCGATAGTTTGAACTTTGCAATTTAATGTTTAAAGATAATTTCATGCGAATGTTGACCGCGGCTGCGTCTCAGGTAGCCCATCCGCTGAGTCCAATTTTGGCATACTCTTTCTTTCACACATATCGGCCGGTATCTCACGAATGAATGCATGGATGTTGGCTTCCAGTGCGTCAATCGAAGCGGGCTTGTCCCTATAGACATTAGCCTTGACATACCCCCACAAAAAATAATCTAATGGTGTCAAATCGCACGATCTAGGCGGCCAATTGACCGGCCCGAAACGTGAAATTAACTGTTCACCAAACTCGCCTCGCAATTGCGCCATTGTTTCGCGTGCTGTGTGGCATGTGGCACCGTCTTGTTGAAACCACATATCATGCAAGTCAAGAACTTCCATTTCGGGCAAAAAAAAGTTTGTTATCCTCGCACGGTAGCGTTCACCATTGACAGTAACGCTGCGATTCGCAAAGGCCTAACTGCTGGGAACGGCGCCGAATCGACATTTCGCGGTCTTCTGTCACACTAGCTGATACGGCCGCAATATTTTGTTCACTATGCACAGTACGTAAACGTGTTGGTGGTTTAATGTCCAACAAAGTAAATTTGGTGCGAAATTTGGTCACAATCTTCCGAATAGACTGCTCAGAAGGTCGAGAATGCCGACCATAAAATGGAAGCAGCGCGTGATGAACATTTCGAACCGAGCACGAATTTTGATTGTAAAATTCAATAATTTGCAAGCGTTGTTCATTTGTAAGACGATCCATGGTTAAATTGCAAACTAAATTGAAGCTGTTTGACAGTGACACAAGGTACTAAACACACGTCAGCTGTCAAAACCAGTGTTGCCAAAACCAAACCAGCTAAAAAATCACCCGTTAATTAGTTGTAAATAGTCTTAAGTAGCTTTAAGTAGTTTTAATTAGTTTTAATTAGCTTTAATTTAGTTTTTTGTAGTTTGTAAGTTTTATATAAAACCAAAAAAAAAATAAAGACACTGATACCGAGTTTTTTGTAAATTCTTCTCGGTAAAAAATAAAACCGACCTGGATTTAATATTAAGACAGTACTTAGGCCGAAAGGCATTATCATTAAGTGAATATAGTTTAACTTAGAGCGTCCGATTGGGGCCAGTAAGTTAGTATTAAGATATTGATAAGTAGGCTAGTTCTTATGAATTTTTGTCTAGCTTTAAGATAGTTTTAAGAAAATTGAAAATAAAAATGAATTAAAAAAAAAAAAAAAAAAAAAAACCGATTTCACTAAGGCCTTTGAAAAAATTTACTATAAACTAATATTTTATAACTGTCCACTCTCAGCTTCGAACCTTCTTTGTTGAATTGGATCTCCTCTTACCTAGATAATCTTTATTACAGTGTTCGTTTTATAACCGCCAACTCTTGCTCTTTCTTAGATACCTCCGGTGTCCCCCAAGGCAGCCAGCTAGGCCCACTTTTGTTCATTCTTGCTATTAACGATATTAAAAAGGTCATCAAACACTCTTCTATTTCACTGTAGGCTGATGATACCAAGTTTTTCAAGATCATTTCATTGACACATGACTCAACTTCTTCATGTTTCCAGAATCGAGACTGGCCAGTGTTGCTTCTTTCACTTTCCTCTTTGAGGTCTTGCCTGGAATAATCTTCTGATCCTAACTCCCTATCTAGACCGCCTTAAACTAATCAACTTGAACTCTTTGGAAGAACGAAGAGAAATATCAGTCATTCTCTTCAATCATTGATTTCTTTCTGGTTCCGTCGACTGCATTTCACTCTACAACTCCTACCTCTTTTCACATTAACCCTACTTCGCGAAATCCTCGTCTTTTTTATCTTCCCACCCACAGAACCTCCTATGGCTCAAACGAACCTGTCTTTTGAATGTTGGGAAGTGAAAATTTGAATATGAATTCCTTTGACTTTAACCTCAGTACTTCTTCCCAAAAACTCCGTCTACTGAATCGCCCTCCTCCACACTTACCTCAGACTAAGTTCTTAGTATTTAAGTTAGATTTAGAATTAGCTTTTATTAAGCTGAATAAATGGGAATTTTGCCCCCACCAAAATTAGATCAAAATTAGGCCCATCAGTTCTACTTATTCATCAGTGGTTAGAGGTGAATGGAAGAGAAAATAAACTTTTTTGATGACAGTGAGATAAGTTCAATTTCAGCAGCTCGTTGAAATTGTTACCCACGTGCTTGGCACTCTGTTTGACCGATAATCTGGTTCTGTGTGGGAGTGCTATAGTAAGACTTCTTCAATTTTTCAGTTGAAAAACTACTTTAGCTTCCTGGTCTTTTAAATCTAAAAAGCACTGATATTGATGAGTAGATCCAAACACAAACACGCTATTTGTTGTAAGACTCGAGGGAGTTTGCGGAATTTGATCAGCTATCAATGGAGATAATGATGAGTAATATATGAAAGAAATTCAGCTATTAGAAAAGTACTGAAAGAGACTTAAAATTGGTCAATCAGAGATCATGATGCTGTAGAAAAGTGGTTCACGTTAAAAGTATTAGATTCACTTTCTATAAAAAGATGATTTTTTTGGCCTAAACATAGAAGTGATAATGAAACGAGTATTAATTATTTTTCTTCAATAACTTTATAAAGTGAACCCCTTACATGACTTTATCCAAGGCCTTAATGCAAGCTTTTCCTCATGGTAGTATGGCTGACGTTTATTCTTCTTTTTTAATTTCGTTTGGCTGGTGAAGAAATGCTTTAGCCACCACATGGAAGTATTTTTGGTATTGACCATCCCCTATGTACTCACCTTACCGCAAGGCACATGAGACTAATACCCTCTTCACCCCTCAGTATCTGATGCGTTCCCACTCTTCCTCCCCCCACCCAGGACCACGTTTTGCATTTCTTCAGGGGGACTGTAGTCATAAACCATTTTGGACATAGAAGCAGACTTAGGTTTTAGATCCAGTTTTGCTCGCTGATGGCCATCATCTTTTAGAACATGTTATCTGTGGAGTGATTATGCTGATACTTTTCTCCATAACTCGTTTTTTAGGTTCAATTCTATTCCAGGTGAAGAAATTATGCTCGACATAATCTTTCACATTCGATTTCCCGATCTTGTGCAGAAAGGCGTTGAAATATGTATCTGTGTCCGGTTAGTAACTGAGTTATTTAGTAGTTAAAAGTTAAACATATTACCATGTTAGCAGCCAATTCAATCAGCTTAGTTCTGGATCAGGCTTGTAGTCCATCTCCCTCTTCTTTCTGAGCTCTTTGGCTCATTGACTGCCACTCAGAATCCAATTTCTGACTTTTAACCGTAAACATACTTTCTTTCTGCCACTGGCTGATTGATGGGAGTAGCTCCTACAATTCTACAAGGATGGTGGTTCCCGATGAAATTTGGTAAGAACTAGTAATACGAAAAAGGTCCACGCCTTAGCAATGCCGCCACCTGCTTCCATGACTCAAGATATAAGTGCAGTTTAAGGATTGTCACGAAAGAATTATTTGGCAGAAGAAAACACCTTTTAAGAAAGAAACTTTTGTAACCGTTCTTAATTCATTAATTTCATGACGTTCCTTGGGCACAGTACAACATTTTGTGTGTGCCTTTACTTTGAAATTCTGTGGTTTTTAGTCCAAACTTATGTCAAAAAAAAATGTACATGAATTTTGACAAAAATTTTTTTGTCAGTGCATAGGTTGAGTGTCCCTTATAGTTCAACTACCGGTATTCATTCATTCACAAGTCTTTAGTCCGAAAATTCTCTATCCGCTCTCATTTTCATTTTAGGACTTTATATAGTAGATAGAAAACATATCCTTTACAATTCATCTGCTTTTGTCCTCTAGCCAATTGGTCAGGAAGCTAGGCGATAGGAATAGAGAAGGTATTTGATGCTTCTACGTGAGTGTGAAGTCATTTTGTAAAGGACGACAACTATCAACGGTATACAATAATAGACGGGCATAGAAGGCATTGATTGTAAATATTCTCACTCCTTTTCATATCCTTTCCAGCTACAGGCTTTCTAACCATATAGAGTCCTTAGCATGACCAACGCATTCATAAAAAGGCTGCAGCATACCTTAATACTTCACACATACGATTTTGAATGTATATGTACGGCTATCTAATGAATAACGGTCACCCGCACCATCCAGAGCTTAACCAAAAGACCATATTGAAAAGATGCTTATACGAGTACCATCAGCGTGTAGCTCTAGCCATACTCGCCGTATACCTTGAATATTTGCATATTAAACGAGATTTAACCAACGTCACTTGTAATGGCATGCGAGTAGACATAATGTTGTTCCGCCATCTAAAAACGGATGTCATCACTCATACAGGAAATCCGGTTGAATTATTGATGAGATATTAAGTCAATTTTGATCTCTATTGTAAATGTTTAGGCATGCAAAAGGGTATTTTCATTAATCTGACGAACTCTTGGTTACAAAACTGTGGTCGAAAAAATAAAAAAAAATATTTTATAGCTTAGATAAAAGGACATGTCGAAAAGATTTTAATTTAAAATGATACAAAAAAAAGTTGTTTGACAATGTAGTAATTTTGAAATTTAATAATTTACGTAGATAATATTTTTTATTTATTAAAACTACTCAAACTTTTACCCTAGCTGATAAGCCATCATTTGTAACACCTTTTTGTGCTAAAACAAATTCAGCAGGCTTTTATATGTATTACCTATAAAGCAAATTGCTTAAATGCAATTGAAGCACTTTTAACTATTGCAACTATTTCAACGTTTAGTAAGCATCCTTGGACACCTTTAGCGCACTCATCACATTTAGTTATATTACCTAGTATAAATTCTGTATCGCAAAACGACCCGAATATATTTTGCTATACAAAGAATAATATTCCATCCAGGGCCGCATGAATATTCATGGGCACGCGCTAAAAACTGGCTAGAGGGTGTGCAATTAATTCCTCCTTTTGCATTTGAAATTTTTTGTTTATCTTTTGAAGCAGCTAGAGCACACAAAAGTGGGAGTTTGGTCCTTGGTCATAGGTATACCAAACCAACTCGCTTTTGCTATAGCTTTCATGTCAACTCTGTACAAAATTTTCTTTTGAGTAAAAGAGTATCCGCCCTTGTAACTGGAGTATATTCAGTTACCGGTTATATACTTTTATATTATTATATGTACTCATAGAAGACACATTTTGCAGGTAGGTACTTTCAAGTACATGATCCCTGTCGGAAGGCGTTTAAATCCCTTCTCTTGAATAGAATATATTAAAAGATATATAACGAGTATTAAATAGCCTAAGAATGAAGATGCTTCAAAATGGATTTTCTTATGGAATTATGAAAATTTAAAGGAACTTTGAGAACTTTTGGTACTTTGAATTTTATTTGACATGGAGGTCAAATTCGTTAGAAAGTATTAGGATTGTCTATTGCAAATGATAAATAAACGTTGAATATGGTATTATGTTTTGAATTAAATTTGCCAAAAATTGTACCATCATAAAAAGTACCATTTAAAAACTATCAACAATTAGCAAAAAAGTTTTGCATCAAAAATTTAGCGAAATAAAAAATAGAAAAATTTGAATGATCCAATTTTAGCTATAAAGAAGCACCCAGTTAACATTTTAGTTCCTACTAGCTTAGAAATATTGATATGCTGCAAGTCTGGATATGTATAAGGCTTCTATAAAGCTTTCATCAAAAATAAATTTCTTGTAAATAGAAGTCATGATTTCAATAACTGTTTCTATAAAATTGTTTGAAAAATTGATATAGAAAATTAAACGAGACTAGCATCTGTTTTCGGATAGACCTCTGTAAATTAATTTAATGAAGTATAACTAGCCTATGACTGTATAAAGATTCTTTAAAGTTATTTAATTGCAGTTGCTGTCAATCAGTCTTCAAAAAGTTTCTTTTATAATTTTCTAGATGTTTTATCGAATACTTCACTTTAACTTGTGAAGTCTTACACACGAACCAGAAAGGAAAATGATAATTTATATTATAGAGGCTCAAACCTATAAGAGTGATTTTACAGAAGTGATTATTTTATATTGCGTAAATTATTTTTTTGCGTTAATGTTTTGATCTTGTAACAAAATAACTTAACTATACTCTCACATGAGGAAAATATAACGGGTGATTTTTTAGCTGGTTTGGTTTTGGCAACACTGGTTTTGACAGCTGACGTATGTTTAGTACCTTGTGTCACTGACAAACAGCTTCAATTTGGTTTGCAATTTAACCATGGATCGTCTTACAAATGAACAACGCTTGCAAATTATTGAATTTTACTATCAAAATTCGTGCTCGGTTCGAAATGTTCATCGCGCGCTGCTTCCATTTTATGGTCGGCATTCTCGACCTTCTGAGCAGTCTATTCGGAAGATTGTGACCAAATTTCGCACCAAATTTACTTTGTTGGACATTAAACCACCAACACGTTTACTTACTGTGCGTAGTGAAGAAAATATTGCGGCCGTATCAGCTAGTGTGACAGAAGACCGCGAAATGTCGATTCGGCGCCGTTCCCAGCAGTTAGGCCTTTGTTACAGCACTACGTGGAAAATTTTGCGGAAGGATTTGGGCGTAAAGCCTTTTAAGATACAGCTGGTGCAAGAACTAAAGCCAGCCGACCTACCACAACGCCGAATTTTTGGTGAATGGGCTCTTGGAAAGTTGGCCGAGGATCCGCTTTTTTATCGAAAAATTGTGTTCAGCGATGAGGCTCATTTTTGGTTGAATGGGTACGTAAATAAGCATAATTGCCGCATTTGGAGTGAAGATCAGCCAGAAGCATTGCAACAGCTACCAATGCATCCCGAAAAAGCCACTGTTTGGTGCGGTTTATGGGCCGGCGGCATTATTGGGCCATATTTCTTCAAAGATGATGCGAATCGCAGCGTTACTGTCAATGGTGAACGCTACCGAGCGATGATAACAAACTTTTTTTTGCCCGAAATGGAAGTTCTTGACTTGCATGATATGTGGTTTCAACAAGACGGTGCCACATGCCACACAGCACGCGAAACAATGGCGCAATTGCGAGGCGAGTTTGGTGAACAGTTAATTTCACGTTTCGAGCCGGTCAATTGGCCGCCTAGATCGTGCGATTTGACACCATTAGATTATTTTTTGTGGGGGTATGTCAAGGCTAATGTCTATAGGGACAAGCCCGCTTCGATTGACGCACTGGAAGCCAACATCCATGCATTCATTCGTGAGATACCGGCCGATATGTGTGAAAGAGTATGCCAAAATTGGACTCAGCGGATGGGCTACCTGAGACGCAGCCGCGGTCAACATTTGCATGAAATTATCTTTAAACATTAAATTGCAAAGTTCAAACTATCGATTCAAATAAATATTTCATTCATTTTTTCGAATTTTTTGTGTTTTTTTTTTTTTAAGTTCTAAACCTCTTAAAAAATCACCCGTTAATTAGAAATTATCCTACAAATTCAAATATTCCAATGACTTCCTAAAAGATACAAGACTCCTTAAGAAAATCAATGATTGAATGGAAGGTTGCTTAGATTGTCGAGTAACAGGCAGACATGCTTGCATTTCTAAGTTCTAGCTCATTGGAGGGGTAGGTTTTTGCGTTGACTTGCTAAGCGATGTTGCTCTACATGCCAGATTTTAAATAAAAAATAAAAATTATGTATATCAAACAAAATGCAAAGTTATAATAAAAAAAGAAATTGAAAATCAAATATGAAAGAAATTGATGTGGAAAACCAGAAAATGGCAATGATTGATCGAGTGATTTTTCCCTCCCACAGTAAAAAAAAACTACCTACGCCACTCCAACAATCAAATATTCTACAATAGCCCCTAACTGGAATTTTACAAAAATAAAATTTACATATGATATGCATCACCAAAATATTACTCACCACATTCACTTACACAAACACACTCAAAAAAGTAAATTACCACACATTCATCCTAAATACTTTTCATATAGAAAAAAGGAAATGAAAAACTGTTTGTTTCATTTTTAAAATTATTATAAAGTCATCAATTTATTTATTTGTTATTTGAAAAAGTGTTTTCGAAAAAGATTAAATTCAAAATTATGTTTTTATGTATTTGAAAGAGAAAAAAAAAATATATTTACATAAGTTTTTTATTTTTAATGTTGTTCTTTTAAGTAAGGTATTTGAAAGTATTTAAAACAAAATTAACGTCTTATTGAAAATTAAGAAATAATAAGTAAAATATTAACGGGTTATTATGAAAACCTAATATATATTAAATTAAATTTAAGTTAAGTTAAAATTAGATTTAGAAAAGGTTAAAAATTTAAGAAAAAGTACAAAATAGTTAAAAGGATTAATATTAAGATTCAAAGTTAAGAATTTTTACTATTTTTGTTTTTGTTAAAATAATAAAAAAAAAATACAACACCTTTTATAGTCCAGAGTGTGTTTATTTCGTTAAAATTCAAAAATAAAAAAACTCACCTCAAGAAAAAAAGATTTCAATAAAATTTGTGGTTCATTAATGAGTTTTGCGGGTTTTGATTCAAAATCGATGTGCACTGCCTTTTGTTTTTGTACCTGTTAAACCTGTTAGTTACTGGGAATAGAAAAGTATTTTTTTTTGTAGTTGAAATTTAACGAAAAACACTCAAAATATTTGAACGGAGAAAATAAATTGGTAAATTTAAGAATATTTAACTTTTCTTTATGAAAACCCGCAAATAGGTAAGCAACACAATTTTAATTTAAATAAACAAAACTAATTATTATTAAAAAAAAATAAGACTTATGACAAAAAAAAAAAAATGTTATATGTCTTTGATGGTTATACTGCATGTTGATTGAAGAATAGATTATTTGAAAATGATTTGCAAATTTGATTGAAATTTCTCTTTTATAAAGTTCTTGATTTTTCGAAAGTTAAAGTTAATAGATTAAATATTGCTATCTTCACAAAATGTATCTATGTACATATATATACAGAGGACAGAAAAACAGCTTGCATCTTCTAGATTGCAGGGACTTTTGTTTTTATTTCCTTGTCCAGTTGTATTTATGAGTTTTATTTTCGAGGAAAATTGCAAGAATAACCCTCCTTTAAGATATAATCTGTTCGAGAATTCGCACTCGAATCTGATTCCACAGATTGGTTTCACATTCTGCACTTTAAGATACACAAGATAAACGAAACATTTATTTTTATTTGTAAGTACATTTTTAATATCGCTTTCCAAAAAACTAACCAATGAACTGCTCAAACAAAATCTCCGAGAGCTTCCGCATAATTGAATAATTCAGAAAAAACTATCTCGAACCAATTTCTGTGACTCCTTATAGTCAGTAAAATTAATAACGCATACTTAAATTAATTCATAGAAATTATTATTATTAAAAAATTTTCAGAGCAATTTCATTTTTTCATTACTTTTATAGTAAGAATAATTTAATTATTTCAAAAAAGGTTTGATTAAAAAAAGCAAATATAATAAAAAAAAAAATAAAATTAAATTAAAAAAATATTAACATTATTTCTTCCATGAAACAAAAGGGACCCAAAAGTGAAGTCAAGAAGACGTCAACAAATCTAGAGCTTATTTCCAAATGTCAGTTTTAAGAAATATTTTAAAGTTCTAAAAAGAAAAAAGCTAATTAAGTTTTTGCATTTTCCAAATCATATCTAAGATGGCCGAGTGGGAAGAGTGCTGGATAGTTACAAAGTAAGTTCTGGGTTTGATCCCTAGAATGGTTAGAAAAGTATTTTAGTTTTACAATTATTTCCAATACATTATACATTTATTAGGAAATAATCGTATGTGAAGCACAGTTTGAGGTTACGAATAACTTAAGTGCAGTAAAAACCACTTCAAAGAAATTGAAAATAAAAATTTTATAAGTGTCTTTTATTGTTCAACCTCTGTTAGAGTTGTATCATGTATGAACCACTTCTAATAGATATTATATCATCATTAAAATGCATACCAGGACTATAAGGTTCGCCTATTTATGTTTAAAGATATTTTAAAAAGTCTTACAGAAATAAGAAAGCCTATTCAGTTAAGCCAAAACAAAGCTGAAGTTAGTTTGGAAGGTCCTTACAAGATATTCATTAAGGCATGACGGTTGATGTTCTTTTGATTTCGATTTTTTTTTTTAATTTTTCTGTTCAAGGGTGAGGTGTGTCATTTATAGCTATTCTGTTCAACTTTCTACATTGTGTTCCACTAAATACATTTTGTACAAACTTAATAAAAAAAACTATTCAATAATAAGTTCAAAGGAGCTTAACTACAAAATGTCTTTGTACAACAGTACAATAGTTAGGTTCATCAGTTAGATTTTCTTGTCAAATTTTTTTTCATATTCAATATTTTAATCTTAGCGCTTGATTAAATGTGGTTCAATGGAAAAATATATTTGAAATCGTTGGAGCGGTTTTCTTAAAAAAATGTTTCTTATGTATCAAATTCTTAAAACAAGTAAGTATTAATTTATGTGCATATAAAAATAAAATTTTGAAAAAAATGTCAACCTGTTTTTGAGATATCGAATTTTCAAAAAAAAATTTAAACTTTTCATACAAATTCAAAAACTTTTTTTTTTTTAAATTTTGATTTGCAATATTTTTTAATGTTGTTTGAAATTTGTATTGCCAATAATGAGAAAATTCAAAATTAAAAAAAAACGTTCTATGAGAAGTACTATTAAGTTGATATTTGTAAAGTTTTATAATTTATAGTACATATGTATATCGCTCTTATTTTAGTATACCTACATAAAAAATTTAATAAAAATCGTTGCAACCGTTTTTAAGAAGAAAAAATATTTTCCTTAACGGGTTTCTTACATATCTAAGAATAGAAAGTACCGTTATTTTTTATGAAAACATTTTTTTTTAAATACTTTACAGAGTGAAAAAAAAATGAAATTCCGAGTTTTTTAAGAATCGATCTTTAAGTTTTCATAATATTTGATTTTCAAAAAAAAAAAATTGAATTTTGTTTAAGAATCCATTAAAAAAAAATTAAGAACTTTAATAAAAAAAAAAACAATAAAATTGCTCAGATGGTTCTGTATTAAATAAAGTATTTAAATCAAAGTAATCGTTTTGATGAAACTTGTTAATAAAAAGATGGTTCTTTGGGAGAAACCATTAATAGCCACTTTTTTAAAAATAGTTCCCCATCCAACGGTAGCTTTTAAGAGAAATTTATTGATATTTTTTTAATGTAGAGGTGGAGTGGAGGTAAAAAAATGTTAGGCAGGTAGATACTGTTATTTTTAGTTCTAAAAAATGAAAAAAAGTGTAGGCAGAATCACCAAAAAACCACTATCTACCAAGTTTTAGGAAAATCGATCCTGCCGTTTAGGCTGCAGCCGAACAGACAGAGGGACAGAATTTTGCAACCCACTTTTTTGATCCTCTGTAATATAAATTGAAATTTTCTTTTATGGTTTGTGTCTAAGATTTCACAAGTCAAAGGAAAGTATTCGATAAAACTTCTAAAAAAATTGTAACAGACACCTTTTGAAGACTGGCTGACAGCAACTCTAATAAAATAACTTACTGGAATCTTTATGTAGACATAGCTTTCTTCCTCGAATTAATTTACAGAGGTCTATCTGAAAACAGATGTTATAGTCTCGTTAAATTTTGCTGCTTAGAGCTTTCAAACAATTTTAAAGAAGCAGTTATTATTATCATGACTTCTATAAAAAATGTTTTTAATGCCTTATACATATCCAGACTTACCGCATATCAATATTTCTAAGCTAATAGATTAATTAAGGCATCTAACTGATGAGCCTACCATCATAACACCATAGCAAAAATAATAACGACAACAAAATATTTTTAAATGCTTCAAATAGTAATTTTACAAATTAAAGAACCTGTTCATATAATGGCTAAAATCGATCTAAGGTTGTCAGGATATTTATTTTTCAGTGTTGTGAGAAAAGCTGGTAACTTAAGGCTTAAATAAATTACGTAATCTGTCAACAGAAAAGTCTGGTAAATAATTAACTTGGGTCATGTTAAATTTACAAGGTGCATAATCCCATAAAAAGTTACAAATATTTCAGAAATTTGCCTGATTTTAATTACCTTATTTTCAGTGTTAAATCAGTCTGATGGAGTATATTACCATAATTAAGTTGATTTCAGAAGATGACCTGTTGCTTCAAAACTAAATTCTGGTAACCAATAAATTTTGACAGTATGTTATGAATTTCTATTTTAACACAAATGAGGTTGAAATTACGTTTAATATGGTTATTTTTACAATGCTTACCTGTTGAATTTAACATGGCCTCATATTGAAGAAACACTCTGCTAGTTTTGTTTCAATGTGACACCAGTGTTAAAAAGAAAGACACATAAGTCATCCAAATAAGATTATTTGAATTTAACCAGGCCGTCTTAAAGTAGCACTGTTCCAGGGCTGAAACATTCACACATACACACATATGTATTTGGCAAAAGTTTTTTGTGCAGAGAGGTGGGCCAGAGGATGCGTGCTATCTCCATGTGTGACATGTTCCCAGTTGAAAATTAAGCAAGTATCACAAAGTATTTTTAAAATAAAATAATAATCAAAGTAATAAAATTCTATGCTTTCAGAATAATGGAAAATGAAAATTGGACGGTAAACAGCCTTAGAGATAGGACCAAGACACATGGATCCAAGACATAATAATTACTGGATACAGGGTTGATTCACAATTAAATCATGTTAAATTTATAGGACATTGAATATTTAATTAATATTTTTTAAATAGATTTTCATGTAAAGAAACTAAATTTATAGGTTAAATCAACAAGATTTTTAGGTAAAATTTACAGTTTTACTATTTTAGGCAGTGTTAAATTTACATGATGTATAGTAAGATCAAGTGTCTGGTTAAGCAGTTAACCTGATCTACTGTGTTGAAAAATAACAACCTGAAAGTCAGGTATTATAAGAGAGAAATTGGTGAGTTATACCTACTTTACTCTTTGAGTTTAGTCCTACTACCCAACTTCACCCTGCACTCCTAAATTTACATTTCAAGCCATGTTCGTTGTTTCGAAAAAATACGTCAAAACCTACTTAAAGAGCTTAAAGAAAGGCTTTCTTTGGTCGTTTTGGTGTACTTAAGTATATTATTCTTTCATTTATTCCATAAACACTTATAGGACGATAAGAGAAACGCACACACAGGTTGGTTATGTGTACATACGAGTACATACATAATTGATACATGATAAGAAAACGATATATCCATCCATAACAATTTCGTAGGAAAATGTCTTTCTATTTAAGTTCGGAAAGTAAACAAAGTCGTATCCTCTTTGGTTTGATACTCATAGTTCCTTTTAGAACACTAAAATTGTTCTTGCTCCTTACACAAATACGAAAATGTCTGGATTCGAGAATAACAACCTCTGCACTAGCAGCAGCGAGTTTTAATTAAAAGTAAATTCAATTTCAACTGCAGAAAAGCATTATTTAATGAAAGTAATTAACGGTGGACTGTGTATAACTGTAAAGTTGTGTTGGGTTGATATCGTAGTTGTTAAACGGCAAACAAGCCAAAAATAAATTGAATGCGTTTGTCTCGTTCTCACTTTGAACTATACAACTACTATCATCGCCTTCGTCTACAAAAAGATAATTTGTGACAACTCTTGGCAATTTTGAGTGCAAAGTTGCTGGTCCTCTGTCACCATTTCAGATTTCACCAATGCCGCGCCAGCCGTCTGATAATGAAATTCACTTTGGCATCAATCTGCATCCATTGGAATGGCGCCAGCAAACCAATGGATGGACACAAATAAAGAAATGAAAAAGGAAAAGAAATTATACTCGTATTACAAACATGTTTTATTTTGTGCCCTTGGTCCTGGATGGTGATGGTCCTTGCTTGGGTTGTGTTGTGTTTGTTATTTCGATGACTGTGTGTCCTTCAAACCCTTGACGACCTTCTATACAATATTATAGATTGACGAAAACACCTCATTACAAAATGTTTACTCAGCAATATGTTTGTCACCTTGCTGGAATTGTAAGGGTGGTACTTTTGTTGCTTGTTGCCAGTCCTTTGAGTCAATAAACAAAAAGTTAATGGAACTCTGATGGGAAGACTTCTAGGTAGGAGTAGAGTCGTAGAAAGTAGTACCTAGGTACTACTGTTTTTTTTTTTTGCTATCATTTACAAGTTACCTTTATGCCTTAAATATTTAAAAAAGTTCAAAGTTTCATCATAACCAATTTAATATTTCAAGTTTGAAATTTAATCTATGTATATTGTTTGTATCTTTTGTGTAAATTTAAAAAAAAAAGTGTGAAAAATGTCAAAACAACTACAACACATGATTTTGTTTTAATTTATGGAAAATATTCGACAAACATAATCGATCAAACAGTGTAGACTGTACACACTGAAGTGAAAATGTTGATATATTATCAGTACAGAAACTTTGATGTAGTACCTAAATATAATGCTCATACTAAAGTTTTAATGCAATTGCAATTAGTATTTTAAGTACTGCTTACAGTGGATGTGTACTGATTACATTTCAGTTTATATACTTAACGAAACCTAAAGTTATATTTACTATACATACATTTTAGATACAGTACCCACCTTATATTCTTTTTTTAGTACCCTCCAATGATTTGTACTCATTACATAACTTTGGATCACCTTCAATGATAAATGTAATGACTACATAAATTAATAGTATCCATTACTAATGTGTGACAATAATTAATAAAGTTGAGATATAGACGACCTCTAAATAATGTAGTCAGCACAAGCTATCTGCATGTGTATTCACTACATATTTATGCAATAAACACGTATCATTCTTTATTATTTTCATATACATATATACTGATGAGTTCATATAATTCAAAATAATCTTTCTATATACACATAACAAAACTATATATCGCCCTCTGATTGCAAGAACTAGGTAACTCAATTTTCAATTTTTTCTACACGGTATTATTCTGTACAGCTTTTAAAATTTTTTTCAATTTTTTTCTTACATTATTATTGCTATTATTGTAGCTATCACCAAAATTATTAAAATCAGTTTACATATGTACTTTTTGCCACCAGGGGACGATATGTAACCAGTACAGATCTTAATTTGTAATCACTACATTTATAATAGTGTGCTGAAATTAATGGGATGAGTTCCTTAATGTACGAGTATTAGTCAAGAACTTTTTATCTAAATCAGCATTTAAAATTTGACATTTTAAGAACTCAACTGCTTAATAACTGACACTTTGGCTGATTTTTCTATCCTTATCCTTGTGTCATAATTGATTAAAACATCGTGTACGTTGCCTACTTGTATACAGCACATGTACTTCTGAATTAATTCTTGGAATCATCTTTAAAAAATATACCTTTAGTTTTTATCTTTATTATATTTGTATGCCTTAAAGGTTAAAGACCTCTAAATGAGGGAGAAATGAAAAAACCATATGGCCACCCTGTTACAAGACAAACAAAAATATATAAAATGTTGGTACTACAAGCTTTTTCGCACTCAATTTCATTGAATTCCGCTAAATTAGTTTCTCAGTCAGTTTTCCGTTGACACTGTGCAGATGAGTGGGAGACCATTTTTATAAACGGGATTTCATTAATAACGCACACACCGGCAGACATTATACCTACACATTGTTTCCGTTGTGTCGGTTACTATTGTCTGCCCAACCCCATGCCCAACCGCCTCAGCCCACCGGACATGTCCAATATAACACAATATCCGTGTGATGCAATACAAAAATACCTATAGGGTTTATGTAGGTATGGCAGAGCGAATTGGTAGTGACGCAATAGAGGCGTCAACCGGCCAACCTTCCTTCATTCACAGGATGAGGATGTAATGAAAACCGATCCGGAGATTGTCATTAAAAAAAAAAAAAAAAAACAATTAACAATTAACAAAGGCTCCGACAGTGCTGACAAGTGACAACGAAATTGCTGCGGCACGGTGGTGGTGACGGGTTGGCGAAGAATATATCGACACGGGTGGCGGTGCGGTGAGGATGACAGCAGCAATGGATATATGTAAGTACGGTGAAGGGGAGGTGATGCCTCGCAACGCGGCATGGTATTGTTTAATTTTGCGCATGAAAACACGTAATGGGGAATTTAATAGAGCAGATCGAACGACTTTCCTCCTGGCTATGTAACTGGTTGTCTTAATCAACTGAATGATTCCTTATGTTCCATAAGGATGCGGAATTTCTATTAACTAAAACAGTAAAGTGTGAAATAAGCACCACCATAATCTTAATTGGACATTGAACTTATAACAAAATCCAATAAAACAAGAGCCAAAATAGCATTTTAAAAGCAAAACAAAATTAAGTTGGGTGCAGTAATATTTTGTGATGTAATACAGCTACAGGGTGTTTGTTTTGATGAACTGTTTTTATCATGAAGAAATGCCAATGAAATTATGTTTGGATTTTAAACATGGAGCTTCTGGTTCTGACAGAAATCTCTTCCTTTTGCGATTTCTACCAATTTTGGTCACTAATTTAAGCATCTGAACTGAAGATATCCGACCCTTAAAACAAAGCGCCCACTGAACATGATGAAGTGAAGCCGTTGCTGAAGTGAAAGTTGAAGTTTGCTCAATTTCTGATAGGTGGGTATAGCTATTGAATGTGAATAAACTTTTTAAAGAGGAACAATTATGTAAAAGGGTTTTTATTATTGAATGTTGGTTTGGCGCATAAGCATACTTAAAACTGAAAATGCAAATAAATTCGACCATGCATTTCTGGGAGAGTGGTCACACTGGCCATTTTTCAATATTTTTGATATAACTCGGAAACTAAGCCGAATTTGACAATTTTCCACTCAAACATTTTTGTTAAAAATCAATTTAAATTGCTTAAAAATTTTTTTTAAAGGAAATTAAGCATGAAAAATTAATAAAAACCAATACAAAAATCGAAAAAGATTTTGAAAAGTTTTTTTCATTTAAAATTGACAGAGACATAGCCATTAAACTTTACCATTTCCTATCATTTCTTCCAGTTTTTGCCCAAAGCCTTGTCTTTTGGTACTACATGACAAATTTTACAGTAAATACACCTAGTACCAAGTTTTATATTAATCGGCTCAGCCGTTCTGTTTGTAGGTTTGGAATCTTTTGAAAACATCCAGAAAAAAATGAAGGGACTAACTACCTTTAAATATTTACGACAAACGAAATGGCATATTTCATCAAAATCTTTAAGTTTCAAAAAATGTAAAATTTGTCATATTAGTATCGAAAACGAAGCTTTTAAGCCAAACAAATTGTAAGGAAAAAGATTAGATTTGAATTAGTACACTCAGAGAAAAAAGTCAGGGAAATAATTAACCTGGGCCCTGTTAAATTTACAAGGTCCATAATCCCATATAAAGTTACAGACATTTCAGAAATTTCCCTGATTTAAATAACCTTATATTAAGTGCTAAATTAGCCTGGTGGCCTATATTACCATATTTAAGTTGATTTAAAAAGATGAACTGTTATTTTATTAATGAATTCTGGTAAACAAGAAATTTTTACAAGAATATAGCGCTCATTTTAACTGAGATCGGGTTTTTTTAACACTGCTTCTTATGAATTTCTATTTTACCACAAATCAGCTTGAAGTAACATTTCATATGGTTATTTTTTCAATGTTTACCTGTTGAATTTAACCTGGCCTTATCTTTGAGAAACACTCTAGCAGTTAATCCAATGTGACACCAGTGTTAAAACACCCACACACAGGCCATGGAATGCAACTATATAAATTTAACCTGGCCGCCTGTTAAAAGTAGCCCTCTACCAGTGTTAAAACACACTCACGAGCCATGGTTAAGGAAACACTCTGCCAGTTCATTTCAACATGACACCAGTGTTAAAACACACACACACAAGCCATCTAAACAAGAACAGTTTCAACTTATTGATATTTGGCACAAGTTTTTATGCCGCAAAGTGGCCCAGGGGATGCGTATTATCTCCATGTGTGAGATGTTCCCAGTTCAAAACTTAGTAAGTATCACAAAGTATTTTTAAAATAAAATAATAGCTATATGCACATAGTAATAAATTTCTATACTCACAGAATAATGCAAAATGAATTGCATGGTAAGCAGCGTTAGAGATGGGACCTACAAGCATGGATCCAAGACATAATAATTTCCGGATACAGGGTTTATTCAACATTGAATCATGTTAAATTAGCTTGATCTTCATGTTGAACTTACAGGACGTTGAACATTTTGTTCATGTTTTTGAACTAGATTTTTATATAAAGCTAACTAGATTTACAATTAAAATTAGCAAGATCATCAGGTTAAATTTACAGTTTAACTTTTTTAAGGCAGTGTTAACTTTACCTGAAACCAACGTTGATTTAACATGACATTAAAATCAGGTATCAGGTTAAGCCGTTAACCTGTTCTACTGAGTTGAAAAATAACAGCCTGAAAATCATTTATAATAAACATGAAATTGGTTGGTTATACCTGCTTTTTTCTCTGAGCTTATAAGTAATTTTGGATAAAATTTTTAAAATACCATATTAAAGGCATTAAGCCCCTACTTTATTTTATCTTAGTATGATTTGAAACTATTCTTGCTACAAAGAGCTACAAAGTTTTTCGATTTTTTTTGGTTGGTTATTTCTTAGTTTTACCTGCTTAATTTCTTTTATAACATTTCTTAAATTACAAAAGGAAATTTAATTTTAAACAAAAACTTTTCAGTGGATAATTACCAAATTCGGCTTAGTTTCCAAGTTATATTAAACAAATTAAAAAGTAGCCAGTGTGACGATTCTCTTAGGTAAACAATTAATATCTTAATTGATGATAAGTTCAGAAAGAGAACAAAGAAATTTTTAATTGCATACTATATTGAAGTTGCAATTTTGGGTAATGTTTTTAATCATTAAAAATTCATTGTATAGGTGGCAGTAAAAGCAAAAATTAAAGAGTTTTTAGTTTCGAGTTTCTTTTCTTTATCACTGCAAAAAAAGAACAATATTTCTTAGAGATTTGAATTTACGAAATTTTGATTTGCAAGATTTTGAATTGCGGGAATTCATGTTTTTTAACTTAAGTTTATATTTTTCTTAAGTTTTTTCGTACCTTTAAAATTGCCACAAAAGCTACTTAAAATAAAATGCACGACAACGTCGCAAGTTCTTGCTTTTATATTAATAGCTTAAAATTATAAAAAAATTAAACTTACTCTTTAAAAACACGGATATTATGAAAGAGCAAAGTTTAAAAGCTTGGATTTTGCTTAAACAACTCTCCTTACAGGTTGAGATAAAGAAAAGGAATGCCATCAAAATCCATGACCAAATATAAATTAACAGAAAAAAAACTGAAAATCTTTTGAGTGTTTTAAAAAAATTATACCGTCGACTTAGAGTGAAAAGCAGCAAAATCCTAATTTGCATTTTTTAACAAAAAAAAAAAACATATTTAAAAAAAAAATGTTCTCTTTACTTGAATAAAACCAAAATTACATAACTTTTTTTCAACACTCGTTATTTTGTAAATTCAGTGAAATTGAAACAATTTTATAGATTTTTAGATTTTATTTTGCAATTTCTGAAGTGGTCTATAGTGGTAAAAAAATGTGGAGTTAGCCATCTTACACATACTAAGCTGACGATGTATAAACATTTAAGGAAAAGTTTTGTTATGCAAATTTTAAGTTTTTATTTTTATGCAGATAAAACATAATTGTTTAAAAAAAATTATAAAGTAAATTTTGAAATCGAGTTTTAAAAAAAAAAATATAAAATTTTTTTTTGAAATCAAGATTTCAAGATTTTTAACACCGATGGGAAATATTTGTTTACAAAATTTGTTTAAAATTTGAGTGATGTGCCAACAATGAAAAAATCTAAATAAAAAAAATCTTCAAAGGGAAGTACCTTCTGTTATTAGATGCTTAATGTATTTTTATATTTTATAATAAACCGTTCTAATTAAAGAACGGTGAATAAAAACTACCAAAACCTTTGGAGTCGTTTTCGAGAAAAATGAGATTTTCTTGAATTTTTTTTTTTTTTTAATTTAAAAGAATGTACCGTTATTTTTGCACAAAAGTAAAATATTTTCAGAATTGTTAAATACTAAGGTTAAAAATCAAGTGGGTCGTTATAGAATAATTAAGTTTTAAACAAATTTAAATTTATTGTAAGAGTTCAAAAAAATAAATTTAATATGTTTTTGGGACACAATATTATTTTAATTTAGCTATTTCTTCTTATTTTGAACCTTTATGAAACAAAACAAAAGTTAATATAAAATATTACCTATTTTAACTTTATGAGAGCTTCTGTATAAAAAAATTTTTAAATTCAGTCAGACTGTTTTCAAGAAAATTTAAAAAAACATCAGAAGGGGGGATGGATTAAAAAAAGTATTGGATACCACTACATTTATGTATGTACCAAGTTTGAAGAAAATCAATTGAGCTAATTTTGGTGAAGGCGGACAAATATACAGACAGGCAGATAGAACTGCGACACCCACTTTTTTGGTCTTCCCTATCATCGTAATTCCAAGTTTGATCGAAATCTCAAGTTCAATTTTTCTTCAAGAATGCATAACTAGCCAATCGCCATATATGAACATTGGAATGGAATACATTTAATTTTATAGTAGTTTCAATACGTGTAGAAAGGACTTAAGAAAATTCAATAATCGATCTTTTAACTAAAGTGGGGTGTTTAATTATTTCTACGCATATTGACGTTTTAAAGAATTGGTAAAAATATGAAACCAGATAAACTAACTTTAAGCAGGGTTTTGTGTGTAAATGGAAATTCACACAAGTGCAGTACATGCTGCGAAGCTTACATCAATTTATATTGAATAATTTTTGAGTGTACAACAACCATTTCTGTACATTAGCACCAAGTAAGGCTGGAGTTATACCTATTTCATGAGTGCCACCTTGATCATCAGACTCCTTTAGTGGTGCCTAGTCTTGTTATGCTCGTATTAATTGAAAAACACTTTGCCATTATCTGGGAGCGAACCATGAACCTTCCGATAAACTAGACTAAGCACCACTAAAGGAGTCTGCTGATCGAGATAGCATAGCGTGAAATAGCTATAACTCTAGCCATACTTGGTACTAATGCACAAAAAATGTTGTTGTCCATTCAAAAATTATTGAAATAAACTTACAGTTTTTTAAATAAAAAAATTTCTGAAAATTGTTGAAAAAAGTTTTTCGGCTCCAATACCTAAAGAGAAAACAGTGGGGTCTACCACGATATCTAAAATTTAATAATCTAGAAAGCAAAAAACTCTAAGGACAAATTCTCAAAAAATAAAACCTAGAAGTAATAAAATCTCGAAAACAAAAATCTTAAAAGCCTAATCTTGAACTACAAAAATCTTGAAAAAAAAACTCGAATGCGAAAGATTTAGAATTAATATAAATGTTTCGCGAGTTATTAAATTTTACAAACCAAATAATTCGTCTGCGAATAAACGGTGAGGTAAAAACCAAAAAGCAACAAGAACGCGGGCACGCAAAGAGGAATATAAAGAGCTCAGAAGAACAGAAAAACGGCTTCACAGACAGAAAAAATCAGCCTGGGAGAAGAACCTAATCTGTGAAATAGAGAACAGCCGAGAGCGAGGTCCGCACCAGGCGCGGAAGTTCTACCAATCCGTCCGAAACATGACACAGTACACACCACGCTGCCACGCTGCACATACTGCAAGGACGGAGAGGGAAATCTGATCACCGATCTACAAAGCATACTGGAGCGATGGGAAGTGTACTTTAATGAATTGCTAAATGGTCAGCTCACAGCAGAGGTGGAGGCTCCACTACTTCAAGATGAACACCCTATGCTACCGCCACCAAGCATAGAAGAGGGTGAGAAGGCTATAAAACGGCTCAAACGAAACAAAGCATGGGAGCATGAAGAAATGCCAGAAGACTGGCGAAAAGGTATCATATGCCCCATACATAAGAAGGGAGATGTCCCAACGTGCAGCAATTATAGAGGTATCACGTTGTTGAGTACCGCCTATAAGATACTCTCCTCTATCCTACAAGACCGGATAACCCCATACGCTAAAACAATCATCGGCCAATATCAGTGTGGTTTCATTCCAGGCAAATCAACAACTGATCAGATCTTTACCCTTAGGCAGGCGATGGAAAAATGTCTTGAATTCAACATTCCAACATACCATCTGTTTATAGACTTTAAGGCCGCCTATGATAGCATAGCCAGGGTAGAACTTTACAAAGCCATGAGAGAATTCGGCATCCCAAATAAATTAACATGACTATGTAGGTTGACCATGACCAACGTAACAAGCCAAGTAAAAATAGCCGGATTGCTATCCAGACCAATCAACATCTTTAATGGACTCCGACAAGGGGATGGTTTGGCCTGCCTCCTCTTCAACCTGGCGTTGGAGAAAGCAATCCGTGACTCTGGCACGGCAACAAGAGGGACCATCGTCAACAGGTCCAGCCAGATACTGGCTTACGCAGACGACATCGACATCATCGGTAGAACCGAACAAGCTGTACACGATTCCTTCATCCAGATCAAGCAGGCGGCACAAAATCTGGGGCTGCACATTAGTGAAGGTAAAACAAAGTACATGGTGGCGTCGAATGCGAGAAGAACAGTTGGTCAAACAATCAAGGTAGCGGAGCACGAATTTGAAGTGGTGCAATCCTTTAAATACCTTGGGTCAACAGTAGCAGCCGATAACAATATAGAAGAAGAAATACGCGGGCGGCTTCTCAAATCCAACAGAGCCTACTACAGTCTATCAAAGCTATTCAAATCTAGAAATCTAACCATTACTTCAAAACTGCTGCTGTACAGGACCATGGTCCTGCCAGTACTCATGTATGGATCTGAGACTTGGGTGCTTAGCAAAAGGCACTGTGACCTCTTAGCCGCGTTCGAGAGAAAAGTCTTACGGAGAATTGTTGGCCCCATATGTGAGGAAGGACGATTCCGGAGACGGTACAACCATGAGTTGTACGCAATCTACCTTGAAGCAGACATAGTCACAAAAATTAAGCTCGGTAGACTCCGGTGGGCAGGGCACCTAGCTCGAATGAGCGAAGAGGAACCTGCTCGGAAAGTCTTTTGTGGTACATTCTATGGTAGACGGCAGCGTGGTAGACCATGCTTGCGCTGGAGAGATGGCGTAGACCAGGACGCCCGAAGCCTTGGGGTGCGCAACTGGATGGCGTCGGCTCGAGACCGGGATAGGTGGAGAGACTTGTTGAAAGAGGCCAGGACCGGACCCCGGTTGTCGAGCCGATGATGATGATGAAAAAGCAACCCCCTCCTTGGACACACTACAGGATTTGGGGTAGATGTGAGGTTGGGTGATGCAAAGTTTCTTTTGCATTTAAAGAATCTGGATTTAAAGAAACTTAGAACTTAACTTTTAGAATAAGTAAAAAAAAATTTCGAATTTTATTTTTATTTTTTTGAGATTTTTCGAAATTATGTCTTTCATGATTTTGCGCGTTCGAGATTTTTGCATTCTAGATTTTTATTTTTTATTTCGAGATTTTTTTCATCCGAGATTTTTGTCATTCGATATAATGTCATGATCCCAAAACCAGATAATGGCTTAGGAATAATTTTATTCTGTACAATAGTGACTAGTTTATAGTTTATAATTGATAAAAAATTGTTAAAAAAAAATAATAACTAAGTAACTTTTTTTAAAGCGACACAAACTGCAAAAAACTTTGCCAAAATTGTCAAAAATATTTTTCGATTTAAATATCCTTACAATAATTATATTGTAAAAAATTTGTAAAAAAAAAAAGCAATCGTGCAGTTTTCAAATAATAAAACAAATTGTTTGTCTCAAATTTCTTGATATCTTGAACCAATAATTATAGCTTCCGGTTTATTTTATTCTACAAACTAACTAAAAAATATTATGTCTCTAGTATTTCGAAGGCAAACCAATCTTTGTACCTCACTTGATTGTATATTCAATACAGAGATGAGTGTTGACTTTTATCATATGTAGTAGTTATTTTTATGCATCTGCTACGTAGCAACTTATTTCTACTTCGATTAATTTTCTTGAAAAATGATTAAGATATTGATCAAAGATAATTCAAAATTTTCATAGAATTATAGTAAAATATTTTTTAGATTTGTATGATTTTTGGATTTATAGCAGAATTTAACTGAATTTAAAGCAAACATTTTGCTATTTATTTAAAAAAGATATAAGAAAAAATAAGCTTAAGTATGAATTTTTCTAACTTATCTTTTAAAAAGCAGTAATTTTGAAACAAATGACTAGTCAGTGTTAAGTTTTTAAGTTTGAATGAAAGTAAATTGTTTTTTGCAAAATTTTTTTGTCATTATCTGTTAGACATTTTACAAATCTATTTCGCTTTTTTGAACAATTTGCTTCACTTTCTGGACTCAGCTTTCTTATTCCTGATTGAACACCTCAAAACTTTTTTGAATATTTGAATTGCTGAGTGTTTAATATTTAAATAAAAATGGATATCTAGCTTCCGAGAGCACCAATGGACCAGTGTGGGTCACATCAACCCAGCCTCTTTTTTGATATTTTAATCGGCTGATTTTTATTAGTTCAACTTCAAACCAAGACATAGAGTGCTTACTAGTCCATTAAACTTACCATTATAGAGAAGTTATACTGTTCTCTGGTCACAACCTAGATTATTATCATTTCATTGCCTCATCTAATCTGATCAAATCAAAACTAACAGTAAATGCCAGAATACTTTAAAAAAGAGAATTGTTTTACTGATTTACATTTAACAACTAACTTTTGTCATAATATTATTGTTACAAATTGAACTGTCGGTTTCAACCTTCAATCCTCTTTGCGACCCCAAAAAATTGTATGTAATTAGCCAAAAAAAAAACATCCCCTCTTTGTAAGCATAATCTCGTTCACTTCTAGTATATTTCATGCATATGTAAACACTCACTGGGTTCAAAAATAATTTTCCAAATAACCCGCACCACTAACTAAATTTTACCCAACCGGGACCTTGACTTGAGCTTCTTTATACATATATTTGCAACCTGAGTCCTTTCAATTCACCATCATTAATTAAATAATCGAATTCAATCCAAATATCACCCTCAGTTACTTACTTTGAGAGTGCACTCCACCCATCATCACTGTGCATTTATCTCAAAAATTCAAAAAGGATAATCTCAACAGCAAATATTCTTTCACCCTCTTTTTGAATGTGTTCCACAGCATCAACATCAGCATCAGGAGCAGCATCAGCAGACATCAATTATGCAACACGACTCACTGAAATCCCGCCTGTAAATTGTTTGACAAAAAAAAAAATCGAAATTAAAAATATAAAGGAAGCAAAGCCAACGAAGGATAAAAAGGGTTGCAACACTTTCATCCGCGTGCGCTCTAACACTGAAATCATATTGCTAATTAAGCATTTGGTCCAGGAAATATGATTTATCCGCATCCTCTCTATACAACAGATTCGGTGACATGCCAGCTGGTGGATATGGGGACTTTGTCCTCATACCAAACGCGAATATAACTAAATTTTCAACATCAGAAGGACATCCAGCGGATGTAAAATGTAATTTTCGTAAATGACGTATGTATGCGAGAAAAGTTGAGTATAGATGTGATGTACGTACTACGTACCTCTCGGTCACAACTCCTATGTAAGGTTATAATTTGAAGTCCTAAATGATCCTTTCTATCTGCCGTATGAAGCAGTGCCAATTATTGTACCTACATACATATACATTTTACAATTTACTGACGGGGCAAGGATAGAAAACATTTGAAAATACTAAACTCCAGGACGCCGACCAGCAGAGACCATCATGAAACGTATAAAGTAAAGAATTTATCTGCGTTTGTTGGGTAAGGCCTAAATTCCCCCATGGGTCCTTTTAGTCCTTGATGGCTCCGTGAAATATGAAAATAAAGAATTTCCTAGCGTTGTTTATGATGGGGTCTTCCTTCTTCCTAAGGTTTCTAGTCTGCCTATATGCATAGACGAAGGGTCGAATGGGGTTGGCTTTTTAGAAGCTGGATTCTTAAACATTGAAGCATTTAGGCTGCAAATACTTTTTTTTTCCACGGCCCTTCTCTTTTTTTACTTTGAATAACTTCTTAATGGCGTTTTTGCAAAGGGTCGTCCTTACACATTGATGTGTTGATGATAATACTCTTCTAAGACCACTAGAGTTTCCATTAGCGTGAACAAGGGTAAAATTCATTTAATTTGCAGGTGAAAAATATGATGTGGATAGATTTTTTAGTAATTAAAGAATATATACCTGGCCTGGTGGTTGTGGGCTATTGATGCCTGTGTCTGAACTTGTTTTCCATGATAGAGGTAGTCTTGAAATAAAACGATTTACATATTTCGTTATGGAACTGGAAATGCTTTTAAATATAGAAACCCCTATAATTGTATTAACTGAAAAAATATATTTTATCTAAAATTTTGAATAGAGCTAGAGCTAGATGAATTGTGGTTTGGAAAAATAAAATCTTTGCAAAAAGGAGTGAAATCACAACAAAAATAGAAATTTTAAGAAAAAGAGTTATGTTTTTATACAAGGTACTAGGAAGCGCAAAATTATCTATCCCATTTTTTTTAATCAATTTTTTACTTAACTAAAATAATATGATTTTTAGTGATGGAAATTTTTATTTGCATCTTAACAATATTTTCTATTAAGTGGAAAAAGTGATTACCGTCAAGTGGCTGCCGCCAGTATTGTTGTGTCCATTTTATCGCAATTTGTAATGAGTGTCAAGTTAGCAAAGCTACTCTCACGGATCGAAAAATGAATAGGTGCATAATTTGTCGTTAACTAGCTGTGACAAATTCGTTTTTTTCATTCGATGTTTTCTATGTTTTTTTTTTGTTTAAATGTAAAAACTTCTAAATTTAAATAATTTAGTACTTAATAATTTGCCATTAACAAGTCGTTATTTAGTTGTAATAAAATCTATTTGTAATGCGATGTTTTCTATGTGTTTTTGTGTTACATATTTGTTTTCTATGAGTGTCAAGTTAGTAAAGCTACTTTGACGCATCGAAAAATAAAAAGGTGGATAATTTGCCATTAATTAGTTGTAACAGTTTACAATTTGTCGTTTAATGTTTTCTATGTTTTTTTTCGGGTGCTTTGCTAACTTGATATCAAGTGAGCAAAGCACCCGGTCGAAAATGAGTAAAAACTTCTTATACCTGATGGTTGAAACATTAATAATTTGCCGTTAACTAGTCGTTAATTAGTTGTGACAAATTCAATTTGATCAAGCAGTGATTTTTATATTTTTTTGGGTGCTTTGCTAACTTGATATCAAGTTAGCAAAGCAACTACTCTCACGGATCGAAAAATGGATAGGTGCATAATTTGTTGTTAATTAGTCGTTAATTAGTTGAGACAATTTCGAATTTGTTGTTCGATGTTTTCTATGTTTTATTTTGAAAAGTGGTAAAAACTTTTTAACTTAAATAATTTAGTACTTGATAATTTGCCGTTATGTAGTTTTGAAAAAATCAATTTGTCACTCGACGTTTTCTATGTGTTTTTGGGTTATTTGTTTTCTATGAGTGTCAACCCAAGTAACATCGTTGGAGCTAATAGAAGCAAACCTGTTCTTTAGCAGCTTGTAAGCAGTGAAATCTGAGACCATAGTTCTAAGACAGATTATTTCACAGCTCCCAACATTTATTTAAAAATTTTGTTCCATAATCGAGTTTCCAATACACATTTAGCTCCATTATTTTTATAACGTCCCAAGATTTAAAAATATGCTCTTTAATAACGTTCAACGTTCTTTAAACGAGCAAATTATTAATATGAGCATATAAAGAAGCGTTATAGAGCTTCTTAACACTCATATTTAAAATAATATTGCATGATTCTATAGAAATGTCAAAAAATAGCTGCACAGAATGCGGCTGTAGAGTTAAATTACTAATACATTCAGACAAACGCATGCGCATTGGATATCTCTCTGAGCATTATTAAATTTCTCTGAGAATTGTGAAATTTGAAGGCTGAACAAAGCTACAACAAAACGACTATAGAGCTTAATGCTAAACCTCTCTCATATTAGTAGGGTGTTTCACAATAAAATACAATAAAGATAATTTCACCGAGAAAAGTCAAACCAAAACTAGAAAATAAATAAGTTCCTTTATATTTCTAAGCAATACCAAGTATGCACCGTAATTGTCGAATTAGAGATCCGAAATTTCTAAAAAAATTTTATTAAAATGAATTGAACAGTTTAATAAAATGTTTTAAAATAAAATTAAATCAACGGTTGAGTCGCACAAGTGTTTGCTTGCTGAGAAACCATAATGCACTTCAATTGTTAATAAATAAATAAGAAATTTTTTCCAAGATTTAAAATTATTCAAAACTTTCAATTTTCGAAACACCCTTCTTTTTTAGCCTTGAACACAAAACTCTCATTTTGTGGGAACTAGCTCTACAATATCCATATTGCAGTTCTATTGAAGACAAACTATTTTCACGATAGAAATATGGTGACAGAAAAAAAACATTGAAACAATTTTCTTTATTTTATTTGAAACGATTAAAAAACCTTTATTTTCAATATAAAACACACTAAATATTGCAAATATTGCAATGAAAACAAAAATATTTTATTTCAGATACTTAAATTAATTTTTGTAACAGATTTCTGTGTTGCTAAAGTTAATTTTTTAAACATTTCACTGCGTAATATAAAGAATTTCGAAGGCGCGTTGTAATTTTGCGAAGTACATTCAGTACATGTTTGATAAATCTAAGCGCGCACTAAAAATTCACTAAGATGGAACAGTTAAATAATTAGTTTCATTTCTCACTTATATTTTCTATAGGAATATTTTACTAATTTGCGACATCACAACACATAAAGTTCTCAAATGTTACTATCACACATATAATACATCGTTCCAATATTATTTTCCTTTGTAATTTGTATTACACAAACCCAAACTAATACAAACAAAGTGCTGTCAAAAATGTTGCTTTAAAGATTTCTAAATATTATACCTAAGAGCTGCAAGGCCTTACAAGCCACTGATAAGAGCTGGTTTCGAGCAAATATAAGCTCTCAAACTCAATGAATTCGCTGTAGGCAAGCTCTGCACTTGCTTTGGAAGTGTATCTAGAGCTTCTTTTGAAATCAACGAGCTCTAAAATTAGCTCTACAAACGCTTTTAGAGCAATTAAACAGCTAAAATTGTTACTTGGGAAGTGAGCAAAGCAATTTGACAAATTTAAAAATGAGTAGGTGTATAATTTGCCGTTGATTAATCGTTAATTAGTGCTGAAAATTTCGAATTTGTCGTTCAATGTTTTCTATATTTTTTTAAGGTGCTACATTCCTTCATTTATAAATCTAGCTTAAGAAAAAATTCATTAACCGTTTTTTGAAATAATGAAGTTTCAAAAAACAAATATTTTTTTAAAACCCGAAATTTACGTTTTTTTAAAATGTTGATAGACATATCTTTTTTTGTTAGTTACACGGTTAATGATAAACAAAATAAAACAATGGCTAGCCCATAAGACACAGCTCACAAAGGAGCTTATTTTTCCAATTGTAAAGAAAAACAAAAAGATATCATTTCCATAGATGTAACTTGCTTTAAACGTTATGTGTAGCTTTACCCAAGAAATTTGAAATATTTCTTTGGAGATTTAAGAAATTGTACTCAGGCCACTAGAATTAATTTGATAATAGTCACAGTAGAACTCATAATTGGTCAGCGAAAAATACTGTAGTAAGTTATTTGTAAGTGCTTAATACCAGGCACTTTTAAAAGATGGGTTGATTTCCTACTCAGCACTGAAAACCGCATTAATTTTGAAGGCTTGGTTACACAAATATAGTCATTCAAAAACATTAAAGTAGGAAGTTTTGGGCAGCAAATCAGTAATATTACTTTGGATGTGAATATTTTGGTGTAGGGAAACAATTCCATGGGCAACTGCTCCACGTGGGAGTTAATTCCATCAGAAGTGGGAATCTGTTCCATTTTTCAAAGTGCAATTTATTCTCACCGAGAGAAGGAATTTATTGCACTTTTTAGAGAGATAGATCTCCACACGGAGAGTGGAGTTTTTGCCCACTTCTTATGAGAATCAACTTCAAATCTTTTTCTTTGATTCGTTACAATAGTTTATTTCAATCTAGATCCCTTAAATGCAAAAGAAACTTTGCATATACACAACCTCGCACCCACCCCAAATCCTATAATGAGGGCTGGCAGGGGGGTTCCATACATACTTCATTATTTATTCGCCTTAATGCTGGCGTTTTTCTGTAAATAAAGAACGACGTTTTCTGTATTTATAAATCAATAATATCCCAAATTCCAAATTTTAGTCGGGAAAAAAATCCACAAAATTTCGGGTGTACTTAGTTACCTCTGGCGATGAGAATAAATTGCACTTTGGAAAGTGGAATACATTCTTAGTTATGCCCGTGGAATTATTTCCCTGCACCGAATATTTTACCAACCAGGCCATGAAAAATAAAATGCGCGACTGGATAGTACGTTCTTGTTCTTATGTTCAAGTTGCTTGGAATTAAGATGTTTTTTAAAATGAAAGTAATTATAAAAATATATAAAAATATAAAAAAGCATTTAAAACGTTGTTTAAATTGTAAATATAAACAACTAGTTAAATTACTTAGAGCTCAAAACCAAGTAAGCCAATTGAATATGTGAAAAAAATTTAAAATCGTTGGAGCGGTTTTCTTAAAAATTAATTTTTTATAAATATATGAAATTTTAAAAACATTTTTTATAAAAAGTTTTTGTATGCCAATTTTGAGTATGAATAAAAATACATTTTGAAATCTAGTTTCAAAAAAATTCATCGACTCATTTTTAAAATACAGTAGAATCTCGGAAAGATGAACGGTTCTATAAGATGAACAGTTCATTCAGAAAGATGAACGAAATATTTTCAACTTTCAGTGCTCAAAAATATGAACGGGTTGAAATTTTGTACACGAAAAGATGAACGATTTATTCCAAACTCAATTTTTTACTTTCTCTTTGCCTTTAGCTTCTCGTATTATATTTATATAATGTTATTCAGTTTGATTTAACTTCTTATGTAAATTAAATTTAATGTTTTTATTTGTAACCATATCTTTTTCCTCAGCCAAATGGTGATGCTCAAAAAGATGAACAATTTAAAAAGATGAACGGGCCCTGTCTTATATCTGTTCATCTTTTCGAGATTCTACTGTATTGAATTTTGAAAAAAAATTATAAATCTTTTAAAAATCCAAAGTTTATTTTTTTCAAAATTTTGATATGCAATATTATCAACATTGTAAAAGAGCTATTGCATACAAATTTTGACTAAAATCATTTAAGCTATTAGTGAGAAAATCGAAAATTAAAAAAACCGACATATGGCAGCTACCGTTAATAACCGTTTTTGGAAAATACTATTTTTATCAGAAAGTACACCATAACTACAATAATTTACTGATTTTTCTTAATCAAAATCTTTAGAGCCATTTTTGAGATAATTCAACTGTTTATTTACGGTTGTACGGCAAGTACAGTTATTTTTGGTGCTAAAAAAAAAATTCAATTTTCCCTTTGGAGAGTTACAAAAAAACATTAAACATTGTTAAGTTCAAAATTTGAAGAAAATTCCTTCAGTGGCTTAGGCTGTAGGTCAATATACGGGCAGACAGACAGACAGAATTGTGCCAACCACTTTTTTGGTGTTCTCATTCATCGTAATGTCATGTTTGATTGTTATCTCGAAATTTTTTTCACGAATCCAAAACTTGCCCTATGTACCTTTATCCCAAATAAAATGTTGCGTGGATGTATCGATATAAAGATTAATTGTATAAACATTAAGAAAAGTTTACGCAAGCTTATTTATTTACTTTGGATGCGTATATTTCGAGAACCAGGTATTCTAGTATTCATTTTTAAAAAGCTCTAGAAATTTCTACCGATTTTTGGCTATTTCTCTGTCTTGTACAATGCTCGTTTAAGGAAATATCGTCACCTAAACATATAAAGGTAGATATTTGGAGGCTGAAAATCAGTAAAATCACTTTGGAGCGAATGTTTCCTCAACCATACGATGAAAAAAGAATGTCTTCAATGTGTCGATTAGGTTTGTATAGACCTTTCCCTTAACGTATGGCACGATTTTTTTCATAAATTTTGAAAAAAGTTTTTTTTCTGAAAAATTGGCAAGGGGTTAGTCCATGGTTTTTCCAAAATCCATGAAAAAAATTTTTTTGTTTGGATTGTTGGATATTGGATATTGTTTGGATTGTTGGATATTGGCATTTAACGGATTGCGTAAGAACTCAGTAAAATTTCACTATAGGTGCAAAAATCTAATGAACTAGATATTGCAGAAGCCTCTGGTTTTTAGGAACGGATAGCTTTTAAATACAGGGTGGCGCACGAATCGTGCTACAAAAATAAAACGTAATAACTTTTTTTCTGTGTGAGTAATCGGCTTATTTTTTTTTTATTTTGTAGGTTACTATTTAGATTTATAAAAATGGATGCTTGGGATACGGAGAAAAGAATTTGGATAGTGCAACGGTACCATGCTTTGTAGTCCGTCATTTCCGTCCAAAGGGAATTAGGCGGGAGTTTGGCGGTAATCCCCCGAGTAGATGGACCATTATGAGGTTTGTAAACATGTTTGCCGAATCTGGAAGCATCGCACGAAGGCCGTACCATCGAGATGCCAATGTTCGGGTTCAGGATACAATCGCAGCAGTAGCATCTGCAATACAGGCCAATCCGAGCGTTTCGACCCGAAACTTATCGGGGCAAATTGGAGTTAGTAGACGGTCATTGGTCATTACAACGGATACTTCATGACGATTTAAACTTGTTTCCGTACAAAGTCCAAATTACTAGCAAGTTAAACCCTCAGGATTTGCCTGTTCGCCTGGAATTTTGCCAAAAAATGATATCAATGGCCGAAGAAGACAACACATTGATCAATTGTTTGTTCATGTCTGATGAGGCCCATTTTGATCTTAACGGCAATGTAAACAAGCAAAATTGCCGTATATGGAATGAGTCTAATCCAGAAATGCTCCATGAGACGGAACTGCACCCAGAACGAGTCACTGTGTGGTGCGCAGTTTCATCAAGGTGTATTGTCGGGCCGTACTTCTTTGAAGAAAACGGTGTAACCGTTACTGTCAATGGGGACCGTTATTTAAAGATGTTGAAGGAGTTTTTTTACCGAGAACTGCGCCGAAGACGTATACCATTCAACAGCGTTTGGTTTCAGCAAGATGGAGCAACTGCACATATAGCCAGACCAGTTATGGCGGAGCTAAACAAAAAATTCGCAAACAAATTAATTTCTAGGAACTCCACCAAGGTCACCTGACCTGACTGCACCAGACTTCTTTTTATGGGGTTATGTCAAGCAAGAGGTGTATAAAACGAAGCCCAGGAATTTAACTGAATTAAAGCAGTCCATAACGACAATAATTGAGGCGATCCCAACTTCAACTCTTCAGGCCGCAATGAATAATTTTTTGATCAGGTGCCGCGTATGCGTGGGAGAGCGTGGAGGTCTATAATCTTTAAAAACAACTAACTATTTAAAATAAAATTTAATTTTCTAACCAATAAAAAAAAATAAATGAAATACATCGATTAAAAAAAAAGTTATTTGAATTTCTTATTGTAGCACAATTGGTGCGCCACCCTGTACATAATGTTAAAATTGAAAACCAAAACCATTTGCATGGCTTGGTAGTGAGAATATATCTATCCAAAGGCATTTTCAGGCTAAATGCAAATAATCGAATCACAATTTGGATGTCTATATGTCGAAAACCATATATTATACAAGGTTTTTATATACATCATTGAAAACCACATCAATTTTTCAAGTTTGTTCCGAAAATGTCACTTAAAGACATTAAGGTAGGTAGTTTAAGGAAGCAAAAAAGTAATATCACTTTAGATGCGAATATTTTGTTTGGGCCTGCAAAGGTAGAATATCCCATAGAAGCCTTAAGTTCAAAATTTGAAGAGGATTACATCATTTGCTTAGTCTGTTGATCGATGAAGAATTTTCTCAGCCACTTTTTTCGTATATTCATTGGTCATCGCAATGCCATCCTTAATTGTTATCTCGAATAGTTTTTTTGCACAAATCCAAAACTTGACCTATAAAAGGTATCGCAAGTAAAAATTTTTACCATTTTTTGATTTTCCATTTAATTGAAAACGATGTGACTCATTCAATAACTTGTATGTAGAAGCTCAGAAAAAGTTTAAATAATTATTTTTTCGTTCCATTGAATTTAATTTTCACTTTATTTCAGCACCTTAAAAAAATAACTTGCAGTGAAATAATATTCACTTGATTACACACATCATATTAAAATAAATATTTAATAAATTTGTGCAAATTTAACAGGCCACAAAATTGAAATTTCACTTATACAACATACATGATGTTGTTATATATAACTGACTTTTTTAACAATATTAAATGTGTTCGTATACATCAGTGACTTTTGAAAAGAAAAATATTCAACCCAGACCTATTTATTGTATGAATTTTTTTTTTCTTTTTTAAACTTTTTAATTAAATCTTAACTTTACTTTACTTCTGGCTTGATGCTCATGATTACATCAACTTGTATGCACGTAACGTTTGCCCATCAACGCCACCGCAGGCATCACACAGACCCTGCAAAGACATATTTTAATTATTTTACATTAAAAGCATTCAAAGTTTGACTTTTGACAAAAACTTTCTAAATACATCCCAAGATTCAGTTGGAAGGTATGAAAACATAGGTGTACCTGTATGTATGTGTATTTGTATAAAGTTATTAATTTTTTCTTTTTATTTAAAACCAGAAGCAAACAAGAAGGCGGTTTTATATAAATATGTTGACATAGGCAGAGGTATCCCGAAATATCTGTATGCATGAATTCGCCTCTAAAGGCAAATTAAAAAGTTGCCTTTCCAAAGACCATGAGATATATTATTGCAATAATATCTGTAGGTAGGTATGTAAGTAGGGATATACATATATTTATAAACTATAAACTGGTGTAGGTTTTGAATACTTTGCAAGTAGCAAACAAAGTATCTTTTGCTAACTGAAATGTTTATCTGCAGATACCTACGTAAATTTAATGAGTCATGGTTGAGGTGCATAAGGAGCAATCCACTCCAATTCCACTGACTGACTGTAAGAGTTCACATTCAATCTAGCTCTCTGTGTATTTCAAAAATCTCATACCAATGATATATTTTTCTGTGTATTATGACAGCTGCAGCTGACAGTTCTAGTGAAAGGATAAACTTGGATGAATGGCAGGGTATGAAATGCAACGATGCTAATGAAATACTTAAATTTATACACAGTTAGCCAAGTTCCTCGTTTGCACATAGAAACTGTTTGGACCGTTTTTGAAAAGTTTTTCTTTTTTTTGGGGGGGTGATGGCAGTAGGGTGGAGGGGAATAGCTGAAAAAGTAAAACTGTGCAGAGGAAAAAGGCACATTTTGCCCAGAGAAAGATTAATTAAGAGGAATGAAAATTCTCGTTATTAGGATCTAATAAAACAAACTACACACACAAAATGAATGCCGATTATCAGATCCTACTGTCATTTTCAGGCTATGTCAGGGCTCCCGCTGAAGATAATAATCAAACGATTCCTCATAAGGGCATCCAGGCAAAAAAGAAGGATTTAATGAAATCTGACAGTCTTCTTCTGGATCTAAATCTATAGAAAAGAGGCACGTATAATGCATGGGGACATAAAGTTGTTTGAGTTTCATAAATTTTTCCCCAAACTAGGGTTTCTCACCCTCAGAGAGTTTTAAATTGTCAATTTTTATAATTTTATTTCGTTTAATGCAATTTTCAATACAATAGTGATATCGTTTTTCCTCAGAGTTCCTAGATAATTCTAATATTTTTAAGTTTGATTGTATGTGAAATAGCTGATGCAAATCAAAATTTTCCTAAGGTCTCCCACTCGTCAATGAACTGCCGAAGGAAATAACAAAAACAACACGAAAAATTCAAATCCTACATTTCATCACATATGCTATATGGTCTGGGATCCAGGACAATCAATTCTGTACGAAAAAAACGCATCAGGAGGCCCGCATTTAATAGCTTAATGAAGGACAAAAAGGAGAACAAATTTTATGGTTTGCTGTAATTTTTGTATGAGATTTTTCATTTGGCATTTGCAGGGTACAAGCAATCTTCTGTGTATGTTTGCTTTGGACTCAGATACTTAAATTGATTGAACTCGAGCTCTGTGAATTTTGGATAAAATCAGTTCAACAAGTTTTTTTTGAGACAATACAACTTTTGAATAATAGATGTATTAAAATAAAAAAAAAATGAGTATACGCCCAAGGGCACCATACTCATAAAGATATGGTAAGGCATTCACAGTTACTCTGGTAATGCCTCGTCATTTCCATATAATATTCTATCTTAATGCATATTATGTCCACTTGTTCTAGAAATTGATGAATTATAATATAATTAACTGTTTCTTAAGGTTTTTTAAAAAGCTGTATCTCTGTGAAAAATTGTCGCATTGAAATGAAAAGAATTTTAAAGGTTCATGGTTTTATTTTAAAAACTGCTTGCAAATATGTTTTTTTAAGTGCGCCATTACTTTGCAGCTAAAAGAAATGATTTGAGACAAAAATTTTCAATTTTGTTTGTATATTTTTTTTTTTGAAAACCATTATTTTCATGGAATTTTTTTAGTCTAATCATTAATTATTTTTTTTTTTTTTGTACAATTTTCTGACATGAGATACCTTCCTCTTAATAAATGTCTTTGACCACCAATATCTCAGCAAAAATAACGATGCCATACAAAGGCTAAGGATAGATTTGAAAACTTGAGTAAGTTTTGCAAAAAAAATTTCAGATTTGAGGGGTTATTCTTACTTCCGAAATATGGAGGGCTCAAAGCTGCTAATAAACTGTCTGAACAGTCTGAACAAGTGCACATAAGGTATTTTATTTTTTTTATAAAACCAAAACTAACTCAGTACCTTTAAAGAGATTTTTTTTCGATTTTCTCATTAACGTCTAAAACAATTTCAGCTAAATTTGTATTCAAAATTGTTCTTATAATGTTAGTAATATTGCATATCAAAATTTTGAAGAAAATAAATTTTATAATATTAAAAAAATATTATTTTTTTTTTCAAAATTCAATATTTCAAAAACGAGTTAATGATTTTTTTTGAAACAAGGTTTAAAATTTTTTTTTAATATATACACAAATTTGGCATACCAAAACTTTTTTTTTTAAATGTAATTAAAAATTTATATAGCTATAAGAAATTAATTTTGAAGAAAACCGCACCAACGATTTAAAATTTTTTTTTCACAAATTCATATTTCTTAAAGTAATCAAATGGCTTTCTTGTGTTTGAGCTCTAAGCTTCTGAACTAGTTGTTTATGCAATTAAGGGCCATTTGCTGATACGAAACTTAAATATTTAAGTAGAACATAAGCGCTTATGTGACAGTTTATGCAGAGGAAAAAGTAGATCATAAGTTCTTAAGTAGAACATAAATCCTTAAGTTTCGTATCAGCAAACGGGTCTAAAAGAACGATTAAAATGCTTTTTTTATATTTTTATATTTTTTTTATAATAACTTTCATATTTTAAAAGTTAAGCAACTTGAACATGAGAGCGATCCCATGCATTTTATTTAGTTAATCTTACAAAGTCTTATTTTTTTCAAAAATGGCTCCACAACTTTTCTTAAAAAAAAATTAACATTTCTTATTAAAAGGTTAAAAGCTAAATGTTACTATTGGATAGGAAATCATTTATCATAAAATGGTTATTAATTCGGTCCCCCAAAGAACAATTTTTTTTTCGATCTTTCTACAGAAGCTTCTAAAATAAATATATAATTATATTGGAGCTGTGTGCGAAAATTTCAACAAAAAAAGACATTTGTTTGATTTCTAAGAAATGTCCAAAAAATCACCCCGTTTGGGTGGCAGGTTTCATTCAAAAAATAAATAGAAAAAAAAACAATAGTAGAAAACCTGATCATCTTATAGTTTTTTTGGCCAAGAAGACATTCATTTGTTTGAATAGTTTTTGAAAAATTTATCTTTAAACTCAAAGTTTTGAAAAATTAATAAAAATAAAATGTTCAAACTGACTTTTATTTTCTCTTCAAAATTTAATGCTTCTAAGAACTATTTTTGATTTTAATATTCAATGATCTTATGTTAATTTTGAATGTGTCATATGTTACCGCAGTGTTCGGGGTCTATTCGTACAAAATTTTTTTTTGCAATAATTTGTATGGAGTCAAATGATAGAATTACATAACTGAAAATCAAATATGTATTTTTAATTCTACATTGTCAATTTTTTTGAAAGTCTCTTTAAGGAAAATATTAGTTTCTTAAAAACTGATCCTCAAGTTTTTATAAAACTTTTTTGTATACTAAAATTAGTACGATCTACTTCAAAAAATTGTAGTATTTGTAGTACTTCATGGCATGATGGTTAGTGTGTTGGACTGTCATGTCAAAGGTCTGGGGTTCGATTTCCAGCCGCTGCCACCTAAAGACAGAAATGTGTTTTCCGAAGTACTGCCTCTTGCGAGGAACTGACAAATCCTCCAAGAGTATTACTTCTCACAAATAAGTGCTCCTCATCTAGCCGTTTGGACTCGGCATAAAATTGTAGGTCACCTCAATTGCTTCCAATAACACGCAAACAGCCCAAGTAACAATTTTCCTCTCATAAGAGTTTCCTAGAGGCTTGTGAGACTTTATTTCGGGAGTTATATTAACTCTAGGAGAGTACTCCTACATCCTTATGAAAATGTTAGAAGCCTTAAATGGCCCACTTATGGGAGTTAATTTCCTCTTATAGAAACATTTTTATTGTTCCTATGGGATGACAAATGCTCCATTAATCTTGTTAGGAGAATGCGTCACTTCTTGTGGGAGTTGATGAAAAGAGAAGGAGTATGCACATAATTAAAAAAAAAACAGATACTTATCTTTCACATTTGTATACTTCCTTCGGAAACTTGGTACGAAGTTTTTATGTCTGTATGTGTCATCGTCATTGTCTCATGTTGAAAAATGAATGTGTGTATTTATATTTTCATTTCATGGCGACGTTAATATAATTGTAGTTTGTCACATATGTGGAGTTAAATCTTAGTGCGATTGAAACTTTTTGTACTAACTTACACATTTTACTTCGAAAAATAACGAAGCGCTTTCAAAATAATTGATATTTAAAATCTTTTAATTTTATTTTGAATTGCAAAAAGGGTTACCTTGATGTTTGCTTTTAAAAAGAATAGTACTTTTTATGCTGACATTATTTATGGTATTTATTCATGTTATATGACGAAAAAGATATAATAGCAGATAATATGTCGAATTGATAATCTTATTCTTGTTTGCCTGTTTTTGTAATCTAAGAATTTACAAGAGGTTAAGAGACGTTTTAATGAAAAAATAATAAGTCAGAACTTATATTTTTAGACATTTGTTATTAGAACAAATACTTCTTTTGCATTTAATGTTGAACAAAATAAACATCAATATCAATACACGTATATACATAAATATAACTTAAATAAATTCATCATAATGGAAAACCAAATAAATTATTTCAAAATTTAATTTCATATCACGGTAACCCTCAAACTATACAAAAAACACTTCGTTCAAATTTAAATATGGCTGCTGTCGTATAGATACTTTTAACTCTCAAAAGGACATTTTTATGAGAGTGTTGTCCATTTATGTTGGTATGTAAATAAACACTTTTTTATGAGAAGTCTGATGCTTTAATGCGACTTTATTTTGACATCTATCAAACGAACCAAGAACAAATCGGTGATGCGTTCCCTTTTTTCCTAAGAATGTGAATTATTGTTGATGTTTCAAAAAAAGATGAAATCTCAGAGTTTGAAATATTAAATATTTGCCGAACGATAAATCTTCATTACAACGCTATAATTTTTGGAATAAATGTTACGCCATCAATTTTTATATTTATTTTAATTTATTTTACTTCTTAAAATTATCAAAAAAAATTCTAATAACTATTAATATTTATAGAAAGTTTTTTTTTTTTAATTTTCCTACTATCGGCTAAAAGAATTTGAATTATTTTTATACAAGAGGGACTCGGGAAACACTTGAACATGATGCCAGTGAACATAGTTCGATTACCATATTTTGCAGTTGATTTTACTTGTCTGCGGGCTGGTTCGACTACCAATTATTTGGTGTCACTAAAAAAAATGTTGTCTCACCAAAATCAAAAGGAGTTTGATATTTTTCGATGTTCAAGGGCTATTTGTTTGTCGTACCGGAATCAAATTTTTGCCATCCGCTTTCGTTTGTTTACTCGAACATTTATATTTTAATATTAAATTTTTGAGTATAAAAAAAATGTCAAACATGCTGAATAAGACATTAAATTAATGAGACAGTGAACTATGGGTATGTCATATGTATAAATCGTAAGATTATTAAAGTTCGACTAGTTTGGTCTCAGCTTTATTTTCACTGTCTGCGGATTTTAGTCGGACTAAGTTAACACGCATCATCTTTGTGCGTCTCCAGGGCCCTTAAATGATTGAATATACAGCATATCAACATTAAAAAAAACACTGTTGAGTTTTTAAAAAGTTCTTTTATTATTTAAAATTCGATATCTCAAAAAGGTGGTGACAGTTTTTCTTTTAAAATTATTTTTACTTGGATATAAATACATAATTAAATTATTTCCTTAAATACAAATATAATTATATATATATATATGTATATGATATATAAATTATCATATTTTGTACCTTTAAACAATTTTCTTTCGCAATATCCCTCGTTCTTATATACATTTTTTAAAACCTTAAATATTTAAAATATTTTTATTAAATTTTGGTGATGATTTTTACCATGTAAAGGAACAACTAATTTTGTTTTCAACTCATTTTTTCAACTTTGATCTTGATAACCAGTTTCATGAAACAATTGAAAACTTTACCAAAAATTTAAAAATATATTCATTAACAAAACCTCATACAAACATTACTCTTGCAATCAAAATTTGTACACCAGTGAGGGATTGAACAGAAGCCTTCCAAAAATCATTTGTCTATGTTTTTTTTTAACTAACATTGAAGAATAACAAAAAACCGTATTTCCTTGAAATCTGCTAATTTTCTTGTATTAAACTCAATAAATTTTTCAAAATTGTCCTTTAATCCTTTGACATCATTTTAATTGGTGATATATTCGTGATCAAAAAAAAAAGTATTTTTTTTTCAAAGCCAAATGTCCCACAAAAAATTGTACAACAACAAAGAAAAGTTGATTAAAGCTGAATGAACAAAAAATTGATCAATTTATTTGATTGACCCTTTTTACAGTTTTCAATAAAAAGCTTTTTATTATTTCTATGAATTCTGCGAATTGGTCGGGACACTGTTGTTGGCTTAAAACACTTTGAAAATTTTTATGATTCAATTCTATTTTTGACTGAGCTGAATATTTCAAATAACTGTAAACAACTCAATAGCACTCGCATGACAAAACGTTCGTGGACAAAATTATCTCAATGAAAATTTAAAAAATATTCAGAAGACATAAGGCAGTGTTCACAGACCTGTCTACCCTTTTGAAAAGTCATTCCTCTGTTATAACCACATATACCTTGCCCAATGGCTATTTTCTCTTTTATCTGGGCTTGGAACAAGTGGATACAACTAGGAATTCTTGATTGGACCTCTAGGTGGTAAATCTTAATTGTTTTTTTTTTTTTTAAACTCAACCTGGAAATTTATATGCCAAACTTTTACAAAAGTTAATACCCTTCTCTGTAAACATTCCTTAAACATGATAAAACCTTAAGACCATTTATACAAGAATTGCAAATCTCGTAAGATTGTCAATTGAAGTTAACACAAATTTCTGCAAGCTATATAACATCAATTAAGTCAGACTTCACCATAAAGCCACATGGATTACTACTTGTTCCGGAAGCAATACCCACAAAATACTCTTTGTGCAGTATTTCTTCATTTCGGTGAACAACTTCAACTACAAGAGCATTCACACAACAACAACAACAACAAAAAAATCCTCTCGACCAACCGACTGACGACGAAAACGACGACAAGGACAAGGAATTACAAAACTAACAAAACCAAAAAGTATAAATTTGTTGGAAGGCATTGAATTTGCATATTTTATTCATTGGATGAATTCTAATCGACAAATCCCGTTACAAAATGATAATAATAATTGTCACTTGCAATGTTATAGCCCCAAAGAAGCGCCAGCGACACCTATAAACGAGTAAGAGATAAAACCTAATCGGTATTTAATTTGTTTTATTGCTTTTCTTGCCAAGTCACATTGTGTATACGAAATCAAATTAACCATACGATATTTAAATTTTCTCATCCTGTTTCTGGGTTTGGCGTTCGTTTTATGGTACGTTCAAAGTATATACTGTGAGTACCTATGTTGTTTTTTTTTTCTTTTTCATTTTTCCATTCGGAAAGAAGAGATATCTTGGTAAACTAACTCTTTAAGCCGATGTACACAGTAGGGCAATATTAACTGTAAAATGGATAAATATTATCAATCTTCTTGTACATGTCTTAAGTTTTCAAAGAAATATTAAAAATGGCACTTAAAAATTTAAATAGGTGATTTATGCATTTTGGGAAGCTCCATAAATTTTGCTCTTGTGTTGCTTTAAAAAAATGAGTTCTTGACTTAACAAAAAAAAAAAAAACATCATCAGCAAAATCTCATCGCTCAAGCTAACGCTTATTTAGCATAAAAAAAAATAAATAAATTTGGTGGCACAACAGCTCGTGGAGAACCAAGGCCTAGTGACTTATAACTCTCAACCATTCCTGTGTGCGTGTTGTTTGCAGGAATGGGGGGACCTACAATTTTTTGCCGAGTACGAACGGCTAATGAGAAGCACTTATTCATGACAAGTATACTCTTGGAGGATTTGTCAGTCCCTCGCAAGAGGCAGTACCTCGGAAAAAAACATTTCAGTTTTAAGGTGGCAGTGGCCGGGAATCGAACCCAGACCTTTGGCATGACAGTCCTACGCACTAACCATTATTCCACGAGGTACTACAATAATTAATAATTTTGCATGCCCCAATTTATTATCAAGTTTTCAGTGTTGCGTCTTTTTTGTTAAGTGTAATTTATATGTTTGTATGTATTGTATACAAACCCACATATTATGTATTATGTAGATACAGAATTTTTGTTTTGACGTCTTAAGCATTTGCTAAAAAAAAATCCCTAAATTTAGGCTGTGGCTTAATTTTTAAGGGGGAGTCAAGGGGGTTAAACTTGTTTTTTTCTTAATTTCTTGAAAGCTATAAGTTTTATTTTTTTAAATATGAAGTCACAAATTGAAGCATTCTTCGTCATTCTACGCAAAAAAGGTTAACATTTTTTTTCTATACAAGCAATAGATTCTGAGAAAATCGTGCAAAAACTTCATGGTGGAGTAAATTTAATAAAAAAATGTATTAAAAATATTTAACGACTTGAGTTTGGCAACATATCTCTTTATAAAACCAGTTTTTTGGGGTGCCCAGGGAAATGATAAGACCCCCATCTTTAAAAAAAAAGAAAGTGTTTTGTTTTTTATCAACAACTTGATGTTATTTCCGCTTACAACAAAATCATAAAAAAAAATGTATTTAGATAACAAAATTATTTAAAAAATGAGCGATTAACGAACACTGTAGGTTTTTTAACCCATTTCCGCCTAACGTAACGTCATACATTTGGATCTATAGAACCTTACTTATGATAAATTTGAATAAACTGAACAGTGATTCTGAAAATAAATTTAGTTACCCAATCGACCTGCCCACCTTACAATTTAGCTTGTATAAGGTAAAATTATTCAAATTTGGCAAGTAATAGCTTGTATAAGGCAATTTTGAGCCAGCCAAGAATTTTCCATCTGAAATCTTAACAAATAGTTGCTATAAGACCTTAAAATACACAAGCTCTATACATGGCTTGTAAATATAAGTTATAAAGGCCTTCCAAAGTTGTTTACTGAAAATGTTTAAAATAATAGCTGCTATAAGGCTCTCCATGACAAGTCATTGCAAACAACTTGTATAAGGCTTGTTTGTAAAGGCCTTACACAAATTAAAATAATAAGTGAAGATCAACAAGTGTGTCTTATAAAATATTGTGCTTATAAAAAAATCAGATATAAATTCATAAGAACGATAAGTACCCATTGAACATCGTAAAACAGAGAAGAAGTGCTTACAGTAACATTGAACTTTTAAGTAAAACTTAAAAATGCATAATTCATTGCAAAAATTTTAAAGATCTGGAACCTACCAAAGATAAGTGAGATAAAACAGAGCAGCAATTCTTAAAACAGCCAGAGAACATTCAAGAAGTTTGGAAGATCAAGGAACAGATATAAGATGTCCACAGTTATTGACTGTTACCTCTGCGTGAACGTGAAGTATTTATATGGTATCAACTTATTCACTTTTGATTATGTTTTCATCAACAGCAAATTGACAGAGAAGTAGTGTGCTAGATTGGTGCGAGGAAGGAATCGAGTTCAAATCCCAAACTTTTCATTTTTATAACCAAACTAACATTTGACTCATTACAGAATACAGAAAAAAGGGTTTCGGAAGCTGATTGAGGAGAAATAAAAAATACAATAAAATAAAACGCAATAAAAATACAACAGCAGAAAAATAAAATAAAAAACCGATAAAAATATACATTTTTTTATTTCAGAATTAGCTGTGCTAAAAAATTTTTTGTCTCTTTATGGATTGCTTATGCAAAATAAATTTGGGTAAGGCCTTATATAAACATCCAAGGCAAGCTATAGCTTGTTCAGCCAAGCTAATAGCAGTTCATGAAAAGCTATTTGCTGCTATAAGATCTGTCAACAAAAGTCTTATGGCAGTTAATTAGCTTGAGTAAATGCGCCAAAATGACTTGCATAAGGCCTTTAACTATTTCTATAGCAGTCTGAAAGTTGCTTGTATAGAACCTTATACAAGTTAAATAGTTAGTTGGGTGTTTTTGGATTTTTTTCGAAAAATTTGTTTTTATAATTTTTATCACCTCCAAAATCCGAAATTTTCAATATTTTGAGTTAAAATTACTATTTTCAGTTAAAATTACTACTGAAAAATATCTTCAAAATTAAATTTTCAAAATAAAGTCAGCGGCATGTTAAGCAGGGTTCAAATTTTATTCTAAAATAAATTTTACGCAATTTATATGAGTTGCCTACTTGACAGGTGAGGTTAAATCACAATGTTGCGTTTTTGCAACGTTCGCCTAATGTAGTAGCATTTGAACCTGAAAACAATTTTTGCACTTGGTTGCGTTTTCAAATCAGAATAAAACATTTTTTCTCGGAATATTTACCATCCACGCGACTTTATTCTTAGAAGTAAATTAGGTAGTACTTCCTGCGTATAGGAATTTTTGAAATTAGCGTGGTTCCTATAAGAGAACTCTACTGTACTCAGGTACGGTACTAATGGAGTGATGGGGGTGCATATTCTAGTTCGCAGAAAAAAAGCTAAACCGATTCATAGACCCGTGCTCTTTTTGAAAAACCCATTACGAATATAAGTTTTTTGCATTCGATCTAATTTTTACTTATAAACTGTGAGTTATGCGTTCAAGTCTTGTCTTCAAAAAGATAAATCTGAAAAAAAGATTATAACACTATTTTCATTCAACCAGGCGTTTCAGTTAGATGCTGTCATTACCCTTCTGAGACGCAATATTTTGATCTATGATTATTGACACCAAATATCATTTCAAGTGCTTTTTATATAAAAGTGCTCCTCCTCCCTGAATGGTTAGAAATTTAACCTCTTCTTAAGTAATAAAACACTCTCTAGAAAAATCCGGTTATATTTTTGAGAACTGAATGAATCGTAAAAGCTCCCTAGGAGTTTTTTTTGCTGTTTTTTTGGCAACTTTGTTAACCTGTATTTTTTTTTCGTTTATTTTTTTTACATAAAAAAAAAATTATAATCTTTTCTGTGTATAGTAATGACCTACAATTTAAAACTGAACAAAATTTACGACTTGAAATATTTATAAAAAGCTGTATTTTTTCCTTCTAACATACAAAATAAAATGGCAAACAATGAACCACCGATTTTTTAAGACTAATTTATGTATATTTTTTAAATACACTTATCAAAAAGCTGAGGCAAGTTTATTTTATAGGAACAAAATTGTACTCCTAAGAATATGCCACTATCATAAAAAGGGGGCCCCTTAATAATTTTTGATACGGGGCCCCAAAGTGCTTGCTACGCCACTGATCCCTATCATCGTAATGACAAATCTGATCAAAATCTCGAGTTCCTAGTACCTATACATACTATGTATATCGCAAGTAGTTTTAAGTTTTTTTTTTTGTTGAGGTCACACAAATAATGTTGGGTAGGGTAGTTTAAAGAATACAAGAAGACCACTTAAAAGGTCACTAAATGCTCATTAAAAGTTACCTAGCCTCAGTAATTTATCAGCCAAACATTTTTAACGAATCTTAAAGGTTAAAGAAAAAAAATATATATCATCTGAAATTCAACTGCCATAGAAGGTCAATTTATTTTTATTTCAATTAATGGATTTTTTTAATTCTGAAGCTAAAAATTACAGTTTTTGTGAATATCCCACAAATAGGATTCCAAAGAAAAAAGCTAAAACTATGAAAAATCATAAAAAAAAACGTATTTGGTTGACCAATTAACCAATAATTAATTTGAAGTTCAAGGTTTCAAGATCCCAGAGCCGAAAACATGATGAGAACTTAATAGTAAAAAATTTAACTTTTAATTTTAGTATTAATTGCTTGAAGTTACTCAAGTCATAAATTAAAAATCTTGTAACAGTGAAAACTCTTCTTTCACATGAAAAAACGCCTTACTTAATCTTTCAGCTTTTAAAAATACTGACAGTCAGCACGGTGCCGATTTGAATGTGCATTTTAAGAAAATAAGTTATTTTGATGATAGAGAAAACACTATTGACTATTACCCACCTAGAAATCTTACATCAAATGTCGTAAAAAAATTAATAAAAATATGGAGGACACAAAAATATGATCCAAAATAGTCAATTTTTTCACACGAAACGAAAAAAATCAAGAACATGCTGATGTCAGGAGCATGTATCTGCTACCTCTAGTCGTCTGCTCAACCTGCATAAGATTCAGGTTCAATAATATTGACAGGCATTTTGACTCCTTAAGATTAATCGTCAAAATACCTCGCTGATTATGATGGTGGATGTCTAACAACAAAGTTTTTATGATATTAGATAAAAACAAAAAAAAAAAAAAAAAACATTATAACGTAAGCCAATTTGAATTAGAATTTTAAATTTATTAGCAAGTTCACTTAACCCTTTTGCATAAAAGTTTATTCATAAAAATTATACCTTAACTTATGTACATACCTGCCTTGGGAATTTAGTTTTCTGAATTATTTTCAGCTTAAGGGTCAATCTGCTCCAGTGTGCGGTAGTGCGCTATAGCCCATATAGCGCTGGGGGAGACATTATACAAGTACATTTCCGTAACGTAAAACTAACAATATAAAAGCAACAGTTCCACGCGGATAGTACGTAGGTAGGTTTAGAATACTTGTAAATCCTTTATAACAAAAACCTTATTAAGAAACCTTTTGTGCTCATCGTCATCGTTGTCGTTGTATAGACATCGTTGCTGTGTATCGATAAAAGTTAATTGAGTGAGTTCCAGAAAAGGATCCAGTCAGTCTTGGTGTGGGAATTGGAATGGGGATGGAAGTGGAAAGTGGGAAGTGGTGGTAGTTTAGGTTTTACGATTGTAGAGCAAAAGAGCTCTCCACACCTCTCGAATAACCTATAGAATTTCTAAGAAAAGGATTTATTCTATTAGACATTGCATTTTATCTATGTGTTTATTTTTTCTATTTCCTTGTTCTTTTTCAATTTTTGTTTTTTTTTTTAATAGGGACAGGTATTGGTAAAGCAAATATTTTATAAGCTTTATTTATTTAAGTTTTTGAAGTCGGATGCGGTAAGAGAACTTAAAACTGTGGGCAGTAGGTACATGAGTCATTATATTTGAACTTTGAATTGAGATTTTATAATGTTTTTCTATTAAATGTGCTCAAATTTGACATAGACTTTTTCGATTTTCATTAAAAAAGAAAGCTATGTTGTCAACACCCAGTTGTTGTAACAGCACTTTATTTTTGTTTATAACAAAGTGTAAAGCGTTGCTATTCGCTGAAGTAATATACATGCGAATTTTCTTTTAACCTCTTTGGTATTATGGCAGCACAGGTTAAACATACACTTACTCAATGTGTAAAAGGCAGGGCCGTTCTTTGTCCTAAGAACACCTGGGGCAAGCAGTAGCGTAGCTAGGTGAGGGCCTTGGTCAGAAAATAAAATAGGGCCCCTTAATAAAAAGTTTAGTAAATGGGTGATTCCGTGCAAACTGTGCTTCTTTGTGTCTTGTGCTTTTTTTGTTATTTATGGTAAAATTTTCGTAAATTTTTTTTGTTTGAATTGGGTAAATGGCTATTTAATACAAATTTCATTCGATATCAAGACTAAATTTGCTACCTATTCCACATGGCTTTGGAAAGTGTAGGCAAAATGTCAGTACCATGGTATGTCCGTTCCTTGTTCTTCCAATTATATCTACTATTTTTCAAAGAAATAATTCTTTGAATAGAAATGTTGTTCTAAGAAAAGTTTGAGTAAACTGTCAGTACCGTTGATATCAGCACCGTGGCACCGTGAACTTTAATAAAATTATTTATTGCAATAATATTGACTTTGTATCAATTTTCTTCATATGAACGGTAGCAATACCTCGGGCGAGCCAAGAAAAAAATTATTCCGTGCAAAAAAAAAAAAACTAAGTGATAACCTATAAAAAGGGTTCCCATTGAGACAAATAGACTACAAAAATTAAAAAGTTATAATTTTTTAAAGAAAATAAGGGAAGAAAAAATGCCAAGAGGTTAAAACATAACACGCCGTTATCAAGAATATCAACAAAAATATGGTCAAAATAAGAGAACAAAACACACATAAAAAAAGTAACAGATTTTCACTATTCCAGTTTTAGTACATTTCAACATGTTTTTTGTTCTTTAAAAGTTGTAGCAAAATGCTTTTACAGATTTGATATCCTGACTAAATAAAGCCAAAAAACAAAAGGCTTATAAGCTCTTATATGCAGTTTTTTTTTTAAGCAAAACAATGGTGAATTGGTGGTAAAAATAGAAATGTTAGTGAAATTTTTTAAAAATCGTTTGTATTTTTGTGGTCTTCACCCAAAAGTTTTTTTAACAAAAACATTTTATTTACCTTTGAAAAAATAAAAGTTCGAAAAAAAATTTAAGCCTCGAGCATTTTTTTCTTCGTTAAAAATCACTTCACATTAAGTAAATATTTGTGTTCAAATATGAATTTCAAATCTTAAAGAAAAACCAACTATTATTATTGCTATATTTTTGTAAGCGTTTCCCCGCTACGGAAAAATCCCGTTTCGTATCTGCAGCGAACTATTCAAGAGCCTGTTTTTGGATTAGTTCATTGCTAATGCAAAGTCAAAATTTTCCGAAAACACAACGGCAAAGTATGAATAGTCACCGGTAGATAAAATAAGAACTGGAAAATGCATTTAATAACAGAAAGAAAAAACAAATAGGTTAAAAATAAAATGTCATTTTTCTACACATAATTAATAATATAAATGAAAGTTATTCTGGCCGAAAAAAGTGGAATCATTTCCAAATAATCTGCAAAAACAAATAAAATATCGGCCAAATAACATTACTGCAAAGCAAAGTCATAACGCATGCTTACAGGGCGGGTAGATCTACAGAAACCGCCCTATATGAACTCACAAACACCGTACAAATAGCTTTAGACTCTAAAGAAATGGCCTTATGTGCGTTCCTAGACATTGAGGGCACCTTCGACAATACCTCACATGAAGCTATTAACAGAGCCTTGTTAAGGAAAGGTGTACCCATCGCTATAATCAGATGGATAAATGGGATGCTGAGCACAAGAACTGCGGAAGCATATGCAGGACAAAGTGTCCAGAAAGTTATCACAACAAGAGGCTGTCCTCAGGGAGGGGTCTTATCACCCTTACTGTATAACCTCGTGGTAGATGAATTTTTGGAAAGTCTTTCTTCCCAAGGCATACGTTGCATCGGTTTCGCCGACGACATTGTTATAACAGCCTTAGGGAAGTTCGAAGAAACTCTCTGTGATATTATCCAGAGAGGACTTAATATAACAAGGAAATGGTGTCTATCTGTGGGACTGAACATAAACCCCACAAAAACAACGATAGTTCCATTTACTAAGAAAAAACTTCTTCCACGCATGAAACCAATCCGGTTGGCTGGTGAAGAAATCGACATCCAGAAGGAAGTTAAATATCTAAGTATAACATTAGACTGTAAACTTCTCTGGAACAAACATGTCGAAATAACTGTCGGGAAAGCCACAAAAGCTCTCATGATATGCAAGAGACTTGCAGGTAAATCATGGGGCTGTAAACCAAACATCCTTAGATGGATGTACACCATGATGGTAAGACCCATCATTACCTATGGGGCGGTTGCATGGCACAAAAGAACCGAACTTACAACAACTAGGAAATCACTAGAAAAGGTACAGAGGCTAGCATGCATCTGCATTACTGGAGCAATGAGAACATGCCCTACAGCAGCAATGGAATTATTCTTCACTTGACCCCACTACACGTGGCCCTAGAAAGCGCTGCTAAGGGAGCCATCATGAGATTTGCAAAAGCGAGGGAACTGGGACAGGGAAAATCATTAGTCTCAGGCAAAGAGACTCGATTTGTAAGTCCACAGAATCGAACCTTCTTGATATCCCAAGAGATGTTATGATTAAGAAGTATAACTTTGAAAAAAAATTTCATGTGGAATTAAGTAGCAAAAAAGAGTGGGTGGATGAAACCGTAAACTACACTCTTAAAGCAAACGCCATCAAGTGGTACACTGATGGATCGAGAACTTCGGAAGGGACTGATGTGGTGGAATTTATGGGCCTAGAACCAAACTTTCAATACCGATGGGACAGTCTACAAGTATTTTTCAGGCAGAAATTAATGCCATAGGAAAATGTGCCGAAAGAAAATATAAAAACCAAAATATTGCAATCATGTCGGATAGCCAGGCCACACTCAAAGCATTCAGCTCATATAGCATCAGCTCTAAACTGGTATGGGAGTGTGTAGGCAGGCTAAACGAACTGGGCAAACATAAATCTGTCACACTCTATTGGGTCCCTGGCCACGTTGGCATACAAGGCAATGAAGAGGCAGACTCCTTAGCAAAAATAGGGGCAATGACACCCATTACGGGACCAGAGCCTTATTGCGGAATAGGAGAAAACGTGATAAAACATAAAATCAAAGCAGAAGAGCAGGTGAAAAGATCAAAAATCTGGAACGAACTCCCAAAGCTAAGACAGGCCAAACTTCTGCTTGGACATCACAACAAAGAACGATTCCAGTCCTGTATGAGCTTAAACAGGAACAAACTTAGAATAATAACGGGTTTCCTCACAGGCCACTGTAAGCTTAGGAGACACCTCCACATTCTTGGCTTAGAGAACAGCGCCGCGTGCAGATTCTGCAATGCTCATGAGGAGACACCGGATCATATACTAGGCAGATGTGATGCACTCGTGCATCAAAGACACAGGTATCTGGGAAATCACCAGATAGAGGAGAGCGAACTACCCTCTCTAAAAACACAGGCAGAAATTAATGCCATAGGAAAATGTGCCGAAAGAAAATATAAAAACCAAAATATTGCAATCATGTCGGATAGCCAGGCCACACTCAAAGCATTCAGCTCATATAGCATCAGCTCTAAACTGGTATGGGAGTGTGTAGGCAGGCTAAACGAACTGGGCAAACATAAATCTGTCACACTCTATTGGGTCCCTGGCCACGTTGGCATACAAGGCAATGAAGAGGCAGACTCCTTAGCAAAAATAGGGGCAATGACACCCATTACGGGACCAGAGCCTTATTGCGGAATAGGAGAAAACGTGATAAAACATAAAATCAAAGCAGAAGAGCAGGTGAAAAGATCAAAAATCTGGAACGAACTCCCAAAGCTAAGACAGGCCAAACTTCTGCTTGGACATCACAACAAAGAACGATTCCAGTCCTGTATGAGCTTAAACAGGAACAAACTTAGAATAATAACGGGTTTCCTCACAGGCCACTGTAAGCTTAGGAGACACCTCCACATTCTTGGCTTAGAGAACAGCGCCGCGTGCAGATTCTGCAATGCTCATGAGGAGACACCGGATCATATACTAGGCAGATGTGATGCACTCGTGCATCAAAGACACAGGTATCTGGGAAATCACCAGATAGAGGAGAGCGAACTACCCTCTCTAAAAACACTCCAAATACTTAAGTTCCTCAAGCAAACAAACTTGGAGAACGTACTTTAGTATGAGCAACCTCATCCAGCTCGAGACGGGGGCACAATAGATCTTAATGGTCGCAGTGCACTTACACCCCAAATCCTTCATTCATTCATTCAAAGTCATAACGACATTTTTCGTCTATGGTTTGATGTATAACTTTTTATGCATTGCATCTCGATACTTGTATTTCTTCTGAATAGCGTTAAATTTTCACCAAATAGCAATGTTAACGTCTGAAGTTTTTTAACAAGATAAGACTTTTATTTCAGGCTGACATTTGCTTATAATACTTAAAAAAAAATAAAATACTAAAAAACTTCTATTTTTAAAACAAGAAATTGCACTTGATTTTTCATATCCACTACAAACTTAGCGTCAACTTTCTTATAGAATGGAAAAACTTCAATTTTCGCTTTGAAAATTGTTTCTGTCAGTTGCTGGGGCTCCAAAGGCTCCCCCCTTAGTTTTGTCACAAGGTAGCTAAGCTCCTGGCAGAAAGCTTAAAGAAGATGCCTTTTTCGCTACAAAAAAATTTGATACAGGAATATTAACTTCCACTGTCCTTATATCTAAAAGCCAACACCAACCATATTACACACATATGGCGATTTAACCAATTGAAATGTCAGATTATATATTGACTTTCTTGCAAGTAAGAAAACCTATTTTGGTTCCTAAATATTTAGTACAAAAAAGTCGATATCAATTGACATTTTTAACGTGTCGACATTTTAACAATTCGACATTTTTTCTGTCGTTCATTCCAACGCAACGTAACTTAAAAAACATCGATCTGTTTGGAATGAACGGAATCAATAAAAAACTCTAATTATACATTCTTGTTTGACTTTTTAACACAAGTTTAACAGTTATTTGATGCTTTGGAAAATTTTAGATTATGTTTAAAATAAATTTTCTTCCAATCTCCTTATTCGATTGATGATAATCCAAAGTACATTTAAACATTATTTCCTAAACTATGAATTGATAAAAATACCTGTCGTTTTCGAAAACGGCAAATAGAAGTCAATTTGGTCGTCAAATGATCGTCATTTTTTGGCGCAGGTATTGCATCATGACATGTTGTATGTCTTGTTAGCTGAAAATTTATTTGATCAACGCCGTGCCAGTCAATTTACTTGCAAACGCATTTGACGTTTACAAACACTTTCTCTGGCTTTTCAATATTCGTCAGCTCGGTTTTTGTTCACTATAGATTATGAATTTAAATATGTGACTTTGAACACAATGCTAACGCAGTAAAATTTGTATTTACGTTTTCGAACAGAAGACTTTTGCAGTTTGCGTTCATGAATATTGTGCAAACACATTTTTGAGGCAGATGACATATTAGAAACCGCCTATGACTTTCAAAACATTGGTTTTAAAATATCGACTTTTGAAATATCGAATATTGTCTCGTTTTTGTTCAGTCAGTCATTTAACCACTAGAAATTTTTGTTACTGAGATTATCAAAATCGCGACTTAATCGTAATATCGTACCCAAATCCATGTTAGCCCTGGTTCACACTGCAATGCACCGCACGTTTTTTTGCAGTACAAATTCATGCGAATGAGCAGTGGCATATACATTTTACATGCAAGCTCGCCTCGTGTCAGCATTCACGACATTGTGGAGCCTTTCATAAAAAGTGGCGAGCCATTTGCGGTACGGTGTGGCGTTCTTCACAGCAAGGCATATGGCCACATGGGGCATTTTTCTCATTGCCCCACCCCTAGGTACGGTGGTGGGTCACGACCGTTTATTGTCGTGTTAAAAGAAACGCAAATACAAGGTGGCGCACCAATTGTGCTACAATAAGAAATTCAAATAACTTTTTTTTTAATCGATGTATTTCATTTATTTTTTTTATTGGTTAGAAAATTAAATTTTATTTTAAATAGTTAGTTGTTTTTAAAGATTATAGACCGCAAATGACCTCCACGCTCTCCCACGCATATGCGGCACCTGATCAAAAAATTATTCATTGAAGAGTTGAAGTTGGGATCGCCTCAATTATTGTCGTTATGGACTGCTTTAATTCAGTTAAATTCCTGGGCTTCGTTTTATACACCTCTTGCTTGACATAACCCCATAAAAAGAAGTCTGGTGCAGTCAGGTCAGCTGACCTTGGGGGCCAGCGAAGAGTGGAGTTCCTAGAAATTAATTTGTTTGCGAATTTTTTGTTTAGCTCCGCCATAACTGGTCTGGCTATATGTGCAGTTGCTCCATCTTGCTGAAACAAAACGCTGTTGAATGGTATACGTCTTCGGCGCAGTTCTGGGTAAAAAAACTCCTTCGACATCTTTAAATAACGGTCCCCATTGACAGTAACGGTTACACCGTTTTCTTCAAAGAAGAATACACCTTAATGAAACTGCGCACCACACAGTGACTCGTTGTGGGTGCAGTTCCGTCTCATGGAGCATTTCTGGATTAGACTCATTCCATATACGGCAATTTTGCTTGTTTACATTGCCGTTAAGATCAAAATGGGCCTCATCAGACATGAACAAACAATTGATCAATGTGTTGTCTTCTTCGGCCATTGATATCATTTTTTGGCAAAATTCCAGGCGAACAGGCAAATCCTGAGGGTTTAACTTGCTAGTAATTTGGACTTTGTACGGAAACAAGTTTAAATCGTCATGAAGTATCCGTTGTAATGACCGTCTACTAACTCCAATTTGCCCCGATAAGTTTCGGGTCGAAACGCTCGGATTGGCCTGTATTGCAGATGCTACTGCTGCGATTGTATCCTGAACCCGAACATTGGCATCTCGATGGTACGGCCTTCGTGCGATGCTTCCAGATTCGGCAAACATGTTTACAAACCTCATAATGGTTCATCTACTCGGGGGATTACCGCCAAACTCCCGCCTAAATTCCCTTTGGACGGAAATGGCGGACTGCAAAGCATCTTTTCTACGTATCCCAAGCATCCATTTTTATAAATCTAACCTACAAAATAAAAAAAAAAATAAGCCGATTACTCACACAGAAAAAAAGTTATTACGTTTTATTTTTGTAGCACGATTCGTGCGCCACCCTGTATAATAATGAAAAGATTGTTACGTGACCGATTCACCAGCCCAGATCACATCATCCTCAAGAAATTGACTAACTACTCGTACTAAAGATTCAGTATATCAAAATCACAACATATCCAATATCTTTGTATACTCCTTTATTCACTTGCATTATTACACTTTTTATTTCACCTTTTTAAACTCTAAAAAAACAAAAAAATAAAACAAAAAAAAAACAAAACAAAAAAAAAAAAACACACTCATGACTGGGGTTGGTTTTGAAGAGTTGGGAGAAGTTTTGTTGTCGCCCAGGGTAACTTGAACTCCGTAAAAGAAAAAAAAAAATAAACCTGAAAAGAAAAAAAGAAATAAATAGGAATGTTTTAAAACAAAAATTATGTAGTTGCCACCAGATCTTGTCTCTGCTGAACTACCCTTATTAAAAGAAAAATTCAGAGGACGATCTCTGGCGCAAAATACTTATCTTTTGATATGATTCCTTTGATATTGATATATCCAAGTAACTCAGTAGTCTCGTGGATGATAATTTAGGTGATGAATCTGAAAATAAAAGAAAAAAAAAACATACAATAAACAAATCAAGAAACATTGTAGACAGTAACAGAAAAAAAAAAAAAATCCCACCGGCAATCCATAATGGTTGTTGTTGGTTGGGACACTCCAAATTCCACTTGGTGTTACACTTCAGTTGAATACTCCCTTGTAATAATTTTTGTTTTATTTCCGTTTTAAATGTTTTATTTGCGCGTTTGTTTATTTAATTACTTATTATTATTTACTTATCTAGAGAAAATAAAACAATTACACAAAACACAACCGAAAGTAAGAATTCACAAACAAAACAAACGATCGCGGTCACTTGTCAGTGGTGACAGGCTGAATTAGCAAAAATGTGCTGAATTGCAATACTCTGCAATGTTTACACAAAGTAGTCATTAGTAAAGCTGTGATACCAAATATTAGGATTATTATTTATTTAGGGAGTTAGTGCAATATTTTAGTATTAGGTACTATATTTATGAAAAATTTTATATTTCAGCTATATTTCATGTTTTAATTTATTTTATTGTTAGTTTAATTATATAAATATTCTTAGTAAGTGCAATATTAGTTGTAAGCAAAATAGTCACCTACACACATAAGATATATGCAGAAAAGTAAATTAATACAAATATACGATTATACAGATATGCAAAATAGCTTTTAACAGGATAGTAGACAGGTATTGCTGACTGGAGAAGTGAAATTCACAATTCCAGTCTGCACACTAATACTGAAATAAACTTTGATTTCAAAATTAAGCAATAGGGCAATGACCTCATATTGGCAATTTGATTTATCATTCTTTGTAAAGCGTTTAACAGCTGTAGCAGCTATCGAGTTGTCGTGAAGTGCCATATAAAGCAATTATATTTATATGCAAAAAAAAAAAAGTCGATTTTTTTTTACCGCGAAAGTTCCTTTTTTTTTAATTGTTGTTTGGAACAATTTTTTTTAAAAGAAATAAATTAATTGAAAAATAATCCAAAGATCATATAAAGAAAAGACGAAGGTCAACACAAGGTGATACGCAAAAGCGTTTCGAGTGAAGGGAAACCCTGTGGGAATTTTTTTTGGGACCCCGTTCTGTAATAACAGCAGAGGTTCGATCAATTAGGTGATAGGTACTTCTCAAAGGCAACTCGTCGCATATATACGTATATATATATATATATACTAATAGAAGCCTAGAAGTGTATACCGATACTTGGTTCGAGCCTCTGCTCCCTTTTCGGGTTCTACATTGACCATCAGGAATCTGGTTGATAAGAAAAAAAAAAAGAGAAAGGGATAAGTGCGAAACCAAATTGGACTTGAGGGATTAGCCAAAAATTATTAGGAGGAGTGGTAATCCAAAAGACCTGTTTGGAGAAAAGATAGGGTGCAGTGGACAGTGAAACTTTTTTAATTTAAGTTTTTTTTTGATATCTAATTTTTTTTGATTTTGTTTCCTTGTTTCCTACATTGAATTCATTTAAAAAAAAAAAAAAAAAAAGGAAAGGAAAGGAAATTAATGAAAGATAGTGAGTAAAAAAAAAAAAAAAAATTAAAATTCAAATTAGAAGAAAACAAAAAGGAAAAAGTAAAGAAAGTAAAGAAGAAAAGTGAAATCAAAGTGGAAAGTGTGAAGCGAAGAGTGTTTTGAGTGTCTGGACCTTAAAAAAAAAAAATAGATATTTGTGTGATACAAGGACATTAATAATACCTGGCTATACAAATAAAGCCACCTTTGTAACGAATCCTGAAAAGTGCTGCCGGCAGGACATCGAGGGACGTCTTGAAATCAGTAAGTCAAATTTTTTTTATAACATATTGAATTTCTGTTTTACACTTAGAAATATATCTATATAAAAAAAAAAAAAAAAATAAACTTTCGTGAATAAGGGAAGGAAATATCTACACTCCGGTACTTCATATTATATCCAGTTTTTTTTTTTGAATTCATAGTTTTCACTTTACTTTTCTTATATCTAAAGCGGAGGTATATTTGCATACACTCCAGTGCCAGTAAATAGAGCCATATTTCTTTTTCTTATTAATTTCCTTAAAAATTTTCTTTATATTTAAAATTAACGTAGAATTAAATTAAAACCAATTTTAATGAATTTTGTAATAAAATAATACATGAAAGGAGGAAAAGTCATAGTTTTTTTATAATAAATTTCCTAGTAGGTCATAAAACGAATTAACATGGTGTGCTAGTAATTTTAAAGGGTGTGTGGAGGCTCGACTGAGCCAGCAATGAGGACAAAAAAAAAAAAAAAAAAAAAAAAAGGAAGAAAGATACGATGGGACAATGACTAGATACAAATAACTATCCATGACTCACTACAACATACATGTCACATAATTATTATACTGATTACATGATTATACTTACCTTTTACTAACGATGTACTTACCTTACTGACTATGTCTTCTCTTTACTAACGATGTACTTACCTAACTGACTATGTCTTCTCCATACTAACTTTGTACTTACCATACAGATTTACCTTCCACCAGCTACACATATACTTACCAGCCTGACTTAACTTACCTTACGCTTACTTCATACTTACCCTGCTGCCTAAATAGAACAAAATTTACCTTACCTACCTACCTGATGGATTTTATATACGAATTTTACTACAATAATACTTACCTACTTCGACATGAACTGACATAGACCATAGTATGAAATGTGACTGGAGGTTTAAGAAAGGGGCTATCTCCAGAATACTGGCCAAGGAGATAGCGATGGTTGTATCCTCGATACAAGGGTGGGCAGGCCAAAGTTTTGTCAATAACACCAGACAAGGCCTTTGAAGATTTGATGAACCACTGTATTGGTGCGACAGTGGGGCAGATGTTGAATTTTCGATGGAAAAAAAAAAAAAAGATTTCTTAGATTAGATAGATTTAGATTAATTCATTATATCTTTATAGATATAATCTTTAGATTTTAAGGGTTTAGTTTTAGGTTGGGGTATATTCAAATTTAATAATTTTTTTTTACTTTTTTAATCCATTGAAAGATATGACGAGACCACACCCTTACATCAATACAGTGGCATAGGTAGCTTAGTTTGTGCAATTCCTTCTATTTTATTTTCCTTTCCTACAACCATACCCTCCTCACTATTCCCAACCTCATCCTTTGACACCGGCATGTTTTTTTTTATTTGTTTGCTGAGTGGGAGGAGTTTTGGAAAGGGGCAAGAACCACCCCAACCCGTCGAGTTTAGCCGAGCTAGAGCAAGCATGCCACAGCCCTTTTCCAACCCCTGAAGAAATGTCCCCGTGATACCCCTGACTCGCAACAATGGCGCCCAACGACACGAACGGCTTTAAGATCGTTTGAGACTCCAAGGAGATGCTTTTTCTTTTAAGGTCATCCCCTTGGACTCACAACAATCGTCCTTTTATAATTTTTTTCATTTTTTTTAGTTTTCCTTTCCTAATCATTTAGCACAAGCTTGGAGACCGCATATGCTCTTTGCTTGGCGAAGGATGGAGTTCAGTTGTCCAATCTAGCAGGTCTAGAACTAGTAGATTTTGTGAGGTAGAACAAAATTTTTTTCGCAAGGCAGAGAGCGGAGTAGATTTCATAAGCAGTTCACTCACCGCTATCCATACAGTCAGGCACAGCCAGGTGTATCGAGAGGCGTGAGTGGAGTGCTTTGAAATTTTACTCGTGTGGAGGGTTGTCTCTGTTTCCTAGCCAACCACCTTTCAGGTTTATCATCAGAAAGCTCGATGTGGTGGGAAAACTAGGGATAGCCCGAAACACTCGTCAATTTTCAAAGGCACCAGTCGCAGGGATCACTAACTTTTTACATTTGACAAAGCGTAGAACTTTCGAAAACTTAACATGACATGACTTATCAGAAACTGAACCGAACGCTACAAAAGACAAACAACAATTTTTATGAATCGTACAACCTTTTTCTCATTCGTTTTGGAAACTCAGTTGGGACTTCACACACCTTACAATGAATATTGATAAAACCCTAACATTTTATTTTGTAACAACAGAAAAATTAAACTTTCCAAATTTTCCTACCAACTTTTTATTTTTTTTAAGCATTTTTTTTACATTTTTTTTTTTTGAATAATTCTTTAAAAAAAAAAAAAAAAAATATTTTAGACTTTTTTGGTTCTGACCTTTTTTTATTATTTTAGAACCAGCTTTTTATTTAAAAAAGTTTGCCTCATTATTTTTTTTTGAATTCTTACATTTTTTTTAAATAGTTTTTGAACCACCCAAATTCTTTTAAGTTTTTTTTTGTAAACTTTTAATATTCTGATACTATTTTTCACTGAATTCTTGAATTTTAAATTTTTTTTCTTTTCTCAAAATTTTTTTTTTGTTTTTGGATTTTTGTTTATATTATTTTTTTTTTTTTTGAAAGAAGAGGAAAAAGTTTTTTTTGAACTCGGTTTTGTTGATTTTTTGTATATATAATATTCAAAAATGAGCAAACAAACAGGCACAAGTAAGAAGAGCACCTTGCCTCCACAAGAAAAAGAGAGAGGCAAGAGGACAGTTAAAACCCGTGCCAATTCCGTCCAAAGCCCTCAAGTCCAATTGAGTAATCCTCCTGGTTCTGAATTTAACCGAACTTTGCCAAATCCTTTTGATGAATTGGTAGAGGATGAAGTGAATAATTTGAGAAGGGGATTAGGAGCAGGGGCAAAGAGAATAGCTGGGAATGGGACAGTGAATCTACAGGGAAAAAGTTCGGAAGGTATTCCTATAGAGTTAATAGAGAACCCCGAGGAAGAAGAAGAAGAAGAAGAGACTAGGGAAAGTATTAACAGACTGACTAGAGAACTAGAACGTGAAAACTTACTGATAACACAGAAAGACTTAGACTCACAAGACCAGGAAGAGAACGGACTGACTAGTGAGAGACCTATAGGGGGAGAGTGTTTGAAGAATGCGATTGACTTCGCAGTCTCTCGAACAATTTATGAGACCCATCAAAAAACCATGTCTTTGCTTACAGAGCAAGCAAAGAGCTTAAAGCTGATGCACAACATGGTCCAGACAGTAACTGGAAATATGTCCACGATGAGCGAAAGGCTCAATTTAGTAGAAAAATCTACCCTTGCTTTTCATGCTAGACAAGAGCAACAAGAAGGAGCATACTCGGATGCAAATACGGATCCAGACGGTAGTCATGCAAGGGTTGCTTCTGCGTTTTCCACAAACAAATTTTGTCACAAGGATCCACCTTGTAACAACCACATCAATCAGGGGAAGAGGGTGGATATCCATAAATGGGGGATAAAGTTCGATGGAACCTCCAAAAATATGACGGTGGAGAGTTTCATTTTTAGGATAGAGACCTTGCAAAATAAGAACGGGGTCTCCAATGAACAGGTCTTCGCCAATTTTCACCATTTAGTGACCGGAACTGCCGAAAAATGGTATTGGCAGTTCCTAGAAGAAAAGCAAGGAGATGAGTTCTTGAACTTTTATGATTTAAAGTCGGAACTGCTCAGGCAATTCCGCAATAGCAAAAGAGATCATGAGATACTCAGGGAGATAATGGACAGGCGTCAGCAACCAAACGAATCATTTGACGAGTTTTACGAAGAGGTCAGGGGTCTGACTCTGCAGATGAGAAATCGCCCTAGTGAAAAGGATTTAGTATCTATGGTCAGACAAAATCTAAAAGACAGAGTAGCGACACTGATCTTCGGATGTCCTATCAAGGATATCCGAGATCTAAGAGAAGAATGCCGACGGGCTGAAAAACACTTGAATAGTAGAGACTCGAAAATGAAGAAGCAAATAAGTGCAATAGACGACCATGAGTTAGTACGTACGAGACATTTCTTGACTGACTCTGAAGACGAACAGGAAACACATATTTCTGCAGTACAGTACAACCGTACGGACAGACCAATAACTAACGCAAAAATAGACAAACGAAATTCGACTTACAAAAACAACGAAAGAGACAGAAAACCTGAACATACTAAAGACAAGAACTCGAACCCTTCGTCTTGTGCTTCGACGTTTCATGCACTCACATGCTTTAGTTGTGGTCAAGGCAATCTTTCCTTCAAGTGCGCCTCATGTCAGGGAAACATGAAGGTCGGAAGTGCACCCGGGTTCACTCCCCCGACAAATGCATCCCAAATGGAGAAATCGAACCCGGAAAAATAAAGATCTTAAAACGAGAAGTAAAACAAGTAAACAATCAATCCGCAAAACCAGAGCAACATAAAAGTCTTCATGAACGCATAATAGAATATAATGAAGCAAGAAAACGAATCTTTAATGCGGAGATCACGCTTGAAAAGGATAGAAGTAGAAATTTTAGAAAAATATATAGGCTTAGGGAAAAAAGTGCAATGTTCAGAAGAACAAAGAATAAAATTGAAGCGACAATCTTAGCAGTCTCAAATGACAATAGGCCCTACGCGGATGTCACAATTAACGGTGAACAGATGACTGGTTTACTTGACAGTGGAGCATCGGTGAGTTGCATGGGAAAAGGGGCAACAGAGTTCTTACTAAAACATGAAATACATATGACTCGAATGACAGTTGACATAAAGACGGCAGACGGGAAAAATCAACACATACATGGACGATTTAAGACCAAAGTCTCATGGGGTGGCATCACCCAAGAGATGGAGCTGTATGTCGTTCCCAGTTTGACACAGCGGCTCTATCTGGGGGTAGATTTTTGGAGGACGTTCAAGGTCGCTCCAAATGTCGTCAGTGCGTTAGACATTCCATCGCCGACGGGAGGGCAAGAGCCTGATCCTATGCGTCAGCTTACTCCAACACAATTCGAGGAACTTGAGCGTGTAAAGCTTTCGTTCCCTTCTTTTGCGACAATGGGATTGGGTAAGACTACGGTCGAAGAACATGTCATTGAGATGGAAGATGACACAATTCCCATCAAACAACGGCATTATCCGATCTCACCTGTCGTGCAAAGGCTAATGTACGCTGAGCTCGATCGCATGCTAGAACTAGGTGTAATCGAGGAGAGCAACAGTGCATACAGTTCCCCGGTTGTGTTGGTGCGCAAGCCAGGCAAAAACAGGCTTTGCTTAGACTCGAGGAAAGTAAACGCGGCCACCAAAAAATTCGCCTATCCTTTGCCGCATATTGAAGGAATACTGAGTCGACTCCACAACACGCACTACATATCGAGCATCGATCTGAAGGACGCCTTTTGGCAGATTCCTCTGGAGCTCAAATCAAGAGAGAAGACGGCTTTCACAGTCCCTGGACGACCGTTGTATCAGTTCACGGTGATGCCGTTTGGATTGTGCAACGCCGCTCAGAGAATGAGTAAGCTCATGGACAAAGTTATTCCCACTCGTTTGAGAGAGAGTGTCTTTGTCTACCTTGATGACCTCCTAGTTTGCTCTCCAGACTTTGAAACCCACATGGGCGTTCTCAAAGAAGTGGCGAGATGTTTGCGTGAGGCGGGGTTGACAATAAATGTAGAGAAGAGCAAATTCTGTTACAAAGAAATTAAGTACTTAGGCTATTTCGTCGGTGATGGATGCCTGAGAACAGATCCAGAGAAAGTGTCTGCAGTGAGGGATTTCCCTGTGCCAAGAACCCCTAAACAACTCCGTCGTTTCTTAGGGATGACGGGATGGTATAGACGCTTTATCCCAAATTTTGCGTCTATATCAGCCCCAATGACAGACTGCCTGAAGAAAGGGAAAGACTTTGTAATGACGAGCGAAGCCTTGACTGCTTTTGATAACTTAAAAATGACATTAGTGACGGCTCCAATACTAACCAACCCAGACTTCTCACGGCACTTTTACATACAATGCGACGCTTCAACTTCAGGCGTGGGGAGTGTTCTTTTCCAAATGGATGAAGAAAACAACGAAAGACCTATAGCATTCATGTCCCAAAAGCTTAATTCTGCACAACGAAATTACAGTGTTACGGAACTTGAATGTTATGCGGCCGTTTTGTCCGTTAAGAAGTTCCGAGCTTACATTGAAGGATTACCTTTTACCATAATAACTGACCACGCAAGCCTTAAGTGGCTGATGACACAGAAAGACTTGAGTGGGCGGTTAGCTCGGTGGAGTTTAAAGTTGCAAGGCTTTGACTTCACTATAGAGCACAGAAAGGGAATTCTTAATGTAGTCCCGGACACTCTCTCAAGAGTACATATGGAGGAGATAGTGACCGAAACGCCAGAAGTTGACTTCAATTCCCCATGTTTTACGTCAAAAGAATACGTTGAATTGAAGAAGACAATCAACGAGAACAGGAACAGATTACCTGACTTTTGTATATCGGACGGCTTCGTATATAAACGAACCGACAGACGAACAGGAGACCCTATTCAAGAGGACAGAGCCTGGAAACTTTGGGTCCCGAAGGAGCTGTGTAGGGGCCTTTTGGTATCAGCGCATGATTCCTTCACTGCCGGCCATGGTGGAATACACAAAACTTTGGCCAAACTTCGTCAAAGGTATTTTTGGCCAAATATGACCACCGAAGTTAAAGAATATATTTCCAACTGTGATATTTGCAAGTGCAATAAGCCCATTAATACTATTTCAAGGCCACCTATGGGACAACAGACGATAACAGAAAGACCTTTTCAACGACTTTACATAGACTTTTTAGGACCATACCCACGAACGAAGACAGGAAATACCCACATCTTTATTGCACTAGATCACTTTAGTAAGTACGTTTTCCTCAAACCTTTAAAACGAGCAACAGCAGCTGAGGTAGTGAAATATCTCGAAGTAGAAGTGTTCCACATGTTTGGTGTACCTGAGTACATTCATTCTGACAACGGAAAACAATTCGTTTCCGAATTGTTTTCCAGCTTTCTAAAAAAATACGGCGTAAAACACGTACGTACAGCCTTTTACTCGCCTCAGGCCAACGCTTCTGAGCGAGTTAATCGGTCTGTACTAGCGAAAATTCGGTCCTACATCGGTAGTGACCAACGTAATTGGGACCTCCACGTAAGTAACACAGCCTTTTCCTTGCGGAGTGTATTACATGATGCTATAAAGTTCGAGCCATATTATGCCGTTTTCGGATCTCAAATGGTCCAAAACGGTGAGACATATGAGCTACTTCGAAAACTCGATTTGGTAAAGGAGAATGATATAGAGGTAGTGTTAGACAAGCGTGATAAACAAGCAATTCTGAGGAAGCAAATATTTGATAACCTCAACTTAGCTCACCAAAGATCGACAAAAGTTTACAATACAAGAAGTAAAGACGTATCATATAAGATAGGACAAATAGTTTATAGAAAAAATTTTAAACAGAGTAATAAGACTGACAAGTATAACGCAAAACTTGGTGTAAAATTTCTCAAATCAATAGTTTTAAGGACAGTAGGTAATTCCCTTTATGAATTAGGGAACCTGAGAGGCGAGGTAGTAGGAGTTTACCACGCAAAAGATATACACTCTTAATGACGCACTCAACGGCTGTTGTTCTTTTATGAAACTGTGATGTATGTATGTGATGCGGAGTTTTTTTTATTTATTTATTTATTTATTTATGTATTTATATAGTTTATTTATTTAATTATAGAGTTTCATTTATTTATTTATATAGTTCATTTATTTAATTTTTTTGAAATTGTTATTTATTTACTTAGTATTCTGTGATATGAGTGTAGGTGATAGCTATAAAATATTTACTTATTTATTTAACAACCTTTTCATCTGTGATATTTTAGCTTATATTTTTATGGGTCAAATCTGTGGCACCTGACTGTGATAGGAAACTTAATGGTTTACGATTTAAAAGAGATAAAGACTGATTTACATAATGGAGATGCGATCTATACACTATGATTTTTGCAATATGAGCAATAATTTATAGAAGAGAATGGAAAAACATCTTCGAGAATTCTAAAGTAGGCCCGGATATGAATTGTAAAAGGTAACTCAGGGAGTGGGACGTACCACACGTTATGAGAACGGCAATAAGAAGAAAAACAAAACATTAAACAAACAAAATAAAGAAAAAAATGCTTCGTATCATACCAACAAACAATAATCGGTCGCTTTTTTTTTTTACGAAAACATTTTTCTCACGCCCACTCGGAAAATGTTTCGAGCCTGTTACGTGACCGATTCACCAGCCCAGATCACATCATCCTCAAGAAATTGACTAACTACTCGTACTAAAGATTCAGTATATCAAAATCACAACATATCCAATATCTTTGTATACTCCTTTATTCACTTGCATTATTACACTTTTTATTTCACCTTTTTAAACTCTAAAAAAACAAAAAAATAAAACAAAAAAAAAACAAAACAAAAAAAAAAAAACACACTCATGACTGGGGTTGGTTTTGAAGAGTTGGGAGAAGTTTTGTTGTCGCCCAGGGTAACTTGAACTCCGTAAAAGAAAAAAAAAAATAAACCTGAAAAGAAAAAAAGAAATAAATAGGAATGTTTTAAAACAAAAATTATGTAGTTGCCACCAGATCTTGTCTCTGCTGAACTACCCTTATTAAAAGAAAAATTCAGAGGACGATCTCTGGCGCAAAATACTTATCTTTTGATATGATTCCTTTGATATTGATATATCCAAGTAACTCAGTAGTCTCGTGGATGATAATTTAGGTGATGAATCTGAAAATAAAAGAAAAAAAAAAACATACAATAAACAAATCAAGAAACATTGTAGACAGTAACAGAAAAAAAAAAAAAATCCCACCGGCAATCCATAATGGTTGTTGTTGGTTGGGACACTCCAAATTCCACTTGGTGTTACACTTCAGTTGAATACTCCCTTGTAATAATTTTTGTTTTATTTCCGTTTTAAATGTTTTATTTGCGCGTTTGTTTATTTAATTACTTATTATTATTTACTTATCTAGAGAAAATAAAACAATTACACAAAACACAACCGAAAGTAAGAATTCACAAACAAAACAAACGATCGCGGTCACTTGTCAGTGGTGACAGGCTGAATTAGCAAAAATGTGCTGAATTGCAATACTCTGCAATGTTTACACAAAGTAGTCATTAGTAAAGCTGTGATACCAAATATTAGGATTATTATTTATTTAGGGAGTTAGTGCAATATTTTAGTATTAGGTACTATATTTATGAAAAATTTTATATTTCAGCTATATTTCATGTTTTAATTTATTTTATTGTTAGTTTAATTATATAAATATTCTTAGTAAGTGCAATATTAGTTGTAAGCAAAATAGTCACCTACACACATAAGATATATGCAGAAAAGTAAATTAATACAAATATACGATTATACAGATATGCAAAATAGCTTTTAACAGGATAGTAGACAGGTATTGCTGACTGGAGAAGTGAAATTCACAATTCCAGTCTGCACACTAATACTGAAATAAACTTTGATTTCAAAATTAAGCAATAGGGCAATGACCTCATATTGGCAATTTGATTTATCATTCTTTGTAAAGCGTTTAACAGCTGTAGCAGCTATCGAGTTGTCGTGAAGTGCCATATAAAGCAATTATATTTATATGCAAAAAAAAAAAAGTCGATTTTTTTTTACCGCGAAAGTTCCTTTTTTTTTAATTGTTGTTTGGAACAATTTTTTTTAAAAGAAATAAATTAATTGAAAAATAATCCAAAGATCATATAAAGAAAAGACGAAGGTCAACACAAGGTGATACGCAAAAGCGTTTCGAGTGAAGGGAAACCCTGTGGGAATTTTTTTTGGGACCCCGTTCTGTAATAACAGCAGAGGTTCGATCAATTAGGTGATAGGTACTTCTCAAAGGCAACTCGTCGCATATATACGTATATATATATATATATACTAATAGAAGCCTAGAAGTGTATACCGATACTTGGTTCGAGCCTCTGCTCCCTTTTCGGGTTCTACATTGACCATCAGGAATCTGGTTGATAAGAAAAAAAAAAAGAGAAAGGGATAAGTGCGAAACCAAATTGGACTTGAGGGATTAGCCAAAAATTATTAGGAGGAGTGGTAATCCAAAAGACCTGTTTGGAGAAAAGATAGGGTGCAGTGGACAGTGAAACTTTTTTAATTTAAGTTTTTTTTTGATATCTAATTTTTTTTGATTTTGTTTCCTTGTTTCCTACATTGAATTCATTTAAAAAAAAAAAAAAAAAAGGAAAGGAAAGGAAATTAATGAAAGATAGTGAGTAAAAAAAAAAAAAAAAATTAAAATTCAAATTAGAAGAAAACAAAAAGGAAAAAGTAAAGAAAGTAAAGAAGAAAAGTGAAATCAAAGTGGAAAGTGTGAAGCGAAGAGTGTTTTGAGTGTCTGGACCTTAAAAAAAAAAAATAGATATTTGTGTGATACAAGGACATTAATAATACCTGGCTATACAAATAAAGCCACCTTTGTAACGAATCCTGAAAAGTGCTGCCGGCAGGACATCGAGGGACGTCTTGAAATCAGTAAGTCAAATTTTTTTTATAACATATTGAATTTCTGTTTTACACTTAGAAATATATCTATATAAAAAAAAAAAAAAAAATAAACTTTCGTGAATAAGGGAAGGAAATATCTACACTCCGGTACTTCATATTATATCCAGTTTTTTTTTTTGAATTCATAGTTTTCACTTTACTTTTCTTATATCTAAAGCGGAGGTATATTTGCATACACTCCAGTGCCAGTAAATAGAGCCATATTTCTTTTTCTTATTAATTTCCTTAAAAATTTTCTTTATATTTAAAATTAACGTAGAATTAAATTAAAACCAATTTTAATGAATTTTGTAATAAAATAATACATGAAAGGAGGAAAAGTCATAGTTTTTTTATAATAAATTTCCTAGTAGGTCATAAAACGAATTAACATGGTGTGCTAGTAATTTTAAAGGGTGTGTGGAGGCTCGACTGAGCCAGCAATGAGGACAAAAAAAAAAAAAAAAAAAAAAAAAGGAAGAAAGATACGATGGGACAATGACTAGATACAAATAACTATCCATGACTCACTACAACATACATGTCACATAATTATTATACTGATTACATGATTATACTTACCTTTTACTAACGATGTACTTACCTTACTGACTATGTCTTCTCTTTACTAACGATGTACTTACCTAACTGACTATGTCTTCTCCATACTAACTTTGTACTTACCATACAGATTTACCTTCCACCAGCTACACATATACTTACCAGCCTGACTTAACTTACCTTACGCTTACTTCATACTTACCCTGCTGCCTAAATAGAACAAAATTTACCTTACCTACCTACCTGATGGATTTTATATACGAATTTTACTACAATAATACTTACCTACTTCGACATGAACTGACATAGACCATAGTATGAAATGTGACTGGAGGTTTAAGAAAGGGGCTATCTCCAGAATACTGGCCAAGGAGATAGCGATGGTTGTATCCTCGATACAAGGGTGGGCAGGCCAAAGTTTTGTCAATAACACCAGACAAGGCCTTTGAAGATTTGATGAACCACTGTATTGGTGCGACAGTGGGGCAGATGTTGAATTTTCGATGGAAAAAAAAAAAAAAGATTTCTTAGATTAGATAGATTTAGATTAATTCATTATATCTTTATAGATATAATCTTTAGATTTTAAGGGTTTAGTTTTAGGTTGGGGTATATTCAAATTTAATAATTTTTTTTTACTTTTTTAATCCATTGAAAGATATGACGAGACCACACCCTTACATCAATACAGTGGCATAGGTAGCTTAGTTTGTGCAATTCCTTCTATTTTATTTTCCTTTCCTACAACCATACCCTCCTCACTATTCCCAACCTCATCCTTTGACACCGGCATGTTTTTTTTTATTTGTTTGCTGAGTGGGAGGAGTTTTGGAAAGGGGCAAGAACCACCCCAACCCGTCGAGTTTAGCCGAGCTAGAGCAAGCATGCCACAGCCCTTTTCCAACCCCTGAAGAAATGTCCCCGTGATACCCCTGACTCGCAACAAGATGGAAACTTTTCCAAAAGTCACCTACTTTAAGGTAGTGTGGGTGTTCGATATCAAACAAAGCGCAATTTTGAGAAAGTGTGTGTGTACTACAAAACGATTTCACCTCTATAGTATAAAAGGTGAAAGTGGTGAATAACCTGACAGGTTGCACACAAACGCGGATCTTACAAGGAGAACTTTTTGCAAAGACCAACACTTTTTTTATTTCAGTGGTGATAAAAGTGTCAAAGCAAATAACCGGTTGTTTTTTACCTGGTTATTGGATTTTAAAAAAATAACCGGTTAACCGAGACAAAATAACTGGTTTTAGTTTAAATCGAACGGTTTTTCCTATCTCTAGAAGACAGTCCAAGCTTAGCATCATACTCAATTGCATTGTTATTTTTAGAAATTAAGTTCACTGCAAAAAAATCGCTACTTTCTAAAGCTAATATCCTTATAGAACAATTTTTAAACAGGACTCTGGGCTCTGGACCTTTGGCACCTCATATACCTTTGGAAAATTTGAAAAAAGAAAATGCCATTTAATTGGTCAGAAAATGTCAACTTGTTTTAGAAATTAGTCAGTAATAGTTAATTTGTGATAAAGGCTCATACTTTCTCAAGGTCACGTGCAACTCTTGGCTCCTCACTTGGGTCATTTAAAAATAAGGAGTATGTCATTTGAAACTTCACGGTCATAAAAGGTCACTTATTTTCAGTAATTGGTCACCCATACAAATTTTTTGTATGAATTTTTAATAGGTACATTTAAAAAACAAATCAAGGTCGATTTTTGGGAAATTTGCAAAACTTATATGCCATCTGAAGAATAGCTATTTTTGGAACTTGTTCAGCCATAGAAATTTCTGTTCAAGGTCAACGTGAATTTTATGATTTTATTATTGATCATTGATTTTTTAAATCTTTTTTGCAAATTAAGTTTTTGTAAATTTCATTGATATGAGGTGCCAAAAATCGCTAGGACCTTGATTTTTTAAAAATTCATTAAACAATATGTATAGGTGAACAATTACTGATAATAGCTGACCCCTTATGACCGAGAACTGGACCTTCCAATGGCATACTCCTTATTTTGTATGACCCAAAGGTGCAAAAAGGGTTTTTGTGACCTTGAAACAAATTTTAAAAATTCACAGAAAAAAATCTATGGCTGACCAATTTCTGAAAAAGTTGACTTTTTATCACGATCTAGGGATCTTTCGGATGGTATAAATTTTTTGTAAATTTCCCCTAATGAGGTACCAGTGTGACCTTGAAAAACTTTAAGCCTTTATTTTAAGTTATCTAGAGCTGACTAATTTCAAGGATTAATTGACCTTTTCTTGCCAATTACATGGCATTTTTTTTTCAAATTTCCCATACGTGAAGTGCAAAAGGTTTAAGGCCGGATATTATTATACAAAAAATTGGCATTTGTACAGTAATTTTCTATTTCAAGAAAATCTAAAACGTCGATCCGTAATGAAACTTTTCTTAATTTTTATGTAAAAAATAAGAGTAATCAACAGCACATTGTAAGCTACAACTCAGCATTCAGCATATTTGTACAACTTCGTTTCGCAGTTAACTTAGTTTTGGTACGAGTAAGTGTTGTGTCCTGTCCTGTCATAGACATACCAAGGAAAAGTGGGCAGCGACATCATCAGAAGCATCAAGTTGCAACACAGTCTTTAGGTAAAAGGAAGATAGATAGAGAGAGGGTGTGAGCGCACAAAGCTAATAATAAAGGATATTTGAATAGAGTTTTGTTTAAAGAACAAAGGCACCTATATTCCCACCTTACACATACAAACATCCCAATAGAAGAAAGCTGATTCACTATGCGTGATACGACAACCATAAAGAAGCCCTTACCATCGTTTCTGTAAGCTGATTTCTTCCAACTTAAAATGCAAGATAAGATCTGGGTTGTTATGTTTTTTTTTTTGTTGTGTTTTTGTTGTTGTTGTTATTTTTCTGTTCTTCCTTCTTCCTTGGGATGGCATACCCGAACCGCAGGGCGCCCAAATGATTTCAAAATGACTATAGGATGGTATGGAAACTATAAAGGAACAGCCTTTCTCATCCTTGTCAGCCTCTTTGGCGAAAGTGCATTCACCTTTTTTTTGTACACAATAAAAACAATAACAATAAAATGCATGATGCAAGTATAGGTATAGCATACATAGGTATAGGTAAGGGAAAGGCGAGGAAGAAAGCAAGGACATGATGGCACTGATGTGATGAAAAGACATCGCCTCTCGCTGCCAGATGCCCGCCCTACTCTTTTTATCTGGCACATTCCACACTTAAAATATTTTTTTTTTGTATACATATTTTCTAGGTTATGATCGCAGGTCCCTATTGTTGTGGTTTGCTATGCTATGGAACTTATATGGGACTTACGAGTATTGTGTAATTTCTTGAATGTGTCTTTTTTTCCTCGTACCTATATAGGTACCTATCTTATGAAGATATTAATACGTCGTCGTCGTCGTCGTCGTCGTCGCTGTTGTCTCTCGGTGAAAAGAATTCAATTTACTTGAGAATATAAAGTTGCTTTTGTTTGTCTTCAATGATGAAGGGAAAAAAGTGGGACAAAAACTGAAATTGGTGATTGCTGAATGCAATGCTGATTGAAGAATGTCCTTTGTTGGTTATGCTTGCACTAATGCAAAATTATTTTCCCAGGCAATTGTGACACGAGTGCAATTAAATTATACTTCCTAATGGAGGGAAAAAGTTATTCAGTAAAAAATAAATATAAGTTAAAAGCTCCGAATTTTTCACTAATATGTTAAAATATTTTAAAATAGGAGCCTTAATATACTAATAATTTGTGCCTTTACTTTACTTTAAAAAAGTTTTGCCAAATTGGCAACGCTATCAGAAGTACGAGAAAAGCGTTGCCAGTTACCAATCTAAATCCCGAAATTTTGCTTAAATTGGCCTATAAATCCAGAAGTAAAAGTGAGCTTGTAACCATATTACCAAATTATTGTTCTTTTTCCTCCCCTCCCCTTGCAAGAAGAGGAAGAAAAAAAGCCATTATGGAAAAGAGAAATTGCAAGGCTGCCGTTATTGATAGCCGCTAAGTTATAGCCGCTGCCACCTAAAATTAGTAATGTTTTTCCCGAGGTACTGCCTCTTGCAAGTAGGTTGATAGGTTAATTGTAATTGGTTTCTCGGAAAAGGCTCTAATGATTAAGATGACAGTTTCACATCTTTTTTCCTTAGCAGGGAGAAGGCTGAGGCAATAATTTTAATTGCGTACTGCCACGCCCATTTAATTTATGCTAGATTTCTCTGAAACCAACGATTTGAATGAAATGTTTAGACTAAGTTCTATTTAGTTAGAAAGTGATTTTTGTGAAATCCATAAAATTTTTGTGTGCATTGTTTTGTGTTGAATTCCTAATGGGAACTTTATTAAGCCTTTAAAAAATTGTTGCGTAAAAAAAAATACAGTTAAAAAGAATTTTCTTTTAAATTTATGTCTTAAAAATAGGAGGTTTTGCATACAAATTTTGAATTTAATTGGCTGAACCGTTAATGAGAACATGAAAACCAAAAAAGCCGTTATATGCCAGGTAACGTAACAAAAAGGACACTCGCTCTGCCTCACCCATTCATCGTATAGTCAGTTTTCATTAAAACTCGATATTCGTCAATATTATTGAAAAAACTGAATGTTATTCTCTTTGTCCCATGTCAAAACCAGCTTTCTTGAAGCAGTTTGCTATAATTTAACTTTTCACGTCAATGTCTCATGTTATTCCTTTAAATTTTTCAGACACATCCATGTTTGCAGCCAACATTAAAGTAATTCGCTGTTTGCTGCATTTTCATATTTTTAACATTTTTCAGTTTTAAATATTAACTGGCTATCTTATAAGCATTTAAAAAACAATCCAGTTTCTTCAACATTAAATATATCGCATTCAAAAAGTTTTCGTAGAAAAACTGATAAATCCTTATTAAATGTTTTTATTCTGCACCTTCGCGCTTCCAATTATCAAGCCAATCAAAACTTACTTGCCTTAAGATCCAATTTGTCTAATTGTCTTGCAAATTCAAGAGACTTTTTTTTAAATCCACCAGATTTTTATACAGAAGTTTTTAAATAATATAAATAGTTTTCCTTAGTTTTCAAAAAATGTTTTTTTGATTTTTCAAAAATGCACAAAAAATTTTGTTTGAAAATCAAAATTTTTTTTTTTTTAACTTGGTAGTTGAACGATTTTTAACACTCTTTACAGCTTTTTAGGATCAAATTGTTTTAAATGAAAAAGTAACGAAAAATATTTTTTTTTCTTAAAATAATTTTTTTAAACTAGGGCGATCTTCTATATAAAATTAACAAATAGTAACTATTAATAGTACCTCTCAGAGACATTTGTTTTAATTTTGAATTTTCTCAGCTAAACGGAGTTAGATTAACTTTTACATATGCAGATTTCAAATAATATTTAAAAATATTACATATCAGAATTTAAAAAAAATTAATATTTAAAAAAAGTTGAACAAAAATTTTGGAAAACTCGATATTTCAAACATTCGTTGATAACTGTTTTTTGAAATTTGAATCTTATATTAATATAAATAAGTTACTAAAATTTGCATACATTTACAATTTTTCCTTAAAAATGTTGTAAGAATTTCATTTTTATTTATTTTTAGAATTTCATATAAAATTACTTAAAAAAAACCACTCCAACAATTTTAAATTTGTTTTTCCATACGTAATTCAATCAAGAATTAAAATTGTGTTCTTTTTTTCATTTCACACTAGCTATATAGTCCATCAGTGAACGAAGACTCAAAATCATAAAATAAATGCAATAAATGATGCTCTCTGAGTAACTATTTTATGTGGTAGGGGTGATCCCCAGATTTAACATTTTAAAAGTCCCCAGCCCAGGGTTGCGAGCTTTAAGCAAGGAGGGGAGGGTTAAGGTCTCTTTTTGTAATTTTTGGTGAATATTTGAAAAACTAAGAAAAGTGTATTTTGACAATCCCAATAGTGAAAGAGATCATTCACAATGGGGAGCAGCTCAACTAACGCATCCAGACCACCCCCGTTTAATTATGGCGCACAAAAAAAATAAAAGATAAATCAAATTCACACGATCAAAGTCCCAGTCCCAAACCAGCCCAGACTAAGATCGCGAAAAATATCTTTAACTAATGCACATCCACCATTTACCAATCATAAATGGTGAGAGAGAATTCAATTTCTCACGCGAAGTTTAAATTTCCCTAACACCTTAGACATTCGTGGAGATTTGGGGGAATTAGGGAATCATTTACGCAACCAACGATTTGTGCAACTCCTCGAGTTTCGCAACACTAAATTATTAGCACGTCTTGACTCTTGTATAGATTCAGAACATTTCGTTTTCGTATTTAATAAAAATAGCTATGTTAAAAAACAATTGTTTGTTTTGGTTTCACTAAAGTTTTTTCATAACATTGTCGTTATCTATAAGAAAATAAACTCTTTCAACTATAACTTGTATCAGAAAAAATACAACCCAGATCACCTGTCACGATTATTCTTTGAATTTCTGCTGGAGTTGTTTTTCCAAGATGCCTTAGGAGCAGGCCTCTGGCTAATGGACCAGGTTCGCGCTGAACTCTGCTAGCTTTTTGGAGCCGCAACAAGAAAGGGAAACGTTAAGTGTAAAAAGAAAGGAATGAGTAGGTGAAACTTTAAGTGGTAATATTTACCGCGACAACTAAGGTTTTTTAATCAAAAACGTAAGAGCCGTTTTTTGAACAAAAAATTAAATTACCTTTAACAATCGCATAGCAAGTATTGTTATTTGTTCATTTCATCAAAAATACTTAAGTTGCAACTTTGAACAAAATCCGTTCAGCTTTTAAGGTTTTACGTCGATGTACAAACATATAGACGGATGGAATTTTATTTTCTTCATTTAACGAATCTAAAACTTCCACTTTATTATGTATGTGAGACTGGGTCAAGCAGACACAAACATTTTTTTTTTATAAAAATAACTATCTATACATATATACATCTATACATATAAATAAAATTGGAGTGTCTGTCATTAATACTGAAATAATTGCAAAGCTTATGAACTCAGATGGTGGTTAACTAACTAAGAAACGTATAACTGCATCAATAAAAAAAATATGTCTGTCTATCTGTTTGAACACGGTAATCTACAAAACAGCTAAACAGTTTACGACAGGAGTTTATGTACATGTAGTGGACAACTCAGAAAGTAATCTAGGCTACATTTAATTGTAAAAATGTTAACGGTATCTTTGAAATATTATAAAAATAATGAAATTTTAGGAAAATTATGTAAACAAAAATTTGCTAGAATTTTGGAAATAATTATAATCAAGTAGAAGTAATCAAATTTTAAAAAGGGAATTAAACTAAAACAATAATTATGTGATCGGTGAGTTGGTGAAAGATTTGCTTAAAATGCTTTTACCACTCATAATTTTGTAGACACTGTTCAAATTTGTGCCAAACAAGTCTAACAAGACAGCAATACTATGGCATTTTGGCAATCATAAGGTTTTTTCAAGATGTAACAAAAAAGTGTTTTCTAACTACTTCAATTGCATTTAATATTCATTCAAAATGCATGCTATCAACCTGGCAGCGTTGTTATACGGTCCTTAGATCACAATAATGCACTTTAAAATGCATAAGTGGTGTGTTATAAAATGCTAAAAATGTATTAAATGGGTTATTTTCCCGTGGGTAGGTGCAAAACCTGCATAAGGCTCTATCAGGACAAAAAACGCGTGCTCATAGAAGTGTGAGATTCTTACTACACTAAAACCACCTCCACTCTCCGATTGCAACTAAGTTGAAACTTATCTAGCAATTTATTTTTAACGAAGTTGAGTAACGTGTTGCAGGTTACTTTCCGGTGAAAGTTCCTACTTAATCCACGATTTTAAAGCGGTTTTCTGTTCACCGCACCAAATCGGAAGGTTTTGTTCTTCGCAGACGGCGTACTAAATTCGACTCGTCAAGAATGTCAATAATCGTTGAATTAGCGTGTTCTAATAGTCGATTTCTATGTTTTCGCGCGAAACTTTTTATTCTCTCCCGCACCGTTGGAGTCCCGAGATCCCTATGAAGATCTTCGTTTCTTATATACCACGGAGCATTTACAAATGACCTAAGCAATTTATTTTCAAACGTTTGTAAGTTATTTAAGTTTGTATCGCAGGTACAACCCCAAAGTTGTATACCATAAGTCCAAACAGGTTTAAGAACCTGTCGGTATAAAATCAATTTATTTTCAATACTAAGCTTTGAATATTTACCGAGTAACCAGTTCATATCTCTTAATTTACTTTCTAGTTCTTCGCATTTTTTTTTCACGTGCGGCTTCTATTTTAATTTCGCGTCTAGAGTCATTCCCAGATATTTAGCCTCATTTGCAAATGGAACACGAGCGGTATTAAGAAAGACGTGTAATCTATTTATTTTTTTATACGTTAAGTCCACGTGGACTGACTTTTGTTCATTGAGCGCTATTTGCCATGTTTTCGTAAACTCATTAACATTATTAAGAGCATTTTGCAATTTAATTGTAGCTTTGCTAATCGTTTTGCCTACTGCTAGTATTGCAGTATAATCAGAAAACGTGGCTACAGTAGTGTCATCTGTTTGAGGTACATTACGTGTAAATAAAAGGAACAGAACTGGACCTAATACACTTCCTTGTGGTACCCCAGCCACTATTTCTTTGAAATTTGAATACTCAATTGTCATTTCCATATCTTTCACGAAAAAATCTGTTTTCTAAATATTCGTTTAGAATTCTATAAAGTCCTTCAAGCAGTAATTGTCTTAATTTGAATTTGATGCCTTCGTGCCACACCTTGTCAAACGCCTGCGACACGTCCAAAAAGACAGTCGAACAGATTTTCTTTTCTCCAAGAGCTCTCCCAATTACGTCAGTAATTCTATGCACTTGATCAATTGTCGAATTCTTGCTTCTAAATCCGAACTGATGTTCAGGTAATAATTGTTTGTCTTCTATTATCGGTTGCAGGCGCAGGAGTAGTATTTTTTCAAAAACTTTTGATATAATAGGAAGAAGCGAAATCGGCCTGTAAGACTTCTTTTCGTGAGAAGGTTTGCCAGGTTTCAAAACCATTATGACTTCAGCAACTTTCCATTGGCTCGGAACATATTCTAACCTTAGAGCGGCATTTATTATGTAAAGGAGGTTAATAAACCCTTTACGAGGGAGCATTTTTAAAATCTCTGCCGTTATTAAGTCATATCCTGGAGCTTTGTTGGACGTAAGCTTCTTTATTTCTCTTTTTAATTCGGCAAGTGTAGCATTTCTCGTTATGTAGCTTCCATTTGAGGTAAAATTCATACTAATATTTTCGTTGAGTTCTTGCCCATCGAACGGCTTAAATGTTTCCTCTAAGTAATCGGCGAATACCGCCGCTTTTTCTTTGTCACTTTTAGCCCATCAATTTTGGCTTTTCTTAATCTTGGTTTTTCGTTGTTTTTATAGCGTATAGCTTAAAAAATGTATTAAATGAAAATTAAGTTCAAGTTTGTATATTGTATAAGAAAGTCAGTTTAAATCCTGTTGACAGAATATCAGGAGATTACAAATCGTATACTTTTGCCTACCCGGACGGAGCCGGGGCGGGCCAGCTAGTTAAAAATAAGTTTGATGTTCTGAATTCTCGTATATAGTGTTCTTTTTATGTATTTGTATTTTTATTTTTTTTATACCTAATACCTATACATCCCGACCTTACACTTCATGAAAGATTTCATAATTTATTCTTTTGCCATGTAAAACTATCGAATAAGGTATCTTAAGTTAAACAAAAGAAAACATTTTGTTTATTTACATTATGTTAACTAACAAGTTTTGTTGAAAAGTTTAAGGTTAGTTTTTAATTAAAGTGTATTGTTCGGAAAATTAAAAAAAAAGAAGAAAAAATCAACAACAACAAAAAACTTTTCCTATGTTAATGAAGGTGTCACCTTACCATTAATCAACTTTGATCCCATCCATACTATGTATGGATACCGAACCAAACCGAACCGACCCATCATCTACATCAGGCTCCATCTCTCCATCTTGTGATGGAGCTCAATGAGAAAGTAATGAAATTAAACCCAACCACACTTTGCAATTTCTTATCCATATCCTTGCTTCTCCTTAATGACATGTGAAATTGAACCTTTTTTTTTATATAAACAAGCATCGAAAAGAACAAATAAAAAAGATAACGCTTTGTCACTCAAAACACCCCAAGACCCAATAATTTCTTTCCATCAACAGCCATATGCTGGCAAAGGCATCCAGGATTGTTGGCACAATCTCCCTATAAAGTCGTCGTCATCCTCGTCGTCATCGTCGTTGTCGTCGTCTTTAGCAAGTCTCCCAAATATTGACGTTGGCTTTAATTAATGACTGTACAAACAAAACGTACGAAATTAACAAAATTCATTCTAGTATCTGTTTACGTTCCATGTGTGTGTGTGTATGTGTAAATTTTGTTGTTGTGAAAATGGAGGAGTGCCATTAACGGGCCAAGCTATAGGATGTGAGATATCAACTCATCATAGAATAGTATGTAGTTGCTGCTTCACTAGTACTCAACCACTGGCAGCAGGAAGTGTTGAATTATTTACCCATGCAGAGTGTCAGCAGCTCCTCATGTCTTGCCACGCTGTCAAACCGTCACTTCACCGCCCTGGGGTCCCTGGAAAACTTACTTCATTAAATTTGATGATGATGTTTTATTAAAGCTATATCTTCCTCGTATATTGAATTTTATAGAATAGCTCTTAGGGTTGGGTGGTAGGATAGTGGCACGAGTGTAAGTGCTGGCCAGGCGCGGTTTAAGAACGATCATTGTCATCGTTTTACTTGCATCATCATCAGCAGCATTATCATTTTCATCCTTTATAAGCCTTCGCTTAACAGGGCTGTTTTTTTTTATTTTTATGAATCCAGGCGTCAATTACTGGTAAAAAGCTTATTTAAAAAAATACTATACTCTGTCCAATTTGAATTCGCAGTACAGGCGTTATAGAAGAGGTTTTCCAAAAACACTAGTAGCCGTTGCTGCTACACGGTACTAACTTATGAAATTTCCATTGAAATAGGAAATCAAAAAAACTGAGTGATATTAAAATTGTTTGTGTAATTTTCAATGAACCCACGTTAAATACCACCATGACCAATCTGCTCCCCAGTTGAAAGGAAAGGGAAACTGATCGTAAATTTTCCATCAGCCCTTATTGGCATTGCATGTTTATTCCAAAAAAAAAAACACTTTAAATCAGAGTTCAAACGTTCAGAGTAACCATTGCCCAGTTGATGGACATTCTTAAGAAATTTTCGTCGGTTTTTGTCTATGCTGCCTTTAGAATAGCCAAACCACAATCTTGCGTTCGGTCGGTCGGGCTTTGACATTTCGAATAAAAACAATGGACTTTTATGAGGCAATTTGAAATATTACCTCAGGCGTTGAGACCATTTAATATCGTAATATCGTAAGCAGCAGACCAACGCCAGGCCAAAACAAAAGTAAATCTATTTTCTATTTGGTCGGTCGTTTGACAGGTCATTGTCAGCCAATACGTTTTGAAAGTTGGAAATTTAAGTGAAACAAGATGTAAGTAAATGAAATCTTGAACTGTCTGTATGAATCTCATTCACCGACAATTAAGTAGGTAGAGGTACACTTATCAAACATGTCATAGAAATGTCAGTCAACGCTCGAGGTTTTAATCTTAATTTCGTTTTAAAAATGCTTACAAATTTGGGGTTATATTTTGTTTCGATGTAATTTTCTTCGCAAAAATGTTTATGGTAATTCTAAAGTATGAAAATTTAACTTCAAAACTATTTTTGAATTTTTCAAATACCCTTATTCATCTTCGAGAAATCGTTGGCCTTCGTTTTAAGCTAAACGTATTTCGAAAAATCCATTCTCGAAAATGATTGGTGAGATTTAAAATATTCTAAAAGATTTTGAAGAAATATATTCATCCTTCAAAATGATCATAAACATTTTTTTCAAAAAAAAAATAACTCGACAAAAAATATAAACCCAAATTTGCATAGAAAACGAATTTTTGTATGTGTTAAGATTCGAATATCTCAAAACCGTGACAAGCTAGAGCAATTTCAAGACTAGATTTAAACTCAGCGCATCAAAGACCGTCCGAAAAGTATATCTTTAGCCTATTTAAATAAGGATTTTAAATCGATGGACAACATTTTTTTTTATGGAATCTATTGTGCTACGCCTCCTGATTATTAAATACAGTTTTTGGGAATTTTGGGGCTAAGAAAGAGCTGCCATCTTTAAAAGGAGATTGGTTTGGTTTTTTTTATCAAACAACTCTTTCACATTTGATTTAACAACAAAATGCCCAAGAAAGATCTTGTACAAGATAAAATTATCATCAAAATAAGCCATTAACGACATTCGACAGTTGTTTCATCTTTAAGTTATAGTGGGTCTCAATGGCTTATTTTTGAGATAATTGTATCCTGTATAAGATTTTGGCTCGGCATTTTATTGTAAAATCAAAGTGAAAGATGTAGCGGTTCTTCCCTCCCCCTAAAAATCCCAAAAACTCGATTTTATATTCAGGAGATGTACAGAAGCGGATCCAGGAATTCACTTTGGGGGAGTCATGAAATTGAAAGATCATTTAGAACTGAAACCTCTTGAAAAATATAGTAAAGCTTGAGTTTTCTGCACATCTTTTGCTTAGCAAAAGTCCCGCTTTATCATGGCTTCATTCCAGTCGAAGGCATGATCAGAAAGAAGATTAGGACTGTATTGGACTCCCATTTAGAAAACTTTGATAATTATTCTTCAGCATAACTACCACGTATGAAAACCATGGGTTCCTGAGTTAATTTTATTTCGAAAAACTAAAAATATTGTTTTTATTTTCGCTTCGTTTTGTTTATTTGAGTTGCAATCATTTCTTAGAATTTAACTTGGGGTTCCCGTTTTCTTTAACTCGCTTAAGTTTTTAGGATATTGAAAAAAATAGGAAAATGAGGGGGATAAAGAAACGATTACGTGCAAGGATTTTTACTATTGAAATATTTGTTTGGTATAGCTCGGAAACTAAGCTGAATTAAACTTTTTGTTGAAAATAAAATTTCCTAAAAATGGTTTTAAAAATTAAAAAAAAACTAATATAAGCGGGAAATATAAACTAAAACCAGCTGAAAAAAAATGAAAAAATGTTTTTTTTAATAAATTGCTTATAATTTTTTTGGATCAAGAAGAAGCTCAAAACATGTTAGGACAAATAAAGAAGAGGCTTAAGGTCTTAATATGGGATGGTAAAAAAGCCATTATTATTCAAAATTGAGAAATATATTACCCATTCAAAGTTTACCATTTCTTGTTGTAATTTTGCGCAGAACTCCCCCGAAAGCCTCTTTTTCGGTATACTACTTAGCAAATTCGACATTCGTTAAGGTATAGTGTTTACCTTAACGAATGTCGAATAAGTAAGGTAATCAGAGTATTTAAAAAGTAAGTAAGCCCGCATTTTTTGTATTCGATGGAATTCTTCAAAAGACACTCGATAAGAATCGGTACTGAGTGGTGTGGGACTCTTACCACTCTAAAACCACCAGTGAATCAGGACCATTCTATGAAAGATGGACAAAAGATTTTTCTTTTTTAATTTAGTCACATTGTTGGAAGTTTAAAGTTATAATACTTTCATACTTTTTAGTCCATCAACTCATGAAGCTTGGTTCTTCTTAATCTCCGAACATTGTTTCGTAAATTTAAGACGGCCTCCATTTCAGAGTTGGTATGACTTTGCAGTTGCTGATTTTGTGATACTGCGTGTTTTTTATCCACTTCTGTAACCATTTCAATTTGAAGGTTATAATATAGATCGCTATTTCTTAGTACCAAGTTTGACTTTAGATGGAAGCTAACCATCATGATTTTCGTATAAATATACGAGTACTTAGATTACTAAAAGATATGAAACTACCCAAAACACAGGAATAATCAAGGATTTCGCAAGGAGTAATCTTCTTTTCATAGGTGTAAATTTTTGTGCGGACCACAAAGTTCGTAAGACTCCGTAAACTTTTCCTACAATCGAATTTATGTTATTGTTCCATGTGAGTGTATGGTTAAACATAACACCAAGGTTTTTTGCACTATTCACAAATTCAATTCTTGAATTATTAAGCAGAATAGGTGGGAAATATGAGAGGTCTACTATTTTTCTTGAAATTACCAAACACTTGCACTTATTTGGATTGAGCACTAAACCGTTCTCCAAAGACCAGTTTTTGATATGGTTCAAATCTTCATTTACAATGCTTGCACAGTTTTCTATTAGACCTAATGGACAACTCAGGTAAATTTGAATATCGTCAGCATATAAGCGCTTAGACGAGCGGAGAATAATGGAATCAATATCATTAATGAAAATGGAGAATAGAAGTGGACCAAGCATTGATCCTTGAGGAACACCTCTGGACAAAGAAATAAAAGCTGATAAAACATTCCCAAGAGTGACTGGCTGTTTTCTTCCAGATAAGTAAGATGAAACTAGTTCTGTAGCAAAAGGCGAAAAATTGAAACTATTGCGTAATTTATTAACGAGTTTAGTGTGATCCACCATATCAAACGCTTTTGAAAAGTCCAAAAGAACTAGAAACGTTACATAATCTAGATCCAATTGCTCTCGTATGTCTTCAACTACACTTAACAGAGCTGTAGTACAACTATTGTTATCTCTAAATCCAGACTTAAATGGAATCAGTAGGTTGTTTACTTTTAAAAAATTATTAATTTGCTTATGCATTATCCGTTCACACACCTTAAAAAGAAATGGGAGAATCAATATAGGTCTAAACTCTTCCCCGGTTGAATTCTTAGGGATAGGAATTATTTTTGCCAATTTTCATTGCTGTGGAAAAATAGCTGTCGTAAAAATTGTATTTATCACATGAGTGAAATAATCCAACAATATTGGCAATATAGCTTCGATAAAAACTGGGTTTATTTCATCGAGCCCACTAGCGTTTGATTTAACAGACAATATAGCCTCAACAAAGTCTGTATTATCAATTCTTGAAAATGTGAAAGGTGTTTCTGTTAAAACGGGAAAACTATCAAAAGAACTTGTATTGTGTAATGCAGATGGTACAGGGCAGGGTAACTTTACAAACCGTCGATTCAATTCATTAGGATTAATATCAACTGGACTTCTTAGTTTTCGCTTCCCTATGCCTAGATCTCTTATCTGGCCCCACAACTTGCGACTTTTATTGCTTGTGGAGAGGTGAGTTAAATAATGTTGCTTTTTTGCTTCCTTTATAGTGCGAACAACGCTGTTACGCAAAATTTTATAATTTTGATGAAGAGCCTCTACTCGAAAACGTTTCCACCTTCTGTACGCCTGGTCCCTTTGCATCATTAACTCTCGAACTTCATTTGTAAGCCACGATTTTTTTTTAACTGTCCCAGTTTTTGTTGGGATATATTCATCATATAATGTTTTATATTACTATTAAGAAACATATATGCAAAAAAATTTAATCTTTGAAGCGGTTTTTTAAAAAAAATAATTTTGTACACATATAAAATTTTAATAGCATTTTTAAAAAAAAGTTTTGGTATGGCAATTTTGAGTATGTATTAAAATACATTTTTAAGCCTAGTTTCAAAAAAATTAAGTAACTCATTTTTGAAAAATGAATTTTCAAAAAAAAATTAAATATTTTTTAAAAATCCAACATTTTTTTTTTTTCAAAATTTTTATATGCAATATTATTAATATATTAAAAGAGGTTTTGCATAAGAATTTTGATTGAAATCATTTGAGCCGTTTATGAGAAAATTGAAAATTCAAAAAACCGTTATATGACAGGTACCGTTAACAACGGTTTTCGATAATTATTTTTTCTCATCAAAAAGTACACCATATATACAGTAATACACAGATTTTGTTTCATCAAAATCATTAGAGCCGTTTTTGGGATAAATAAGTTTTTCAATTACGGTTGTAGGGCAAGTACTGTTATTTTTGGTATCCCCTCTGGAGAGTTACAAAAAAAACTTTAAGTTCAAAATTTTAAGAAAATTGCTTTATTGGCTTAGGCTGTAGGTCAATATGCGGACAGGCAGATAGAATTGTGCCACCCACCTTTTTAGTGCTCTCTATCATCGTAATATCATTGATTGTTATCTCGAAAATTTTTTTTTTGCACGAATCCAAAACTTGCCCTATGGTACCTACACATATCGCAAGTAAAAATGGTCAGGGTATTTTTAAATGTGATTTTAAAAAGTTGAGAGTTTTAAACCGGTATTTAAAAGTGAAGTTTGATTTTTTTCTTAAATTTATTATTTTAAAATTTTATCAATTAACTTACTTTTAAGCTCAGGTAGATCTTGGGCTCTATTTTTTTGTTTTTTGAAAGTTGTGCTTTATTAGTAATAATTACATATTTTTTTATTAGTAGGTATACGGGTGTCTCATAATCACCCCCGGCCGCAGAGAAGAACCTTGGGCTCTTGAGGTTATTTTAAGTCGAAAAACTTATAACGAAATCTTTAGTTTTTTTACCGTTTAGAGGATATAACTGTTTTTATGATTTTAGTGCCCGTTTCTTTTATTTTGTTTTAAATACCTAACCCTGAGGCCACAAGAGCTAGTACTGGCTAGCCAGTCGCAGTACTTAAGGATTTAAACTGCAATCCGGAGGTCGTTTAAGTTGTTAAATTCAGATAAACACTGAATTTCATATTATTCACTTTTCTTGGCATTTTAATTTCAAGTAGTGATATCAAACCTAAAACTTTTCAACCGAGTTAAACCAAAAATTTGTTATAATTTTCATGCGTTGTTTTGGAAAACGAATTGGCTTACTCGAGACTCACATGTCTCTCGCCGTGGTCGTCAAAACATCGACTCATTGTCTCGGTGTAATGTTGCTGATCTCTCGCCGCGCCGTGGTCGTTCAAACGTACTTTTCAGTACCATATGGTCATTAAGCTCGTCTTGCTGTGTTCTCACCATGCCCATTTACACGGGAATCTATGTCGTGGTTTTCTCGCTATGGTCTCGCTTTGGACTCGCCCATCACACTTACACCTGGTTCTTTGCATTGAGCATGTGTTGCCATCATCTCGCTTTGGTCTCGCCATAGTCTCGTCAAAGTTTTTTTTTCAAAATTGAATATTTCAAAGTGGTTAAAATAAGCTATAGGTTAAAAAGTCCAAACGTGGTTCTCAATATCAAGGTCATTGTGTCCGTCTCGTGTGGTGTGTTTTTGAGTTCTCTTACCATTCGAGAAGAGAACCAAAACATTGGTGAATGAATTGATTAAGCGGTGAGTTAATTTACATCGCGCCAGTGTAGTTGCTCTCATTTGACACCCTGTAAAGTAATTCTGACAAGTAAATTTTTAGTTTTCTTTCTGATGGTTTTGAGTTGGTTCAAGAGAGCTATTACAGAAACAAGCTCTCCAGAACCACAGCAAAATATTCGTAACGTTCTGTTCTCATGCTAATTTTATCGAATAGCATTAGTGTGTTTTAAGTTAATTTAATTTTGAAAGAGTGAAATATCGTAGTAGTTATATTTCTTTCCCTAAAATTGGAGTAGATTTATTCCATTTGGATTAACATCCGAACCCTGGCCAGGATAGAAGCCAGTACGGCATGCGGCCAACGTCACTGCAAATACACAAATAGGAATTTGACAGTCAATGTAAGTAGCCAATTGGCTAGCCAATACTAGATTGTGTAGCCGCAGGGTAAGCAAGGTGATGAAAATTCCAAAAATTGTTTGTGACCTTGAAAAAAATTTTGAAAGATTATTGAAAAAGAAATTTACTACTGAAACTAGTTAACCTTTTATGTTGGTATTGATAAAATGCGGCCCTGGACTTTATGTTATATGTGACTAAGCAAATGCCTTTACCACACCATCAAATTGTTTCTAACTTAGTTTCTTTGGTGGTCCTCGATGTGAAAACTATCTTCAGGATGGTCACAAGAACGATGTGTAATATAATTAGTTTCAATTTTATAGGGCACACTCATCAGAGTCCAAAAGAGAGTTTCTATAGACAAAACAGGCTAGCTAGGCAGGCAGACAGGCAGAAAGACAGACAGACAGACCGCTTTTCTAATACCTACACCAGACCACAACGGGTGAAAGGATTGTTTTCGTTATAAAAGAAAGCAAATATGTACTTGCACCTACACACACACACTCAAAATCACACACAAAAAGATGCTGCGGTCATTATTGTGACAATGTGTGTTGGTTATAGTGGTTGTTCCATCAAAGAAGATGAGCAACATTACACTTGAAAGATAAAGAGCTTAACCATTGTTAGTTGTTTAAATTGAAAATTAAATAAATGAGGTGCATCTTTATATGTAAAGATGTAAATGAAGAGCGATAAAGAAGGTGAAGAGGATTGGGTGTTTAATGTGCGAGGGTAGTAAAATGTGTAATCAGGAATTCGAACAACCAAACACGTGGAAAGTTAATTAATGAAAATGGAGATTCAAAAACCTATGCTTTGTTTTTTTTTTTTTTTCAAGCGCACTCATCGAGTTCACTAAGAGGACAGTTTTGAATATAAAAACTTTAATTACAAGTTTAAAAAATAGTAAAATTTGGTGACAATTCTGCAGTTTATTTCCTCACTTAACCCAAAAGTTGAATCAATGACAAGAATACCAGCTGTAACAGAATTTATTAGAGGGATCTTTTTGTTTATGTCCTTAATACGAGGGCGGGTCAATAAGTCCGTGACTTTTGGAATAAAACACAGATTTTTTGATAAAAAAATAATTTTATTTTTCAACGTAGTCTCCCTTGAGCTCTATACACTTTGTCCAACGCTTCTCCAATTTTTGTATCCCTTCCAAAAAAAATGATTTGTCGAGGTCCTCAAAAAAGGCCTTCGTTTGCGAGATGACTTCATCATTTGAGTCAAATCTTTTTCCGCCAAGCCATTTCTTCAGGTTTGGGACAAGAAGTAGTCGTTGGGAGCCACATCTGGAGAATAGGGTGGATGAGGGAGCAATTCATAGCCCAATTCATGGATTTTTGCCATGCACATGTGTGCACCCTTGCATTGTCTTGGTGGAAAAGAACTTTTTTCTTGGCCAAATGAGGTCGGTTTTTTTTTAAATCGTCATTGAATCGGTCCAATAAGTTGGCATAATATTCCCCATTGATTGTTCTTCCCTTTTGAAGGTAGTCAATGTGGATTATCCCGCGTGCATCCCAAAAAACAGTCGCCATAACTTTATTGGCTGACAAACCCACCTTGGCCTTCTTTGGACCCGATTCACCCTTAGAAACCCACTGTTTTGACTGTTGTTTGGTCTCTGGTGTGTTGTGATGGATCCATGTTTCGTCCACGGTTACAAAACGGCGCAAAAACTCCTCCATATTGCGATTAAGCAACGCCAAACCTTCCTGTGAAGTTGTTACACGATTGCGTTTGTGGTCGACTGTGAGCAAACGCGGCACCCATCTTGCGGAAAGCTTTCTCATGCCCAAGTGATCATTCAAAATTGAAACCACTGAGCCATGCGAGATCCCTACGGCTTCCACAATCTCTCGCACTTTCAATCTCCGGTCGGCCAACACCATAACGTGAATTTTTTCGATTGTTTCGGGTGTAGAGACCTCAACTGGGCGTCCAGGACGTTCGGCATCTTCAGTGCTTGTACGGCCACAACAAAATTCAGTAAACCAATTTTTTACCATTGAAATCGATGGTGCAAAGTCCCCATAGAATTTATCAAGCCTAGCCTTGGTCTCGGTAATGGTTTTTTTCGCACAAGAAATAATGCTTAATAAGCACACGAAATTCACTTTTTTCAATTTTCTCCTCAAATTAGTGAGTAGTCTGATAAAAATAGCTGTCAAACACAAACTAACTGACGCAGCAAGTTTAAATTTTGACAGGAGTCAACTGACAGATGCCTGTTGACAGGAGCAGTGTTGCTGTTTCAATAAAGAGGTCAGAAATTCAAAAAGTCATGGACTTATTGACCCACCTTCGTAGTTCCAGTCACTTTGAAGTCCAGGAAAAATGTTCTTTTACTGTGAAAAAAATGCATTTGAAGGAATTGAAATGCAACTATCCCTATTTTATCATTAAAAATAGATAGGTACTTACTGTAAGATCTATTCCCAAATCGTGTGAACATAAGAAGCTATTCAAGGTTCCACGTCAAAAACTTGGGTTTTCGACGCTTATAACGTCACTTAAATGAAAGTAATGAAAGTACACTTTGTTGGACACAAAGTTTCACTCTTAATAAATTGCCAAGAAATCAATAAATATAACCTTCCTGTTTCTATGCCTATATTTTAATAGAGGTTCATACAACATAACTCATACCACTTATATGTATCTATATAATAACCTATAAAACATAAAAAAAGGCATGTTTCGTTATTAAATCAACATTACAACACTCAAAGCTATCACATTTAATATTGTTTTCCCTTGTATTATATTACACAAGACATAAGAAAATTAATAGTATCATAAAATTATTCAGAAAATAATAACACAAATAACATTTCAGAATAATTTTCAACTGAACATATAATATATAATATTTAGTAAGGCATCCCTCATTTAATGTATATGAAATTGTCATAAAAAAAAAAAATGTTGATTCTCCGCCCATTACTCTCGACCATCATTGTTGTCTAACATTGAAAAATTTAATCAAGTCCGATGACACTTTGTTAATATATTTAGCACAGTACATTACAATGCTTAACGGTCCTCAAAATATTACTCAACAATATGACCTCCAGTAGAGCATAAAAGCGGAAAAGGATATAACACCAAAGGGGTATATAATCCACTGTGGTCCATGTGTTGTTTTTTCTTTTCTTTTTTTTTTTTTTTAATAAATAAAACTCGTTTCCATTTTGCCTTCGAAATGATAACAAACAAAGACGACAACAGCCATGCTCTAAGGACAACAAACAAAAAAAAAAAAAACTCATCATTAAAACATGCGGAAAGTGCTGAAAACAGTACTATATTAAAATTCATAATAAAAGTCCATTACAACGTTAAAATCCAAGCTAAGTGCGAAAGAGATTGATACACGCCTCTGTGTGCACATTGGTATTAAAATGTCCATAACTTATATAACAATACTTTTCATGTAGAAACATTTGTGTATCTATGTGGCTCAGTGGTGCTCAAAACACCGCCTGTTTCTTGTAGTAAAATTTATAGAGATTCGTCTACGACAAAAATAGGAGGTACATAGATAGATAGTCGTTACAATTTATCCCAATTTCCCATGATCATAAAAAAGTTACAACATAAAAATATTCTTAATGAAAAAATTATTAAATCTGAGTAGTATGATGGTGAATCAAGTATAGGGGAAAAATTAATTGATTTCAATAAAACCATTTTTGGATGTAGTAGGAGCACAGATAGATACCATATAGTTCCCAAGATGGGTATCACAGGCAGAGGAAACTTTTTTCAGTTCAAACGTTTAAGCTCTATGTCCGTGTAAAGTGGACATTAGGGTTGTCCTTAAATTGGACATAGTCTTGGATAGCCCTTATTCGATTCAAAACATTGAAAAACAATTTCCCTAATTTTTTCAGATTTTTATTTCACCCCCCTGGTCTCCCTATTATCACTTTAAGGTACCTACTATTTATGGGGTAAGGATTATTCTTATAACACATGAAAATAAATCAAAATATATAGCTTAGATTCAGACGAGAAAACAAATTGTATTGGAGTGGGGGTCTATTTCCCTCTGTTCAGGCGGGAGGGGTAATTTTCTAAAAATTTTGCTAAAAACAGAAACAATTATTTAAAAAAAACGGGAACCTTAGCTCTTTTTAAAGCCACAATTCTATTCTATAATATGCTTCCAAAATAAAGTTTTTATTTTGAATAGTTTTTGAAAAAATAATTTTAATCTTAAAAAATTATAATTTAATTTTTTAATTTTTAGTTTGAAAATTATTTTTTCAAAATATATTTAAAATTAAAACTTTATATAGAAAGCATATTAAAGAATGGAATTGTGGCTTTAAGAACAGCTGAAGCTTGGCATTGTAAGTTTTCCCGTTTTTTAAAAATATTTCTTTTAACCAAATTTTGAGAAAATTATCCCTCCCACCTAAACGGGGAGAAATACACCCCCTTCCAATACAATTTTTCTCTCGTCTAAATCTAATCTATACCTTCAGATTGTTTTTTTTTGTGTTTGAAGAGATTCACCTTAACCTCATATTTAGTAGTAAAATTTGAAAAAAATTATCCATCTTTGAATTTCAAAAAAAAAACCAATATAAGGACCACACTACTGGACATACAGACACACAAACCGAATGTATGGTATGACGTGATCTTGTTGAACTTCTCAATCATGTTAGATTTTATTCACTATAATCTCAAAAGTTTTTAAGAGAACATTACATCTGCGCCTACAGTCAATAACACTGTGCTTAAAGAAACAAGTAGGTATAATCAACCAATTTCTGGTTTACTCGTATTATACTTAATTTTCAGGTTGTTATTTTTCAACTCGTTAGATCAGGTTAACTGCTTAACCTGATAACTGGTTTTAATGTCTTGTTAAATCAACGTTGGTATCAGGTAAATTTAACACTGCCTTAAAAAAGTAAAACTGTAAATTTAACCTGTAAATCTAGTTGACTTTACATGAAAATCTAGTTGAAAGGCATGAATAAAATGTTGAGCGTCCTGTAAATTTGACATGAAGATCCAGTTAATTTAACATGAATCAATGTTGAATCAACCCTATATCTGGTAATTATCATGTTTTGGATCCATGCAAGTAGGTCCCATCTCAAACGCTGCTTACCATCCAATTCATTTTGCATTATTCTGAAAGTATAGAAATTTATTACTACGTATATTATTTTATTTAAATCAAACTTTGTAATACTTACTTAGTTTTGAACTGAGAACCTCTCATACATGGAGATGGTACGTATCCCCTGAGCCACTTTAAATTTTTTTGTTTACCAGAATTCAGTGTTAAAATAACAATTCGTCTCCTTAAATCAACTTGAATATGGTAATATAGGCCACCAGGCTAATTAAACACTTAATATAAGGTTATTCAGATCTGGTAAATTTCTGAAATGTCTGTAACTTTATATGGGATAATACACGTTATAAATTTAACAGGGCCCAGGTTAATTATTTACCTGAATTTTTTCTCTGAGTGTGGTCTGCAAAAATTAACTTTATTTTTGCCTTTAAAAATTTTTTTAAAACTATGACAGATTTGACTACCACGTCCAATTTTTTACTAGCGATATAATGGGTGATTTTTTAGCTGATTTGGTTTTGGCAACACTGGTTTTGACAGCTGACGTGTGTTTAGTACCTTGTGTTACTGTCAAACAGCTTCAGTTTGGTTTGCAATTTAACCATGGATCGTCTTACAAATGAACAACGCTTGCAAATTATTGAATTTTACTATCAAAATTCGTGCTCGGTTCGAAATGCTTTTTTATCGAAAAATTGTGTTCAGCGATGAGGCTCATTTTTGGTTGAATGGGTACGTAAATAAGCATAATTGCCGCATTTGGAGTGAAGATCAGCCAGAAGCATTGCAACAGCTACCAATGCATCCCGAAAAAGCCACTGTTTGGTGCGGTTTATGGGCCGGCGGCATTATTGGGCCATATTTCTTCAAAGATGATGCGAATCGCAGCGTTACTGTCAATGGTGAACGCTACCGAGCGATGATAACAAACTTTTTTTTGCCCGAAATGGAAGTTCTTGACTTGCATGATGTGTGGTTTCAACAAGACGGTGCCACATGCCACACAGCACGCGAAACAATGGCGCAATTGCGAGGCGAGTTTGGTGAACAGTTAATTTCACGTTTCGGGCCGGTCAATTGGCCGCCTAGATCGTGCGATTTGACACCATTAGATTATTTTTTGTGGGGGTATGTCAAGGCTAATGTCTATAAGGACAAGCCCGCTTCGATTGACGCACGGGAAGCCAACATCCATGTATTCATTCGTGAGATACCGGCCGATATGTGTGAAAGAGTATGCCAAAATTGGACTGATGGCGGATGGGCTACCTGAGACGCAGCCGCGGTCAATATTTGCATGAAATTATCTTTAAACATTAAATTGCAAGGTTCAAACTATCGATTCAAATAAATATTTCATTCATTTTTTCGAATTTTTTGTGTTTTTTTTTTTTTTTAAGTTCTAAACCTCTTAAAAAATCACCCATTATATTAGAAACGAAAATCTTCACAGGGATCTCGTGATTCCTTCGGTTCGGGACGAAATAAAAAGTTTCGCGCAAAAACATAGAAATCGGCTATTAGAATATTCTAGTTCAACGATTATTGACATTCTTGACGAGTCGAATTTAGTATGCCGTCTGCGAAGAACAAAACCTCCCAACTTGGTGCGGTGAACAGAAAACCGCTTTAAAATCGCGGAATAAGGAGGAACTTTCACCGGAAAGTAACCTTCAACACGTTACTTAACTTAGAATACATTAAAAAGTTTAAAGTCATCAGGGAAGATTAAGATTTTTTAGTAAAGGATGTTCGTAGTAATGTCATTAATAAAAAGTATAAATAGCAGTGGCCCAATGTGGCTACCTTGAGGAACCTCGGATGAAACATTTATTAAATTCGATATACAGTTTTTGTATTGAGTACGATTCTTTTAATACGACTAGATCCAAGCGAGTATTAACTCTGGAAACCCACATCTCTCCAATCTCACAAAAAGAATAGAGTGACTCACCCGATTCAAGCATAAAATACATTTGTTTGAAGTCCGTTTTGAATAATAGTGGTAGCTAGATTAGTGAATTCGAGGAGATTCGTTGTCGTAGAATGTTTGAGGCAAAATTTATGTTGCTTAGGTACAATTAGTGATTGACAGTTAAACTGAATGTGTTTGCCGATTATATTGTTTCTATTTCCACACTTATAAGGAGGTGAAATAAATGAAGACTTCTACAATTCAGAAAAAACACCAGATGACAGCTATAAGCTGGCTCCTTATGAAATTTTGTAGCACCACCACGTGGATTTGAAATAAATTGCTATTTATTCCTATTAATCTACATACTCGTATCATGTATATAACGATTGTGTTAAATGCCTAGACTATATGAAAATTTGAATTTCACCATTTTAACTGTGAAATTGTCAAATAGCTTAAAGAAGGAAAAAACCCAGGGACACAATAACCTTACAATGAATTTTTCTTTCACTGTTTTAACGTCAAAAATGATGATTTTCATTAATTGTGTATTTCTGTAAAAAAAAATTAAAATTAAATGAAATATAACAGTTTTTTTTAATTTATGGCACTTGCTGCCTTTTTTTAAAACTACCGATTCAATTGTAAAAGAATATATGACTGCTAGCTGGCGTATTGTTGTCAAGAGGATCTTGTCTAACCCGCAACAACATAATTAAGTACCACGTAAGAAAGAATAATTTCAACAACATAATCATAATAATTATTTAGTTAAATTAATAAAACAAAAAAAAAAACAAACAAATCTAATTAAAGTTTTTCTATCGTGAAACACTTTTTGCAAAGAATTTACTTTTATAATTTCTTTGATCTTTTAATGGCACTCGTTTTTCACTATTCATTTCTTATTATTTTTTTTTTACTAAAGAAAACGTTGCTAGGTAGCTAGCTACTTTTTGAAAAAGAAAAATACAAGGTACATAATTCTATAAGGTTCATGTAATTACCCTAGATAAATATCTTAACTTGTTTCTATTCATCGTTTAATTATAAAAGTTAAATTGAGTTTCTCTTTCTATTTCTACACTTTACCTGAGTTTTTATTTATCAATTATCTTCAAGATTAAAAAAGTTAAGGTGTTTTAATTCTTCCTTTTTTTTCATCTTTGGCTGCCATTACATATATTTGTGTAGCTAAATAGATTGTTGGTATTGAAAAGGATTGTTCGAATATTTAAGTAAGAGATTTAAAAATATGTATGTAAACAAGAAATTATCTGAAATGTGGCCAGAAAGGCTTGATTTAATACAAAACACATTGCAGTATCTAAATGGGCGACTATAAAAGGATATTTTATGGAGTGTCTATTCCAATATTTTAAACAAAAAATGTATATAATTCACTTGCTGGAAGTGAAAGTAGTTATACTCACTTAAGGTGGCGCTACAGTCCGGGGACTGTAGCACTATACATCAGAACCGGGATGATAAGCGTCTTATACAGGGACACTTAAGTTGCTCGAGAGAGGGCTTTGCTTCTTAATTGCCTTCTTAGCCTAATGAAACAGCGATTGGCAGGTGCAATTCTTCGTTTGATCTCAGCACTGGTATCGTTCGTTGAGTTTATAGTGGAGCATAGGTAGACGAAGTCTCTGACTAACTCAAAATTATAGCTGTCTATAGTGACGTTCTGACCGGTGTTGGGTGTTTTTTCTTGTTAACAGCATATATATTTGGTCTTGCTTTCATTCACCGTTAAATCCATCTTCTTGTCTTCCTCCTCAATAATCACGAAAGCAGCATTGACATCACGCTTTGTTCATCCTATTATGTTAATATCATAGGCGTAAGCGAGTAGTTGGATGGACTTTTGAAAAATTGTGCCTCTAGTGCTGACTTGAGAGTTTGGCATAATTCTTTCAAGAGCGATGTTGAAAAAGTCGCATGACAGCGCATCGCCTTGTCTAAAACCTTTTTTGACACCAAAGGGATCGCTGAGGTCCTTGTCGATCTTGATGGAGCAGCGTGCATTCTCCATTGTCATCCTGCACAAACGGACGCGCTTAGAAGGTATGACAAAACTAGATATTGCTCTATATAGCTTGCCTCTATAGATGTTGTCATACGCGGCCTTGAAATCAATGAAAAGGCGGTGGGTATCGATTTGAAACTTCTGGGTTTTTTCCAAGATCTTCCATTGTACGAATGTTTGATCGATGGTGGACTTCTCTGGTCTAAAGCTACACTGATATAAATCTATCAGGTTATTGACGAATGGCTTCAGGCGTTCACAAAGTACGGCAGCGAAGATCTTGTACGCGATGTTAGGAAGACTAATTCCTCTGAAGTTGATGCAGTCCAGAGGATCACCTTTCTTGAGGATCGGGAGAACAGTGCTGAGGTTGCATTCATCGGGCATACTTTCCTCCGACCATATTTTGCAGATGAGCTGGTGCATACTCATAACCAATTCATCAACAGCCGCTTTGAATAGCTCGGCTCGACTGTCATGAAAAGGTCTGGGATCAATTCCTGGCCACTGCCACCTAAAAACAGAAAAGATTTTTTCCGAGGTACTGCCTCTTGCGAGGGACTGACAAATCCCCCAAGAGTATACTTGTTATGAATAAGTGCTTCTCATCTAGCCGTTCGGACTCGGCAAAAAATTGTTGGTCCCCTCCATTCCTGCCAACAACACGCACACAGGAATGGTTGAGAGTTGTTAGTCACTAGGCCCTGGTTCTACATGAGCTGTTGCGCCACTAAATTTATTTTTTATTTTTTTTTATTTTTATCTTCACTTCGTCGAGATCCGGTGGACGAAATAGAATTTGCAAAAATGATGTTTCCATATTCCCAGTACCGACTGCGATTCTACCACGATGTTCCCCTGTTCATCCTTGCAGGCTTTGGTTCGGCCCTTGTAACCCAGGGAGGTTCTTTTTACCTTTTGGTAAAACTTCCGAACTCCATTCCTGCAATGGCATCCCTCTAACTCCTCGATCAAGTGCTTCTCAGTCTCCTTTTTTCCCTTCTGAGAAGACGGTGTTCCTCTCGCCTCTTCTGCTCGTAGAGCTTGCGAGCAGCTCTGGTCCTTCTTTGCAGAGCCGCTTTGTATGCCTGTTGCTTGGCTGCATGTACTTACCGGCACTCTTCGTCGAACCAGGGGTTCCGCTGTGGAGGTCGTGCGAGGTGCGAGGCCCAGCATGTCAGCGGCGGCATCTCCGATGACTTCCTGGCAATTCTTTCACTGGTTCTCGATGCTTGAATTTGATGGCATAGGACCATTTAAGAGGGTGTGAGAGACTCGATCGGAAAAGGACCTGGTGATTTCTTGCGACTGTAGCCGTTCGACGTCGAACTTCCTCACAGTATTTCCCTGTTTTGGCTTTGGTCTAGATACCCTTAGCATTAGTTGGCTACAACCAGGTAGTGGTCCGAGTCAACGTTGACTCCTCGGATAGTTCGGACATCCTTGATACTGGAGGAGCGCCTTGCGTCGATCGCAATGTGGTCAATCTGGTTGGTGGTTGATTGTCCAGGAATTCACCATGTCCCCTTAAGTATATTGAAGTTCGGGACTTGCGTGCTAGCTACCACAAAGTTTCGCCCCTCAGAAAAGTCGATTAACCTGAGTCTGTAATCAGAGGTGGTGTAGTGCAGGCTATATTTTCCGATTCTGCCACCAAACACGTCTTCTTTTCTTAGCTTGGCATTAAAATCACCCGAGACAATATTAATGTCATAGCTAGGGCATTGCTCGTATGTCTTGTCCCGGAGCTCATAGAACTCGTCCTTTGTATTGTGATCTTTCTCCTCTGTGGGGGCATGCACGCATATGAGGCTGATGTTGGCAAATTAAGCATTGATGCAAATTGTTGTGAGGCGCCCGTTCACGTAGTTGAAATTTAGGACTTCTTGCCTAAGTCTGCGTATAGCGACGAATCCACACCCAAAAAGGCACTGCCCTTGTTGTTGGTAGTAATGGTCGTTGTAGACGTCCCAGTCTTTCAATTTTCTTCTATCCGGCCCATCCCATCGCACTTCTTGGATGGTGGTGGTATCTGCATTGTAGCAGTCTAGGGCCTCTGCTAAATGTTTGGCTGCATGTGGTCTTAAGAGAGACATAACATTCCACGTACAGATCCGAAGTTTGTTGTCCTTATTTTGTTTGCTGGGTTCTACAACAATTAATCCGTCCGTATCTGAGGCTTGTTGTTAGTTCGCAACTAAATAGCTTTACGTGGCCGGGAAGTCACCCCCAAACCTAGAGGACCAGGCCCTTAATATGACTCCAAGGTCGGCGAGCCGGATTAACCGCTCCTTATAGGCCTGCTCCGAATATGTCGTAGTAGCCCGTATGAGGTGTTCACTAAGTAGTTTAACCTGACTGGAACTGTAGACGCCACGGTTGATTTCATCTGGGGAATTTCTTCACTGCCGCCTTGAAGAAAGGAGAAGTACCTTAGTGGGAACACTCCTCCCCTTTCTCTCGTTTGCAGAAGGTATAGTTTTCATTATATTTTGGGGTCTCAATGTAAATTGAACTCAAGTTTTCGTTTAGTAGGGCTCAGTGACCAGACGAAGGTCTTAATTGAACTACATTTTTTTGTCCCTTCTTTGGACGCCATCTTTTCTTCTTCTTTATTAGATTATTCCTGTAGCTTTGTGGGGCTCATTTATTAACAGTTAAGTTAAAATATATATTAATAAAACAAGGAGTAGGTATTTTAAAATTATTCTTCAAGCTAGAAAATATAGTTTTCCAAGAGAAATCCCTTTTGTTCCTACCTATCTTCTATAGTTACATAGGTATGTTGTTGTTTGTTCTTGTTTATCTATAAATAAATGTTCTCTTAATTTAATTTAACATTCTTTAATATGTATATCTAATTTTTCAAGGGATTTCATTTCACTCGGATGTCAGGTTTTGTTTGCAAAGTCTTCATTTCTTTTCCTCCTACTGATGGCTGGCTAAATTAATGTTATAAATCATTGTTTAAGGAATTTACCATTTCGTTATGCACTGGAAGGGTGTACCTCTATATCTATATCTTCATGCTCTGTTTTCGAATTTCATCCCAACACGTATTTTAGCAGTTATATCTAGTTTAGCTGGGATACAAATAAACATGGACTAAATGCCTAAAATCAAAGTGGACCCAGCCCACGATATTGTGTCCTAAATATATATATGTGAAATCCTTACAAAATCTTCACCCCCCCCCCCATTCCATCCAAACAAAACATTCCAAGGACAAATTTATATCCGCAACACAACATTGAAAGAAAAAAAAAAAAAAAACAAAAACGAAAAGCCCATAAGTAGTCTGGGGTTTGTTAAAGGCACAAGACAAAAGCCAAGTCGGTTACATTCTCCCATTTCACTGTATAACGTTGATGGGCGATGCCCTTTGAACACAGTATAAGCCATTAACTGCTACAAACATGTACATCGTACAGTCCTACATGAAGAAGGTTTTATTAAATGTCAACTCAAAGCAAGAGATACAAACATCTTCCACCCACTAAAACTTCGAAATCTGAAAAAGCAAAAAAGCACATTAGCTATATTAGTCACACCCTTTGCAAAATGTATCTTTATACCTACAAACCTACACCATATATTCGACCCCGAGCTCGAAAGTCGAATCACAAACAAAGACATAAAACCGAAACCAACAACAACGACTACAACATCAAATAAGATCTCATGAACTAAATAATCCCCCTGTCCGAATTCAAAATAAATAATGTCTCCAATTCTCAACAGGTGGCGGTTGTAGCGGTGCGGTCGGTAGTGTGTATATAGCATTGGCTGATGGTGCTGACTGGTTTGGCACAGGTGAAAATTCAAGCACAATCACGAGCCAGGATTCAGAAGTAATAAAAAGACTTTATTGCTTCAATATATTCTAATCAAGGTAATTTAGTAATTTTATTAAGGATTCCAGGATTCCCGAGCATTTCTCTGTCTCCAGCGCCGCCGGCATCCAACCACTAAATAGCAACTGTCTTCAAGCCCGTTTACGACACTACCATCGGAATGGCACTAATCAAGAGAATCCAACACGAAGCTGGATGGCTACATACGACCGACCGACCCTTGCATCAATGGCAAAGTGTGCATATGTGAAGGTATATCCTTGAGAAGGGGTGAGGCTGAGAGCAATGGTTTAATTACAATGAAACAATAGTCACTGTTTTTTTTTTGTCAGAAAAAAAAACAAATTGAAAAAGCAAAAAAGGAAAAACATTTCAAAGGGCGTTGTTGTATGGAAAAGGAGAAGGAGTTGTAGAAAATTGGAGCAACATATTCAATTGGCAAATGTACCACCCTCTTCTCCTCCCATTCCTTCTTGCTTCTCCATCCACTTCTACCATACTAAATTTGCATCCGACAGACTAATTCAGACATTTACAATTATTATACACAAATATAGGTCAAATTGTCTGTATGTTTTGTTGAGGATTTTCATTCATTTGGGGATTCTATAAGTACATACATAATTTATATACGGCTCCCCCAAGGACTCCTACATTGCATGAACCATGTATACCATACCCTATCCACCCACACTGATTGGCGATGTGCGATCGCAGAAGACGGCGCGGCGCGGGGTGGCGGCGGCGATGGAGGGTAAAACTCGTAATGTATGCATTGCTCCGTGTCGTAGAAGTAGAGTTTAGTTATTTGCAAATTTTTTGCTGCCGAGGGTTGTTGTTGTTTTTTGAAAAAGTATTTCAAGAGAAGCTTCTCTGTATCTGCATCCGTTGGCCCATTGTCTAAATCGTTTTCTAATGATTTTCGAATTGTTTTGTTTGTTTTGTTTTGTTTTGTTATTTTTTATCTTTTTGTATGTTTTGTTGGCGCCTTGATTAGAAGCAGATTACAAAACTACAACAACTGAAACTTGCTAATTGCAAAATTAAAAAAAAAAAAACACAATGTACACAAAAATAAAAGAGACAAAAAAAAAAACAATGGATGACACCATCTAATGAAGTGATTGCAGATAAATGGACACTTCATTGCTGATTGCTTATATGAGGTATTTGAACTTCGCATTTTTTATAAGTTGGTGCATTATATTCGTATAATGTTTCAATAAATAGATAAAATATATAGAAATGTGATATTGGACTAGTGGGTTGATAGTAACAAATATTTTCTCATTTATTTAAGAACAAAAGAAGCAGGTAAATCAACATAAAAATTAGTCTTATTTCTAGACCGAGAGTCCTCAGCATTTTGAGTGTGTAATAGCAAAAAAGGAAGTATAGGCGTCTAAAGTTTCGGTAAAAAATTTAAAATTAAAATAAATTTGGTGGTGCAACAGCTCGTGGTGAACCAGGGCCTAGTGACTTACAACTCTCAACCATTCCTGAGTGCGTGTTGTTGGCAGGAATGCAGGGGACCTACATTTTTTTGCCGAGTCCGAACGGCTAGATGAGAAGCACTTATTCACGACAAGTATACTCTTGGAGGATTTGTCAGTTCCTCGCAGGAGGCAGAACCTGGGAAAAAACATTTCTGTTTTTTTTTTTTGGCAGCGGCTGGGAATCGAACCCAGACCTTTGGCATGACAGTCCAAGGTACTAACGGGTGATTTTTTAGTTGGTTTGGTTTTGGCAACACTGGTTTTGACAGCTGACGTGTGTTAAGTACCTTGTGTCACTGTCAAACAGCTTCAGTTTGGTTTGCAATTTAACCATGGATCGTCTTACAAATGAACAACGCTTGCAAATTATTGAATTTTACTATCAAAATTCGTGCTCGGTTCGAAATGTTCATCGCGCGCTGCTTCCATTTTATGGTCGGCATTCTCGACCTTCTGAGCAGTCTATTCGGAAGATTGTGACCAAATTTCGCACCAAATTTACTTTGTTGGACATTAAACCACCAACACGTTTACGTACTGTGCGTAGTGAAGAAAATATTGCGGCCGTATCAGCTAGTGTGACAGAAGACCGCGAAATGTCGATTCGGCGCCGTTCCCAGCAGTTAGGCCTTTGTTACAGCACTACGTGGAAAATTTTGCGGAAGGATTTGGGCGTAAAGCCTCTTAAGATACAGCTGGTGCAAGAACTAAAGCCAGCCGACCTACCACAACGCCGAATTTTTGGTGAATGGGCTCTTGGAAAGCTGGCCGAGGATCCGCTTTTTTATCGAAAAATTGTGTTCAGCGATGAGGCTCATTTTTGGTTGAATGGGTACGTAAATAAGCATAATTGCCGCATTTGGAGTGAAGATCAGCCAGAAGCATTGCAACAGCTACCAATGCATCCCGAAAAAGCCACTGTTTGGTGCGGTTTATGGGCCGGCGGCATTATTGGGCCATATTTCTTCAAAGATGATGCGAGTCGCAGCGTTAGTGTCAATGGTGAACGCTACCGAGCGATGATAACAAACTTTTTTTTGCCCGAAATGGAAGTTCTTGACTTGCATGATATGTGGTTTCAACAAGACGGTGCCACATGCCACACAGCACGCGAAACAATATCGAAATTGCGAGGCGAGTTTGGTGAACAGTTAATTTCACGTTTCGGGCCGGTCAATTGGCCGCCTAGATCGTGCGATTTGACACCATTAGATTATTTTTTGTGGGGGTATGTCAAGGCTAATGTCTATAAGGACAAGCCCGCTTCGATTGACGCACTGGAAGCCAACATCGATGCATTCATTCGTGAGATACCGGCCGATATGTGTGAAAGAGTATGCCAAAATTGGACTCAGCGGATGGGCTACCTGAGACGCAGCCGCGGTCAACATTTGCATGAAATTATCTTTAAACATTAAATTGCAAGGTTCAAACTATCGATTCAAATAAATATTTCATTCATTTTTTTGAATTTTTTGTGTTTTTTTTTTTTAAAGTTCTAAACATTTAAAAAATCACCCGTTATAAAGCTTCATTTAAAGCTATTCAAAAAATCAAAGTCTTGCAGTCTACAATTGGGGCCATCGTGATTAAACAGTTCATCAACAAAAATATGAATTGAAATATGAGTTGATTAGGATGGTTGGCGATGTTTCTAACTAGCTTATAGAATTTCTTCAGTACTTCTTAGCTTAGCTTAGAGTAGAGTTGCTCGTTCTTAAAATGCTAACACCGCTGACGATTAAAGTTAGGGCCAGTGCAGATCCTCAGTAATTTCCTCTCGAATATTTGCATTTCCTTCATAGCCATTTTTGTGATGGCGAACTAAGCTGGGAAGCTTTAATTGATGATGGTCTACAATAAACTAACAAAGTATTTCATATACACTCATGGCGGGATCAGTTGCCTCACCCTGCATGGAGCTTAAGACAGTAAAGTTTGGGATAGAGTCCCTAGTCTTAAGCAACGACAGAGCGATATTACGGTGGATATTTGAAATGGCGACGGTTGGGACAGAGTGCCTAGTCTGTTCTGCAGGGAAAATAATGTTGGAGGCTAAGATAGCGAAGAGTCCCTAGTCTTAGCTTCGTACGATCTTAAGACAGTGAAGGTTGTGATAGAATCTCTAGTCTTAACGATGACGGTGGAGAAGAGAAGTGCCTAAGGCAGCGAAAGTTGAGATAGAGTCCCTAGTCCCTAGGAAGCGATAGGAGGCTAAGACAGCGAAGGTTGGGATAGAGTCCTTTGTCTTAGCTTTTCGGAGGAGGTTAAGAGGTTAAGACAGCGAAGGTTGGAAAAGAGCCCCTTAATCTTAACAAATGAAAAAGTAGTGGGAGAATGAAGGGGGGTTTTAACTGTGGAAGCCAAAAAGTTTAAAAGCTCTCTACCTGGTATTGATATCCAGCAGTGTGCTTCGTTATTCCTTTTACACTAATAGGTTTGAGATGGTTCTTTATATTGTACACTTGATTGGCACTTTATAACACGGTGGCAAGAAGAGTCAAATTTTTGATGAATTTTCCACGCTTACTTGTGAATACAGCTGGTCCAACCAAATGTGGATTGTAAAAACCACAAACGAAATGTATCTCCTGAAGTCGTCAACTGACAGTGTGTGTCCTCTTTTGAAATTTGCGTGGACACCTTTGAGGTATGCAGCATTCGTTGGTAATTCATAGCTGACGTCGTCGTGGCCCACTGCAACTGTTTCGTAGTTTAATCGTGGCAATAAATATGCGTTGTATGTAGATCACTCAAGAAGATGACTTGGCGGTTGGGGGATAAAAAGATGTAACTTAACTTAAAGCCAGTTTGACGGAGGGAAATGCTTTAATGGAACAAGGTTCTCCGTTCAAGTTCAAGTGTTAGAAACTAAGTATCAGAGGAAATTTGTTTTTTTTTTTCAAATATTTTTTAATTCTTAAAGAAAACGTCCCGTATTGGTTTCAACAAAATCTGGTCACTATACAAATAACCAATTTTATTTTTGATTTTCTTTAACTTAACTTATGAAAAATATGAAAAACGTTTTCTACTTTAATTCTAACAAAACAAAATTTGGATTTGTAAACAAAATATTTTAATTTTTTTATGAATATCAAATATGTACATATTTTGAAATTGACATGGCTGTTTTTTTTCTTTTGGAGAATGGTACTTCAAATTTTTCTTAATATTAAATATTAAAAAAAAAAAACTAAAGGAATTTTCAATATAAATGTCAAAAAAACTGTTAAGAAAAAAGGTTTTTCCTGAAAAAAAATCTCTTAGCAACTATAAATAGTTTTTTTTTTTAATTTTCTCCCTATCAAAAGAACGGTTTAGATTCATTTTTGTATTTACAAATTTCAAATAACATCAAAAAATTTTGCATACCTACATCATTTTTAAAATTTTAAAAAGTTTTGATTTTTTTTTTAATTTGATGTCTCAAAAATGAGTGGACAATTTTTTGTCATATTTTATTTTTATATGCACATTCCATGTCCCAATTACATACCAAAATTGTTTTTTAACAATATTTTAAGAATTTTATATATCCAAAAATATTTCAAAAAAAGCCTTGTACACCTGAAATTACATACTGAAAACTTTTTTCCACATTTGTAATGTTTTGTGAATAATATATTCAACATAAGCGCCGACCATCTAAATTTTTAAGAATATAAGTTCACGACCGCCAAGGATATATAATAATTTTCTTAAACACTCAGTCTCTTGAACATAAGAGCAAGCATGTGCGACCAAGGCATGCATTTATTGGAAATTCAGTACATGAAGGTTTTTCTTTCACTCTCTAGAATATTTTTAGAAAATGTTTTACTTTTATGAAAAAAATAACTACCCCAAATAACCCAGAAAATGTTTAAAAAACCATTAGGCATTATTTTCTCTTTTTTTGGTACCAAGAAATAAAAATGAATCGCAAATAAAAAAGAAAAATGTTGGCAAAACTGCAAAAAGTAAAAATAAAAGTAATAAATTTCGAATGTCAATTTTGAATAAAAACTACTTTTTGAAATGTCGTCGCATTTTAAGACTTGATCCACTCATTTTTATACATACACTCAGAAAAAAAGTCAGGCAAATAGTTAACCTGGGCCCTGTTAAATTTTTTTTAACAACTGTATAATGTGAATTTCTATTTTACCATAAATCAGGTTGAAAAGTATTATATGGTTACTTTTAAAATGTTTATCCAAATAAAATTATTTTAATTTAACCTCAACAGCTGTTAAAATAATATTCTACCACAGTTGAAACACCCTCACAAGCTATCGTTAAAGAAATACTTTGCCAGTTCATTTCAACGTGACAGCAGTGTTATAGCCCATACACACACAAGTCATCAAAACAAATTTGGTATGCAGCGCCCAAGGGATGGGTGTTATCTCCATGTGTAAGAGGTTCCCAGTTCAAAATTAAGCAAGTATCACAAAGTATTTTCAAAATAAAATAATATATGTACTTAGTAAGAAATTTCTATACTTTCAGAATAATTCAAAATGAACTGGACGGTAAGCAGTGTTAGAAATGGGACCTTGACGCATGGATTCAAGACGTAACAATTACCGGATACAGGGTTAGTTCAACATTAAAAAAATTAAAAATTAAATTTGGTGGCACAACAGCTCGTGAAGAGCCAAGGCCTAGTGACTTACAACTCTCAACCATTCCTGTGTGCGTGTTGTGTTAGCAGGAATGGAGGGGACCTAAAATTTTTTGCCGAGTCCGAACGGCTAGATGAGAAAGCACTTATTAATGACAAGTATACTCTTGGAGGATTTGTCAGTTCCTCGCAAGAGGCAGTACCTCGTGAAAAAAACATTTCTGTTTTTAGGTGGCAGCGGCTGGGAATCGAACCCAGACATTTGGCATGACAGCCCTACGCACTAACCATCATGCCACGAGGTACTACAACATTGAATCTTATTAAATTAACTAGATTTACATGTTAAATTTACACAATGTTGGCCATTGTATGCATGTTTTTAACTAGATGTTAATGTAAGGTTAACTAGATTTATAGGTAAAATTAGCAAGATTTTCAGGTAAAATTTACAATTTCACTTTTTTAAGGCAGTGTTAAATTTTCATGATATCATTCAGATACTATCTGCAACCTACATTGATTTAACACGACATTAAATTCAGGTATCTGGCTAAGCAGTTAACCTAATCTACCGAGTTGAAAAATAACAACCTGAAAATTAGACAAAATAAACCAGAAATTGGTTAGTTACGAGGGCGGGTCAATAAGTCCGTGACTTTTGGAATAAAACACAGATTTTTTGAAACTAAAATAATTTTATTTTTCAACGTAGTCTCCCTTGAGCTCTATACACTTTGTCCAACGCTTCTCAAATTTTTTTATCCCTTCCAAAAAAAATGATTTGTCGAGGTCCTCAAAAAAAGCCTTTGTTTGCGAGATGACTTCATCATTGGAGTCAAATCTTTTTCCACCAAGCCATTTCTTCAGGTTTGGGAACAAGAAATAGTCGCTCGAAGCCAAATCTGGAGAATAGGGTGGATGAGGGAGCAATTCATAGCCCAATTCATGGATTTTTGCCATGGCAACTGTACATGTGTGCACCCTTGCATTGTCTTGGTGGAAAAGAACTTTTTTCTTGGCCAAATGAGGTCGGTTTTTTTTCAAATCATCATTGAATCGGTCCAATAAGTTGGCATAATATTCCCCATTGATTGTTCTTCCCTTTTGAAGGTAGTCAATGTGGATTATCCCGCGTGCATCCCAAAAAACAGTCGCCATAACTTTATTGGCTGACAAACCCACCTTGGCCTTCTTTGGACCCAATTCACCCTTAGAAACCCACTGTTTTGACTGTTGTTTGGTCTCTGGTGTGTTGTGATGGATCCATGTTTCGTCCACGGTTACAAAACGGCGCAAAAACTCCTCCATATTGCGATTAAGCAACGCCAAACCTTCCTGAGAAGTTGTTGCACGATTGCGTTTGTGGTCGACTGTGAGCAAACGCGGCACCCATCTTGCGGAAAGCTTTCTCATGCCCAAAAGATCATTCAAAATTGAAACCACTGAGCCATGCGAGATCCCTACGGCTTCCACAATCTCTCGCACTTTCAATCTTCGGTCGGCCAACACCATATCGTGAATTTTTTCGATTGTTTCGGGTGTAGAGACCTCAACTGGGCGTCCAGGACGTTCGGCATCTTCAGTGCTTGTACGGCCACAACGAAATTCAGTAAACCACTTTTTTATCATTGAAATCGATGGTGCAGAGTCCCCATAGTATTTATCAAGCCTAGCCTTGGTCTCGGTAATGGTTTTTTTTCGCAAGAAATAATGCTTAATAAGCACACGAAATTCACTTTTTTCCATTTTCTCCTCAAATTAGTGAGTAGTCTGATAAAAATAGCTTTCAAACACAAACTAACTGACGCAGCAAGTTTAAATTTTGACAGGAGTCAACTGACAGATGCCTGTTGACAGGAGCAGTGTTGCTGTTTCAGTAAAGAGGTCAGAAATTCAAAAAGTTTTATTAACCCACCCTCGTATATACCTGCTTTTTTCTCTGAGTGTATCTTGAGCATTACATTGAGGCTTTGATACTTTGCTCTGAAAAAGATAGACGTAGTTTAACAAGAAAAAATTGAAATCTTTGAATTTGCAATTTGTTTAGGGGTATTTCCACATTTTGCCGCTTAAATATTCTTGTAAAATATTTTAAGCTGCGGATGGACTAAAATATTTTAAAAAATATAGAAAATTTACATTTATTTAGTTATACCAAAAATGTTTAAAAATGGCCTGTGTGACCATTCTTTCAGAAACTTAAGGGTCAATTTCGTAGCGTTTTGTTAAAAACAAATAGGTATATTTAATAATAAAAACCCTTGATTGCAACTATTCTTTCTTCCCCGTCTTATTTGCTTATAGCCACTTTTATAAAATCATTAGTAATGTGTCTTTACTTATTTATATCTTTTAAGCATTTCTCTCCATCACAGAAATTATGCTATTCATTAAGGTATGGCTATAAACTAGTGATTCACATAGTCCTGTTCATCTCAGACTTCATATGAGATATATGTGGATATAGCACACACAACAAAACCATCATCACCGTCCTTTGTAAGAAAATATTTTTATGCATACAATTTTTCTCAACCCAAGAGACAATAGGGCAACGATGACGCGACGGACAATGACGCCCAACTATATACAATGATGAAATTAACCCTTCCACATTGTTCCAAGTCTCATTTGCTAACTGTCACAGGATACCACCGTCAGATCAGAATACCGAATACAGCTCAGGTGCACAAAAGCTCGAAGCAAGAAGTGAATCATAATTTTTATTTCCTGTAGCTATCTATATTTCAGAAGCATTACTTATGCCATGAAAGACCTTTATGCCCTATGTATCAAGTCCGCGCGTTCTGGTTGACTTTTGAAGGTGGGTGGGTATGTGCTGTGTGTTAAAGAAGTTTACAAAAAAAAAAACAAAAATCCCATTGTTTAAGGCACCCAAGCTTTTCATGGTCGGGAGGACATCCCATACAAGCTTGGCAACGGGTGCATTGTTGTCAGAGGTATAAAAGATTACCTCTAGGTTTCGCCTATATTTTTCCATTCGCCATATATGAAAGGCAAAAATGAAACCATGTATGTAACTAAAAGTCCACCATAAGGTCGCAAGGGTTTGCTTAGAATAAGTAGGTTTTTTTTAAAGTTGAACATTCTCGTGTTGTCATCAATTCAAATTGACAAAAATTGAAAATGTCAAAAAACATTGAAAAAGTTTGTCTAAATTGAATATTTTGAAAAAAATAAATATCAAACTCAAAAGTTCCCAAAAATTTCACTTATGCAGTGTCATAGGACCCAAAAATGTTTTGAAGTCAGTTTCTTCCCAGATAATCATTTAAAAAAAAACCTCAAAGCTATAAAATTTAAAGTTTTTGAAATATCCTTCTAACAAGTTTAAATTTTAAAAGAAAATTTTCCCAGAACCAGTACTATGCCGTAAGAAATGTCAAAAATGGGAGGCAAACCCAGTTAGTGCCGTTGAGGAATGTGGTTCCCACACGGGACACCATATATGAATGCATAGAGGTTTCCCACTAACATGCCTATATACCTATCCATATTCCATATGCATTCTTACTAGCTCTTTTTTATTGTCACGATGTCAACGACGACGACGACGACGGCAGTGGTTAATGGTGACTTCCGGGCAGAGGAAGTGGTGTTTTCATATGAAATGCTCAAGTGTCACGCGAACGCTTCCATTCGGAACCTTTTGTTTTCCGGATCAGAGGCCGTTGAAAGGTTGAAGTTCTTCAGCTTGGACAAAACTTTAAAACTTTCAGTATTGTATGTAGTATAGAAGCATTCCACTGATTGGAGGACGGCACTATATACGATTAAAGTGCTGGCTAAAGTTTTATCATGGTTTTCATTTGCGTCCATTGCTCTGAATTCTGAGATATGGCAATGTTATACATACATAAATTGCAATGCATGGAATAAGGGGTATTTTCCCAACTGTCATTTCCATACATATGCCAAATTATTTGAGAACAGGAGATGGGAAATCCTTTTGCTGTCAGTTGTTGTAGATGTGTAGAGGTATATGATATGGTGGAGGTTAAAAGGTTTCGTGCAAAAATGTCATGCCGGTCTTAATCTCAAATTGTCTAGCCATCAACAATTGTTTGAGTTGAGAGATCAAAGAGTTTGTTCTAAATTACAATGACCACAATAATGTCTGGGCTTAAGTGAAAGATTTGAATATTTAAATGCATTTAGTTTTGAAAATATATATTAATTGTACCTTTACATTACCCATTCCATAGGTTATGAAAAAAAAATTGTTTACAATTCATTGGCAAAAGACGCCAGCCTGTAAAAATAATGATAAAGGTCAAGAGCTACTTTAATATATTTTTTTTGTTTTAGTATTAAATGAACCGATTGAATAGTTTTCGAAATACACTTGTATTAAGTTTTAGAAAAGTAAAAAGTATGCATATCTTAATTATTTAATTATGTGCATATAAAAATGAAATTACAAAAAAAATCAACGTCTTTTTCAAAAATTCAATATTCTGCTTTCAAAATTCTGCTTTTCAAAATTCTGCCTTTCGAAGCTGTATTTTAGAAAAATAACCTTGTAGCATAATGGTTAGTGCGTAGGACTGTCATGCCAAAGGTCTGGGTTCGATTCCCAGCCGCTGCCACCTAAAAACAGAAATGTTTTTTTCCGAGGTATTGCCTCTTGCGAGGAACTGACAAATCCTCCAAGAGTATACTTGTCATGAATAAGTGCTTCTCATCCAGCTGTTCGGACTCGGCAAAAAATTGTAGGTCCCCTCCATTCCTGCTAACACAACACGCACACAGGAATGGTTGAGAGTTGTTAGTCACTAAGCCCTGGTTCTCCATGAGCTGTTGCGCCACAAAATCGTGAATTCTTGGCAATTGTTACAAAACTGCAATTTTGATTTTCGGCACATATCGGTGAAGTTTTTTGGAAAATTGTCTCATTTTTGGACTACTTTTACAAATCATTTTTTATCTTCAAGCATTTTGCTAAATTCTACAATTTTATCAGGCCCAATAAGGTAACTTTCTTGAAAATTTCCAAATTCGATACGAAGTCATCTCATATCCCTTACAAAGTCACGTTTCGAAATGAGATAATTTCATCCAAATTTGCACGAAATTAGTTTAGAATATCAGTCAAAACCTATTGAACACACCAATAATTTGCCACAGTTAAAAGATCTCTTAAAAAGTTTTGTATGAAAATGTCAAATCAAAACTCAATTGAAGACAAAAGAAAAAACAACAACGAAAGCGTTTAACTGTCAAACGAAATTACCAAATTCCAAGTGAAAACACTTTTTCCGTAATTTGCGAAATTACTTATTTTCAGCTCGAACGAAAACGTAGTTACCAAAACACAATCATAAATTTTATTTGAATATCAAAATTTCTAAAAAATTTTTGCACATTACCTAGCTATTTATTATGAACAGAAATTTGTAAATTCTTCTTCCTGTGCAACCATTAATTTTTGTCCATTGATCAATCTTTCCGCAGTCAATATTCAAATAAACATAAAACTAAAAGTCAAATTACAAGGGAGTAGTGAAGGTAGTTGGGAACAAAAATATTTTGTGCCGAAACGATGATGAAGGCTGGCTTCACTGGTTCAAGAGTCAATTCACCCAGCAAATTGGTGTGAATGTTTGAAAAGTCCAAACGCAAAGACCCCAATGCATGTAGCTGGAATGCATTTGGAGGACCAGAACAGAATATCTACTATACATATACTTACAAAGTCCTCTTCCTGTGTGAACTATATGAACAACACAATTTAGACATATGACTAGGTATATATGGAGCCAACATCTACGACGAGTAGCATAGTAACGAATATTTAACCGACCAAACCCGCTTGCCTTTGCCTGGCCTGACTTGACTTTGCCACTCGAAAATTGAACGGGACACCCTAATGGACGGACTTTTTAATGCAATTACAGGCATGTGCACTGGCCGAATACCTAATGGCGTACCCTGTTTATAGTTGGGACATTGCGGCCCGTACAATATTCATACTTGTCTCTGGGGCTATAGCACAGAGTACTTTCCAGCCCTCTGGGGTTTGAATTGAGTGGGTGACAACATTTTTAAGTTCTCGTATATAGAGTGGGTCGGAAGCGGCTGGTACGTGATCGTGCATCTAATTTGATTTAACTACTATCTCGCTCTTTTTGTGTGTCAAGTCCTTTTTGGACACGACCGACGACAGCGACTCGCACAACCAACCAACCAACGCAACGAATGCTGCAACAGGGTGCGGGTACGGATGTCATTTGGCGTTGCCATTTTGCAATGGCCACCATGCATTAATGTCCGTGAATGAGGCTTTCACTTTAATGGAAATTTAATAGCTTCAAATTGCATTGAAGCCAACTGTGAGCGTTGCAGCTGAATGTGTATGGAAGGATAGCTAACTGGTGATGGCCATTCGTTTCTAGGTATGTGTACGAGTATATTGCACATTCACCTCATCCTCAAAATAAATGAACTTACAAAAGTGTTCCTCTTCTCTGCTTTTTGGATTTATTTCACAATTAAATGATTTTAAATCGATTTTTGAGAGCAAAGTATTGAGTGGCAATTTTTGTTGGTTTTGGTTTTCTGCGAAATCAAATTCAGTTGAAATTCGTCTAAAAGATTTAAATATAATATTTTTTTACAGAAAAAAAATTGGCTTTGAAAGGCTTACCCTATATACGTTCAGGAATCCGTTTGAAATTGTGTTTTCGGCAAAGGTAGGTACTTTTAATTATTGAAATCTCCTCACAATGGGGCCAAACCTGCAGATCAGGGAAAACCCCTCTAAATGATGATCATGTTGTAGGTTTCTGATATTAAAAAATTAGTTTTAGGAAATTACAGACACCCTTATATATATTTGTATGACATTATTTGAAAAATTGAAATTACCATCTTTCACTTATTATCTTATAATTCCTACATTATCGTGCGATTTTAGCAAACTTAAACTCAAATATTTTAAAATGATTGTTTTCCACTAGAGTCCTTAAAACTATTCAAAACAATTTTTCTACCATATGGAGCAGCCAAAAACTAATTTTTTTTTTTCAAAAATAATCGTTTTTCACACTTTGGGTGCCTGTTACTTATTAAATTTCAATACGACTCACACACACAGTTCATTGTCGGGTAGAGGCAGATCAGATAATTCATAAAATATATATTTTATCCAAGTTAGCTAAACCATTACCGAGACTTATGCCAGTATCTGAAAAAATAGCTGAGAAAATGATTTTTGCACAAATATCTCGAAAACGATTCTTTAGAAAAAAAAAAATTTTCATTTTCGTGTTCAGCGACCCAAACAGTAGTGGTAGCGCACATGCAACTGCTACTTCAACAAAAAAATTCACTCAAACAGGGCCAGCCCAAGTGAAATTAGCGCCCTGCACCAGGTTTCATCATTAGCGCCCCTATGTTGCAGTTATGGTTTTATAAGTCATGTCCTCATTATACCCAAGGGGAAGACTTTGCAATTCGTTTTTTTTAAACAAGGTATTCCCAAGAGGCGAACAAAACCTTACAAAGATTTGTGATGCAGTTTTTTTTACTGTGGTTGTGAACAGGAAGTTGACTTATTTTTGGAAGAGAAGATAAACTCAGAATAGGCTTGTAGTTATATAATGGCAATCGGGAGAAGGTCAAAATCCCGCCGACCGAAATTCAGCCACAAGAATCCCGCCAGTAACCTGCTACTATTCCGCGGGATTTTCAATACTTTTTAGAATAATAATCCTTAATTATCAGATAATTCAGAACAATACTTTATCATACTTTTGAACAAATATTTTGTGAATTTATTATTTATTGAAGCCACTCCACCTTTTGAAAAAAATATTTAATCAGTAGTGGCTTTCGCATTTATTTTCAGTTCTTCTTAGAACTCGGTAGAGGTCACACCTCGAGATAAAGAGATATCAGTTGAATTTCAATTTGTAGGGATTGGTAAATGGTTGGGTACGGACAATGGTTCTGGACAGAGATGAGTCTGGATCTGGACAGAGGTTATGGGTCTGGATCTGGTCAGAGGTGGATCTGGATCTGGACAGAGGTGCGTCTGCATCTGGACAGAGCTGAGTCTGGATCTAAACAGAGGTGGGTCTGGATCTGGACACAAAGTAGGTCTGGCATCTGGACAGAGATGGATTTTTTTTTGGAAAAATTGAAAAAAAAACTGAACTATATTTTTTGAAATTGATTTCAAGTTAAACAAAACAACATGTTTTTCACTCAACTTAGCGTCCTAGAGGCATTAAACTTGACATCTTTAAACATGATTTGTGGCTTAACTGAACGTCCTAGCGACTTACCCCAAATCCTAGAAGAAGCCCAAGCAAGGTGGTTGCAGGGGGGCAGCATACCAAAAAATAACGGTACCTACCATACAATTTTTCTTAGCAATTTTACATGATCGTATTTTTCTCAAAAATGGGCTCGATAACTTTTCTTAAACAAAATTTAATAAATTACTTTTAGTAGAGGCTTCCTTTGGATGGAAATGGTAACTCCCAAAGAACCATTTTTTTAATTTTTCTATTTTCTTCAAAACGGTATGACTGATTTCAATATTTTTGTTTTATATAGAGACTTCCAAAAACTATAAATATTTTTGTGTACTTTTTGTGGATTTTTAAAATTTTTTTGAAAATCAAATATTTCGAAAACGATACAATTTAATTTTTTGAATTACGATATTTAAGAGTTTTTTAATACTCTGTAAAATATGTTTAGAAAAAAATTTACATATATGAAAAAATAACGGTACTTTCCATACAAAAGTTAAGAACCCAAAAAGGAAAATATTTTTTTTTTCCCAATCGACCCTTACGATTTTGATTAAACTTTTTCCATAAACTAAAATCAACTAGCAACTATAGTACCTGCCATAGAACTTTTTTTTATTTTGAATCTTCTCACTATCGGCTGAACGTATTTAGATACATTTTTTGTATACAAATCTCAGGTATGATAAAATAATATTGCATATCAAAATTTTCAAAAACAAGTTTTTAAATTTGAAAAAAAAAATTTTAAATTGAAATTTCAATATTTCATAAACGGGTTGACAATTTTTTTTTTAATTTTATTTTTATGTGTAGGTACATAAATAAATAATTAAAATTTGCATACCAACAGTTTTCCTTAAAAATGTTTTAAGAATTTTATAACGGGTGATTTTTTAAGAGGCTTAGAACTTTAAAAAAAAAAAACATAAAAATTCGAAAAAATGAATGAAATATTTATTTGAATCGATAGTTTGAACCTTGCAATTTAATGTTTAAAGATAATTTCATGCAAATTTTGACCGCGGCTGCGTCTCAGGTAGCCCATCCGCTGAGTCCAATTTTGGCATACTCTTTCACACATATCGGCCGGTATCTCACGAATGAATGCATGGATGTTGGCTTCCAGTGCGTCAATCGAAGCGGGCTTGTCCTTATAGACATTAGCCTTGACATACCCCCACAAAAAATAATCTAATGGTGTCAAATCGCACGATCTAGGCGGCCAATTGACCGGCCCGAAACGTGAAATTAACTGTTCACCAAACTCGCCTCGCAATTTCGATATTGTTTCGCGTGCTGTGTGGCATGTGGCACCGTCTTGTTGAAACCACATATCATGCAAGTCAAGAACTTCCATTTCGGGCAAAAAAAAGTTTGTTATCATCGCTCGGTAGCGTTCACCATTGACACTAACGCTGCGACTCGCATCATCTTTGAAGAAATATGGCCCAATAATGCCGCCGGCCCATAAACCGCACCAAACAGTGGCTTTTTCGGGATGCATTGGTAGCTGTTGCAATGCTTCTGGCTGATCTTCACTCCAAATGCGGCAATTATGCTTATTTACGTACCCATTCAACCAAAAATGAGCCTCATCGCTGAACACAATTTTTCGATAAAAAAGCGGATCCTCGGCCAGCTTTCCAAGAGCCCATTCACCAAAAATTCGGCGTTGTGGTAGGTCGGCTGGCTTTAGTTCTTGCACCAGCTGTATCTTAAGAGGCTTTACGCCCAAATCCTTCCGCAAAATTTTCCACGTAGTGCTGTAACAAAGGCCTAACTGCTGGGAACGGCGCCGAATCGACATTTCGCGGTCTTCTGTCACACTAGCTGATACGGCCGCAATATTTTCTTCACTACGCACAGTACGTAAACGTGTTGGTGGTTTAATGTCCAACAAAGTAAATTTGGTGCGAAATTTGGTCACAATCTTCCGAATAGACTGCTCAGAAGGTCGAGAATGCCGACCATAAAATGGAAGCAGCGCGCGATGAACATTTCGAACCGAGCACGAATTTTGATAGTAAAATTCAATAATTTGCAAGCGTTGTTCATTTGTAAGACGATCCATGGTTAAATTGCAAACCAAACTGAAGCTGTTTGACAGTGACACAAGGTACTAAACACACGTCAGCTGTCAAAACCAGTGTTGCCAAAACCAAACCAGCTAAAAAATCACCCGTTATATAAAAAATAATTTTTTAAGAAAACAGCTCCCACCTAAATCATTTTTTTTGTTCATACACTCATATTCAACAAAAAATTAAGATGGCACTTTTCTTTATTTCAAAGTTTCAAAGAATTTTTAGCTAATTTAAATATCGTATTTCGAGCTTTCAAGCATTTTTCTCTAATAATTTCCATGTCCTTATATAATTTTATTAAACTCTCAGCGCCTTGAACATAAGAGCTAGTACGTGCGATCCAGTCGTGAATTCAATAATTTTTATGGAACTTATAGCATACAGGTATGTTACTATGTTTGTTTTCAAAGTCAAAACACATTATTGTTTACTTTTTACTTTTATACATGCAATGCATCTCTGCGAAAGCAATTTCATTTATAATTAATTTCTAATAAAGGTATAGGTTAGGTACTTGTATTCCCATGGTTGTTCTTCATTGAATGTAAGTAACTCAATTTCGAACTTCTTCTATAGCCTGAAAACCACAAAACCAACAGCTTGGATGAAGGCTAGTTTTGCTTTTGTTTTAAAACGTATACAAGTATTAGTTATGCATTAAAATTAGTTTTCTTATAATTGTGTAACAGGAAATAAACCAGACCGACCCCCTTTTTAACATGTTGTTGATTTTACCATTTTGAAATACCTACCTAAAAAAAAAAAATCTCAAAATATTAACTACAAACTTGATGTTTTTCAAATTTATACTACCCACATTTTGCGTTCCTTTCTATTCACACTACAGAAACCCTTCTTGCAAATAATTAATTGCCTACAAAGTTTACCTTTTGCATTCTCATTTATACAGAAAATCTGTGTATATGTAGTTGGCTCTAAAAGTCCTTACACCAATTTGCAGCCAATAATTCATTTATAATATGTTGTGTAAAAGATACGAGTATCTACAACAATAACACTGATGACTGTTAATTAAATTTTGCAATGTTTTTGTTTGATCTTAGTCTAGCCTTGATTTTGTTGGTTTCTGGTCACTCGTTCGTAGGACTTCATACTTACATTCTAAATTAACATGCACATTGACGTACAAACAGTCCTTGGAACCTTCTGTTTCTTCTGACAAGGTGAAAGGACACGACATAATCGAATATGTGTTGGACCTTACTTTGTATTCAAGTCGTACCTATCTGAAAGGGTTCCTGCAGGGTTCCTGCTTCATTTTTGTTTTCATCTTTTTCTATGAAACTAAGAGTATCAAGAGAATCTTAAATGTTTAAATGTGCAATCCACACGATGAAAGGATATCTACCAAAAAGTGTCCACTTGAATGCACATTGAGCAACAACAAAAACCATCTTAACAGTCAATTCATCTCTGGAAGCGCTCCGACAAAAGTGTCTGGGAATATGGCATGAATATAGAAAAAAAAAAAAACGTCTACCGGAAATACAATTTTGTGTCCTTGAAGTGCATACGTTTTGGCATGAGGACTAAATTTGCTTTGAATGGAGCTACAAATTGCAACAGTAAAAGAATTGATGATGATGAGCTTTATATAAAGCAATATGGTTGAAGCAAGATTTAGCTCGTCCGTTTTAGTTTGATTCTTAAAGATGTCTGGAGTTAAGAAGTATGAAAGTATTTATTTGATTTATGACCTTCTTCATAAGAATAACTCTGGTTGCTTAAAATTTCCGAAATGGGTATTCTACAGTGGGTTTTCGACTGATATGAAATATTTCCATAAGGTGGCGATGTCCGGGACCTTTAACAAATTGTAATGTTTATACGAAAAAAAAAAGTAAATGCATGACTTCCATACTTCTTCTTATGTTCAACGGTTTCAGAAAATATATATCATATTAACAGGGAAACAGTTTTAAAAACATAAAATACGATATTAGCTAATTTGTTAAGTAAAATCTTTTGTAAATTTGATTGATATGATTGTAAAGAAAAAAAATTTAAATCATTGGAGTGGTTTTTTTTGTTGACAATATAAGTTCTTTTTATCAATTCCTTAAAATATTTTAAAAGACTAATTTTGGTATGCAAATCTTAAGTATTTATCTGGGTGCATATAAGAAAATATAATTTCTATAAAAATTATCACCACGTTTTTGAGATATCGGATGTTTAGAAATACAATTTTTTTTGGAGAATTTTGGTACGCAATATTATTTGAAACAAGTTTATAAAAAAAACATTCTTTGAGACGCACATTCTATTAATAGTTGCTATGTGTTGACGTTTTTTTAACATTTGTATTGAAAGTACCGTTATTTTTTCATAAAACAAAAATTCTTTCCTAGTATATTCTAGAGAGTTTTCAGAAACCCATAAATACCGAGTTTAAAAAAAATATACCATGCAGTTTTTAAAGTATACATAACCTTTCGATTTTCAAAAAATAAAAAATTGTGAAATTTTTTTGAAAATCTAAAAAAATATTTTTTGGTAAAAAGACTGTTTCTTTTAAGGAAGTTTCTGTGTAAAAATTGTTGAAATTAGAAATTCCATTTTGAAGAAATACAAAAATAAAAATTGTTCTTGCGGAAGTACTATTAATAATATTTTTTTGAAAAATGGTTTTCATCCGATGGTAGGTTAGTAAAGGCTAGCTTTGGATAAGAAACCACTTTTCAAATATAGGTTATTAACAGGGCTCGGATACATATTTTTTTTGGATAAGAGTAGAAGTAAATTAAGAAGATAGTTTTTCAATTCAGGAAATTTTCTTTAAAATGGCATTCAATCATTTGCGCATATTTTAGCATATTTTACTATAAATGCATAAAAATGCATATTGTTCCTTTTTTGTGCATATATTAATAATAATGTGGATATTCTCATAATTTTAGCCAAGCTTCAACTAATGCAATTTAAAAAAGAATATGAAGACATTTTGAAAAGGAAGTTTTTGTATTTAGTGAAGTAACTGAATATAATTCAAACTTAAACTTGGAGTTGATCTCATTTGAACTTTTAACTTAAATACGAGTCATTGCATATGGAATCGTCAAATCGAAAATGCCAACCCATTTTAGATTTTTTTCAAACCTTGTGAGAATAGCCCTTATGGTTCAAAGGAAGGATATTCACCGTGTTTTAATTTTCTCATGCCCTCATGCTTCATTCCCCTCCTGTTCCCTTTTGAAGTATTTTAAAATCGTCATTTTAGTGCTTCAGTATTTTTGCTTTAAAAGAAATGTCTATTGTAGATATCAGAACGTTTGATATGATATATTAAAGCTTAAAAAATGTACTAATTGTGACTTAAATTTTAATTTACATAATCAATGTCAATAAAATATCAAAAACGGTGCTGAAAGTACGAGTGTTTTCCTGATTTTTTGTCGTTTTCAACTGACTCTGGTGTCACGACTGTTGAACTCAACTACATATTTTTTCTTGAATATCAAGCACACTTATAATAAAAGAAGTCAAACTTAAAATTGACTCCTTCAACTCATTCATTGTATAAAAAATATCCACATGTAATTGTTAGATTTTGAAAAATCGCAGTTTTTAGACTATATTAACATGTTTGACTGAATGAAAAAATTTGAAGCTTTCAGGACCTTTAGAAAATGGACCATGAGAAATTTAAAACACGGTGGATATCCTTCTTTTGAACCATAAGGGATATTCTCAGAAAGTTTGAAAAAATCTAAAATGCTAAAGTACATTTTTGTTTGTTTTTCGACGTTTTCGTATGGAATGACTCATACAAAAATTTAACTTAGATGAAAAAGATGGAATAAAATGTATTTATTTATTTTAGAAAGTATTTTTTGTTTACAATTTGCTTCCAATAAGATTATTTCTGATGAAATGCCGAAAGTAATGGCATCTGTGGCTGCTAAATTCCAAAAATGTCTCTCAGACAAACTCAATATTTTCAAAAGTAACAGAAAAGTACATTAATGCACCAATAGCTCTGTTCCATAGACTTTTGATCAAAATTGGCACTGTCAAATCTTAATGATTCTTTCAGAAAGAAGCAAATTGCGGAAAAATATGGATCATTTTGGTGGCATCATTTTTGTTAACATTTATCTAACATCTAACTTATGTCAACCTTGTATCTTACCGACCAAACAATTTCTAGGCATAAAGATTTCTTGCGCAGAATTTGCCAATTTGCGCTTTTAGGAACTCAATTTTTGATGTGCGAACTGTGATACAGGAGTTGGGCAGTAATTGGTGACGAATGCTAACAATTGGCAGTTTTAGTCAAAATGTGTAGCAAAATTTATACATGCAGTTTCGTCTTTAGGGCTGATTTAATTTCTCAAAAAACAAAATTTGTTTGAAATTTTTCTTTGGGAATTTGGATAATAAGTTCCTTATTTATATCTGATTTTTACTATATTTTCAATTATTATTTTTTTAAATTTCTATAGTTTTTCATAACATTTTAAAACTTTTTTAAGGGCATATTTTTTTAAGCGTATATTTGCTCATCTTAATATAATTTAAGAAACAAAAACTTATTTTATGAAAAAACAACGGTACCTTCCATACAAATGTTAAAAATCGTTAAGGAAATATTTTTCTTCTTAAAAACAGCTACACTAATTTTTATAAAATTTTTTCTATATGCTCAATTATTGCGCTGTACTACCAAAAATTACAAAAATTTACTTTTATTAGTCTCTTTTATAAAAAGTTTTTTTTTAAATATTGCATATCAAAATCTAAAAAAAAAAGTTTTTGAAATTAAAAATAAATTGTTAAAAAAATTATAGGAAAATTCGATAGATATTTAAAAATTGGGTTAACAATATTTTGTTGAAGTTTTATTATTTTTATGCAAACATTAAATATTTTCCATAATAGCTCAGGAAAATTAGACAAAAAAATGTTTTGTTTTGATGTCTTAAGCATTTCCTGAAAAGTTCCGTACATTTGGGCCGGGGCTTAATTTTTTAGGGGGGCTTAAAGGGGGTAAAATTTAGTTTTTTCTTAATTTTTCGAAAACTATAAGTTTTTTTGAAAAAATGTGAAGGTACAAATTGTTATTCAATTTAAAGGTATAGTGACCTTCAGTCCAAATGCGTTTCGCCTAGGTACAACAGTTGGGCTCATCAGTTAGATGTTGTTGTACTCTTCTAAAACGCATATTTTAAGTCGATGATTACCGACATGTATTAAATAAACAGCACAAATGCACTGTTAATTATAATATAGTCTAGTGGAATTTGGTTAAATTCAGACAACTAGAAATAAATGATGGCACGGCCCGAGGTTATTTTATAGTATTTATATTAAATTAGAAAAATATTTGTCAACCTGTTTTTGAAATATCGAACTTTCAAAAATAATTTTGAAACTTTTTTTTTAAATTCAAAAACTTTTTTTTGGAAATTGTGAAGTGCAATATTATTAAATTTTATCTTAAATTTCTATATATCAAAAAATTTTTATCTAAATCCGTTGTGCCAATAATGAGAAAATTCAAAATAAAAATACGCTCTATAAAAAGTACTATTAAGTGCAAAATTAAAAAAATTTGTAGTATATTGTATTAATTTTAGCATATCAAAAAGTTTAATCAAAATGATAGTTTTAGTTTTTGAGAAAAAAATATTTCCCCTTCCGGTTTATTAACTTTTGTACCCATATACAAAATTTTCTAGAAATAATTAAGAAAGTGCTAAAAATTTCTTAAATATCGACTTTAAAAAAAAAAAATAAATCATATAATTTTCGAAATAATTGCTTTTCAAAAAAAAAAAGATTTCAAACATTTTTTAAAAATCCAGAAAATATATTTTTTTTATTTAGTTACAAAAAAATATTCATAGATTTTGGAAGCCTCTGTTAAAAAAAAAAATTATTGAAATCAGTCATACCGTTTTGAAGAAAATCGAAAATTAAAAAAATTGTTCTGTGGTTTTCCATCCAAAGGAAGCCTTTACTAAAAGTAATTTATTAATTTTTTTTAAGAAAAGTTATTGAGCCTTTCTTGAGAAAAATACGATTAGATAAAATTGCTAAATTTTGATGGCAAGTACCGTTAATTTTGATGGAATGGAAAAAAATTTGTGGGAGTAATCACTAAAAACAACTATGTACCAAGTTTGAAGTAAATCGATGACCATTTAGGCTGTAGACGAAAAGACAGACACACACACAGAATTGTGCCGCCCTTTTTTAATGTTCTCAATCATTGTAATGTCATATTTGATCGTTGTCTCAACTTTTCAACAAATTTTTTTTGGGGGGGAATGTGTATTGAATATCGAACACAAAAATAGCACTAACAGTCCAAGACAAATGTAAAATTTGACGTAAAATTTGAACATCGATTTATTTCAATGCCTATTAGTCGGAGGAAAAAGTGTGGACACAAGAAATATTCAACTTGCAATTTTGAATAAATGTTGCCTTAGGTCCAACTTTCTGTAGCAGGTCCCAAAAGAATATATAAGGCGGCAAATTTTCCAAAAATCACTCAGGTAATCAAGTAATTTCAAGTAATGTCTGAAAACTTCGCTCCTTTCTATCTTCTTAGGGACTGGCTAACTACAGAGAGTTTGACTAAAGACAACAATTGTTCAAAATTGCAAGCTGAATATTTCTTGTGTACACACTTTTTCCCTGTAGTACCTCGTGGCATGATGGTTAGAGAGTAAGACTGTCATGCCAAAGGTCTGAGTTCGATTCCCAGCCGGTACCACCTAAAAACAGAAATGTTTTTTTCGCGAGGTACTGCCTCTTGCAAGGAACTGACAAATCCTCCAAGAGTATACTTGTCATGAATAAGTGCTTTCTCATCTAGCCGTTCGGACTCGGCAAAAAATTGTAGGCCCCTCCATTCCTGCCAAAAATACGCACACAGGAATGGTTGAGAGTTGTAAGTCACTAGGCCTTGGTTCTCCACGAGCTGTTGTGCCACCAAATTTATTTATTTATTTACACACTTTTTCCCTCCGACTGTTCTGTACCAAATTGAAAAAAATCGTTTTATCATTTAATATAAGTGGATGTACAGACGCACAAACTGATGGACGGCAGGTATAATAAAAAATATTTTTTGGACTTCATATATATATATAAGCATCGTGTTAAGTTTGATAAAAATATCGAAATGTTCTTTTTACCTCAAAACAATACATCCCATAGAGAGCAAATAAACAGTTTTGGTATATCAAAATCCCAAATCCACCTGCTTTGCTTTAAAGTTCCAAAAATAATAGTTTTAGCTAAAGCTACTAGCCAAAACATGTGATTAAACAAACAAAAGCTACAAATATTTAGCTAAAGCTGGAATTTTCAAGCTAAGGCTGTTTAACGTATTTTTTTCCTATTCCCATAAAACAAAGCTTAAGCTACATAGCTTTAGATACTAGTAGAAGTTATGACTAGCTTACTTGAGCTGCTTCCAAAAACAGCTTTGACTTTTTTTATTATTCACAAAGCCCATTGTATGTTTTTTATTTGATTTTCGATGTGTTTTTTGCACTTAAGGTAAATTTTTCAAATATTACCCCCTCCTTCCGGGGAAAAGATTGAGTTTTTCCTGTATACGATTTTTTTCTTAGAATATACCCGAGAATCATCATCATCATCATCATCATCGGCTCGACAACCGGGGTCCGGTCCTGGCCTCTTTCAACAAGTCTCTCCACCTATCCCGGTCTCGAGCCGACGCCATCCAGTTGCGCACCCCAAGGCTTCGGGCGTCCTGGTCTACGCCATCTCTCCAGCGCAAGCGTGGTCTACCACGCTGCCGTCTACCATAGAATGTACCACAAAAGACTTTCCGAGCAGGTTCCTCTTCGCTCATTCGAGCTAGGTGCCCTGCCCACCGGAGTCTACCGAGCTTAATTTTTGTCACTATGTCTGCTTCAAGGTAGATTGCGTACAACTCATGGTTGTACCGTCTCCGGAATCGTCCTTCCTCACATATGGGGCCAACAATTCTCCGTAAGACTTTTCTCTCGAACGCGGCTAAGAGGTCACAGTGCCTTTTGCTAAGCACCCAAGTCTCGGATCCATACATGAGTACTGGCAGGACCATGGTCCTGTACAGCAGCAGTTTTGAAGTTATGGTTAGATTTCTAGATTTGAAAAGCTTTGACAGACTGTAGTAGGCTCTGTTGGATTTGAGAAGCCGCCCGCGTATTTCTTCTTCTATATTGTTATCGGCTGCTACTGTTGACCCAAGGTATTTAAAGGATTGCACCACTTCAAATTCGTGCTCCGCTACCTTGATTGTTTGACCAACTGTTCTTCTCGCATTCGACGCCACCATGTACTTTGTTTTACCTTCACTAATGTGCAGCCCCAGATTTTGTGCCGCCTGCTCGATCTGGATGAAGGAATCGTGTACAGCTTGTTCGGTTCTTCCGATGATGTCGATGTCGTCTGCGTAAGCCAGTATCTGGCTGGACCTGTTGACGATGGTCCCTCTTGTTGCCGTGCCAGAGTCACGGATTGCTTTCTCCAACGCCAGGTTGAAGAGGAGGCAGGCCAAACCATCCCCTTGTCGGAGTCCATTAAAGATGTTGATTGGTCTGGATAGCAATCCGGCTATTTTTACTTGGCTTGTTACGTTGGTCATGGTCAACCTACATAGTCGTGTCAATTTATTTGGGATGCCGAATTCTCTCATGGCTTTGTAAAGTTCTACCCTGGCTATGCTATCATAGGCGGCCTTAAAGTCTATAAACAGATGGTATGTTGGAATGTTGAATTCAAGACATTTTTCCATCGCCTGCCTAAGGGTAAAGATCTGATCAGTTGTTGATTTGCCTGGAATGAAACCACACTGATATTGGCCTATGATTGTTTTAGCGTATGGGGTTATCCGGTCTTGTAGGATAGAGGAGAGTATCTTATAGGCGGTACTCAACAACGTGATACCTCTATAATTGCTGCACGTTGTGACATCTCCCTTCTTATGTATGGGGCATATGATACCTTTTCGCCAGTCTTCTGGCATTTCTTCATGCTCCCATACGTGCACTATGATATCATGAATTGCTTGACGTAAGGCTGGCCCGCCGTGGTGGAATAATTCGGCTGGTATGCCATCGGCTCCCGGGGCTTTGTTTTGTTTGAGCCGTTTTATAGCCTTCTCAACCTCTTCTATGCTTGGTGGCGGTAGCACAGGGTGTTCATCTTGAAGTAGTGGAGCCTCCACTTCTGCTGTGAGCTGACCATTTAGCAATTCATTAAAGTACACTTCCCATCGCTCCAGTATGCTTTGTGGATCGGTGATCAGATTTCCCTCTCCGTCCTTGCAGTATGTGCAGCGTGGTGTGTACTGCGTCATGTTTCGGACGGATTGGTAGAACTTCCGCGCCTGGTGCGGACCTCGCTCTCGGCTGTTCTCTATTTCACAGATTAGGTTCTTCTCCCAGGCTGATTTTTTCTGTCTGTGAAGCCGTTTTTCTGTTCTTCTGAGCTCTTTATATTCCTCTTCGCGTGCCCGCGTTCTATGATACCCGAGAATCATTCCCTAAAATATTTTGTTAAATTACTGGACATCCTGTCTATGTAAAACCTACATATCGCTAATTTAAAATTGTCTTTGTATGTTCTACCTAATTTGTTGGAATCTGTAAGCTATTTTTCGAACATGTAGATACCGAGTACATCGTTCTTAAATAAATTTAACATTTCACTGTAAATTGGACTAATTTATGTGCTCTAATTAACGTGTTGCTGTTTACCCAACGTAGGTGTAGGTATACTTGGAATCAATCAAAATGCTTTCTGTGAACTTCGAATGGAATTTTTTCCTCCATCCAGCTGGAAAAAAATGTTTCAACCGCATTATTACGTAATTCAAAAACTGTAGAACTTGTCAAAATATTGTATTTGGACGGAATTTCACACCCACTTCGTACAATAATATGAAAATGAGAATGCCTTCAGCAAGCATCATGGCCACAAAATAAAACACACAAAGTTCAGCAATCGAGAATTTAGCTAGAACAGCAATATCATAGACAGAGCATCAGGGCAATGTATGTGTATAGTGAAGTGCATTATATTCTCCAACCGGATGCAACCAACACCGTCAACATACCCGATAATCAACCGTTGCGGCGTGTGAAAACAGAATAAATAAATTTAACTCGACTGAAAAACAAAAGGAGCATTCATAATGCAAATTTTAATGAAATTGGAACACGTCGATCCAAATTTTGGCATAGATGGCTAGTTCCGGACATTTGGCCGAAATAGCTATTGGTTTGGACTTCATAATGCACACGTTCTGCAGTATTGTGGTGTCAAATCGATTGCGTATAATTTCTCTCTCTCGCGAAATATAGTGACACGAAGCATGCACATTATTACGGCATGGTAATTAGCTATTGAGATTAATATTAGATAGGCTCTCGCCAGGTAATGGTCGCCATTTGAGTTTTGCGAACAATACAACACCCCAATCAACTAAAGGTATCCAATCGGTTATCACACGGTAGAGTGAGATATGTATATAATATTATTATCTTATGGCTAAATGGCATATTTGCGATGCAAACTCCAGATACAATATTTAGGTCAATTGACGAAAATAATGAACAGTTAATTTGGTGGATCTGTCATCGGCGAGTGTGGGTCGATACCTTTAGGGAATGACGTTGACAGATTTGTTGTTATTGGATCATGACCTCATCTAGAAATTGGAAACATATGATGAAGATTTGAATGGTAATTCTGATCTGAAGTACTAACTACAGAACGTATTCAACATAACTGGTTGATTTCCACAAAAGGTAGCTATTTTGAAATCTGCCTGCAATGCGATAAAATATAAAATAAATTTGTTGGTACAACAGTTCGTGGAGGAATTTAGGGGACCTACTCAACTACATTATCTGGCCTCGAATCCTTGAAGGATCACACTCTGAAAAATACTGGTGGCCTTCCTTCTGCTATGATAACGAGCACGCTGCTCCCAGTTAAATATACTAGATCAAGCTCTCAGCATCGATGATGAGGATGACTCGTCTTGGTCCCAAAATCGGTGCGGTGAATTAGTCTTCTTTTCCTCGAAATTGGGAGCTGTAGTTGGAAGAATCTCTTAAGTGAAGCATTACTGTCCATTGGGCTCGATATGACCGAGATAATGTAGTCTACGTGTTTTGAGTTTCTGGGTTATAATTTGTTGAGTTTACGGTTGTATTATCAAACTGGACTAAAAATTCGCCAAAGAATTTCTCTTTCGAAAGAGCCTAGTATCAGTTCTCGCTCTCACACATTTTGCTAATGTTCTGTCTAAATTTTGATGTAGAACATTTTTTAGGGTATCACTAGAACTTTAACACAAACCAATTTTTTTCTCGCAGAAATGACTGAGCTTTAAGTGTTGCCCGTCAATCACCATTATGAAAAACATCTTTTGAACAATATCTCGAGAACGGCTCAGCGGATTTACAAACAAAATGTTAGGACCTTTACCGTAGGAAATTTAGTTAATCTTTTCTCATAAATTGTATGCTTTCAGAGTTTACTGCTTTAAAGCTATTTTTTGGATTTTGTTGTATACCTCTTAAGCGGTTGCTATTTATTAAAAAAATTACTATAAAGTTGTAGTACACGTCAATTATCAAATTGATAATTGATAAATTTATAATTTAAAATTAAATGATGTAGACCGCAGTAAATTACAAGAAAATTTTAAATTATAAAAGAAAATTTCATTAGTTTTTATAAATTGAGTTAGAAACCCTAATTTTAAAGTTTATCAACCATCAATTTGTTAATTGACAGCCATAATAAGGCTGGTAGTTTTCTAAAAGTTTAGTTTAGAGTTATAAGGCAAGTAATTACGTGGTAGGTATAATTCCCTGACAATCAAATCTTCACTCTCAAGCTTATGAATTGAATTCAATTGAATTGATTTGAATTGAATTGATTTGAATTGAATTTAATTTAATTTAATTGAATTGAATTGAATTGAATTGAATTGAATTGAATTGAATTGAATTGAATTGAATTGAGTTGAATTGAATTGAATTGAATTGAATTGAATTGAATTGAATTGAATTGAATTGAATTAAATTAAATTGAATTGAATTGAATTGAATTGAATTGAAATGAATTGAATTGAATTGAATTGAATTAAATTAAACTGAATTGAATTGAATTAAAATGAATTGAATCGAATTGAATTAAACTGAATGGAATTGCATCAGGTAAAATTTTCAAATGTATAACTATATGATAGCAGTGAATCATGATATAATAGGCACCTACATTCTTTTATGATAGTTAATTTATTGATTTAAAAGAATTCAATTCTTATATTTTGTTAAATAAATAGATCAATTTTCATTTAATTTCTTATTATTTTTAGACTATCTAATTTGCTTTCTATAGCTGGTTTTTAATTTTCTTACATTGAGTTGAGAAAAAAAAACAAACACTGTTGTTGACGTTTCTTTTTAAGCTCTTTCAATTTCATAAGCAAACGGAAAAAAATTAGGAATCGAAAATAATAAAAAAAATTTAACTATTACTTAAATATCCGTATCTTTGTTAAAAATTATAGAAATAATTATGTCGTAAGAGCTTTTATAAACTATAAATAAAATGTAAACGCAGTTTGCTATAAAAAGTTAGAAAAAGCTGAGATTTCAATATTTTTTTTTTTTTTTTGATTTGCCACACTTGCCGAATTAAAAAGAGAAATAAGGAAACTTAAGTCCAATAAAGCTCCAGGATATGACTTAATAACGGCAGAAACTTTAAAAATGCTCCCTAGTAAAGGATTTATTAACCTCCTTTACATAATAAATGCCGCTCTAAGGTTAGAATATGTTCCAAGCCAATGGAAAATTGCCTAAGTCAAAATGGTTTTGAAACCTGGCAAATCATCTCATGAAAAGAAGTCTTACAGGCCGATTTCGCTTCTTCCGATAATATCAAAATTTTTTGAAAGAAAACTACTCTTGCGCCTGCAACCGATAATAGAAGAGAAACAATTAATACCTGAACATCGGTTAGGATTTAGAAGCAAGCATTTGACAATTTACAAGGTGCATAGAATTACTGACGTAATTGAGAGAGCTCTTGAAGAAAAGAAAATCTGTTCGACACTCTTTTTGGACGTGTCGCAGGCGTTTGACAAGGTGTGGCATGAAGGCCTCAAATTCAAATTAAGACAAGTTCTGCCTGAAGGACTTTACAACATTCTAAACGGATATCTAAGTGAAAGACTTTTTCGTGTAAGACACGGAAATGACTATTCCGATTTCAAAGAAATAGTGGCTGGGGTACCACAAGGAAGTGTATTAGGTCCAGTTCTGTACCTTTTATTTACACGCGATATACCTCAAACAGATGACACTATTGTAGCCACGTTTGCTGATGATACTGCAATACTAGCAGTAGGCAAAACGATTAGCGAAGCTACAATTAAATTACAAAATGCTCTTAATAATGTTAATGAGAGGACGAAATCATGGTGAATAGCGCTCAGTGAACAAAAGTCAGTCCACGTGGATTTTACGTATAAAAAAAATAAATAGATTACCCGTCTTTCTTAATACCGCTCGTGTTCCATTTGCAAATGAGGCAAAGTATCTGGGAATGACTCTAGACGCGAAATTAAAATGGAAGCCGCACGTGAAAAAGAAATGCGAAGAACTAAAAAGTAAATTAAGAGGTATGAACTGGTTACTCAGTAAATATTCAAAGCTTAGTAGTTAGTATTGAAAATAAATTGATTTTATACCGACAGGTTCTTAAACCAGTTTGGACTTATGGTATACAACTTTGGGGTTGTACACGCGATACAAACTTAAATAACTTACAAACGTTTGAAAATAAATTGCTTAGGTCATTTGTAAATGCTCCGTGGTATATAAGGAAACGAAGATTTTTACAGGGATCTCGGGATTCCTACAGTGCGGGACGAAATAAAAAGTTTCGCGCGAAAACATAGAAATCCACTATTAGAACACACTAATTCAACGATTATTGACATTCTTGACGAGTCGAATTTAGTACGCCGTCAGCGAAGAACAAAACCTTCCGACTTAAAAATAAATTGCTAGATAAGTTTAAACTTAGTTGCAATCGGGAAGTGGAGGTGTAGTAAGAATCTCACACACCAATGAACACGCATTTTTCGGTCCTCATAGAGCCTGATGCAGGTTTTGCACCTACCCACGAAAAAAAATTAAGGATTATGAGCTTGGTCCCCTTGATTTTTCGAAGAAAAGAATTGTTATGCGTTGTTATTCAAATTCTCAATACCCACTTTCAATTTTCTGGGCTCTCATTGGTCAGTGAGGAAACGATTATCTAATTCAGATTCTTTTTCCATTCAAATTACGATATCTCAGCGAAAAATTATAGGCTTCAAATTGCTACTAAACACCAATACGATTATTTTTATCAAATCTACGGCTAATTGAAAAATCACTAAAATTTTTTAATAATTTTTAACTTTTTATGTTTTTCCTTGTGCTTGCTGTTAATGAGCTTCATATTCTAGGACAGCATTAGATACGTTACTGTTTAAAATATGAACATTTTATTTCTGGTAAAATTATTCCAGTTAGTGTTAAAGCTCTATTGAGCCAGACTTTTGCTAAAATTTTCTATTAATGATCATTTGAATTGATTTTCCCCATAAAGCTACCAGAATTCTTGTGTACCAATAGAATCTTATTTTATTTTTCTAAAAACAAGAACTTTGAATTTTTTAAGATCGAGAAAATTTCGCCAACGGTGGTGTCAGTTGGATATGACTATTTTACTTGATACAAAGTGTAGGGAATAACCAATGTATATTTTTACCTTGACAAACATCATTTTATAAACACTCAAAGAATACTTTATTTACTTTACTTTATTTTTTAAATTATGTATAAAAAGTCTATAATTCATGAAATTGGGGCGTCCCTAGAAGAACCTAGTAGAGCCTTAGATTTTCTACCTGAATAGAGCCAAATTAACATTTATGCATAAACATACGCTCGTACACACATTTATGTATAGGTATGCTTGTTTTGCAGCACCAAAAATCTCTACCTGAGTTCTAAATGTTGAAATGAAAATAACTCCAAGTTCTGTTGTTTGTCTTAACAAGCATTATTTTCCATTCATCGGTGTTCTCTGGCAGAATTCTGGTAAGTCCATATATGTAAACATAAAATGCATAGCTAGCTACGTGGCAAAATTTTAAATGCAAACATTGTTTACACCATAAACAAAAATCTAGCCCTCTGGAAACCCTTTATTTAAATTATCGAAGAAGAAGTCAGTGAGTTAGTGAATAAGTAAGTTATAGTGAGGGGGTATAGTATAGTGTGTATAGGTTAGGTGTAGGAGTGTTTTAACTACCTATAGAAAATTTACACCTCCATACCATTCGCATGGAGCAAGGGGAGAAGTATACTTCAAAATTGCACTCACTGTCAAAATCTGTCCGATAATGAAATATTCAAATCACAGGCAAAGCCCACCCGCACCCGAGCTATGATGATGCTTCTCCATTCATCCACCACTGCCACCACCGCTACTGCAACCGTTAAGCCCAGAACCACCCACTGACCAACACACATTTTTGGATTAAAATCTCATCAAAATATTCAAATTTAGTCTTCCGGTTTCGGATAGACAGAGATAGAGAAAATCCTACAATCCTCCTCCGCGCCATCATGGCGGCATCGGCCTTGGCAGTTGGAAGTTGGAACTGGGAGTGTGTGTTGTAGAGTTCCTAAATCCCGTATTCCGAATCCCAATCCCCACTACTCCCATACATTGGCTGACCAATTTTTGATTCTTCATACCGGATCCGTATGGTCGGTGGTCTTTTATGGTTTTGTCAGACTATCGGCTGGCAAGTAGGTAAATCGGAGTTCGGAGTGCGGTAAGGTTGGCCCTAAACAATATAAGCTTGATTTTCACTTCATACGTTACGGTTGGTCAAACCAACGAACAGACGACGAACGGACAAAGTGATGGGTTGGGTTTAGGTGAGAGCTGAGAACTGAGAGGTGGGCTTCGTTTCGTTGAGAGCTCACCTGTTTTTGAATGCATATTTTTGATTGTGTGTATGTGGTTCTGCTATGAATAAATTAGGCTTATTCAAGTCAACCAACCACTGGTGAAGCAGCAACAGCAATGCAACGGCTTCGGCCTCAACTACATACGGCTACGGCTATAGAAACTTTTGGAGCTCACAATCCGTGTTCTAGTCCTCGTCCTCGCCTTCATAGTTGCCAGTTGCCGGGGGTTTTGCTGTTTTGCATTGCATAAGCAGCATTAGGGAGCAACATCAGTTAGTTGGGTATCCTTTTTGTCGGCTGGCGCACATTCTCTTTTCTAATCAAATGTTTGCGAAAGTTCGTACATTCCATGCCACCCTGAAGCCAAATATCCCGTTGACGTTGTCACTGTATGTCGTCGTCGTTTTTAGTCAAATTGCTCTGGTTGTATATAAAAGATGGAAGAGCATTTGGAGATTTGTCTCTAGTCCCTGATTCAATTAGGCCAATGAAATTTGTTGCGCTCAGTTTCGTGTTTCCGATATTGGAAATATTTTCATCAATTACTTTGTTGCAATAATGGTCTAAATGAAACGATTCTCTGGGACTGGCACTGAGTGAACAGAATACAAAAATATTACTCGCTCTTGTAAGTATACATACCTACATATACGATAGTAATAATTCCATCAACTATACCAACATAGCTTTGTATTTTAGTGTTAACTACTTTTGAAATTTCTGAAGCGTTTAGCATACAGAAAGGCATATTGGAGGATGAGATTATAAAAATGTTAAGTGGTGTCTCTGCTTGTCGGCTTACATAAGCAAATTATTATTTATCATTTTTGAACTTCTATAAGCTAGATGAGAGTATAAAAAAGAACAACACACAAATCAGGTTATTAATGTTAGATATTTTGCTTTAAGAGGTCTCTGGTCAATCAATGATTTTCCTTACTCTGGATTCGATTAAATAAAAACCTTCACTCGCTGTTGGGCGTGTGAAAATACTGGGCTCTCCAAGTTAATACCAACATTATCAAATGACTGGCCTTGCGCTTTGTTTATTGTAAAAGCGTTCGTAGGAAATTGACGGCGTTTTAATGTGTATAAAAGAAATTTTGTAATAGTTGGAGTGAGATCAATACTGATGGGAATTAGAGCAACATCATTTTGATTACATGCTGAAATAATTTTTGATTTATCAAATTCCATCCAGGCTTCTCTTCCATCAGTCGAGTTCCATTGCAAAGTGCTTTTTTTGGCTACAAATTGCTTAGCAACATAATCATAAAACCTTTCTTGAGCAACAATATAGGAGGTGGTATGCTGGATGGAGATTGTTCATTGAGGGACTCAATAGGGAAATTTAGTGCATCATTTGAGTGGTGTCTCAGCGAGTCGTATGATATCTGTCGTGCTAAACGCACGTATCAGTGTCAGTCAGACATAGGACAGCCGTCGGGATAGAGACGCAGTGGGAAACCCCCAGGCTACTACAATTTCGATCTTCACTTACAATAGAATTGGCGCTTTTTAAGATTTTAGGTACCCCATCAATCAAATCAATTATCCATGTAGACGTAAATAATTTTGCGGTCGTAAAAAGGTCATTTTGCCGTGTGGTCACTGTGAACTGTATTCTACTTTTGAGTAACGTTTATGTAATTCCGGTAAAGGCTATGGCCTAATGACTCGGTCACGCGTTCGACTTCAGCGGCCACAAATGACAGCTCGATTTAAACACATGTATTCTTATGGAGAATGGCCCATAAGCAACGCGCGCGAGGTCCGTGGTGGCGTTAAGATTAAAACATTTTTAATATTAACGCACTTATTGACTTTGACATTTGGTATATTTGATTTTAGTTCTTTCTCATTTCAAAAGTTAATTACTTTTTGTGTCAAAGTCGAAGTTGTCAGTTCAAAATATTAAAGTCGAACGCATGACGGATTCATTGGGCCATAGCCTTAATTGCCAAATGCCAATACTTCTTCTCCCCAACCTCGAATGAATTCTAAAAGTGTCTTGTAGAGCAAAGTTTTCCCCCAGAGCCACCTGGACCATCGAGGTAATAAAATGAAATTCTTATTTTTGGGTTTTGAATTGCGTGAAGGTTTGATTAAATGCGTCAAACCTTTTCTCATTAAGTTTTTCCTTCTTCAGCATTACGTTCCTCTTAAATAAAATTAATAGTAGAGATTTTCATTTTTTTCATTATTTTTATTTTAATAAATAAAACATGCTATTTTTAATCAAAGTACACATATTGCAGGTAATAACATTAGAATTTTGACTTTTGTTCAGTCAATATTTGTTATTGTCCTTACGTGTATTTTTTCTTCACGTTCACAGCCATTTTTATTTCTGAAAATTTCTATTTTGACAAATTCCGGATTATAATATCTTCTATTTGTGTACTGTGATTTTAAGTAACTCAAAACACAAATTATTTATATATTTATTTGCTTAAATGTACATTTCGGAAGCTATGCTTCCATCGTCAAAATATTAAAAGCTTGATCATTTTTAAGATGAGCATTTTTTTCTTCTACTGGTAAAGGTAATCCAAGACTGCCACATGATAATCTATTTTGCTTAGAAATGTTATGGAAAATTTTATTTAAAAATTAATTTCGTGAAGTTTTCAAAATTCAAAACAATTGTTTGAAGTACCTAATTCAAGTTAAAAGTTCAAATGAGCTCAACTCCATTGCGTTTCGCCCAGGTATGATAGTTGGGCTCATCAGTTAGATGACTATCATTACCCTTCTAAGACGCAAATTTGTATCGATGTTTACCGACTAATATCGGGTTTTTCAATAAGAGCGCTAGAAAAGTTTTTTTAAATAAAACAAAAACAGCTTTGGATATCAATGAAATTCTTTATTTTTGTGAAAGTACGTTTGATGCCATTATGTATGGAACTCAATTTCTTTTGCATGGCCACCACGGGCACGCTTGCAGAAGTCCAGACGCTGAACCCAATTTTCGACGGTTTTCAAGCATAAATCGGCAGATACTGCTGCAATTTCAAGTTTGATACTCGTACGGAGTTTATCAATCGTCGCTAGCTTGTTGGCATAGACCATAGACTTGACGTAGTCCCACAGGAAATAGTCTAACGGCGTCAAATCGCACGACCGAGGCGGCCAAGCGACTGGACCATTTCGTGAGATAACACGTTCTCCAAACTTGGTTTCCAATAAATTGATTGTGACATTCGCTGTGTGGCTTGTGGCGCCGGCCGTCCTGTTGGAACCACATGTCCTCCAAGTCCATATCATTCAATTGGGGTCAAAAATATTCGGTTATCATTGAATGGTAGCGATCCCCATTCACAGTAACGTGCTGGTCTTGACCATCACGGAAGAAGTACGGCCCAATGACACCGCCGGCCCATAAACCACACCAAACCGTATTTTTTTCGGGACGCTATGATGACTCATGGAGTATGTGTGGATTGCTGCTTGACCAAGACACATTTTGCATATTTTGTTTATTGACGAAGCCATTCAGCCAGAAATGAGCCTCATCGCTGAAGATGATTTTTCGATGAAAATCCGAATCATTTTCAAGTTATTGCACAGCCAAATTCACGAACATACGACGCTTCTGGTGGTCAAGTGGCTTAAGTTCTTGCGTCAATTTAATCTTGTTAGGATGTAGGCCAAGATCTTTTCACAAAATTCGCCACAACGACGTCACAGAGATGCCCAACGCTTGAGAACGACGTGTGAGAGACACATTCGGGCTTTCTGCAACTGAAGCCTCAGCGGCAGCAATATTCTCGACACTACGGGCGCTTCTTTGTCTCACTGGCACGGGAAAATTTTGTACTGTGTCTGTGTACTCAAATTTTTCCATTAGACGCTCAATTGTTGATCTGCTAGGACAATTATGACGACCATAAATTGGACGTAGCGCTCTTAACGTTGAGGCCACTGACTTCGAATTTCGGTAGTAAATTTTTATAATTTCGACTCGTTGTTGGCTCGTATATCTTTCTATCATGAAATGGCAAACCTTACTGAAGAGAAATGTCAAAAGAGCGGCAAGAAATATGGCGTCATTTGCTGCCCCTGTCGCTCTACTTTTGTAGCGTTCCTGTTGAAAAATCCTTTATAAAAATCACAGCATTGGAGATACTGTGAATTTTATTATTCTAAGGGAATTTGTTTAAATTCAGACACTTAGAATATCAAATGCTCGTGCTCAGGCTTTTTAAAATAATACTTTAACATTAAAATCAAGTTAATTTAACATGATTCAATGTTGAATCTACCCTGTATCCTGTAAATATTTTGTTTTGAATAAATGCTTCTTATTCTCTTAATGCTGCTTTAGTCTACTTCGTTTTGTATATAAATTTTTGTTTATTTACTTTCGCTACACAAAAAACTTGTGCCAAATATCAATAAATTGGACCTGATTTTATATGGATGTGTTGTGTCTGCGTTTCAACTCTAGCGTCACGTTAAAAATGGACTGGTAGAGTGCTACTTTAACAGGAGGCCAGGTTTATTTCATCTTATCTAGTAGAATGGCGTGTCTGTGTGCTTTTCAACACCGGTGTCACGTTGAAATGAACGGGTAGAGTGCTCTTTACCATGAAACCAGGTTAAATTCTACAGGGAAACCTTGTAAAAATAACCATATAAAAAGTCACTTTAAACTGGTTGGTGTTAAAATAGAAATTCATAACATACAGTGTTAAAAAAACACGATCTCGGTTAAAATTAGTAAATTGTCAAAATTTATTATTTACCAGGATTTATTTTTAAAATAACTGGTTATCTTCTTAAATCAACTTCAAAATGGTAATAAAGGCAACTAGGTTGATTTAACACTGAATATAAGGTTAAAAAAATCAGGTTAATTTCTAAAATATCTGTAACTTCTTATACGATTGTGCACCTGGTGAAATTAAAGTCGAGGTTTATTATTTACCTGATATTTTTCTCTGAGTTTAGTTTTTTGGAAACGGCGCCAAACAATTTGGTAATACTTTCGGAAATATTTTTTTTTTTTTTGCAAAAGGAAGGCTAAAGAAGTGATTTTAGGAAGATGTAACCCACTGCCACGCCCATTTTTCCCCTCATTTTTGTTTACTTTTGTAAATGTTATGCTTGCTTGGAGTAGCATTTTTTTGATGATCAATTTTGACAACAACAATCAATTTTATTTTTAAAGTAAGTTTTCATTCGTAAATAATTTTTGAAAAAAATAATTTTGAAACTCTGAAAAAAAATAATCTGCCCTACCGAGGTATCCGTCGGAGCGGACAATTTTCCGCAACGCATTCTCTGTCGGAGGTTCAAGATACATTCGAGGTATATTTCATCGGAAAAGAATGATACACATATGCGATGGCGCAGGTTTTGACATGCGACACATTAAGGATTCTTATAGAGATGTACAAAATAGTTCGATACATCGAAAAGTCGATATTTCTCCAGATATTTCTATATAAATATACACCACAGGTATTTTAAACTATGCAAATTTGGTTAGAGAGTGAATTTAATAGTGCTTGCCAAGCAATATATGTATTTTTAGTACACTGTATGAAAAGTACTATGTACGTAGCAATTTTTAATTCAAAAGATATCGAATCGGTATACATCGATATATTTTCGAAAACGCCAACTCTATGTTCAAACAAATGTTGATCAAGTTGTCAAAAGAATACATATAAATTTAAAGAAGAAACCTGTTGACAAATTTTTTGAATCAAACACAAAAATATGGATAGTGTGGCTTTATTTTTGGAAGCTGATTCGAGAGAGCTAAGGGCACAAAATAAAGAAAAAAGGAGGATATTGCGAAATAACAGCAAAATTAACGAACTATCTGACGCCGCGTAAGCTAACTTATCTCATATCTTTGAATGCCTAGTTAAATTAAAATTCACTTACAGATTCAAAAAGAACTTTCGCCTTAATAAGCCTGCATTTGCTTATGTGTTAGAGCAAATAAAAGACAAATTTAAGGCCGATCATCGTTCTGATGCCATTACTCTAGAGCATAAGCTGGCAGCTTGTTTAAGGTTCTTCGCCGAGGGAAACTACCAACATGGAGTAGGAAAAGATTACCAGTCTGCTATTGGGCAAACGACCTTTTCAAATATTCTTAAGGAATTATTGGATATTATGGAAGAGACCTTATGCAACAACTGGATATCTTTAAATATGTCAGATGAAGAATCTCAGCAGTCCAAGGCGCATTTTTTTGAAAAAACGGGCTTCCCCGGAGTCATAGGCTGTGTGGACGGCACTCACGTTCAAGTAATTGCACCTGTAGAAAACAAACACCTTTTTCTAAATCGCAAGGGACATTTCAGCCTTAACGTGATGATTGTAATGATCTTATAGTAGTCTATATGCAATACCTTTATCTTATTTTTTCTTGTCTTATTTTAGATTTGCGACTATCAAATGAAAATAAGAGCTGTTAATCCAAATTATCAAGGAGCCAATCATGACTCTCATATTTGGGCTTTGAGTCCAGAACGACGATATTTGGAAAGAAATTATTTAAGTGGTTCAAGAGGTAGCTGGTTGCTAGGTAAGTCAATTTATTTCGTACAAAAATTCTTAGGTACATAATTAACATTTAATTTTCAAAAGGTGATTCGGGATATGCATTGGAGTACTGGCTTATGACACCATTCAGGACTCCCAGTCCGCAAAGCGTTGAGAGCCGCTTTAATATATCCCACAAAAGCGCACGCAACATAGTTGAACGTACAATAGGGTTGGTAAAAAGCAGGTTTCGTTGCTTACTAGGAGCTCGACAACTGCACTACGACCCATTAAAAGCCGCAAAAATTGTTAACGTGTGTTGCTGCTTACATAACGTCTGTCTGTACTTTGATAATGATTACGGTAACATTGAAAATTTAGCTAGTGTAGAATCAGAAGAGGACCAGGAACCCGACAATGTTCCACCAAGCTTACTTCGTAACCCGGCAGCTGTAATAAGAAGTGAAATTGTTGCACAATACTTTTTATAACTTTAACTTTATTTAAAACAAATAACAAAAACAAAATAAAACTGAATCTAATTCATGTATACAAAAAGTGACTAGCCTCCTTGGCATAAATGGTTTTTATGTAGGTACATATTTGGAGATCTAATTATTGCAGTATCAAGTTTGTTTTGGAAATCTCAAGTTCAAGGATTTTGGCCTTCATTTCCAGTTTGCGCAATCCAATTTCTTTCATTTCAGCGTTCTGATTTTGCATCTCCTTTAGCTTTTTGTTTTCAACGTCACACTTTTTTTTTTCAATTTCACACAAATTTTCCACCGACCGATACACCCTTTTCAAATGGACTGCTGAATCTTTCAAAGTCATAGCGGTGTCTTGCAAAATATTTGTGGTGTCCTGTAATGCTTTTGTTGCGTCCTGTAAAGCTTTTGTTGTGTCCTGAATAGAATTTTTCATGTGGTTGTAGTAAGACGTCTGATTTTCAACTTGCCTTCTGAGAAGCTGAATAGACGACAAAGTCTTTCGTTGGCGGTTTATGGAAGCGTTTCCTGCTTCATGGTTTTCTGCACCTATATCTTCTGCTGTTGCGTTTGGTGAAGATGGTTCACTTGCTGCTTCTTGGTTGCCTGTTCCGAACGATGTTGCTCCAATGCCATTAACGCAATCATTTATATTTATGAGAGCTATGACATCCTCCTCCAAAGGCGTGAACGATTTAAGTTTGTGGGGACCACCACCTGTGCCCGTAATTTCCTTTTTATTGGCCGTCAACTTTTTTTTTACGTAGGTCTTATGGTCACTCCAAACCTTAAAACAAAAACACATGTACATACATACATACGTAAGTAAATATTTTAGTTTTGGGACTATGAGGAGATCATGCACACATCTTTTTCCAACCAGTAGCATCTCTTTGTCGACCATCAAGTTGGTTAAGTTTCTGAGTAGCCTTATCCCAAAATACAGCTACATCCTCTGTAGACCTTTTGGTGTAATTTCTTGCTATGTCTGGTTTTTCCTGCATCAACCGCACAAGTAGCTCGATTTGCTTGGTGCTTGTTTTTTCGTTAGCTCTTGACCTAAACACAAAAATTTAAGCAATAAGTACAAAAATTACTTTCTTTAAATGTTTTTTTTTTTTTTTATTATTTACATTTTTTCCAATACTTCACTGCAAATCTTAAACAAATTCCGCGAACAATTTCTGTCGGAGGATATCGGAAAAAAATTATTTGAGAACTGTCAAAAATGTCATTAGAAAAGTAATGGATCGCAATGCAACGCAAAATGACAGTGTGCGTTTCAGAATGTCGGAAAAAAAAATCCGAAAGAATACCTCGAAGTAAAAATCCTCCGATTCGTATGAAATCGTAAGATTTTCCGCTCCGACGGATACCTCGCTAGGGCAGAATTTCTTAAACTAGTTTTTTTTCAAAACACTTATATTGAACACCGTCATTAAAGTATTTGTAAAAAAATAAAAAAGAATATAGCATTTTATTAATCCCTTGTATTTGCTGCATAATATCTAATTCTAAGCTAAAAGCAACCAAATTTAACAAAATATATATACAGCAATAAACTGCACTTTGCACTAACTTAATTAATTCAAGGTTTTCAATAAAATTCTAAAACTTTGCACTTCTTCATTGCAGGGAATTCAATTCCCTTCTTTAACTTTATCCCAATAAGGAAGAACGTGGTCACCATTTAATTTAAGCCTAATGGAAATTTATCACGGCAAATATTATTTAACGTTTAAATGAGCACCCTTGTGAACTCACGGCCTACATTTCGTTTGACCTCTCTTATACCAACCGATGCGGCGCACCCCATCCCATTCCATTTGAACTCGTGATACATAAAATTCTTAATTACTGTGCTGTGCAGTCTTTCATATATACTTACCTACCTGTACCTGGACGAGCAAACATCTATCCCCTTTTTAGAGCAATCTGAAAATACCACGACTAAATTCGATTACCGTTAGTGCAAGAAACAATGTACCTTACACCTACCGCACTACTCCTCTGGCCATTGAGTTGTATACTGTTTTTGAAACAAGTTATACTTTTATAAGTCACGAAACATTTGCGGGGGAGAGAAATTCGCGAAGACTTTATACGGATGTAAAGGGCCTTTGGGGCTTTGTTGGTGCTGTTTCACCATCCATGTCCTGTTGGAGTAGGTATGGAGGTTTTGGTATAAAAGCTGCTAGGTATATGAATGGGACTGTATAGGGGAACTGTTGAGCAACAGTGAGACGTCTGCAAGTGGAAATAATTTCATACTGTCGCCATAATACTGCTTGGCAGGAAGCTTTTAATTTTCCTAATGCTAGCCGGTAGATAATTTCATGGCAAAGTAGATTCTAATTTAATAAGAACACAGTGATGTTAACAGGTCAATAAATTAATAAGGTTTTTGCTTGTTTAAAATCTAATGGATGTTCCTACATAGATATAGGTATGGCATAACTTTTAAGTAGGTATAGTTGAAAGAGAAGCATTTTAGTTGACTTTCCTTAAAAATTTAAATTATTTTAACTAAAATGACCTCAATATTATGGTGGAAATAAAAACTTTATTTGAAAAGAAGATAACATTTGAAAAAATTAACTCAACCGTCTCATTTAGAAATTAAATTGAATTGTTTGTGGAATTTGTAATTTTAAATAAATATTTTATAAAAAAAAAATTCATTTTTTCAAAAATAATAATTAATTATTTATGGAAGTATTTTTACTTGCAATAAAGATGTATTCAAAACTTTAAATAATTACTTTGTTTAATTCTCGAACGTAAATTAAAAAAATAAGTGCAAAATTGTAGTAAATAAATAAAAATAAAAAAAAAAACTCGCAAACGCAAATATTTTTTTAGGTAAGTTGGAAAAGCTGGGTGCATATTTATTGCATATTCTAGATAACCTGGCCTCTACAAACGTTTACATAAATATTTGTTTGGCTTCATGATTTGTTTGCATCTGGCATCATAGCTAAAAAATTAGGATTCCAAAACAAAGTTTTAACTCAAAATTATTTTAAATGATTTGTCACTTCAAAATGGTAAGTTTTTGGCTACAGACTGATAAGTTTTTTTTGCAAATTTTTATTTTATTTATTTGCGCACCTCAAAAAGAGATAGTTTCCCAAGTTCAATGAAATTGTAAGAGTCCATACCATCTAAATACCGGAAATAACTATTTCCAATTAATAAATTAGTGTCCTTAAATAATTAGTTTAAATTTCCCATTAAATTATGAAATTGACTATATTTTATCATATGTGTAGTATGGACTTGTACTTAAAAGTTAAAAGAAATGAATTTGTTCTCGAAAAGTACTTGAAAATATACTGGGCATTATTACAGTATCTATTTACCAAGTAAATTTATTTGAAACGAAGTACTTGATATAACGGGTGATTTTTTAAGAGGTTTAGAACTTTTTAAAAAAAAAACACAAAAAATTCGAAAAAATGAATGAAATATTTATTTGAATCGATAGTTTGAACCTTGCAATTTAATGTTTAAAGATAATTTCATGCAAATGTTGACCGCGGCTGCGTCTCAGGTAGCCCATCCGCTGAGTCCAATTTTGGCATACTCTTTCACACATATCGGCCGGTATCTCACGAATGAATGCATGGATGTTGGCTTCCAGTGCGTCAATCGAAGCGGGCTTTTCCCTATAGACATTAGCCTTGACATACCCCCACAAAAAATAATCTAATGGTGTCAAATCGCACGATCTAGGCGGCCAATTGACCGGCCCGAAACGTGAAATTAACTGTTCACCAAACTCGCCTCGCAATTGCGCCATTGTTTCGCGTGCTGTGTGGCATGTGGCACCGTCCTGTTGAAACCACATATCATGCAAGTCAAGAACTTCCATTTCGGGCAAAAAAAAGTTTGTTATCATCGCTCCGTAGCGTTCACCATTGACAGTAACGCTGCAATTCGCATCATCTTTCAAGAAATATGGCCCAATAATGCCGCCGGCCCATAAACCGCACCAAACAGTGGCTTTTTCGGGATGCATTGGTAGCTGTTGCAATGCTTCTGGCTGATCTTCACTCCAAATGCGGCAATTATGCTTATTTACGTACCCATTCAACCAAAAATGAGCCTCATCGCTGAACACAATTTTTCGATAAAAAAGCGGATCCTCGGCCAGCTTTCAAAGAGCCCATTCACCAAAAATTCGGCGTTGTGGTAGGTCGGCTGGCCTTAGTTCTTGCACCAGCTGTATCTTAAAAGGCTTTACGCCCAAATCCTTCCGCAAAATTTTCCACGTAGTGCTGTAACAAAGGCCTAACTGCTGGGAACGGCGCCGAATCGACATTTCGCGGTCTTCTGTCACACTAGCTGATACGGCCGCAATATTTTCTTCACTACGCACAGTACGTAAACGTGTTGGTGGTTTAATGTCCAACAAAGTAAATTTGGTGCGAAATTTTTTCACAATCTTCCGAATAGACTGCTCAGAAGGTCGAGAATGCCGACCATAAAATGGAAGCAGCGCGCGATGAACATTTCGAACCGAGCACGAATTTTGATAGTAAAATTCAATAATTTGCAAGCGTTGTTCATTTGTAAGACGATCCATGGTTAAATTGCAAACCAAACTGAAGCTGTTTGACAGTGACACAAGGTACTAAACACACGTCAGCTGTCAAAACCAGTGTTGCCAAAACCAAACCAGCTAAAAAATCACCCTTTATTACTATTGTACGTGTCGTTTTCAATTACCACATGCATTGTACTATTCTCTCAAGGAAAAATACAAGTACAAGCTACTGCGTACATACAAAGTACTTAAATACAAATATACATAAGTACTTTTCAACTCTGATCTTAGTATCTACTACTTACATATATGTCTTTGTCATGAAATACAATCAGGGAAGCCACTATTGAGTCTATATCTCAATTGTTATACATTGCAAATGTTTTAATTTATTAAAAAAAAGTTTTTTAATTTTTAAAATTTAATCAATATTGCAATTAAATATTTTGTTTTTGAATAACATTTAAGTATATCCGAGCAAATTACAAGATTTTTAACTGCCACACAATTTTTCAAAGCTATCGAAACACACAAGAATAACAATAATCTGGAATAAAAAAATACGTATACGCCACAGTGAATATTAAATAAATTATGGGCTTATAAGAATCAGTCTATCAATATTGAAAATTAAAACTTGTGAGGTGTTTTAAAAAGTTTGGTAGAGTATGGCAAATAACCTTGGAAGAATTAAAATATAGAATAACGGTACTTAAATGAATCATTTCATTTAGACTTTCAGTGCTTTGTTAAAAAAAATATTTCTTAAAACCATTATTTCGACACATTCGATGTGCGAAAAATTCAAATCCACACAAGATATCTATACAAGAACCAAACAAATTCTGAGAAAGCCAAAGTTGATATTTTAATGTGGCGAAATCATCTTCCTAAACAAAACAGTAATATTTACAAACGTCAGCACGTAATAATTTCGAATTTATGTCAAACTAATTTCTTTTGGACTTAAACTGCAGTTCCATCCTCCATTAGAAATAATAGAGGCGATTGCAATTAATATCGTAATTACAAAACCCCACAGCATAAAAACTCGCAATTAAAATGTAAATGCGATTGATTTTTTGTAGAAATTGAAAAATAAACATAACAAAATTGAATACTAGTATTTGGTGAACGAGCCTCGCTCTGGAAAACATGTTTTTAGCTTTTTTATCTTAGTCCATCAGTCATATTGTGTTTTAACCGTGTAAGTAATGGGGTAGTGTTGATTTTTCCCCTCCTTTCTGTTTTTGGAGGTGCTGAGTCCAAATCTGAGGCTTGCGACTAAAATTTTGTGACGCAACATGGAAAAATAATGAAAAAAATGATGCAAAAATTAATTTTTTTTTAGTTTTTTACTTATGAATCGAAAACTATGAATTATTAGTAAAGGAAATGACCCATTTTGCTATGAAGCTTGGGCCCAGAGCATACATAGATGAGTGTGGTATAAAATGAAAACTTAGGCTTGAGTATATTAAATTTGTTAAATACTTTTAAAATCCAATAAAAACCACAAAAGGTTTTTGAGATATTTAACTTTCAAGTTGTGGTTAAAAAAACAAGAAAATCTCAATCTTTTTTAAATAAGAGGTCATAACTTTTGATAAATATCACGTAAAAACATGATTTTGGTACCAAAATAAAGAACACAAGGCTTTGAAATGATAATTATATGATTTTTCTAATATTAGTTTTCTAGAAGTCATTGAGATCGAAAAATATTTTTTCACATGATCTTTCAAGGCTAATAACCTAAACTAAAAAAACACTGACGCAATATATATTTTTTGCATCGGTTCTGATGCATTTTTCAAATAGTTTTTTTAGTCAATTCATTTTGCCAACATATGAGTCGAAATATTCCTTTTCAGTAATCACCAGAGCCATAATTCAAGCCGTTTTAACAAGGAAAGGACTGATTTTCAGATGCAAGTACCATTGGCAATTTTGGTCACTAACACATAATCAACAACATACCAAATTTCAGCACATACAAAATGTACGGGATCCTTTTTAAATTGTCATTCAATTCGTTGAAATAATTATTTCCGAGAAAACACGATGTTCAATGATTATTATGAATAAAAAAACTAAAACTATGAACATAATGTTCATATATTAACAAGCACTGAAATTTTCACCTGAAACAATGCAGTCATTTTTGATAAAAGTTGGCGTGCGTGGGTCGGAATTTTTTTTCTAGAGTCGTTTTCGATGAATACAACAAAAAAAGCCCGTTTCAAGGGCACTGAACCTTTGATACCTCATATATGGGAAATTTGACATTTGAGAATGCCATCTAATTGGTCATTAATCGGTCAGAAAAGGTCAACTAGTCCTAGAAATTGGTCAGCCCTAGATAACTACTTGTTTCTCAATGTCACTCAAGGTCACGCGTAATTTCTGGTACCTCATTTAAGGGAAATTTACAAAAAAAAAGTATGCTATCCGAAAGATTTCCAGATCGTGGTAAAAGGTCAATTATTTACAGTTATTAGTCAGCCACAGTTTTTATCAATGAATTTTCAAAATTCGTTTCAAGATCACAAAAAAGCATTTTGCACCTCATTTGGTTCATTTCAAAAAATTAAGTTTGCCATTTGAAAGGCCACTTCATGTTCAGAAAAGGTCAGCTATTTTCAGTAATTGGTCAACACTACATTGTTTTTATGAATTTAAGTCATTGCGATTTTTGGCACCTCATTTATGGAGAATTTGTAAAAATTGTTTACCATCTGAAAGATCTCTAAATCCAAATGAAAGGTCAGCTAGTTTCAGAAGTTGATCAGCTTTAGATTCTTTTTTACGATTTTCTTAAATTTTTGTTTTCAAAATAAAATAAAATAAATAAAAAGTGGTCATGCAACTTGGTGGATATTCCTGAAACCACTTATTTTGCTGAAACTCAGAAAATATCATCAAAATCATTTGACTCGTTTTCAAAAAATTATTTAAAAACGAAGCTGTTTTCACTAAATTAAACATTTTAAAAAAGTGGGTTGGCGATAGATTTCCTATTAAAATCATTATATTCGCATTTTAGGTAATAGAAAAAGGGACATGCCACACGGTGGATTTTACAAAAGCTTATTTTTTTTATTTTTTTGTCTTCTTTTGAAACAAACTCTGAAAATGTCATCAAAATTATTATATCCATTTTCTAAATATCTAAAAAAATATGGGCGTGTCAACAGGCGTAATTTACAAAATTTAATTACAATATTTTTCTCGTTCATTCGTTTTTGAAATCAAGTAGGTTGGGTTAAGAAAAAAATCATATAGGAGGGGAGGATGTATTTCCCTCTGGTAGATGGAAGGGACAATTTTCTAAAAAAAATTGACCTTAAACAGAAAAAATAATATTTGAAAAAAAAGATGGTAAAAATAACAATGCCATACTATACATTTTTGGCATTATTTAGTTGTGGTAAGGTCAAAAATAAATATTTGTTTCTTTTATTTGGTGTAGGTAATCTTTTTTTTTTTTTTGAGTTACAGGTAACCATGCAGGTCAATTTCGTCAAATTGAACAAATACCTCAAAAAAATTTAGTTAATCCAGTTTATTTTTATTTTTAATATTTGCATAAAACCGATTGGTGTACAGTAAAAAAGGGATAGTACACTAATTTAATAAATGACCAGAGCAAATCAAACTTGAGAGAACCCAAAAAAAGGGATTTTTATAGGAAAAAAAAGTACTTTTTATTTATTTAATTTCTCAAAAAGAAGATACTTTTAAACATCCGGTTTTTAGTTTTCCATAAAAAGTGAATAAGAACTTTTTATATGACCTTTAGTTTAGTCTTTTAGGACTCAACAGTTAGATGCTGTTGTACCCTTCTAATACCCTTTGGTTTAATTCAGACAACTAGAAATTGATGATGGAAACCATCGACTAAGACTATGCGTCTTAGAAGGGTACAACAACGTCTAACTGATGAGCCCACTTGCTTGGACTAAAGTTCCTTAACTCAATAACTTGAAATTTCAATTTTCTTTATTATTTTTGAGTTTCAGATATTATTTTCATCCTATTGTTCAAAAATTTATAAGCTAAAATATGAACTTTTTCTAATATATGGTCGAAGAAACTTCCTTTCAAAAATACTTCCTTGCATATACTTTTTTTAAAAGAAATTTTAACAAAAAAATCTTCCAATTTTCTAATCTTTTAAAATTATACTAACCCTACCCAAAAAAATGTAGATGGCACAATTTTTGTACCCCGGAAAACCCCTGCCAAAATCTTGTATATGTAGCAAGCTAATTTCAAACCAAAAAATTAATTTTCTAGCAATTTACTTAAAAGGTTTTGTTTTGTTTCTTGTGAATATATGAATTTTAAATGTCAAAATTTTCAAAAGATACCTACAAATCTTTATAGAAATTCCTGAAAAATTCATTTTAAATTGAATTTTATCCAAGTTTCATAAAAAGAACATGAAATAATAAATTTTAAACACTTTCAAAATTTCAATTTTCAAAAGAATTGGTGGGTTAGGCTGAAAAGCAAAACTTTTTTATTTCAAAACCACTCACATTATGTAGATAAAGGCTACCTTCAAAACAATTTTTTTTTCTTTCAAAAAATAGTTATTTATTTGAAGGGGTCTTTCAATAAAAGTACGCTTTGTTTCAATTTATTTGTAAACGGTTTAAAAATTGTTAATAATTTTTAAATGCATAAGTTTCCTAAAAGTAAAATAGTATTCTGAACAAAAAATTTCATAATTTCATTTTTGTTTTGAATAAATCGCATCAAATAAGCAAAATGAATGAATAATTAAAAATAAAAATATGGATATTGTTTTGAAAACTTCCGTTCTTTAAAAAATGTAGGTATGTACAAATTTGAATAAAACAGGCAAGGATTAAAAAGGAAAGAAAAAGCACCTACTTATAAGCTAAGACTTTCTAAACTTAACTTTCAAAATAGCTTACAGTCGTTAGAAATATGAAATAAAGCTAACCTTCCCTCTATTGACAAAAAAAAACATGTCCTTTAGTCTGAGAAGCATATTGAACAAAACAGAGACAGAAAAAATAAAAAACAAAACAAAAAATTACATCATAAATTTTAAATCAAAAACAATTGATGCAAAAAATTGCATTCAACTTAGAAGGACAAACCTATGAATATTAAAGCTCAACAACAAAAACTAAAGATTGAAATCCAAAGACGTCGAACGCTAGCGGCACCCACAAAGAAATAAAAATGTGTTCTATGAGCGTTGTAGATCGTAGTAGTCATCGTCAATGTCGTCCGTTTTGGTCGCCTCCGTCGCCGTCGTATAGTTTGGACTCGGAAGTATTGTTGGGAAATATCGCCTCTTATGTTCCTATTTCATGGTAATGTTCAGCTAAGGGGAACGAAATAAGGAAATGGTCTTATCCATTCGACGAAGGAAATCATTATTAATATTCCACCGAGCACACTTACCATTTTTTTTTATGGAAATATATGTATTGGTACCTTTTACGTACGTCGTACCTAAGCTAAATGTAAACAATTTAGTTTTGACTTGTAAGGTTGTTATGACCAACGAGAAGTAGCTGCAGCAAATCACTGCCAAAAGATTGGAGAAATATTCAAGTGGGATTTATATTTGTCTTCTTAAAAGTGTTTTTTTTTTTTTCTTGAAATGTTTACTTACCAAAATTTTTTAAGGAAAGACGATGGTGGTCTAGGTCTATGCCTGGAATTGCTATGTTTAGATGATTCAGCTTATGTTTCATATTAAATTTGTTAAACTTTCTATCAGATTATACGTCGCGTCAAAGAATATCGATTCAGGCATTTATGGGCATCTGGGATTTTGGCATTCATAATATGTGCAAGTCAATTAGTCAAAGTCAAGTAGTTTCAGAAACTGATTAAAGTCTTTCAAAGTAATGCAGGTTTACTTCCTAAACAGAATGGGATACGGAGCTGGAATAGATGTCAAAAATTCTGCAATGAAAGTTAAAATTTGTTCAACTCTTGCAGCTACAGCTGCAGCATTTTTGACATCTATTTCAGCCGTCTCCCATTCTGTTGAGGCAGTTAATCGTTATTTTTTTATGTAGTACCTCGTGGCATAATGGTTAGTGCGTAGGACTGTCATGCCAAAGGTCTGGGTTCGATTCCCGGCCACTGCCAACTAAAAACAGAAAAATTTTTTTTCCGAGGTACTGCCTCTTGCGAGGGACTGACAAATCATCCAAGAGTATACTTGTCATGAATAAGTGCTTCTCATTAGCCGTTCGGACTCGGCAAAAAATTGTAGGTCCCCTCCATTCCTACTAACAACACACACACAGGAATAGTTGAGAGTTGTAAGTCACTAGGCCTTGGTTCTCCACGAGCTGTTGTGCCACCAAATTTATTTATTTTTTTCTTAAGTTTTTTCCAAAATCACCGAATAAGTGATGACAAGACTTTGTTTTATACGTAATTGTTATTTCACTGAACCTACAGCTGTGAAGGATAAGGGAATTGTTTTTAACGTCACATAAAGTTAAGTTTTAAGCTTATTTAGGTACCAATAATTGACTTAGTTAGAAGTCACCAATCTTAACAAGAGTCTACGTTACTTGTACAAATCCTTAAAAATTTTGTTTTTTAACTTTGCTTCACAATAAGAGGAAAACCTAATTTTTTTTAATTCTTTGATTACACACGATTTTGAAAAATTGAAGATGAAAACTGGTCTTTATTCTGTATTATGAAATTCTGATTGATGCGACAACTCGCTATTCCAAAATTCAGTAAATTCAAATTTGAAAATAAATTATGTTCTCTTCAATTAATCAATTAATACTAACTTGAAATTGAGTGAAAATTAAATGAGTGTACCTACCTACACTGTACCGGATATGATTAGGTGCAATATGTTTTATTGTTTTGAACAATAAACAATTGATCAAAGACAAATATTTTTCTTGAATGAAGTTAAATTCGGGAGTGGTTCGAGATCCCCCTAAAAAAATCTCGAATAACGAAATTTCACATCAATCACAAATTTTGCTTTTAATAATCTCACATTTATATCTCGCACCAAAAAATCCAGCAAGTACCAACCCAGATTTCGGCAACTAATATCTCACGTATAACTCCTGCAAATCAAAATTGTTTCTCAAATTTAAATCTGACAGTGAAATCTCTCTAAATTTTACACTGAAAAATAAATATCCTTCGAGACAAAAAAAAAAAAAATAAATAAGAAGAGGAAAAAACTTGTTCTTTTTTTGTTTTTCAAAACGTATTTTACAAAATTTATATAGTTTACCCAATATTACAACTACAAATATTACAATTTTTATATTCTCTTTCTTGTTCTTAACAACAATTGATAGTACAAGTAGGCAGGTTTTTGATATATTTTCACACGTAAGGAAATTTCGCAAAGTTTATTTCCAAAATCCGACAAATAAATTCTTTTTATCAGTATTACGCAAATAGAAAAATTTGTTTAATCAAAATCTCGCAAATTCAAATCTTGCTTTTAAATTTTGCAAGATTTTAATTTGAAGGTTTTTAGTGTGTGGGATTGCTTAAGACGAGATTTTGTAATTACAATAGTATAAAAAGCGCGATTTTTGAATTGCGATATTTTGTAATGCGAGGATTCAATATATGTATCTATTTTTCAATTTCAATTTTTGTAAATGTATCTCTGATCCGCGTTATCAAAGTTGAAAAAGTGCATTTCGGTACTCACCCCGAAAGTTTTGCATCAAATACATTTATTGTGGTCACCGGTAATCCGAGAAAAATAATTTTCTTTTATCTCTATTAAAAACCGCGAAAGCCTAAGAAGTTGTATCTAGTTAAGTTGCTTCATGTTATGCAGTCTTTCCAGGATTGCGACTGACGGGAATCTGCCCAATAATGCTAGTTATATTGGCTTCCAAGTCCTAACCAGGGCTACCAGAACGGGCTCTTTATCGTCGATTGGGCTACTCTACTCGAACTTTCCACTTGCTCCTTCTAATTGTGATCTGCGATCGAAACTCGTTTCTGATGTCCAATGGAACAAATCTAAGAAGCAGTGTACTGGTGCCTGTCTGGTTGATTTGGAGAAGGCCTTCGACACCGTATGGCTAGAGGGTCTGTATCTAAAGCTGACCTGACTTGGCATTAGTAAACCACTGTTATATATGCTGTATGATATGGTCAATGGTAGAAAGTTTGTTGTCAAAAGTGGCAATGTAACTTCTGCCACAACCTTTAATATTAAAAATGGTCTTCAGCAGGGAGCGGTCAACTCGCCGATTCTATTCAGCATTTACACCAGCGATCTGATCGGTAGTCTAACTCAGGCAATAGCGTATGCCGACGATCTAATTGCGTACAGAACAGCTGCAAAAATCGAGGACATCAGGATTCTCTTGCAGAGTGACTTCGATGAGATTCAACGATATTGTGATGACTGGAAGTTGAAAATCAACTTTCACAAATCAGAAACTATCTTGTTTAGGACTCCGTTGCGAGGAGCCACAAGGGATACGAGAAAGAACTGGCGCAAGCTGGTGATCGTAGGGCCAAATGGACATCCACTGGCGAGTAAAAGTGTAGTGAAGTACCTTGGCATCTGGATGGATCAGTATTTGTATTTCGACAGACATATAAATGCTGCTCTGGCCAGGGCTAGGGGAGCTTTTACCCTGACGAAACGGTTGTTTTATAGCAGCCGGCTTCACAGCAGGGTGAAGGTGATTTGCTACATGGCCCTTATTCGGCCGATGATTTCCTATGGATGCCCGGTTTGGTTCAACGTTGCCCCATCTCAAATGGAAAAGATTCGGGTGTTTGAGAGGCAGTGTCTTCGACGCTGCCTTGGATTGCACAGAACACCAGAGTCGGAGTACAAACACTACTATTCCAACCTGGCTCTATACAACGGCGCCAACATAAACAGAATAGATAATTTCTTGCTGAAGCTTATTCGAGGTCACATTGCAAGAGCGATGTCCTCGTCTAACAGCTTAATTTTCGGGGCTTATTACCCCAACAACGAATACTACGAGAGTGTGCGTCTAAGCGGCTTTATTCCGCCCGATGCATTCCTCCACCTAGACAGTCGAGGGTTGATCCAGGATAGAGCGGCGATTCCGCTAATCTACCACGTCTGCTGGAGAACTGTAGATCGGCGGCTCCTTTACAGTCGAGACGTACTCGCACAAGACGGAGCTATGAACCTTCGGTTCAGTCTTCAGTAGGACTGTGTCCGAACGGGACCGAAGAGATAGGGTAAAGCAGGAGAACCAGATTTGGTGGTTGAAAAACGAACATGAAGTTCCTTCAGATATTTAATAGCTGACCTTGCTATTTTCTTTTGTATGGCCGACTTACATAGGTTTAGGTAGTTAGTATTAAGTAGGGAAAGTCAGGGTGGCACAAAAAAAAAAAAAAAATAAAACACAAAAACACAAAAAAATTATAAAATCGACAAAAATACAACAAAAAAAAAATTATAAAACCGGAAAATGCTTGCTGTGGCTGTTCTAGTCTGTAAGTAGACTGTAAGTAGCTTATAAGTAGGTTGTAATTAGTTTATAATTAGTTGTAAGTAGTTTTAAGTAGTTTTAGTTAGTTTTAATTAGCTTTAATTTAGTTGTATGTAGTTGTAAGTTTTATATAAAACCATAAAATAAAGACATAGAGACCGAGTATTTTTGTAAAGTCTTCTCGGTAAAAAATAAAACCGACCTGGATTTTAGTATTAAAATAGTTCTTAGACCGAAAGGCATTAGCATTAAGTTATTATAGTTTAACTTACAGCGCCTGACTGGGGCCAGTAAGTTAGTCTTAAGATATTGATAAGTAGGCTAGTTTTTATGAATTTTTGTCTAGCTTTAAGATAGTTTTAAGAAAATTTAAAATAAAAATGAATTTGAAAAAAAAAAAAAAATTGTGATCTGAGATAAATCCAAATTTGGGCTTTTCAGTTTTAAATTGGACGGTTAAAAATTTAAAATTAACAAAAAAAATTGAGAAAAAAAATTTATTTTTATTTTCCATTGACCTATGTAGATGAGAACTTTAAACTTTAGAAAAATATTTTGTGAATATTTGCTTGTATCTACACTCTAAGTAGTTGAATAAGCCCGCTGTAACTCTCGCATCTGTTAAATTTTGTTTCTACTTTCATCGTTCCTCGGCCAATTTTATCGATGCAAGAAATACAGAACGAGGGTGCAAAATTCAGTTAGCTGGAAAATGCAGTTAGAACTTGTTTATGGAAAATATTTTGGAAGCAGTTTGGGAATTTTAATTGAGTTTTATATAGATTATGGACATTTTACTCGTGTAAATCAAATTTTGAATTTTTATAACTTTGGTAATAATTAATTGAAAAAATTTAAAAATATAAAATAAAAAATTATAATTTACTAATTTTTTGAGCATCATTCTTGAATGGGGCTATTTCTGCTCCAAGATTTTTTAAATTGAGCTCCACTCATCTTCAAAAATCTGGCAACACTGGTCCCTATTAATGGATAAGTTTAATATAAATAATAGGAGCCGTTTTTAAGAAACAAAAATTTTTTCCTTTATGTTTCTTCGACATTTGTATGGAATTTACCGTTATTTTTTCATAAAAGTTTAAAAAAAACCTTTACAAAAAAACTTTTATAAAAATCTTAACTGTTGATTTTTATTAAAGTTTTTTCATAATATTTGATTTTCAAAAACAGATTTGAACATTTTTTGAAAATACAAGAAATATTTTTGGAAAATTTTGGCAAGAAAAACTATTTGCATTATTAAGGGCCTTCTGTATACAAAAAAAAAATTATTGAAATCAAAATAACCATTTTAAAAAAAATCGAAAACAACAAAAATAATTTGTTTGGGATTTTTTGAAAAATAAATTTCTCGTCCAAAGGTAAAAGGATTTTTTTTTTGGAAAAGTTGGGGAGCCATTTTTGTGAAAAATAAGATTTTGTTTAGTTGCTAAAAAAAAATGAATGGCAGAGGTATCTAGCAATGGCAAACATGAGGAAATTCATAGAAAACCACAGGCTGGTTCGCAAATGAATCAGTTTATTTGAATCATTAGCTTAGGAGCATATCTGCTCTCTTTTTGAAAAGGATCACAATGGACCAATAGGCCCTCTCTGCTGTGCATGCCCTTCCTAACCCGACCTAGCCTAACCTATCCAGAGGGTAACCATTTGGCAATTGTGTAAAAGTGAATTAAGTAAAAACTCATTCTTTACCCCTGAGCGAAGCAAATTTAATTTTTTCATTTTAAACTTAAATTTAAATTTAATAAATATTTGTTCAATCTTTTAGACCTTTTCCTTTTCAAATTAACTATAAGGTTCATAAAACACCAATAATGACACAAAACATCATCACGTAGGGGGTACACCATAAGACCCGTTCATATACAAATAATTTAATATGCTTAAGTATGAACCTTTAAGTTATTTCATTGTGTATGACAATTTGCGAATAGTCACTTTTCGTAATGAAATACGCTTTATAGTGTCTTTGCAATTTCACCAATTTCACATTGAATAAGTACCTACTTAGATACCGAAACTGTTTGACAATTTTGTGGAGTACCGCACTCAATTGGGGAAATTGAAATGCAACCGACACGAGTCAACCCGCGCCAGGGAAAACACTCAACCGAAATTAAACCGCAATTACAGCGAATCACCTAAAGAGCAAATAAAACGCATCATTACCGTACGAAAACAAAAAGGCCACGCCACAGTGACATGAAACAGACGTCAGCGTCAGCTACAGCTTGCTACAGCCGTGTGTGTCTCCTCTTTTCCTGTGTTGCCATGCCATTTGTTTAAGTTTTTTTTTTTTTATTATTACTTTTTTTTTTGTTTTTTAGTACAGAGACGGTGTTTTCCTCTATTTTCCGTTGGAATGACAGGGCTTTTTGCTGAAAGCATTTTGTGTCTGCCAATGATTTCATAACAACCATCATCAAAAATGAATTGAGAACTAGGGAACAAGGGAGTTCCTCTGGTTTTGTGGTAAACTGACATTTGGCTCTGGCGTAATTAGTTGGGTAACATTCAAACTAATCATCGTCTGTATGTACCTACCCATGTTTGTATATATAACCGCACTGAAATAGAAAACAAAGTATTGACATATTGCAGAAAACAGAAGTTAGGGTTATGAATTAGATATTTAAACGGTAGAAATGGTGCTCAAGGATAATTTTTTCTACGGGCTACTTTCTTTTAATAACTTAGTGCTGTTTTGATGCAGGGGATAAGTTTAGGACTTAAATGGACTTAAAATGTTATTAATTTATTGATTCAACAAAAGTTTTGTTTTTTTTTTCTTTCTGCAGCGCAGCAATTTAATACTTCTATTCAGTTCATTTTAGCTAACCATAGTTTCTCCTTTAGCCTAGTAAGAATAGATTTTTTCAAGGAAAATATAAAATGTGGTCCTATGGTTCCAAGCATGCTTAGTCCAATGAGAGTTGTCGTGTAATCGTCCGACATCGGGTTCTCTAAAAATTGTTTCCTTTCCTTGTCATTTTTAAATCTATTCTTACTGGTCTACTTAGCAAGATAAGGCTTTCAAAAATACTACTTTGTGTATTTGATTAAAAAATAGAATAATTAAAATATTTCATAATATTTCATATTTCATAAAGTCACTTTCGATAATTTTTGCTCATGTAACATTGTTGGACCAACGATCAATTGTAAATTTGTAACCCCATAAAAATAACCAACGATGTGATATAGGTAGCATGAGTGTCCATTTGACAGGGTAACACCACCACTACGATTGTAAGCACTTTGACATTGAAAGATCATTGAGAAATATTTAAAGTTACCGTGTGCGTTTGTAGTAAAGTACAAAAATGTTATTTTCAAATCTAAAAACTCATTTTATCTCAACTAAATAAAAGTTAAACATCTTAAGTCGACTTAAGTAGTTATTTTTTTTATTGAACCTTTTTCCATTTTTGAGGAGTGAAAAAAAAATAATCCAAAAGACCAATTATTATTATTTTCTTAATATTAGTTCTTCTACATATTTGTTTCAGAAGTATCTCTGTGTGTAAAAGGCGTTGGGTAATTGCGCTCAAGGAAAAATTTCCCATGTTCATTTATAAATATATTGCGTAGAAAGTTTTTATCACTTAAAAGCAAAGAAACAAGAAATATTGCCCAAAGCTACTTTTTGACCAAAAATTAAAACGGAAATATTACCCAAATACTTTGCATATAAATTATTTTTGTAAAATTTGGGCCATATTTTCTCAATTTTGACTGATAGACCCAAATTCTACTTCAATGAATTCAATGAAGTTTTAAGAAATGTTCTTGAAAGTGCAGTGCTCTAAGAACGGGTTTATTAATATAAATTAAATTCCTTTAAATCCAGATTCTTTTAATGCAAAAGAAACTTTGCATACCCAACCTCGCACCAACCCCAAATCTTATAGTCTGCCTAACTTACTTAATAGGAATTCTAATTGTAAACTGTACTGAAAATCCAAATTGCATATAGGTGATTCTAAAAAAATGGAATAAAATGATAATAATTTCGACATAACATTTTTGGAAGCAAATAGTCGTAAGAACTAACTATATATAAATATGAACTTTAGAACGTCCATCCACATAATTGAAGACGGGCCGGTCAAAAAAATTCAAAACAACGATCTTATGGTCTTTTTTAAAAACAGGTGTTCCAGAGAATTGAATATTTTTTAAACTTTTTTATTTTATGTCGATTTTTTTGAAAATCGTAACGCTTTGTCTTAATGGGGAGCCATACATCCCCTCCCATTCAATTTTTTTTTCACGTCGGCCGTCATTTAGAAGTGAATATCCAAAATGAAAACGTGAATGCGAACAAACAATGTCAAATTCAATCATATCTCTTTCTCTGTCAAATCCATAAGGAAAAAGTATTTCTATCTCATGCATCTCTCTGTTCTCCTCAAAAACACAAGAAAATTAAGAGAATCGTGCAGTTTTCAGAAGAAATTGTAAGGTGGTTCGAGCATCGATAATATAGTTTTCATTTACAGAACCAGTGCCGAGATGTAGCTATTTCAGGGAATGAAGTGAGGCCTTAGTCGCCGACTCATCTCACTTCACTCGTAAAAGTGATTAAGCTATTGAAGTGAGATGAGTAAGTTCGCATTTAGTTTCGAACATGAAATAAAGACTAAATATAAAAGAGACAAATTCTACCTCTTTGTCACACTCATTACTTTTGATATTCTGTTTCGCATCACCACTAGTGGATGCGAAAAGAAATAACAAATACAAAAATGTAAACATTATGGAATCTTAATAATGGAGTATCTTTGATTTCAGTAATTTTTTTGTCGTAATTAAAGTTTAATGTGACTTTTTACCCTTGAAAAATAAAATGATTAAAGTATCAAAAGTGAATTGAATATAATTTAATATATTTTGATAATAAAATAAGATTTAAAGTATCAATAAAAGGGTAGTTGTTTTTGTCTAGGTTTTTTTTTTTCATTTCCTATCCATGAATAGGTGTGACAAAGTTTCTTGAGCAAAAGCACAAACACTTATCCAAAAGTGTAAATTTACCAACACATACAACCACTCACTATTGAAATATCCGGCGAGTAATCGGACATTTCATTTCACTCGCCCAATCACCCACTTTTACTAACTAAATCGATTTTTGTCGAAAAGTGACTCATCTCACTCACTCCCTGCGGTTTCGAATTAGCTAAATCTCGGCACAGAATTGCTTATTTGTCAAATGAATCGAAAAAGACAAAGTAGTACTCTGCAGCGAATGTGAAAACTATTTAATTGATTAACTTTTGCACAGAAATAAAATAGGCCTCCAGAGGAGGAGGAGGAGGAGGAGGAAATTTAGCACGAGCTAAATATATCAGTGAAATAAATCATAATTTTTTGGATCAAAAATAAGGAGACATGGAATATTAGTTTTTTTGGAGTTCATACCACATGGTTCATTGCTTAGAGCCAAATTAAATATTAAGGTCATACCATGTACGGTTTATTAGTACCTCGTGGCATGATGGTTAGTTCGTTGGACTAGCATGCTGAAGGTCTGGGTTCGATTTCTAGCCTCTGCTACCTTAATGGCTGATTTACAATGACGCGTTCGTGATGCGAATGTGACATTAAAGAAGCGTTACGGACGCGTCGAGATAAAATTTGAAAGGAATTCAACCAGTTTTTCTACATAAAATGGCCACATGCTTAAATTGAAAATCGAAATGTTACAACAGACGTAAAAGTAGAATATTTTCTACTTTTGGGTTGCAGCCGCTTACGTTACGTTGGATTGTATACTTACTTAGGGATGCAAAACAGTAACATATCGCTCAAAGCGTCATTGTAAACACTAAACAGAAATTCCTATGTCGAACATTTGCGTTGACAGACAAATCTTTCAATGCAACGCCCAACGAGGCATTGTAAATCAGCCATAAAACAGAAATGTTTTTCCCGGGGTACTGCCTCTGACAAATCCCCCAAGAGAGTATATAATTGTCATGAATAAGTGCTTCTCATCTAACCGTTCTGGACTCAGCAAAAAATTGCAGGTCCCCCCCATTCCTGCTAATAAGACGCACACAGGAGTGGTTGAGAATTGTTAGCCACTAGGCACTGGTTCTCCACGAGCTTTTGCACCACCAAATTGATTTATGTACACGGTTTATTATTTAGAGTCCATTTCATTCTGGTCTACTTCAATGAAATACTTAAATCTTTAGTCTTTAATAAATTTGATTATTAGTACAGACCAAAGTACTTTAGAACGTCCTTTCACATAATAGTACAGTCAAAGCGTGTTGTGAAAAAGGGCCTGACCTCACCCACAGAGATATGGTCTGTTTTTTTTCATGGATCGATAGGGGCTTTGTGAAAGGCTTAAAATCAAATTTGGACCACTTAACAACTCTTTTTTAACATTTTTTTTTTGTTAAAAATGTGTTTTTTAACACTTTTGGGTTTTTGTAAATATCTCGGCTGCAGTATGTTGCACAGACAAAAATAAAGCACATAGTAATTCACAATAACATTAACTTTTACATAAAAAGATATTTGGTTCAAATACAAAAAAATTATGGAACTTTGTGTTGTTTAAAAATGAATTTTTCGTGAATATTATGAAAAAATCTAATTCAAGGATGAAGTTTTTTAATTTTTATTTTTAAAGTCTTCGTAAATACAAAGCAATGAGTATCAAATTGAATAGGAACGTTTTTCTAGTGCCTTCAAGTGCGACAAGGAAAATAATTCCCGCGCTACTTTCATTTGCTACGTGTTACATACATTTTTTTCAATAAATTTGTTAGCAGCTGCCAACAGTTGTTTCTAAAAATAGACATAATGGCGATAATTCACCAGTATTAAATTAGGTATTATCGGTGAGCCCTGAAGTCACCCTGGGGTCGTCTCAGAGCGTTTTTTGAAAACCCTGAACCCACCCTGGTCATTCGATACAGAGTTTTTGGAGACCTAGGGTTGCCCTGAACTAGCCTTGAAGAAGATCAAGGTTTTTTGTTGGAGCGAGGTGATGTTAAATATAAACTACACAGTGGCACAAGCTCTGAAGCGTTTTTTTGTTGCAAATGTTTTTTTTATTTTGAAATAGAAATTCAAGTAGTTCCCAAAATTTTATTTATTTTTTATTGAGAATGGAAATAACACAGATTTTTTGTTCAACTACCAAAGCTATTGCCGTTCACCCACCGAAGGAGAGAGAAAGAGAGCAAAGTGCAAGTCGTTATATCCTCCAAGTTCCATATTAAAAGGCCAAAAGTTTGAAATATTCGCAAATTAAATTGCTTTAAAGAACAAAAGTGCAAAATTAACAACAAAATACACTAACAAAAGTCAAAAATTACAAGGTGAGTGTGTTATTTGCTTATAAAAAGACATTGTTCGTATAAAACGCGATCTGCAAACAAAAAAAAAAGCCGTAATAAAATGCAACGGACACCACCAAAAGATATTAACACCGCAGATAAACCTCCCTTGTGTGGACCAAAGCGAAATCTGGCTCAAACATCACCCAGTCCACCAGAGTTTCTTTCCAAAAAAAGCACAAAATCTTTGTCGTGAACAATGTTTCCAACACGTAACTTACTGGCTGAACGACTGGTTGGATTAATATAAGATTTAGTACTCGGTGCAAGGAATGTTAAATTTTTCGTGTAGTACCAAAAAATAAGCTTTTGGGCAAAAACTGGTAGAGATGATACAAAAAGGTAAAATTTGAATGTCTATTTCTCTGTAAGTTTTTAATTAATTTGATTTTTTTTTTAAATATCATACTAAGGCTTTAAAAGTCTTCTTCATTTTTTTGAATGTTTTGAACGTTCCAAAATTAATAATGAGCAATTTAGAAACAAAAAAAAAAAAGACTTTGATATTTGGATTTTCAATGTTGGTTTTTGCTTACCCTTCCTGTTTTAATATTTGTAAACCTACTTTTTTAATTTTATTTTGTACAAACAATTTCATGAGTTAAATTTTCAAAGTCTGTTTAGTTTCCAAGATATTGAAAAGTGACCAGTGTGTCCATTCTCACAAAAACGCATCGGTAAATTTAGTAAGGGGTAATATTTCAAGTTTGGTTTTATTCCTGAGAAACAAAATATTTACCAACGTTAAGGCTGTTACAGATTCTTTTTTTTTTTTAATAACAAAACATGCAGTTACAGACCAACTTCACTATCAACCTCGATTATATTTCTTTATTATTTTGGCTACATATTATAAGCGAGAATATGCAATTTCATGCACTTATTCTTGTCCGATTATAAAATATACAAAAATAAAAAATTCAAACACCAAACAATTCTGGGTTTATCGTATGTCCTTTGAGATAAGAGTTTCGAAAGCGAATACTTACGGGGGGGCATATACCAAATGCACACATACACGTCTGGAATTTTTGGAATCCCCTTTTTTCGCCAACTTCAAAACTTATTCGATACAATGGATTCAACCATGCATAAGTTCAATTTAAATAAATGACACAATCAACTGACGCGACCACAACAATACCACAGAACCAGCTCTATTTGCTATCATTCTATATAGACCCCTTTATTCCTTTTAGGTTTATGTGACCGAGGCCGGGATGCGATTTCGTGTGCAGTTTATTTTTTTTTTGTTTTTGCCAGAATGGCTGTACTCGAATAAAAATATTTTAGTGGGGATTTCAAATACGAACATGACCAATTTTTTTGAATTCACTCAAAATATTATTTTATTTTTGGATACATCAGGGAATAACGGTTAGAAAAAGAATATAGCTGGCATTGATTTCAACCGATTGCATATTTTCGTACGGAAAAAAATTAAAAAAAAAATTAAATAAAGCCAAAGCAGGGCAGTGGCTGGAAAAATCGTGAATCGATGCTTTTGTTTTGAACATTTTCTTATCTGATAAATTGATTCAATAGAATATTGAAAATTTGTACGATTAATATTTTGATATTTTTTTTTTCATTGTTGTTGTTGCTTGTTTCAATTAATACTACCACTGCTGCAAATGGCAGCTGGATGGAGGTCAGAGATATCTACGTGATTTTTGTTCACTTCGTATACATATAAATGCATATTGACTATTGTTTTGTCAACTATTTGCGGCACACTGAACCGAATATCGTTCTGGATGAGCTCAATTTAAATAATAGAAAAACATTATGTTCCTGAAAATGAGCTCACCACTTATGGTTAAACCTGTCATAAATTTTTATTCCATGGATAGTGCTTATTTGGGGGGAAGATACATTTTTGTATTTTTGTTGATGTTTTATATGAGTTTGACATTAATCTGACATAAGAAATATAAAAAGAGTACAAAACTATGTAAATGCACTTACAGTAAAAAAAAGCTGAAATGGAGATATTCCAATACTATGTAAATAGACATTGCCATCGTTAGATATTTCTCAAACAAAAAATATTTGTACTGATAACAGTTTTCCCTTTTACTGACCTCAAAAAAACTTACTTAATACCTCCAGTCCCAAAGAAAATGAAATGCACGACTGGATCGCACGTACTTCAAGATGATGAGGGCTTAAAAATATTTTATGTAAGGATTTTCATGTCATGTTATGAGAAAAAAATATTTAAAATAAAATTAAATTTAAAAAAATTGGTGGCTCAACAGCTCGTGGAGAACCAGGGCCTAGTGATTTACAACTCTCAACCATTCCTGTAAGCGTGTTGTTGGCAGGAATAGAGGGGACCTACGAATTTTTTCCGAGTACAAACGGCGTAATGAGAAGCACTTATTCATGACAAGTATACTCTTGGAGGATTTTTCAGTTCCTCGCAAGAGGCAGTACCTCGGGAAAAACATTTCTGTTTTTATGTGGCAGGGGCTGGGAATCGAACCCAGACCATTGGCATGACAGTTCAACGCACTAACCATCATACAACGAGGTACTACAAAAAAAATAAAAACGACAGTTGAAATTTAAATAAAAAGAATGCTATCTTAATTCTTGATTATTAATGATTGTATGGAAAAAAATTCAAATCGTTTTTTATATATCAAATTCTTAAAACAATTTAAAGAAAACTTTTGGTATGCAAATCGTTAATATTTATGTATGTGCAAATCAAAGTAAAATTAAAAAAAATTCTACCCGTTTTTAAGATATATACGAGTATCAACATTTCTAAAAAAAAATTTTAATTTTTTGGAAAATTCAAAAACATTATTTTTGAAAATTTTAATATATAAAAATTTTAATACTATTTTAAGTTTGTATATAGAAATAATCTAAATCTGTGAAGCCGAGAGTGAGAAACTTCAAAATTTTAAAAATCCTTTATGAGAGGTATTAGTTAGTCCTTGGAAGTATATTCTAATTTTATCATACAGAAAAAGTCTTATAAAAATTCTAGTAGCCATTTTAAGGAAAAAAAATATGTTCCTTAAATGGTTTTGAACATTTGTACTTAAGGTACCTTTATTTTTTCATAAAAGAATTTTTTTAAACTTAAAAAAGCGTAAAAAACCTTTAAATACCGAGTTATGTTAAAAGTGAACATCTAGTTTTCAAAATATTTGATTTTTTTTTTAATCCCAAATACATTTTTTTCGTAAATTTTGGTATTAAAATAAATAAAAACTATTTATATTGCTCAGAAGGTTTTGTATAAAAAATTATTGAAATCTAAATTACCGTTTTGAAGAAAATCGAAATTAAAAAAAAAAGTTTTCTGGGTGGTTACTATATACGGTGGTCTTAAAGACGCGACAGGTTTCACTAAAAAGGATCCCAAAAGTAATTTGATGGAAATAATATGAGGATTCTAAATTTTGAAACCACAAAATTATACCTCTTCCCTTTTTTGAGTTATAGGCATATATATGTATTTAGGCTTGAAGGCATTTTGACATGGGCGGGAAAAAATTGTTAAAAATCAATGAAAGATCACACGATAATGTTGTGTATCATTTGTGGAAAGCTACAATTCTACAATGTTCTGGAGTTTTATGTTTGATTCAAGTTGATTGAGTAAATAGTTTTGCAGAAATTCAGTTCAAAAGTCAAAATTTAAGAAAAAAAAATCAATTTTTTTGTTTTTAAAATTTTTTCAAGATTTTGCATAAATAGAGTACAATATTTTCCAAAATTCATTGCTTTATTGCAATCTTAGTCGAATACAAGAAATCGCATATGCTTGGTTTCTAAGATTAAAGAAAACAAGGATTTTTTCCTTAAAAAAATGTTTTTTTTGCATTTTTCTCAATAGTCCATTCACTTAACATCAGACCTTGCATCAGATCCGTTAGTTATATTTGTTAAGCTATTTTTTGTTACAAATATTGGCCTTTGTTATTCATCTAAGTTTTCGACCTCTAGGGCCGACACAACTTTGGTAAAAATCGAAAAAAAAACTTTAAATTTTTTATAATTTTGCATTTTAAAATTGATTTTTCCCAAAACTATGGATAAAAAAAATTTTATTTAAAAAGAAATTTTAAGAACTGATTTCTGTCTTTAAGGTAAGCTACAACCATTTTAGTCCAAGATGATAACCTTCATTTTTACCAACCTATTTTCAAGTCAGTTTTATGAAACTGACCCTAATGTCTAATTGGGAGAATATAACCCCACTTTCCCATGATTATTTTTCCTTGATTTGACTCAACGTACACGTTTAAGTATTATAATGCATCATATGCTAAGCAGCCTGTATTTGTTCTCATAAAGAGTTTTTCAATAAGAGCGCTACAAAGTTTTTTTTAAATAAAATAAAAACAGTTTTGGATATCAATGAAATTATTTATTCCTGTGAAAGTACGTTCGATGCTATTATGTATGGAACTCGATTTCTTTTGCATGGCCACCACGGGCACGATTGCAGAAGTCCAGACGCTGAACCCAATTTTCGACGGTTTTCAAGCATAAATCAGCCGATACTGCTGAATTCACGTTCGATATTCATACGAAGTTCATCTATCGTCGCTGGCTTGTTGGCATAGACCATAGACTTGATGTAGCCCCACAGGAAATAGTCTAACGGCGTCAAATCACACGACCGAGGCGGCCAAGCGACTGGACCATTTCGTGAGATAACACGTTCCCAAAACTTGGTTTCCAATAAATTGATAGTGACATTAGCTGTGTAGCTTTTGGCACCGTCCTGTTGGAACCACATGTCGTCCAAGTCCATATCATCCAATTGGGGCCAAAAATATTCGGTTATCATTGAACGGTCGCGATCCCCATTCACAGTAACGTGCCGATCTTGATCATCACGGAAGAAGTACGGCCCAATGATGCCAACGGCACATAAACCACACCAAACCGTAATTTTTTCAGGATGCAATGATGACTTATGGAGTACGTGTAGATTGCTGTCTGACCAATACCGCATATTTGTTTATTGACGAAGCCATTCAGCCAGAAATGAGCCTCATCGCTGAAGATGATTTTTCAATGAAAATCCTAATCATTTTCAAGTTGTTGTTCAGCCCAATTCACGAACATACGACGCTTCTGGAGGTCAAGCGGCTTCAGTTCTTGCGTCAATTTAATCTTGTAAGGATGTAGGCCAAGATTTTTTCGAAAATTCGAAACAACGACAACACAGAGATGCTCAACGCTTGAGAACGACGTGTGAGAGACACATTTGGGCTTTCTGCAACTGAAGCCTCAGCGGCAGTATTATTCTGGACACTACGGGCACTCCTTTGTCTCACTGGCACGGGAACATTTTTTACTGGGCCTGTGGATTCAAATTTTTCCACTAGACGCTCAATTTTTGATCTGCTAGGACGATTATGACGACCATAAATTAGACGTAGCGCTCTTAACGTTGAGGCCACTGACTCCGAATTTCGGTAATAAATTTTAATAATTTCGACTCATTGTTGGCTCGTATATCTTTGCATCACGAAATGGCAAACCTTACTAAAGAGAAATGTCAAAAGAGCGGCAAGAAATATGGCGTCGTTTGCTGTCCCTGTCGCTCTACTTTTGTAGCGTCCCGTTTGAAAAATACTATTATTGGTATAAATTTATTATTTCCAAATTTTAAAAAGCTGTTTCATGGAAAATCTTGGGTCTACAGAGACAGTTTTGGTATAAGGTTGAAGCTAATGCAATCTATTTGAAATTGTAGAACAAAAATTTATTAAAAAAAAGTCTTTCAAGGTTAAAATTGGCAATAGTTGATAAGAGCTTGATTTTTTTGGACTTTTTTATACTAATATATATTTTTAAAACTAAACTGTTAACACAAGTACAAATTCATAGCTTTCCAAAAAGATATGGATCATTATAGTATGATCTTCAAAATGCCTTCAGGCATATTATATGCCTATAACTGAAAAAAGGGATCAGGTACGATTTTGGGGTTTCAAAATTTGGAATTCTGAGATCATTTCCAACAAATCTGCATCATTACTTTTGGGTTCCATTTAAATTAAACATGCCATGTCATTATGACCACCGTGTATAACCACTTTTTGAAAAGTGGTCTCCAATCCAAAGGTAGTCTTAACTGAAAGAAATATATTGAATTTTTTTTCGTAAGAGTTTTGTACAATATTTCGGAAAATAAGATTTTGTAAAATTGCTAAACCAAACGTATGACAGATACATTTTTTTTTTTAGTTTTGAAAAAATTGAAAAAAAATTGTGTGCAGAATACCAAAAACCACTAGGTACCAAATTTTAAGAAAATCGATCCATCCATTTAGGCTGTAGTCGAATAGACAGACAGTCAAATTTGTGTGACCCACTTTTTTCGTCTTCCCTATCATCGTTATGACAAGTCTAATCTAGTTTTAAATTGTAGAGCAATGTTTTTTGAAAAAAGCGTGAAAATTTTGGGGTTTTTTTTTATATAATTTCCCATGTTGCTTTCGGTGCTAGAGGGTCAAAAACTTGGACTATTTAACAGGCCAAAAAATCATATGCAACTTAGCAAATAATCTGAGTTGCCGCATCTGACACAAGGTCTCCCTCCTACAAAACAACAAGGTTACTGGACTATAACCAACCTGAGAAAATATTAAAGTGCCAAAAATGATATCGAAAATGGAGCCACTTAATTGACGTCACATAAAGAAGCTTTTAAAAAACCATCAAAAACTTTTTCGTTTTTAAACATTTAAATAACGTGTTTTTTGTAAAAAAAAATAATGAGTATGACAACTTTTTTTGTTATAAGGTCTTTTATAGATGTGGAACTGAGTTATATGTTTTTTTTTTTTTTCAAAAGTCAAGTTAAATTTTTCTCCACAGCCATATCAAATAGTGTGTATGTACATATGTACGTATGTATGTCTGTGAATACTTGACACAATAAGTTCCTCTTCTATAAAACTGTATATCATTGAGCCCATCAAGATTAAACCTCGTCCCAGTTCCTTAAAATCATCTATTGGCAAAATTTCATACACCGTCAAATTGTTTCCAGAGCCCATTCGTTCTTGAAATTTAAAAATTATAGAGTCTAAAACCATCCAACCGGTTTGCCTCAAACTGGTTTCATTAAAAAGGCAATAACGCCAAGATGGTTTAAGACCACTAAAACAATGCTTTAGACACATTCAGATACAAGGGGATTTCTTGACCTTTTTCGTACAAAAATACTGTCGACACAAACAAAAATAATCTTACCGAATATTGAACAATTTTATTATTTGTCAAATAATCGAAAATATTTAAAACCTCTATTATGAACAACTCTGTACACAAAGTTGGAATTGTCAGAAATTTAAAAATGGCTTTAAGAACAACTCTGTACACAAAGTTGGAATTGTCAGAAATTTAAATGGCTTTGAGGACGAAAAACACGTAAGCACAACAACAAATTGATATTGAAGCTGTGAGAAATAAAAAAAATGGCTGTAAACGTGAGGAAAAAATACACGTAAACACTAATTGATTAAACAAAAGTCAAAATTCTAATGATGTTACTTTTAATTTGTGTACTGTGATGTACGTATGTACATACGTAAATAAGAAAAATATTTGTGAGAATTTTACTTCACACAGCCAGCTGCATAGGCACCTGGAGGGTGGGGGGTGGTAAAAAGGGGCACTTGACGGGTATCCGCATGTAAAATATAACTCTCAACCTTTTCTTAATTATTTTAAGCTTTTGATTGAAAGAATATCTATTTTTGACTTTTGCAAAACAATATTTGGCTTCAAACAAGTGACGCTTACTTTTATATCCATTTTTGGCAGTTCATTTACATAACCTGTAAATTATCTATGGATACCTGTTTTTATCTCAAAGGCATCAAATATTTCTCACATGTATTTTCAACGAGAAAAAATTAATGTAAAAATAGTGTGTAATTGATGGGAACCACTACTTCATTGAAACCAAAATACTGCCTCAAATATTTTGACCGAAGTTAAATTAGGGAAATACTGTGAGGTGATTCCATGTGGAGTAAGGGATTTTGCTAATTCTTTGTTTTGATCGAATCTCAAAGAAATTTTGTAATAGTCCCTTAACACACCCATCAACGATTGAAAACCAATGGAAACATTGCCAAGAAATTATCAAAAAACAAGAAGCTTACTCTGACTTACTGGAACTTACACCGACTTAATTGAACGAACCTCTTGGTTTGACAATGAGGGCTGTAAGTACATGCAAATAAACAAGAAGCATATAATCGATGAAAAATCTGCAAAGTAGAACCAGAGCTGCTCGTGAGATCAAAAATGTAAATAGGAGCGAGTTATACCGGCTCATTATAAAATCGAAAAAAAAGGAATATGAGCATAAGCGTGCGATCGAAGAAATACTAAAATGCTTTTCGTAATAATAATTCAAATTTACCTCTTCGGTAGAAAGAACCTCTCAAGGTTACACGGTCTCAACCTGAACCGAAGCCTGCAGTCATGTGGAATTAAACGCTTCTGAATCTGATTCTGATTCATACAAATCATTTCATCAAATTAAATAACGGATAAATCGAAATTGTCTGAAATGTAGATTTCACTTTGCACTATTCAACCTAGGGAAAATGCAGACAAACGATGCCGTCTACCCGATTCAATCAAGTGGCAATATTTATTATTATATATATTGCCAAGCTTTCTCACATACCCAAACTCTCTGAAAGTATTTCGTATGAAACGCTTAGCTTCCACTACAAATCCCTCATCTCCCCCAGGCAACATGGCTTTCTCAAATGCAGATCTACAACCACTAACCTGAATTTGTGTCTTTCACGCTATCTGCCATGGAGAAAGGTTACGAAGTGGATGTTATCTCAACCGATTTTAGTAAGGCCTTTGATACAATTTCCCCTAAGCAAATACTTTTCAAATTGTCTTCTCTCGGCTTCGAATCTTCTTTGTTAAAAAAGATCTCCTCTTACCTAGATAATCGTTATTACAGCGTTTGTTTTAGAACCGCCACCTCTTGTTCTTTCTTAACTACCTGCGGTGTTCCCCAAGGCAGCCACCTATGCCCACTTTTGTTCATTCTTGCTATTAACGATATTGAAAAGGTCACCAAACACTCTTGTATTTCACTGTACGCTGATGATACCAAGTATTTCAAGATCATTTCGTCAACACACGACTCTTCCCTTATTCAAAAGGACCTTGACAGTTTTTCAATTTGGTGTCCAGCGTCGCTTCCTTCGCTTTGCTCTTCGAGGCCTTAACTGGACCAATCCCCTGATCGTGCCTTCCTATCTAGACCGCCTTAAACTAATCAACTTGAATTCTTTGAAAGAACGTAGAGAAATATCAGACATTCCCTTCATTCATCGATTATTTTCTGGTTCCGTTGACTGCATTTCACTCTACAACTCTATCTCCTTTAGTATTAACCCTCGTCCTCGAAATCCTCGTCTTTTTTTATCTTCCCACCCACAGGACCTCCTATGGCTCAAACGAAATGAACCTCGAACGAACTCCTTTGACTTTAACCTTAGTACTCCATCCCTAAAACTGAGTCTTCTGAATCGCCCTCCTCCACACTTACCTTAGCTTAAGATCTTAGTTCTAAGTTAGATTAAGAATTAGCTTGTATTAAGCCGAATAAATGGGGACTTTGCCCCACCAAGATTAAAATTAAATTTTATGTCTCCGCAAGGCACTTTTAGCTTATTATTACTGAACTATCTATTAGAAGCCAAAGGTCTGGGTTCGATTCCCGGCCACTGCCACCTAAAAACAAATGTTTTTTTCCGAGGTACTGCCTCTTGTGAGGGACTGACAAATCCTCCAAGAGTATACTTGTCATGTATAAGTGTTTCTCATCTAGCCGTTCGGACTCGGCAAAAAATTGTAGGTCCCCTCCATTCCTGCCAACAACACGCACACAGGAATGGTTGAGAGTTGTTAGTCACTAGGCCCTGGTTCTCCATGAGCTGTTGCGCCACAAAATTTATTTATAATTTATTTTTTTTATCTATTAACGGGTGATTTTTTAGCTGGTTTGGTTTTGGCAACACTGGTTTTGACAGCTGACGTGTGTTTAGTACCTTGTGTCACTGTCAAACAGCTTAAGTTTGGTTTGCAATTTAACCATGGATCGTCTTACATATGAACAACGCTTGCAAATTATTGAATTTTACTATCAAAATTCGTGCTGGCCGAGGATCCGCTTTTTTATCGAAAAATTGTGTTCAGTGATGAGGCTCATTTTTGGTTGAATGGGTACGTAAATAAGCATAATTGCCGCATTTGGAGTGAAGATCAGCCAGAAGCATTGCAACAGCTACCAATGCATCCCGAAAAAGCCACTGTTTGGTGCGGTTTATGGGCCGGTGGCATTATTGGGCCATATTTCTTCAAAGATGATGCGAATCGCAGCGTTACTGTCAATGGTGAACGCTACCGAGCGATGATAACAAACTTTTTTTGCCCAAAATGGAAGTTCTTGACTTGCATGATATGTGGTTTCAACAAGACGGTGCCACATGCCACACAGCACGCGAAACAATGGCGCAATTGCGAGGCGAGTTTGGTGAACAGTTAATTTCACGTTTCGGGCCGGTCAATTGGCCGCCTAAATCGTGCGATTTGACACCATTAGATTATTTTTTGTGGGGGTATGTCAAGGCTAATGTCTATAGGGACAAACCCGCTTCGATTGACGCACTGGAAGCCAACATCCATGCATTGATTCGTGAGATACCGGCCGATATGTGTGAAAGAGTATGCCAAAATTGGACTCAGCGGATGGGCTACCTGAGACGCAGCCGCGGTCATCATTTGCATGAAATTATCTTTAAACATTAAATTGCAAGGTTCAACCATCGATTCAAATAAATATTTCATTCATTTTTTCGAATTTTTTGTGTTTTTTTTTTTTAAAGTTCTAAGCCTCTTAAAAAATCACCCGTTAGAAGCACCAGTCGATGAATTGTGTGAGAGTTTACAACAGCCTTATCCTGGAAATGTAGCCTTCTGGCAACTACTTTGGCACCATCTTGTTCTTACCGCGCCTATTGAAGATTTTTTTTGCCGGTTAAGATACTGCTCCTCCCCGGATTGTAGTGACACTTAAACCAAGTTAGTGAGCTATCGTTAACTTATAAAGCTTTTTGAATACATATTCATAATTTTTAAAAATCTTAGCACAAAAGTTAAGGGAAATATTGTTACTAACGAATTTCTTGAAACCTTGTAAAACAGGTATTCAAAAATATCGTGAAATTACAAACAATATTATCTTCACACTCAGGAAAAAAAGATCATTTAAAATAATAAGGTAATAAGTTTGCAGCTTAAAAATTTAGGACATTACAGATACAACTATAATAATTATGAATTTAATATCCTTTCAGTGCTTAAATTTATTCTATTAAAAATTAAAAATACCAAAAGTAAAAAGTTGCGTTTCTATATACTTATATGTACATAAACTAATGCGAGAAACGTGATAGCAACTGTTAATTAAAAACATAATATTCGATTGAAATTGATAATAATAAAACCATTTGAATTTGAATGGTAATCCGATTCATTAAAAAATTATTTTCAAAATAATAAAAAAAAAAAACAAAATCGAATTAAATTCCATGGAAATAATAGTTACAAATACCTACCTACATATATCTAAGAGAAGATATGAAAAATTTATAATATCAGCCACTATCATTGCTATGCGAATCCTGTTTCCGCAAATGTAATACCAACATATTTCTATGTGCGGGACAATCATAATTTTGTGTAGTCTATAGGTCATTTTGGCATATCGTAAACACAATTAATTCATAAACAAACAGATTAATCAAAAATTACTGCTATTTGGTTTCGAATTACAGTCGTGACCACGATATAATGCTTCTATGTACTTTGTGTTTGTATGTGTGTGTGTGTAGGAGCCGTTATTTTAGCCCATCAGACATACGGTAAATAAATTAAAAATCAACTCGATAATAGCATTAATTACACTGCCATAGATAAATTTTATAACAAGGACTTATCGTCGATTTGGTTTTTGGGATTAAAAGAATTTAATTTTTTTTTTTTGTTATTTTGTTTTGTAAGGTGTGGTATTTTGTGTAACTAAAAATAATGAATGGTTTTTTTTACTCGCAAGCGTTTTAATATTTAATTGTGTCCAAATAATCTTCATTAAAAATTTCAAATAATTATTATAATTTTCTATGTGCAAGCCCAACCATGAATGTGATAATTATTTTTTTTTTGTTAGTATAAATACAAAAATTCAGCGCTTTCCAAATCCAAACGTTCCGTAGAGCTTAGTAAATTTAACCTAAATCGTTTGGCTTTGCACCATCTGAAAACATATGTATGTTGATGTAATGAAAAAAATTGTAGATTTAAGAGATTCAATCAGTAAAATTCCTTTGGGCAATTTATTTGGCAAAAGAAAGATTTTGGTTCCCCCTGAATTCAGTTCAATCAGAAGATTAAGTAAGCTCTACTCCATATCCATATCACCTAGTTCAAAAAGCGAATAAAAAAGTCCTAAGCACCAAAAATGTCAATAGAAGGCCTTATCCTGAGGCCAAATGATCGAACTCTAGAAAGCAAGTTGGATACATTCATTATTTTTCAAATCACTCGCTGCTCTAATTGTTTTTGAACTATATGACCGTATGAATACCTTTAGCTAAAGAGTGCTCACCCGTTTGCCTCATGGCTAAAAAAGGGTGACATTAACACTTTTGGTGAATTTCAATATGGTCCTTAGTAATGAAATTTATCGTTGAGAAGGAAATTAATCGAAAATAAATAGCATGCTTCACTGAAAATTCTACCTTGAAAGGCGTTTTTCAGCATTTTTTTTTAATATTTTTGTATGTATCGAATTATTAAACCATTTTAAAGAAAAACTTTTGGTAAGCATATCTTAATTATTTATTCAATTGCACATAAAAATAAAATTTCAAAAAAATTGAAACTTGTATAAAAATTAAAAAACTTCTTTTTTTTTAATTTTGATGTGTAATATTTGTTTATCTTACTTGAAATTTGTATAAGTATAAAAAAAAACTAATCTTAATCTGTTAAGCCGATAATCAGAAAATTCAAAAAAAAAAAATATGTTAGGAAATAACGCCCAAGGAAGGAACGCCCTAATCGATTTGGAAATAGCGCCTTTTTTGCTTTGCCTTTATAGACTGAAACAATGGCCGAAAAAAACTAAAAAAAGTGGAATTGGAACTAAAGCCCCAAATAGGAAAAATTGCCAAAAACACCAGCAATATAAGGAATTATTATCAAAAAGTGTATTGCAAGGCAAGAGTAAATAATATTTCTAAAAAGCAGTCACCCAGCTTTACGGCGAATAAACAGTGAGGTATGTATTCAACCCCCATGCTTGGGCTCACTATTGGATTTGGATTGAGTGCGAAGTTGGTTGTATATGCAAAGTTTCTTTTAAATTTAAGGATTCTGTATTTAAAGAACTTAGGATTCTGTATTTAAAGAACTTGAGTTTATCCGTTACTACGGATTATTGCGCTACATTTTGACAAACATTTCTTAAAACCTTGCGTATTCATCGAAACTTATACGTCCAGGGTCCAGCCCTCGAAAATCGAGAGCTAATAATATAATTTGTCAAAAAAAGCTATCTTTAGCGTAGAGAAAAAGTGATACCTTGTTTAATTGAATCCGAATTGAATCAGGATTTAGGTCCATATAGACCTGGATCGGATTGAATCCAGATTACTCGATCCCATCCAGCTCTGTGTCATAAACCTGGGTCGAAATTTTGATCCGGATTGAATCCCATCCTTCGATCCGCTCATGTGAACGTGGTATGAGCTACTTATATTATTATATGAACTACTTATAAATATTTTCTGCAGCACTAAACGCAGCCATCAGACACTCTAGTTATCTTTCCAGTCAGTGCTGGAAAATTGGTTGGTTGGTGGGTGAAAAAAATCGAAACGTCACATTTGTTACGACAAATTAAAACTAATAATTGCTCGCTCTTGCTCTTGCTTGCACTTACTACGCAATTTTATTTTATTGTTTTTTTATTTTTGTGGTGTAATTATTTAATAAATATTTGCATTTGGAAATTTTGTTTGAAAAAATCGTTTCAACCAAATGTAGTTTATATGCCTTCGGCTTTTGTAGACCGAGTAAATTGTACCACAGAATTCGTGTTTGCCGTTTTATTGTATGATGAAAGTTTGAAAGTTTCTGTATGTGTCAAAATTCGAATTGCAAAATTCGAATTGCAAAATTCTGTTTTCCAAAATTCTGTAAATCTAAAATAATGTATACCAAAGATTCTAGATTTTAAAATTCTGTATACCAAAATTCTGAATATGATAAAAGAAAAATTGTTTTGATAATGAAAAAAAGTGCGCACTTTTTTTCGTTATCAAAACAACTTTTCTTTTATCATTTACAGAATTTTGAAATAGAGAAATTGTTTTGGTAATGAGAAAAAGTGCGCTTTTATTGTTAGTTACTTCGATTTCTGCTGACTAACACATGTACACAATAATGGTTGAGAGTGTAGTAAGTCACTTAATCCTCGATCTGTCAAGCCACCAAATTTATTTTATTAATCATAAAGGTATTAACAAAAAAATAAAAAACGAGCCAATTGCGATATATTTCGAAACAAGTTGTTTAATTCATTAATTTCCAGCAAAACTAAAAAATAAAAAACAAAGTAAAGCAGCTTGAAATCCAACGATTATGTTGATTTAAACACAGTTAACTTACTAAGGCCGAGTTGTACAAATATTTAATCCGTGGTTCAGCAATTTTAACTCTCCAACTTTGGCGAATTAAGTGAGGTCCAACGATTGATGGCTCTGGCATTAAATTAATTACTAAAACATACTTGAAGCTTGAACCAATGTTAAACTTCTTCTGAAATTCCTCCAAAATCAGTCGGTAAAAATTGCTGAACTACGGATCAAAATTTGAACTATTTGAACTATTTATTTATTTTTTATTTCTACGGGGAAAATTGAAATCAACATATTAAAGTTTTAGAAAACAGAATTTAAGATTTTCAGAAGAATTCAGATTTTTGGCATATATTTTGAATAATATGTACAGAATTTTTGATCCACATACAGAATTTTGAAATACAGAATAACGACCCATTCCCGAGGAAATATGACCAAAATTCTACAAAAAACAATTTACATGCAAAATATTTGGGCGATATTTCCATTTTAGTATTTGGTCAAAAAGTAGTTTTGGACAATATTTCCGATTTCTTCATTGCTTTTCGGATGATACAAATTTTTTTGAGGAATATTTCCAAATCAATTTGGACACTTTTTGCTTGGGCGTTATTTCCAAAAGCCTAAAAATATGAGGATACTGACATAATCTCCAAAAACAAAATCCGCGAATCCAAGATCCCCACACTTTTGAAAATCCAAAAATTTGAAATCTCCTTTTCCAAAATCCACGAAACAAAATCCCCGATTCAAAATTTTGAATTTTGGTTTTAAGGATTTTGTTTTTGTGGATTTTAGTTTGTGGGTTTTGGTTGGTTGATTTGGGTTTGGGGTTTATGGATTTGGAGCTATGGTACCCAACCCAAAAAAACGTTCTATAAGAGGTCCAAGTTACTATTTGTAAAATTTTATAATTACTGTTAGTAAATCGCAATAGTTTAAGCGAAAAAATAATGTTTTATTAAAATCATAGGAGCCATTTTTAAGAAAAAAATATTTTCTAACGATTTTCTATCATTTTCACACAAATGTTTCGTTATTTTTTCATAAAGGTAAAATTTGTTCTTTAAATACTTAAATACCAAATTTTATAAAAATTGCAAATTATTTGATTTCTAAAATAAAATTTTTGAAAATTTTCTCAAAAATTTAAAATATTTTTTTTTTTTTAAGTTAAGTACGAAATCCATTTTGTAGGACTCTTTAAATAAAAGAAGAAAAATCACGAGATTTTGCATTTGCGTAGTTTTTATTGCTGATGAAAGTTAGTTTCCTTTTTATATTTCAAACTGTATACTTAAAGTTCTCATAAAAAAGTGGTGGACTACTTTCTCACCTTCCGTGGGAACTAAGTCCACTTCTCCAAAGTAGATTAAATTTCCACTAAAACCCTTTTGTTCAATTTAAGGCACTGACATAAAATAATCCATGAAACACGTCTAAATTACATGTTCTGATTATGCAATCCAGCTATGTATACGACACAACATGGTTGGTTTGTAGGTATCCTTGAGAGCGATTTTAACTATAAGCCAACAAATACATATTCTCAAAAGACACTTTTATATCGCAACGCATTTTATATCATCCTAAATTGATTGTTGAGTAAAAGCATCATGACAGTTAATGACTTTAACCGATAGCTTCCACAACAAAGTGCAGATAATGAATCTCTCGATCCTTCAATCGAAAGCTAAAGCTTCATATCGTCGATGTTTCATATAGTCTGAAAGCATCGTCAGCGCCAACTTCGACGACGACGATGATGGTCTCAAGAAGAGAGTAACCATCATTCATATATGTATCAGCCAACGGTATGCTATTGAATCCATTTCGAATACGTCTCGTGTTTCACACTACACGAACATAAAAATCTCGTTCATTTACTCATGCAGTTAACCAAACACAGATTTATATCCTGCCATAATCGTTAGAACAAAATCGCTGTGCCATATCCTTCTTTATTCAAACTGATGCGACGACTGGCACTGGGTGGCAGATCGGCAGTTATAAGTATGTATGGGTGTGTATTTGTGAGTGTATCTTGCCTCTATTCGGGCTCGGGCCATAACACCAAAAGGAAAGACTATTTTATGTAACCAAAGGATTCGTCTCCTTACACGATGGCGGCGGCGGCGGGATGTTATGAAACTTTAAACTTTCAGATACGGAAAAGGCAACACCATCCTCATCCAGCACTGGTACGAGGTGCGGTGAACACTGAATACCATTGACTATAGATATACACATGAGTGATGGGTAATGGAGATGATGTCTCATTTGATTCCTTTCAACTTTATCAGAGTCCTTTGGTCCCTTTGTTCAATACAAGCTCTTTATAGACATCAAGTGAAAAATAAGGATAGAAACTTAACTCAGCATATGCACACCGTATTGCCACCAACCACCCCACCCATAAGAAGTAGGTACACCGACACCGACACCGACACCATCATATATATTATCCATCGAGGGTGGCAGCAAGCAAGGACATCCGAGTATTCATCCCAATTTAGCACTAAAAAAAAAAAAAAAAAAAAACATAAGTAAAAAGAAAGCTTGAAAGACATTTCACCTCTTCCCACATTCGTGGCCCATGACATTTTGGTTTTCTTTCATTTTTTGCTTCCTGCTGCCACTTCGTACTTCGTCGTTCAACTAAAGTAATCGATCCTGTAAGAAGCAAGGATGTGTGTTCCTTGTAATGCTATACTTTTCCCTAATGGACGCTTTTATATGCGAAACGACCTCACGTACACGTTTTAATAGGCACTAAGCAAATTGTGCCACAGATTGAGATTTTTACTAGTTTTTTTTTTTTTTTTTGCTTTGCTTTGCTTTTGTCTCACTCTCTCGGAAGTCCCGCATGGACTAGCTTGATGGGTTTCTTTTGACCATCAGGTAATTGGCGGGAAACTTTCTTGTATATATGTATAAGGTACCTTGTTGTATAGAGATACGCTCTACATCGTATAACCTTTGAGATTTGATTCGATGGTAAGTAAGTTGTTCCTTTTGTATCTTGTGTCAACGAGCTATATGGCCTACACTCTACACAAGAAAATTCATTTTTGTAAAGGGTGTTCAAGAAAATATGAGCTTAGAAAAAAAAATATCCATACCCAAACTTGTAAGTACAAAGGGTGTGTTTTTAAGTGTTATTGTTATAACGATGCTTTGGTTATAGGCAAAGGACATGAATTCGTAAGAAAAATCAAACTCGAGATTTCGATAAAACTTGACATTCAGATGATAGCAAAGAAGACAAAATGGTGTACAATGTCACTATTAATAACCTCCAACCATAAAATATTCCTATTAACCCATACCCAACCTTGATATATGCTCAGATTGTTCCCTATAGCTTCTTGGACCTAGAAAAAAAATTTTTAAAAATATTAATACCCCCAACTCCTTGGAACTACCCGATGCCAGATGGCATCGCTAAGTACTCTCTATGGGTTTTAGCTAAAAAATGAAAAAGATGAATAGAATAGATCAACTGGAAGAACTTTCAATCCAAATAAAGTTTTTTTTTAAATATTTACATTTTTAAGTGTAAACCCATACAAAAATCAACACATAAGCCGACTTTGCATTTATGGCACTTTGTTCTTGTTTGAGATTTGCAATTTGGCGCAGCACATCTCCTCCTTTTTTTGTCTGGTGTCGAAACAATCTAATGGTCATTGTGGTCAAATCTTATATCATTCAGCACTCTGGCCGAAGAAATATACCTTCCAGAAGATCCGGGGTTTTTTCTTTGAAACTGCATATTTTGTAAGGAACGTCTCAACGATTGCGCGCCTGAAATTTAGTTGCGTTATTTTGTTGATTTTTTTTCAAAGTATCCATGAGTTTTGAATCACTGCATCGATCACCCTAGAAAAAATCCCATACCACCATTTTTTATTACGTATGCTGATCCGGTAAGTACGAGTACTTAAATTTTGATCCATGCGATCTGTTTCACCCATTCCTTTGTTATAACGGTGGATCATTGAGGGCATTTGTACTATAACGTTTTTTTTTGCTATCCGGGTAATAGCGTTTTATTGGCACTGTTGGGCTCACTCCTAATTTTGTAGATCCGGAGGTCCATTATTCCTCCAATGGACATACAAAATCCCATAATTTTGCTCCATGGCACTGGCAAAAGTTGGCTGTTTTTCGAAATCTGATTTACTGGGAAAGATGACTTTTGAAGTTTTGCTGTGCAGAATAAGTTGTCTTTTTTGCTTTTCTTAAGGGGTTTGCTTTATGTTCTTGTTGGAAAGCATAAAACGGATAGTTTTGTTTTTTTTTTCTCCACAACGCTTTTTTTAGATGATGATGCATGTTGTACTTTGTAAATCCTATTTTTCCGGAAAGTTCCAGTTTCAGAGTAATTATTTTTACACAAAAAACTTGGTCCACAAAACAAGTTGTCAAGAAAAATATTGAATGGAAGATCCCGAACATTGTTAGATATACTCCTGTTAGCATCTTAGTAAGAGGTGCAGCAGCAGTCGCATGCAGTGGACCTACTTTTTACAGATTTCCTTGATATATATCAAAATTTATCAGGTATCCAAAGGGAATTTATGCACCAAGCCTTGAAGCCAAATCTTATCGGCTTCCCTCTATTGAATTGGTTCATGGGATGTCTGCCAAAAAATTTGATCATGCTTTTCATCATAGTCAACATCTGCGCTTGGCACAAAATGTTGCATGCACCTCTTTTTCATAATGTTGATCAATTTCCGCAGTTTCCAAAACTTGTCAGTAGTATCAAAATCAATATCATTGTCAGCACAGTGTATGAATTTTAGGATAGACAAAAATCTATTTCTGCGCATAGCATTGCTGACCATTTCAATGTACATGTCGGCTTTCTGGTCCCAATAGTTACGTGAGGAATGTAGAGCATTATAGCCGCTTAGGACAAGAGTCCCCACAAAATATTTGAGTTCTTCCACAGTTATCGGCGTAATATCAGTTACATTTTTTTTGCTCATGTATATCTGAGTTTCTTTTCCTAAAAGCTCCCATACTTCTGCATCATAAAAATTCCTCAAAAAGTTCAGTTGGTGTTCCTGGTGTCCTTAGAACTTGAATAATATGGCCTCGGAAATTCTTCGGCTTCTATATTTTGAAAATCACCTACATTCAAAAAAAAAGTCTGTCCCATTTCCCTTTTCTTCAATCGTGCTTGCAACCACAAGACCATCGGCTCAGGGGGATCACACTGAACTGGTTTAGATGGTTCAGTTTAATATTCTATTTGATCGTTTTTATCCATGTCACCAACTCTTTGATTCCTAAGAAGTATTTCCGCGGGGGCCAATAATTGTTTCCAAGGCAAATGACGAATATCTTGAACCTCAATTCATCGTTGCCAAACTCCTCGTCACAAAGAAAACAAGTCTCAGGAGGCTCACTATAGATGTCAATAGGAGCACTACCTTCCTTGGAAAATCCAGATCTGAAAAAAATCACAATTGGAGCTTTATGCACTACATACAAGGCAATAGAAGACATCATTATAACTGCCCAGCGATGCCGTATGGCATCACTCATATACGCTTATCCCTTGTTTGCTTAGCCTTTGTTTGTTTGGTATTGATAAAACTACATATTTTTATGACAAAACTATGAAAATAGTCACAAAAGACAAAAATATTGGTAACTTACGCCACTGAATTTCACAAAGCCTTGACGTCCACAAATTGTTCCATTGTTAAAAGCACTTAAAACTTTACTGAATCACTTTCACATCTCTACTGCCCAAAATAATACTTCCTACACAATCAGCCGATGAAAAAATAACGGAATAAAAACCAAACGGTCAAAAGTATTTGCAAAATTAACGGGTATGTAACTGCTTCTCCAGCGATGCAATTTGGCATCACCGGGCGTTAATGGGTTAAGGTGCTCTGGAAAAGATCATAGCCGAAGAGTTCTGGGAAATTAGATTCAAGATGGAATCGGTGGTGGTGTCTTCAGTTGCAGGATAGGAAGAATAACCAACTTCCTACACCTGTCGTGACCTAACGTGTGATAACTTAGATTTGAGTTTAGTAAGAAAGATCTCGCTTAAACCTAGTTAAGTATTTTGAAAGAAAGATGGTTGGCAATGAATCCTTAATGATAAGGCTTTTATTAAGGATTCCTAAGTGCAAACTATTAAAAAAAATCGACAATGGAGAATACCTGGACATGCCAGGGACAGAGAACATCTGAGCGAGAAGTTTTTCCTTAATAAATTCACTTTTCACAAATGTGAACAATCAGTGCTCTCGATGTTGCTAAAGTACTGAAGAATTAGCCAAAACCAACAACTGCTAAATTGGCATTATGTAGAACTTTTATAATAGATACAAATAAGAACCCACATCCAGTCAATGAAGATCTACCACACAGTAAAGAATCTTAAGGACAACAAGGCCCACAAATCTTGCCCGACGACAGGTCTCTCAGCTTCTTATGCCTAATTTACAAAAACGATTATCATATATCTGGCAAAAAATTTTGAGGCATACCTACCTATTTCTGCTTCTCATTCAAGTTTGTATCCATCGTCCTGGATGAACGTTTTAAGCTGTATATAGTAGTCTATACAGTTTTTGTCTTTATAATTTGGGTTACCCTGTATGCATAAAATACTCGTACCACCTATCATCATTATAAAGCAATTTAAATTTTCCGCTTGAATTAATTGAAACTTACACTGCCTTTAACATTCTTTGGAGACTGAGATTCTGATGCTTTGATTCTCTGCATCGGCAAAACATTTTGTCATAAAATAGACAGTTTTAGGAATGGAAGAGGAATGGAATCAAAGTGAAGCAATAGCAGAGAAAATGCAGTACAAGTGCAACAACACACAATCAGAGTATATAGGTAGGTTACTAACTAACTTCGTCTTCATCGTCTTCCATTAAAACTGAGTCCCTATTTAATAAGTAGATTCAAGTACGAAGCTTCACATGTGTATTTGCTCTGTATTCCTTCAAGTGTAGCAGACATAAAGAATATAAAAGCCGCTGCTACATACGAGTATATTGCATAACGTTAGTACCCATAGGTATTCTAGCGTAGCTGTAATTTCTCCTTTAATTACGCACCTTTAGGTTTCTTCTGTGCAAGCAAGCGGGAAGAATACATATCTGCATAACTGTCACTGTTGCACGACAAAATAACACTTGAAAACCTTACAAAGCAAAAAGGATGCACTCAAAGTAATTGCATTACATTTAGAAGTAAAAGGTCGCTTCATAGACTAAGCGAGTGTGAATGAAAATGGAGTCGTAACATGAAGAAGGATGTGTGTATTTTATTTTTATTTTTATATTTATTTTTATAGAGTTGAGGTGTTGAATTGAAGTTAGAAGTTCATTTCATTTCCATTTGTCATGGTAGTCAAATGGAAATGAGATGAGTAGGCATAGGTGATGGTATACTCCCTACGGAATTGATTTGTGATGAAAAACGTTTTATCTATAAACTAGCAGCCAGGAGCTTAAATAAAAACAAAATAAAACAAAACAACCAACAGGTACAATTTTGATTGATTTCAATTAAGTTGTTTTTGAGAAATAGTGACGAACCTTGGGTAGTTTATGGAAATAGTAGGGATAGCTGAGCAGGGTTGTCCCAGGGCCAAGTTAATAAACTGCAAAACACTTCAAATGGAGTCTCACCATTAAATACATATTTTTTTCTGTTTTTTTAATAAATAACAGCTCTCTTCTTCACTCAACGTTGTTTGTCGGATGCAGGAATTTTTTACCAATATTAACTGAGACAACAGGGTTTTTAGCATTCTGTAGCCACTTGATTATAATGAAGCAATAAAAAACAGGGATGGACAGCACAATAGAAATGCTATGAGGGGTTGTGACTGTCAACTATCACAAATCACCTAAGCCGATTCGAGCCCAGGCCTGTTCACCCTGTCGAGATTTTTTTACTTTTCTTTATTTCTAAAGATGAATTTGATCCAAAATGCAAATTTTATTCGATGTGAATATGTTTTTATATTTATGTAAGCCTTAAACAAAGCTTTTTATTAAGTAAAAAAAAAAAAACAGAAACAATTGTCCAGTGTTCAGAATTGGTTTTTTTGACAACTGTCACTTGATTTATACTGATGAATAGAGTTACTCCTGAACAAAATTAGCAGATAGTGCAAACTCAAAACTAAAATAATGGTACAGTTCACGCAATGCATCGCGAAACAATCAATTTATTGAAGGAAACTTTTGTTTTGGTGATCGCATTATCTCGCGTTGAGGGGTTATTTTTGTGGGGTTATGTGAAGTTGCTTCTCTCATGTTCTAGTTGCTTGGAACTTATAAATAAAACAAATAAATAAATAAATAAATTTGGTGGCGCAACAGCTCGTGGAGAACTAGGGCCTAGTGACTTACAACTCTCAAGCATTCCTGTGTGCGTGTTGTTGGTAGGATTGGAGGGTACCTAGAATTTTTTGCCAAATCCAAACGACTAGATGAGAAGCACTTATTGATGACAAGTATACTCTTGGAGGATTTGTCAGTTCCTCGCAAGAGGCAGTACTTCGACAAAACATTTCTGGTTTTAAGTGGCAGTGGCTGGGAATTGAACCCAGACCTTCGACATGACAGTTCAACGCACTAACCATCATGCCACGTGGTACTACAAGCTGCTTGGAACTTAGAAACTTTTGAAATATGTAAGTAATTATAGAATAAGTTTAAGAAAAATCATCTTAATCGTTTTAAAACCATGTGCCATTTGATTAATTGAAAAAATATGAATATATGTAAAGCAAAATTTTTATATATATTATAATTTAGTATCAATTTTTAATAGGTTGGAGAAAAAATTTTGTTTGAAATTTGTATTTTTTGCTTTTTCTATTTAAAAAAAAAATTATTTTCCATATATCTTGCATAATTCAAACAACTTTTTCAGCTGTGGAATTTTAAGCTACAAAATGGTAGCAAAAACTCTACTTGAATAAATTTTTATATTTCTCATTTCTTTAATAAAATTCGAAAAATTCGAATATTTTCTTATCTGTGGAAAAATTGTCCACTTTATAATTTTTTCCTAATTAACATATCTTTGGCTCAAATAACCTCATAAAATAATTCCTGTTCGTATGTTTCTATATTTTTTTTTAATCTAGTACATGGGTAAGGCTTTTGATTTAATGTTGATTCCAAATATCGGAAAAGTATGGACAACAATTTAAGAAAAAATTTTGATACGCATTCTTAAAAAGTACGTATACGCCCAAGTGAACGGGAAAATAGAACAAAATTGATAAATAAAAACTATATTTCAATTCACGTTGTTTTTTTCATTTATAGGGTGATTTTTTAGCTGGTTTTGTTTTGGCAACACTGGTTTTGACAGCTGACGTGTGTTTAGTACCTTGTGTCACTGTCAAACAGCTTCAGTTTGGTTTTCAATTTAACCATGGATCGTCTTACAAATGAACAACGCTTGCAAATTATTGAATTTTACTATCAAAATTCGTGCTCGGTTCGAAATGCTTTTTTATCGAAAAATTGTGTTCAGCGATGAGGCTCATTTTTGGTTGAATGGGTACGTAAATAAGCATAATTGCCGCATTTGGAGTGAAGATCAGCCAGAAGCATTGCAACAGCTACCAATGCATCCCGAAAAAGCCACTGTTTGGTGCGGTTTATGGGCCGGCGGCATTATTGGGCCATATTTCTTCAAAGATGATGCGAATCGCAGCGTTACTGTCAATGGTGAACGCTACCGAGCGATGATAACAAACTTTTTTTTGCCCGAAATGGAAGTTCTTGACTTGCATGATATGTGGTTTCAACAAGACGGTGCCACATGCCACACAGCACGCGAAACAATGGCGCAATTGCGAGGCGAGTTTGGTGAACAGTTAATTTCAGGTTTCGGGCCGGTCAATTGGCCGCCTAGATCGTGCGATTTGACACCATTAGATTATTTTTTGTGGGGGTATGTCAAGGCTAATGTCTATAGGGACAAGCCCGCTTCGATTGACGCACTGGAAGCCAACATCCATGCATTCATTCGTGAGATACCGGCCGATATGTGTGAAAGAGTATGCCAAAATTGGACTCAGCGGATGGGCTACCTGAGACGCAGCCGCGGTCAACATTTGCATGAAATTATCATTAAACATTAAATTGCAAGGTTCAAACTATCGATTCAAATAAATATTTCATTCATTTTTTGTGTTTTTTTTTTTTAAAGTTCTAAACCTCTTAAAAAATCACCCGTTACAACTAAAAATTCACTATAAAATGTTTTTCAAATATGTATTACCTAACCCCTTCTTAATAAATAAACTTAATTAGTACAAATAATAATAGGGAAAGGTGGGGTATATTAGATGGTGGGGCACTTTTGACTTTGGCGATTATCGAAAGACAATTGGTTTTTTAAATTAAAATTTCGAAAAAAATGTGGGTTGCACTTTTCTCTGTAATAGCAGTTCTACTTCAAAAGTTGTGGTGGCTAGACGATAGATTTCAGATTTTATAGTGACTTTGGGTTACCTTTCTTGTACACGAAGTAAGCGATATTTTAATTTTTGTAAAAGGAATTTAATGACTGTCAAATTCAAGTGTTAGTTTTAATATCAGTGTTAGACTTTGCTAAAGTTTTTTTTAAAATATGTTTATAAGTTTTTGTTTTTAAATAATGCACTTTCGACAAGAGTGAATGGGGCACTTACGATAAAGGAGTGTCTCATGTTTTAGTAAAAATAATCTTAGTTAAGTTTGCTCATATCAATAAATTAATAATAATCAAGGTGAAATCAATGAAACAATTAATTTTTGGAGAGATTTACAGCATGCATTTTAAGTTTTTGAGTGACTTTTAGTTTAATATAAGAATTTATTTCTGAAAAATTTAATTTAATTTATACAGATATTAGACCTATATAAATTCCCCAAAATTTGAGGATTTATTTCATGACTTTTTGCAGGACCGCTGCACCACGCCGGGTGCGTCGTACCCGACTCTACTGCCATACCAAGAACTACACAGCGCGTGCCGCCACCGCCACCGGACCACTACGCCACTTTTCAGTTTGAGGAGTTACTTCAGTGGCGAGTTATTTCACGGAGCCGTAAAGCCCCACTGTAGGTGTGTGGTGGGTGGAGAAATATTGTGAGATAACTATCCGAAGCAGGTACATAAAACATTAGTTTTATTAAAATTAAACAATTTGTTTGAAAAATTTTAAAGGTGTATGTGTCTGGCAGCTTATGGGAACTTTGTTGCAATAGTTGCCCAAAGAATATAATTACAATTCAGCTCTGAAACGATAAGTAAGTAAATTTTACGATTTTTTGACACCTTTAAAGGTGTCTGGTCTTATAACATATCAAATCAAAAATTGCTCTTATTCTCAGAGGGTTTGAGAAATTTATATGTAAGGACATGGAAATTATGAGAGAAAAATGTTTAAAAGCATGAAATACGATATTTAATACGATATTACTGAAAAAAAAAATGCCATCTTAATTCTTTATTGAATATGATTGTATGGACAGAAAATTTTTAAATCGTTGGAGCGGAGCGGTTTTTTAAAAAAATATTTTTTTTATATATAAAATTCTTAAAACAGTTTTAAGGAAAACTTTAGGTATGCAAATCTTAAGTATTTATTCATGTGCATATATAAACTTGAAAAAAAAATTGTCAAAGCAAACAATTTTGAAACTTTTTTTTAAAAAATGAAAACAAATTTTTTGAAAATTATGATTTGCAATATTATTTAATATTATTTGAAATTTGTGTATAAAAAACTATCTAGCCGTACAGCCGATAATGAGAAAATTCAAAATAAATAAAATGCACGACTGGATCGCACGTACTTACTCTTCTGTTTTAGTTTAATAATATTAAAAAAAATAGTTAAGGTATGCCAATTTTGAGTATGTAATAAAATACATTTTTAAGCATAGTTTCAAAAAAATTCATCAACTAGTTTTTGAAATTTTCCAAAAACAAATTGATTTTTTTAAATCCAAAATTTATTTTTTTCAAAATGTTGATACGCAATATCAGTAGCATTTTAAAAGGGCTATTGCATACAAATTTTGATTCAAATCGTTCGAGCCGTTAATGAGAAAATCGACATTAAAAATAAACATTATCTGACAGGTACCGCTAAAAATGGTTTTTTCTTATCAAAAATTACACCATACCTATATAATACACTGATTTTTATTATCAAAATTGTTAGAGCCATTTGAGATAAATAAGCTTTTTATATACGGTTGAAGGGTAAGTACCGTTGTTTTCGGCGTTGAAAAAAATTGCAAATTCCTCTCTGGAGAGTTACAAAAGAATCTTTAGTTCAAAATTTGAAGAAAATTACTTCAGGGTTTGAGGCTGTAGGTTGATATATGGACAGACAGACCGACAAAACTGTTCGACCCACTTTTATGGTCTTCTCTATCAAAAATTTTTTTTTTGCACGAGTAAAAAACACGTTCAAAGGCAGGCATTATTAATAGCTGCTAGGTGCTAAATTGTATATTTTCTTTTGTAGTAGATCGTATTAATTTTAGTATATGGAAAAAGTTTAATCAAAATCGTTAAACTCGTTTTCGAGAAAAAATTCCTTCCCGGCTTTTCAACTTTTGATTGAAAGGCACCGTTTTTTTCATATACATTATGTACAAAATGTTCCTAAAATATTTTAGAAAGTACTAAAAAACTCTTTAGTATCGAGTTTCAAGTACCGTTTTCGAAATATTTGTTTTTCAAAAAAAATGAAATATTTTTTAAAAATCCAAAAAATATTTTTTTTTTAAATTAAGTACATAAGCATTATTATAGTTTTTGCACGTCCCTGTAAATTTTATTGAAATCAGTCATAACGTTTTGTAGAAAATCGAAAATTTAAAAAAATGGTCCTTTGGTAGGTACTATTAATAACCATTTTTTGGAAAATAGTTTTCCATTTAAAGGAAGCCTTTACTAAAAGTAATTTATTGAATTTTTTTAAGAAAAAGTTGTCCAGCCGTTATTAAGAAAAATATGATTAAGTAAAACTGCTAAAAAAAAATATTGTATGGCAGGTACCGTTATTTTTGGTTCTAAGAAAATTGAAAAAAATGTGTGGGCAGGGCATACACACGAAAAATCACTATGTACCAAATTTGAAGAAAATCAATCGGGCTGTTAAGGCTGTAGACGAATAGACAGACAGAATTGGCCCACCCACTTTTTTGCTGCTCTCTATCATGGTTATGTCATGTTTGATAGTCTTCTCGAAATTTTTTTTGCATGAATCCAAAACTTGCCTTTATACGAGTAGTACCTATATCGCAAGTAAAAATCAGCTCTGATAAAATAACGAAATTTTGCATACATTTTATGTACTCGTACCTTAAGCACATAACGCACCCAGTTTCTAATGAATCTGGGAAAGTCACTTTGGATGCTAAATTTTTACTAAATAGACCTCGAAACAAAAACTAGCTTCAATGCGTCGATTTGGTTTGAATAGACCTTTCCAGTAAGGTACGGCACAATTTATTTCATTAACTTTGAAAAAAAGTATTTTTTTAAAAAAAAAAAGGCAAGGGCAAAGCCCATGATAAGTCCATGAAAAATTTGTTTGACAAAATTTTTACATTTTTAGAAATTTTGGAAAGGTTTATTAATTTCCTATTCAGAACTGAAAAGCGCAACATTTTTAAAAGCTTGGTTCGTTAGATATTCGCTATTAACGGATAGAGGCAGAAAATCGTTAAAATCTGGGAAAGTCAATTTGGATGCTAATATTTTACTAAATAGACCTCTAAAAATGTGTTTTCTAAAGTCTTTGGAAGGTTGAGTTAATATTCTATGCAGCACTGAAAGCTGCAATAATTTTGAGGGCTTTGTTTTGGAAATGTCGCCATCCGAAGACATTTAGGTAGGTACATAGTTGTTTGTTTCAAAGTTTGTATTACCCATTTGTTCGTGTCTACCCTAGTGTGCGTTCACATCAGAACAAATTTCAGCTATATTATAAATTGACCTAAGTATTGCGGTCCTGGGATCTTACTCTATAGCAATATGTAGCTGTTCAAATTAATTCACCTTCAAATGTTTCTAAATCAGGGAAATATTGACAAAACAAAAATCAGTCAATTGGTGATGTTAACCTAACCAACAATGATTTACAATGTTTAATCATTAAAATGGTTTTAAATCTTAGAATAAATTATCTCAACATTTTGTTTTGTTTTCAAAAATATACTTTATTTTGAGTTAAGACAAACATGGAAACAATATGCTTTTTTCCCCTTTTTATTTAAATTTTATTCGAAACTTTATTTTTTCATTTATTTAAAAGAATAAGCCTTAGCCAGTATAATAGAGGCAATATTATGTACGTATATGAACATGAACAACCACAATTCTTTAACTCTGAAGGTAAACCATGAATACCATTTTATTTTGCATGTCAAAATGTCACAAACTTTTAATGGAATTTTACATAATTTGATGTGAAAATGCCAAAATGATTCTAGAGACATAATGTAAGTTGTTGCACGTCTTTGGTCGTTGGTAGTTTGTAAAATCTCCTTTCAGATCTAACCATTGATGTATTGACACATTGCATATAAATGTTAAATTTATACATTCTGACTTGGTGACAATTTTGTTTTTAAATTTAAAGCCAGCAGTTGTCCTTTGAACTTTATACAAAATATAAATTTAATACGTGTAGTAGACTTGGGACAAATCAAAAGAATTATACCATTTGTTAGTTGTAAGCACCAACCTAACCTTTGTATATTTGGAATTAATTTTTGTTTTTATTCAAGGTTATTTAGCGGTTATTTTTAATACGAAAAATGTGTAAATTAAACTATTTACAAAAAAACAGACATATTTATTAAAATTTGAATTTAACTTTTTAATCGATACATTTTTGTACAGTCAATCTGTTAAACCATAAAGTATATGTATACCCACAGCACAGACAGGGGAAATTACATTTCAAAAGGACACTAAACATGTTGCATTGACTTCTGCCGATTTCAACATTTATGCATACCTTACTTCGTAGGTTAATTTCATAGACAGAATCTTGCTCCATTTTGTTTTTTGCTTTTTATAATTCCATAAGGATCACATGCAAAAAAAAATTATGCCTACCCTTTTCACAAAGGATCTGAAAATCATTTATTCAAATTCTGCAAATCTCACGGATGCCACCAGAGTCAGAAGAGCCTAAAGGAGAGAGTTAAGAGAGGTAATGGTACATATAGTGGAACTATATTGATGTTAAGTTGCTGGTGACGACGACACGGTGAGTTTTGCAGTTTTGCAGCAGTGTGGCAAACAGTGGCAAGGATATTTTTGAATGTTTCAAAAAAGGTGAAACAAATTATTATCAATAAAGTGTATTGAAGTTAAACATATAAAACTAAATTGTCTTTCAAGTGAAGGATCTTTTTGGTGACTCATCAAATTTCCAAAAAGTCTGTGTCTCTGTGTCATGGAGAACTCTTTGGTAGCTCAACAGATAGATTTTGCCTTCTTACCCCAAGAATGAATTAAAAAACGTTTCTCTATTTGCTCGATGGGGCTGTTAAGGATATCACTTTTGGTATTGGTATTAGAGTCCTGCAATATTCTTTCAATGTTAAGGAAGTTACAAAACTAAAATATTTCCAACCTCTATGGAGTAACTATGCCCCACTGTGTGGTGTCGAATATAGGCATGGATGCTGAGTTAATTGCATGCAAATTGAATTGTGAACAATAGCGCCGCTAATTGCGTTGTTCCGTCAAATATATAGCTGGCGCGCTTCAGGAGGCAAAAATACAATAGCCAAGTGCATTTATGTGGCTACTGTATTTGAATAGTAACGCTCTAGTGGGATGCTATATACGGTGCTGGATAGTAGTGTCATTAAAAATTCATTGTGAATGAATGAAAATAACTTCACCACTATCACATACTTTCTACCTGTCAGAGCATTAATTAAGGGTAACTTTGTAAGGCTGTATGACCTCATCAAGGATATTTTTTAAATTTTTTACTGTAATTGTATGTACTGTACGTATATCTAGCTACCTACCTGTATATAGAGAAAAAAAAAATTATGATGTTTTTATTACATCTTGCGAGCACTGACGGAAACAGTTGGAAAGGTCAACGTTCTACCTTCTACTAGTAGAACATACAAAATCTTTAGATATTCAGCTTCTAGAACTCTTAGTTTAGTCAACAAAATGCAAAAAGGGTCAAATGCGGTTATAAATCTGCATTTCGTTTCACATTTCATTACAAAAAATACATGAACTCACAAGAATTGGCTTGGGATTCTTTTTTTTTTTTTGGTTTAATATCATTAACATTGTCAATCGAATTAAAACGTGCTGCTCTCTCGGTTTCTCCAGCAGTTCCATTTACCCAGAAAAATTGTTGCCCATTTCGTTACGTAACTTAATGAACCTTTCAATAATTCGAATTTCAAAGCGAGCCACACCATCACCCAGAGTTTGTAGTCATGCTTGTATTTTCACGTTTAAAAAATGAATATAGCTGGATGCCGTATAGTATTTGTATATGTCTTCTTTCATTCGGCAGGACATCGGGCATCTGTGTCATTTTGCTGCTGAAACACAAATCAAATTTGGCATGTGGCCATTTTAATCCAGTTTAAAAAAATGCATATAATGCCATCAGGACAAGACTCTACACTTAAATTAAGATGATTTTCGTTCGGGAGCATTTTGGGATTTTCACATTTTAATTGAATCAATGGTTAATTCTATTTACCGACGAAGCTTGACACATTTCAAGTTTTTAAAAATATATAAATTTTCAACGAAGGTAGAACCTTATGAAAGTTAATCAACAAAAGAGAATACAAAAACAGGTGTGTTAAAATGTAACGTTGCGTAAGGAAATAGCGCCCAAATCCAAATGGCAGGTAGAATGACCTAAAATATTTTTACGACCCAAGCAAAAACCGAAGAAGAAATTGGAAATATTATTCAAAACTAATAAAATTTAAATATCGCCCAGTTTCCTAAATTCTGGGTGTTCTTTTCAAACTTTCAATAAATACGGAAAGTTTTTAGAAATATTTGTAAGGGTATTTATGCATTTGCAAAAAGTCGTCTATAGATGCAAAATTCTGTTTGTGCCAAATTCTGTATTTCAAAGCTCTGTTTGGTCAAAATTCTGTTTTCGAAAATTCCTATTATGAAAACTTAAATTCATTATCTTAAAAAAATTCTCATTTACACAAAACATTTATATTATGATTTTATAGACCAAGAACCCACAGCAATTTTTGTGTGTGAGTGATAGCAAAAAAAAAAGCTTAGACGTCGAAAGTTTGAATAAAAGGCTATTCCAAAAACAAAGTGTTGCAGTCCATAACTTTACTAGTACAGTCATATTTTTACTACGCAAATTGTGGTAGTTTTAATTTTGCCCCTCTTTTATGTTTTTGGAGGTGCTGAATCTAAATCTGAGGTTTACGACTAGAATTTCTTGACGCAACGCATGGAAAAAAATACAAAAAATTATGCAAAAATGCATTTTTTTAGGAGTTTTTCACTAATGGTTCGAAAACTACCAATTATTCTAAAATAACATAGAGGTACCATTGAAATTATACACAATTTCCAAAATATCTCTGTTTAAGCTTTTTTTCTACGACGATCCACTTGGATTAATTAGTTAGCGTTAGTTGAAAATTGACAAATTTTTACTATTTTCGAAAATCCACTCAAAAGCTCTTGTAGTACCTCGTGGCATAATGGTTAGTGCGTAGGACTGTCATGCCAAAGGTCTGGGTTCGATTCCCAGCCACTGCCACCTAAAAAAAAAACAGAAATGTTTTTTCCGAGGTACTGCCTCTTGCGAGGAACTGACAAATCCTCCAAGAGTATACTTGTCATGAATAGTGCTTCTCATCTAGCCGTTCGGACTCGGCAAAAAATTGTAGGTCCCCTCCATTCCTGCTAACACAACACGCACACAGGAATGGTTGAGAGTTGTTAGTCACTAGGCCCTGGTTCTCTATGAGCTGTTGCGCCACAAAATTTATTTTTTTTTTTTACTCAAAAGCTCTAACTAACTACTTTATGTGAAAATTTTTAATTTTTTATTTGAAACATGAACCAAGATATACTTTTCTGATGGTCTAATTTCTGCCTAATTTCTTTGTTCTCTGGCGAACTTTAACCGCACCCTAGCATTTTTACCGACAGTGTAGGCTTTTATCTTTCAACCGCTGAGATATAATCAATGTCATGGAGGGGTAAGAATGCATCGCATCGGCTAACGAGCTTAAGAAGCATCATTTAGTGTTAAACACTTGTTCTTTTTCATTTCTAATATCCTACGAGGTGCGTCCGCGTCCGTTAAAACTTGTTTTTGGCCTCTGACTAGCGTTTTAAGAACAATGGGTCTTATGAATATAAAAAAAAAGGTTAAAGTTAAAGCTTGCATTTTTAAGTTAAAGCTAGGTTAATCCAGCTTAAGCTTGTTTTTTCAGCTTAAGCTCCAATTTGTGGAATTAAAAATAGCTTAAACTAGAATATTATAGTTAAAGCTACAAAACTATCAAGATTCTTAGGCCCCTAACTAGAAAGCTTTGACTTTTTCTCATTTCTTATTTTTTAGAATTCTATTCAGTTGTAGTGCGTTAACGGTCATAATTTGGCTAGAAATCAAAGAATACAGTTAAATTGTTAATGGATAAGAATGAACAAATGTCAAAAATATTGAAAAATATTTTTCTTTATAAATACAAAAAGTTATTTGTTTTGGAATCCAAAATTATTTCAACTTGAATCAAAATAAATTGAATCAAAATATTCTCCAAAATCTTAAACACTATATTTCCGTTGTGTGATTTTTTCTACCAATAACTTACAGGTACAAAATTAAATAAAAATTCTGATAGACAGTTTTGAAAACAATTGAGGATATCAAAACAGTTGTATTGGAACAACTTGTCCTAGATGGGCTAGCACACAAGTTCGAACTTTTCCCTTTAGAAATTGACATAAAAATGCTCTGTATCGAATTTGAAAAAAAAAAAAAACGATCTATAAATTTCAGCTGCAGACCGATCCACAGTTTATGTACAGACAAAATAGACTGCCTGACGGTAGGTGTGATACAAAATATTTATTGGACTTATAAATCAGCATGTTAAGTTTGATTAAAATCTCGAAAAGTTCTTTTTTCATGAAAACTTCCCATAGAGAGCAAGTTAACAGTTTTGGTAAATCAAAATCCCAAATCCATTGTTTAAATTTTTGATTCGAAAAATAATGGTTTAAGCTAAAGCTTATAAGCCAAATCATGTGAATAAACAAACAAAAACTTAAAATATTAAGCTTAAGGTGGAATTTTCTAGCTTAGGTGCCAGTCATAGCTATCATTGAAACTCATCATTGAAAATTTTAATGATGGATTTTGAGACACTTAGAAAGCAAAATCATTTATTTTTTTAATAGATAAATAAAGCTCAAGACTTAATTAATATTTTAAGTCAAAAAAAAAATTTTAAAATAGGCCCTGCTTTCCACATAAAAAGACTTTTCTTTTTTCAATGATTGAACTACCTTACCAATGATCATTGGAATCTTTAAAGTCATTTTATAGTTGGGCCTTTTTGAAATTTTTTTGACTAGAAATATATTAATTAAGTCTTGAGCTTTATTTGTCCATCAAAATAATATTTGATTTTGTTTTCTAAATGTTCCAAAATTAATCATTAAAGTTTTCAATGATGAGTTTCAATGATAGCTATAACTGGCACCTAAGATGTTAAGCGTGATATTTTTTGTATGTACACAAAACAAAGCTTAAGCTAGAACTATCTAGCTTTAGCTACTAATAATAGATATGACTTGCTTACTAAAACTACTTCAAAAACTAGCTTTGACTTCTTTTGTATTTACAGGGCCCAATAGCTCGCCTTTTCTGGACTTTTTTGACCACCGATTGGTTTATTTTAAGCTTCTTAGCTATCATTCGTGTCGGGAAGCCACTCTTGTCATGACTACAATACTGTCCTTAATCTGTCATGTGATAGTTTCTTGGGTTCTAGTTTTTGCCTATATGTAAGCTTATTTCATCTCATCATCAAACAACATAAGTACATGACATAAGTCTAATGTTTTCAAAATTGGATTAAAAGAAATATCTATTTAATTTGTTCTCAAATTTCAAAAAGTTATCAAAATTGCAAACCTACCCTACCAATTTTTTGGTGCTATTTCATTTTTGGGGCCTTGGGGCAATAAAAAAAGACCCTACCAATAAATTTTAAGTTCAATTTTATTTCATTTTGAATGAAAAATTTGGGGAGTAAATTTCGTGTCTCCTAATCGATTTTTTAATTTAGACTAACGAGATTCCAGAGCTTAATAACAGAATAGCTGAATAAAATCTGGTGAATTTGTTTATTTTTTTTTACTGATGCTTTTCATTATGAGGATCGCGTTGAAAACAATCAGTAAATTCTATTCTATACTATTCTGTTGCCTTAGGAAAATAAAAAATGTATGTTGAGTGTAAACTGAAAATTCAAGAATTGTTCTTGCTGCAGAGAAATTGTACAGGATACAATCCAAGTATGGTTTGGAGTGTTATTTCATTTTTGAAAATAGTCTTTAAAGCCTAGTTAATACATCCATGCGCAGTGTAATTTTCATAAAAAAAATAGTTTTATCCGTAGGCGTAAAAAACTGTCAAAAACTAAATGCAATTATTTTGGCGACAAGCTGGAACAAAATTGTCTCGAAACATATTTATGTTTCATTTCAAATAATTTCACTTCGCTTTGAAGCATAAACTATAAATCAAATTGAGGCCTTATTTCATTAAAAAATAAAAAGGAAAAAACAAGTTGGGGCCTTTTTTCGTTTATTTTTAGGGCTTTTTTTCATTTCGATGGGGTCTTTTTTCATTTGGGCATTTTCCGGGGCCTAATTTTGCGGAGCCTAACCACTGAAGCAAATTTCTCAAAATTTTGAACTTAAGGGTTGTTTTTTTGTGATTCTCCAGAGGGGAAATCAATTTTTGTAAGCTTTAAAAATAACGGCACTTGCCTGACAACTATAAATGATAAGCTTATATATCTTAAAAACGGCTTTAACGATTTTTATTTAAAAAAAAATCTGTGTTATTTAGTTTAGTTTATTACTCGTAACAGCAATTAGAGTTTACAATAATACTCAATATAGATTAAAGAAATTATTTAAAAAAAAATCACTCTATTATTGTAGGTACAGTGTACTTTTTGGTAAAAAAAATTACTAAAAACCGTTATTAATATTAACTGTTCCTGCCATTACCGATTTATTTGGTTTTCGATTTTCTCATTTCCAGCTCAGCCGATTTAAATCAAAAAATGTTTCCATTAAAATATCAAAATTTTAGATTTTTAAACAAACACTAATTTTTTTTTTGAAAATGTATTATTTCAAAAACGGGTTGATGATTTTTTGAAACTAAATTAATAAATGAATATTAAAAAAAAAATTGGCATATCAAAATTTGTATCAACCCCATTCTCTCCCATTGTACTTTTTAAAGTACAGCAAAATGCTGTGATTTCATTACGTAATTTAAGCTAGGCTTAGTAAAAAAATTGACTACCTAAACGACGTTTTGACTTCATAAAGCATTTTTTTAAATTTTCAAAAATTTTTTTTCTTTAGATCGCGCGTAGGTATCTGGCGAACTTGCTTCATATGCGGTAACTTATTTCATTTTGTTTCACTAAAAAACTTTATGCACAAAAAAAGTGCAATCAAAGAGGTATTTTCTTTTTTCTTTAAATCAAGATGCCGGAAACCCTGTAAGGAGTTGATACCATAAGCCTTTAAAAACTCATACATTTAAATCTCCTGTTTTACGTTGATGGCTTATTTTCTTACCCTATATAAACACAAAAAGATATTATACGTATGAGTAAAAAAAAAATGCGTATATGTATATAGTTTTTCAAAATAAAAAAAGCATTATACAGAAAAACCACTAGAAATTTTAAAACCCTTATTGTAAAACATGTTAAATAGTGAAATATTCTTTAACAATCAAAATAGCACCTTTAGTATCGTAGCATCTTTATAATCAAAAAATAAATAGGGAATTGCTAAGTAAACCATGGAAAACAAAAGGAAGTTCGAAACCTTAACTGGCAATTTTAAATTTAAATTGTCAGTTAATATTTGGAACTTCCTTTTTCATTTAATCAAAAAGGAAATAGCTTTGTATATATAAACCATAGTACTATCATGAACGATTTTTTTTAGGAGAACATTGGTCCAGCGGCGGCGCCACATTCGGTCAGGGTTTTTTGCGTGGAGACTTGGTAATAGGCCATAATTAAAGAATGGAAGATAAGTAGTAAGAGCAAGAGGAATGTATTTTTTACATTCTGATAAGAATGATAGGGAGTAAAAGAGATAACCAAATCAGGTGTTTGTGAAATGTCAAACAATAAAAAAAAAGTGAAGACAATGAAAAAACCAAGGAAAAATAGAAGAAAGTGGTGAACGAAATATCTGAAAATAAGCTGCTTGCGTCGTCGCCGTCGCGTCATAGCAACGAGGACACAAATAATTTGCCGAGATTTTGCTGTAGGATGTAGGCAATGTGAAAAAAGAAACGTATGATGGTATAAGTAAAGCTATATTTTCTTATATTGAGGGTAGGTTTTGTTTTTCTGATTGACTTTAAACATAATAGGCATCAAGCTATATCTTTTGGTAGGTATTTAAATTGAAATTTTCTTTTCTTGGATGATATGCATGGTAGGCATATCTTTTGGTGGGTACCTATATTTGATTTTTTAATTGTAATCTTTTTTGCGATGATGGATAATTTGGAAAATACGAATGGTACCTACCTCTTTGAATTAAAGTTTTTTTTTTGCAATTATTAATTTAGTTGGTAGATTTTTAGGGTTGTTACCTATACGTGGGCATATGTTCATCTTTTGGTAGATATTTAGGTACCTGTTGGTCTTCAAGTTTTTTTTGTATTAGGTAGGTAATTGTTTTTTGTTATCTTACATACACATTATTTATTATTAGTCTCGCCCCCAACATTTGACACCACTAGGTAGGTAATATTTTAAAATTGATTTTTGATGTTTTTTTTAGATTTAATATATTGTGCACAATGATCGTTAACTAAATTTGTCTGTCAGTGTTCAATTTGGTGATTCACACACTCCTTGTAATAATGGCTTTCCAACCATATATAAAATTTATCCAAATCGAACCACAAAATTAATTTAAAGCTTATATGGGTGATTCTGAAAAAAATGGAATAAAATGATGATAATTTCGACATAACACTTTTGGAAACAAAAAGTCGTAAAACCTTACTTTATATGAACTTTAGAAAGCCTTTTCACATAATTTAAAACGGCCAGTCAAAGAAAATAAAAACAACGATTTTATAGCCATTTTGAAAACAGGTGTTCAAAAGAACTGAAAATTTTTTTTAACTTTCTATATTTTAAGTCAATTTTTACGAAAATCATACCCCTCACCTTATTGGGGAGAAATGTGCCCCGTTCAACACAATTTTTTTCTTGTGTCGGCCGAACATGTGCCCTCTAGTACTTTTATACAATTTATGAAAAACACCCTGTGTAAATTTAAAGATAATTATTTTAAATTTCTTAACTACTTGAAAATATGAGTAAGATCATGCGATTGATTCCCCCTTTTTATTTTACATGTATTTTAGAAGAAAAGCAACGTTTTGTGAGCATTTTTGGGACATCAAGAGGTTAAATCAGTAATTGAATGTCAGGGGACTGAGGCCTGAGGATTGAGTATTTTCATAGTTTTTGCCACTAAAACATGTTAACGTACTGTACACAAAAAATACAAACATTTATGTAATTAAGATTTTGCTAGGCCTATATTGAAATGCTAAAAACATGTACCTTCTTACATAAAAATATTTTCAGTAAACTGAACGGACAATCCACGACCTCTCGCACAAATTTCTTCATAACAAATGAAATAGCCAACAGGCGTAGGATACGAAAATGATTTTATTGTCACCACACCTAATGCTTCACGCTGCTAGATCTGAAACTTGGATAGCTTTCAAAGTTAAGGATATTTATGATTGTTTCAATCGGTCAGGGGACTGATTAGAAATCTGATTTTGTAATATAATATAATACGAGTAGTACTAAATATTCATTTTATCATAAAAAGATATATTATCTAACGTCAATAATTGAAAGTTTATTTTGGTTTTGAAACTTAAATCAGAGAACTGTAAGAAATTTTCCCTTCGAAAACGAGCAGGGGACACTTCCGGGGACTGAGAATAAGACCCTTTGAAGAATGTTTTGAGTACTGAAAATATGTCAGATCTTAATAATTTTGTCTATGGCCATGTAGACATCAATTAGATTTATAGTTATAGGTAGAATACTTGAACAGTTATTAAAATATCAACGGAGCCGTCAAAAATTTCATAATTTTTTGAGTGGGTACCTATCTATGTACCATGTTGGTCAGTATTTCAATAAAATTTTGTTTGCAACATTGGAGGCTTAGGCAAATATCCCGATAGGGAATTTTGGTAGGGAGGTAGGTACATAGGTAGGTACTAGAGCCTACTATTCTTTACGTGTATCCAGATACCACGATTCTTAATGCAAGGATTCTTAATAAGTACACGAATTTTTAATACACGGATTTTCGGATTCTTAATACACGGATTCAGACAATATTTTGGTTCTATAGGTACAAACTTCAGCGTAAAGAATTGATTTTATTTTCTTATTTTTCTTATATGTAATTCATATCATATTGACATTTTGCAATGAAGTTCTTTTTGTATTCGCGATATTTTAAGTAAGGTTACGCATTCAAAAAAAAAAATACCTCGAGATTTGGATCAAACTCATCATTCAATTCAATTTTTTTCTGAATTTCTCGAAAGCTATAACTTTTTTTGAAAAAAAATATGTGAAGGTACATATTGTACCTTGTCATTTTACACAAAAAAGATTAATGTACTTTTTTTCAAACAAGCAAGATTCTGAGAAAACCATGCAAAAACTTCACGCTGCAGTAAATTTTGTCTTATATTAACTCATGAGTTTTTTGAAAAAAAAAATTGTTTGCTGAGATATTAAGAAAAAATCGTTATTTGTAAATTTATAGTACAAAATCAAAAGTGTTACTTTGACATCCTATGACCTCAAGATTAATAAACCTACAGAGTTCGTTAATAACTCAATTTTTAGACAATTTTACCGTCTAAGTTTTTTTTTTAAGACTTTGTTGTAAAATAAAATGTCATCAAGTTGTAGAACAAAAACCAAATCACTTTCTTTTCCAAGAAGGTGGTCTTCCCCTTACCCCGGACACCCTAAGAGCTTGGTTTTATAAAGAAGAAATGTAGCCAATCTCAAATCGTACAAGAAATTCAACCCATCGATTAATGAACTTTTAATAAATTTTTTGACAAAATTTACTCAAGAAAAATTGAAGAAAAGTTGCATCAAAATCTTCTTAAACATGGTTAATTTTTGTTTTATTACCTTTCTAAAAATATATATTAAATCAAAATCAGTTGAAATCCAGATTTGTGATAAATTGTTTTATAGATACAATTTTTTTTAATTTTCATTTTATAATCACTCATAACTTCTTTAATAATTTTTTTTAGAATTTTAAAACATATGCATAACTTTCTAATATTTTTAACATCTTCCTGGAGAAAAAAATTAAGCCTTCTAGCAAAACTCCCATTTAGAATTTAATATTTCGACCCTTATAATATACATATTATTATATATATATATAATTAGCTAACATATGTTCGAAAACCCGGTTTGTCAAAGCAAGTTTGTTGATTTTGGCAATTATTTCAAATTTTGAAAAAAAAACAGATGGCGCTATTCTAAAACTGCGAAAAAAAATTATTTTTCTATTGTTTTTAACTTTAATGGTCAGGAATGAATCATGCCCCCAACGATTTTAATGATTTTTTTAAAATTTAACTTTCTAAATGTTTTTTAAATTATATAAATTTCTATAGTAAATTTTATTGTAATTTTCTTGGGCTATTAGTTCAGCCTTTAATCGCTTTTAGATATAAAAGTTGATTTTTCATATAATGCGATGCATCAATTGGCCCTTCCTATGTATTTCTATAGTCACTACGACGCTAAGCATTGCCGCAAATCTGAAAATATTTTCTTGAAAGTTTTGGAAAAAACTAAAACAACGCAAGAACCAGAATGACGACAAAACAGTGTAAACTTTGCATGTACAAAATCCTGCACACAAAACACCTACATCTGTAATAACTAACCCACATACCTATATTACAATTCCTTCTTCTAGCACCACAAAACCCAAAAATCCTGCGCACAATAAACCTGTAACTAAGGATAATATAACATATATACATATAATCTTATTTATATTATCAATGCTGCAACAGTGAAAAAATAAATACACCTTCACATGCATACCTACCCCTTCCTCTTGCACCACAAACACCCAGGAGCCAAAGAGAATATCCAAAATTGTTCTTTTAATGTCTTTAGGTTTATCTTCATTACAAAAAAATGTAAACAAAACAAAACAAAATTGAATATTTTCCTCATTGTGTCTTTTATCTGTTTTCTCATTATACCAATATCCTTTTGAGGAAATGCCTTCCACCTGACTCTATCGAACTCTCATGAATTCGGTATACGTCTTTCCCGTTCTCATTATATTTTAACAATTCACAATTACAAGTCTCCATCGAAAAATGAAATTCTCCACGTCAAGGTACCCCTTGGGTACTTCAGATGTCGCCCTCTTCGATGGCTTCCATGATAGTACTATGGTTTATATATACAAAGGAAATAGGTTCTGTTTGATAATATTAAATATTAACGAACTGAACGAAATATTCATACATATAGCTTATTCTCAAACCTTAAATTCAGTTTGCTAACAATTTTTCATAATGGTTTAGGAACTAGATAAAGTTTATTTAACTCAAATAATGGTGGCATAGGGCTTTTTTTTAATGAAATATTAATGCAGCATTTACATGAGCGATAAACTCAATACAAAATAATAGTGCCCTGATGTATATTATCTTTATCTTGATAATAAAGGTAAGACCGCACTCGACGGAACTGCACTTCAACGGAACTGCGCTACACAGCGCGGCACTCTACGGCACTTTTTTGATATACCGCACTACGCTACAGTACATATTGGCTTCACTCATGAATAAATGAGTAGTGCATATAAGTTAGTGAACCTATTAGTAGTGCCATTGTGAAGGCAGTGCTTATACGATCGAACAAGCAACAAAATGATTATTTGATCTCCTGACCGGTATAGTTTCTCCTTTTTTATTTTCAGCAAAAAATGTTTCTAAAATGTAGGCTCTGCTTCCCATGTGGCATAAAAAAAACGAAGCGCACAGCCAAAACACAACGTTTCGTGACGCTTGCTATACCGCACTTGCGGCAGCGGAACGGAACGGAACTTCAGGCCGGGGCAAAGTTGGTCAGATTATCAACTTTGCCACATGAAGCCGTGCCGTGAAGTTCAGTTGTCGCTCATTGCGATAAAGCTCATACAATTTCATACAAAAAATATTTTGAAGTTCAGTTGGGGTGCAGTTCCGCTGAAGTGCAGTTCCGTCTAGTCTTACCTTAATGGTCATTTGCTTAATGGTCATTTGCTGATTTCTTTTGGAGGTGGCAAAGTAGGTACTCATGAGTACATTAAAGCCCCAATCCAAATCTAGTACTATTAATATTTAACAACACATGCTATCATAAGGCGTTTTCCTTTGGAGGTTGCGAAGTACTTGCAAGTACTTTGCCAGCTTTTTTCAATGGAACACATCAAACTGCTTTCCCATGTAAAATGTATCTACTCGCCATGAAAGCATGTGCAGTTGATAGTACTAGATTAGGGTTTTCATCTACTCACAAGTACTTTGCCACCTCCAAAGGAAAACGGCTATAATCACATTTTGTGTGCTTATTTTAGATGTAAGGCTTGTCTCTTTTCCTCAGGCGTAGACACAGGGGGCAATGAGTGTCATTACCCCTTCATGGGCAAGAAAGAACGAAGCATAAAATATGAAAGCAATAAAATGTTATTAACAAAAAATTTGTTCTACGTTTATAAAATTTATTTTTGGCAGCCAATGAGGACTACAAATTTCTATATTCCTCGATTTTGCTCAATACTAAGGATGTTAAGCCATAAGCCATTTTCAAATATGTCATCTGCTCCAAAAATACATTTGCGGAATGATCTCAAATGTAAAATGCTAAGGTCACATGTTCGAAAATATCATTTGCGGTGAAATTCTGCAGTGAAAAATTGAGTCAACGACATAAACTAGAGAACATGTCAGTAAACGTCAAAAGTCAAAAAACAGAACAATTGCATGTGAAAATATTAATGGCCACGTTCAATGTTGTACCTAAAGTGATCTCGATATGATTGTGTTCCTTAAATCTCTTGTTAAAACACTGCTGATTAGAAAACAGCTGTTGGAATGAAGGCTTAGAAAAAAAGGATTGAATATGGTAGAAAGAGTATGAAATCTCGCCAATTAAGCTATCGCAAATCGAAGTAGCTCAACACAAAATCCTTCTTTTAGTCCAGTCAATTTATGCTATAATGGTGGGGTTGTTAAAATCTTTTCTCTGTTTTATGTTTTTGAGGGTGCTGAATCCAGATCTGAACAATGAAAAAACGGATTATTTTTTTAGTTTTTCACCTATGGTATGGAAACTATCAACTGTTCTTGTATTTCATTAGATTTCAATTGAAAGTATACACAATTTCCAATTTGTGACAATCCATTTGGACTCAAGTGCGAGTTGAAAATTGATGTATTTTAACTGTTTTCGAAAACACTAATTAATAACTTTATGCGTGACAATTTGAATTTTGACTTTGACATGAACCAAAATACACTTTTCTAATTTGTTTTGATTTTTAAAATACGAATTTGCCTCGAATTCGCTTTACGAAATTCTATTCGCAAAACTCAAATACGGATTCAGCACACCGTAAGCAGGTAAAAATCAAAATTACCCCGCAATTTGCATGGGAAACAACTAAAAACATAATATGCTTTTCCAATCTCGTAATTACAAAATCCAGGTTTCAATAATCCCGCTATTTGTATTTGTATCTATTTGCAATCAAAATTAGGGAGATGTCGTTTTTTAGATTTCTAAAAAAAAAAATGCGAAATTTCGTTATTTGAGATTTTATTTATTTCATAAAATATCTTTGACTAAACTTTATAGTTCCTGATGAATTTGCTTCCTCGATTTCATTTGTTGTACCTAATTTATTTCCAAAATGAAAACCAAAACAACGAACTTAATGCAAATGAAATTGGACTATCACATAGCTGATTCTGAAGAGTTTAACAAATTTGTAAATTTGTATCGTATTCGAACCTCTAATAAGCCAGCTCAAAAATTGAATGTGATATTTTTAGTAACATAATAAATAATAAAGAATTGCACAAGTTCTTACGGCAATTGAACCTACATACCTACGTAATATGTATCAGCAAAAATATGGACAAGTTAGTGTTTTTAAGCAAATAAAAAATTAACAGGATTTTTCGTCCCTGATTCTAATATGAAATTGTACTCTACATGACTTTTGGATCGGACAAAAAAAATGTTGTAAGGAATCTTCGGAAAATTCGGATAAATGTAGCGAGACTCCTGTTGATATGTCAAAAATGACATTAAATTTCACAAAGCCAAATTTCATTTGAAATTTGAAGTTATTTTTTGGTAAATTTGTTTGTACAATATGGATGTGAAATTAATTGCACTATGGTTTGAAAAGGAAGAATGTGCACAAGAACTCTCACAAAACCAGTCATTAAAAAAGCAAATGGTGAAAAGAAGTTAATTTTATATATATTTTTTTCGGGTATGATATGTTTCTCCAGAATTGCTTGGCATATTGAAGTATCGCAGGGGTTCATTTCCACATTCTTCAATTGTTTTGCAAGTTTTTGACTCGCAAACAAATATTGAATGCCAAATAGAAACAGCTAAACAAAATGCCAAATTTCGCCTAATTTTCTAGATTTTGTATTTTAAAATCGGAAAAGTATCCACCAATACTCAGTAAATCTTTAATAATATTCGACTAAAAAAGTCTCATAAGTTTTTTTCAAAATATTCCGTTATCAAAAACTGAGCAAGACAATTAAAGAACAAAAGAAGCAAACACAGTGATACTCGTGGCAGCAAGGATAGTCAGCTAGTTAAGATTAAAAAAAAACAATTTTTTAAGTAACTCTTCAGAAAAAAAGTAAGTACTCTAAACAAACCAATGATAATAAAGGGCAAAACAATCAAACGGCAAAACTATAATCAACGAAATAATGAAACGACTTGGCGGAATAATAAAATGGCAAAACGTTTATTTTGCGAGAAAAACTCTTGACAACAAATTGGCAAGTGAATTTTGCGAAATAATTGAAAATAATTTCAAACAAAAGCGAAAGATAAAAACGCTAAATGTGGACTGCAAAACGATTGAAAAGTATAATGACTGGAAAAGAAAACTAAAATTGCCAATCAAATATTTCGAATTAAAAGAAATATTAAACCCTTAGGACCGGTTGTACAAACTAGGTTCAAATTTTGATCCGTGGTTCAAAAATTTGTACTGGCTGAACTAGGCGAAATTCTTAAGGTTCAACGATGGTCCAAGGTTCAAGTACGTAATAGTAGCCAACTTAATGCCTAAACCATCGTTGAACCTCAGTAAGTTCGCCAAAGTCGGTGAGTTAAAATTGCTGAACCACGAGTTAAATATTTGTACAACTGGCCCTTAGTCGTTTAATATTTCTTTTTAATGTCTTTTTTGAAAATGTAAAATGAATTTTGCGAAACAATGGTTTTCCATGTTTGAAATTGAGTTGCTTGGTTTAGATTTTTTGGAATGGCCGATGTACTTTTAATAGAGTTTTGAATACAGTTTTGTTTTATCATTCAAAATTTGTTTGGAAAATATTTTGGCTTTACTTGTACGCTATAACGGTACTTTAATAACTCATCAAAATTACAATCCTTTAAAATTACTCTAATAACTTGTTAGAGTAGTCTTAAAGAGCCTTATATTTCCGTTATCTTTTGGTCTCAAAAAATTTCTCCATAAATGTTACACGAATCGAAAAATGAATAGATGGGTAATTTGCCGTTGATTAGTCGTAATTAGTTGTGATAATTCGTTCAATATTTTATATATTTTTTAGGTGCTTTGCTAAATTCATATCAAGTTAGCACAGCACCTTGTCGAAAATCGAAAAGAACTTTCTATAATTAATGGTTAATGGCGTTCGTTAGTTACGACTAGTTTAATTTGATCGTGCAATGTTTTCTATGTTTTTTTCGGTCATCATAGCAACTCTCACGGATTGAAAATTGGAAAGGTGGATAATTTGTTGTAAATTAGTTGTGACAATTTCGAATTTGTTTTCTATGTTTTCTATATTTTTTTTTTCTTGGAAAAATGGCAAAAACTTCAAAAAACTCAAAATTTTACTGCTTAACAATTTGTCGTTTATTAGTTGTTGAAAATTCAATTCTGTCAGGCGATGTTTTCTTGGTAGGTATTTTTGGATAATTTCCTTTCTACGAGTGTCAAGTTAGCAAAGTAACTTTCATAAACCGAAAAATGCGTGGGTGGATAATTTGCCGTTAATTAGTTTTGACAATTTCAAATTTGTCATTCAATAATTTTTTATTTTTAGAAAATAAAAAGCCCAAAAATACATTAAAAATCATCGCTCAACAAAATTGAATTTTTCACAACTAACGAAAGACAAATTAATAGATAAGCGGTACAAATATTGAGTTTTAGAAATGTTTACTACTTTTCCAAAAAACATAGAAAACATAGAACAGCAAATTCAAAACCGTTACAACTAATTAACGGCGAATTATCCACCTATCCAATTTTCGATCCGTGAGCGTTGCTTTGCTAGCTTGACATCGATAGAAAAAAAAGCATGAAACATTGAACGATCAAAATTAAATTGTCACAACTAATAAACGACCAATTAACGGTAAATTACTAAGCCATAAACTATCGATTATACAGGTAGTTTTTACTGTTTTCTAAAGGATGCTTTGCTTACTTGATATCAAGTTAGCAAAGCACCCAAAAAAAATATAAAACATTGAATGACTAATTCTTAACTGTCACAGGTAATTAACGACTTATTAATAGCAAATTAAATTACCCACGTATTCATTTGTCGATGTATCAAGGTTGCTTTGCTCACTTGACACTCATCGTTTGTCCAGGTAAAGGATTTTAATAAAATTAAACAAACAAAAATTGCTTTCATCAGTGACATACATGAAAATTTATAAATGTTTATTTTTATAAACTTGATTAGTATTAATATATTTTCATTGAAATAATGTTTTTGTTTTATTTTGATAATCATCATTAGGTAGATATTCTTAAAATTATTTGTTTATTGAAATAAACTTATAAAAGACTCAGAAGCAACTTACTTAAAAAGAGAGCTAAATTAAATGCCTGTTTTTTTTGTTTTTTTTTTCTTGATAAAACTAAACTAAATTGATATTATATGGCTAAGCATATTTTGTATAATTATATCGATATATTGAATAGTATGTGTATAAAATTTTATAAATTAAATTTAAATAAAATTAAAAATTATTCTTAAATTATTTTATGAAAATTTTAATTCTTCTCGATTCGAGTTGTGATCATTGCATACAAAAATATATCAAAATAGGTAAAAATTTATTTTCCTATATATCATCTTCGACTAACTAAAATATTGATTTCTCTTAATCACAGAACTAAAAACTGCTCCTAATTAGCACTACATTACGTGATGGTGTGTATTTTCCAAAACAAGAAAAGAACATTTTGATTGTTCCAGTTTCAAAAAGGCAGCCATATTGGTCAGTATTATCGCCATTTATATTTATTTCCCGTGATAATATTGATTTTCGGGCTCAACTTGCTTTGCAAATTCACCCATAACTTCCTTATATACACCAGGATCGAGATTGAGTCCAAGCATGTAGATGAGCCACCAGTCTCCTAATTCAAGTTTTCTAGACAAAGAGCGACAGGTTTCAATGGGGATCATGCGATTACGAGAATGCAAAATACGTGGACGAAATTTCGGCATGAAAAATATAATTCCTCTGAAATTACAGAAAAAAAATAAATAAATGTTTTTTTTTTTATAAAAATCTAGAAACCTTTACCTGAAAGTCAAAAGTCCACATAGAAGAATTGTCATTATGACAAACCAAAACCAAATGAAAACATAAGTTTTCTCGTTGACAATATTGAGCGGTAAAATGCAAAGTGAATCGTGCTTTTGCAACGAACCAGATGGACCATACTTATGGAAGATACACTTGGTGACTCTTGGAAAAACATATACCATTGGATCGAAACGCTGTTCCTGAGGAATTTCCGATAGTCCCATGACTCGAGTACCATAAGACATAAATTCTCCATCGAAGAATTTATTCATGAGATACATCTGCACAACGATATTGACCAGGCAAAGAGCCTCACATGCCCAATACCGAGCAACATACATCTTATGGCGCTGAAAATACATAGATTCTAATTAATAAATATTTTAACAATTAGTTATTGTGAATGTTTCAGAAACTATCTACATACCTTGACATGTTTGATTAAATAGTCCAGAATAGCGTCTCTTTTGGCCTCTTTTTCTTCTTTTGTGCAAATTGTTAGGTTGAGGCCCATGACAATTGAACGCAATAATCCACCTTCGAAATTATCCCAAATAAATTTCGGCGTATAGCATGCAGCGGCCTGAAATTAAAAAAAAAAAGTGAGAATTGTGTCAAACTTTAATTTAGAGGAAAATGTTTAACAGAGTACAATTTGATTTAAAATTAATTATATTATTAAATTGAATTCATGATGAAATATAAATTTTTGAAAAAAAAATTGAATTCGTTAAAGGGGTTTTTTAAAACTAATTTTTGATAAATATAAGTTTGTCAAAACATGGAAAAATTTTAGGACGATTTAGGGATGGTACTGTTAAAAATTAATTATTGCTAAATGTTATTTTCTTACATATTGTCCTAAGACTTTCTAAATGTAGAAATTGAAAACATTTTATCAAAATCGTAGTAGTTGATTTCGAGAACACTAGTTTGTATGGAAATTATAATTGTTTCTGAATAAAATTAAATTTGTATTCAAACAATATACATAATGTAACGACACCCACATTTGAACTAGAACAACTCTCGAATGAACTATTAAGACCCTTAAAAGAAGAACCGCCATCTTCCGGATTATACCTGATACAAACCAACGTACGGAGAGCTTTAGTGAGCCTTACAATTTTTAGTACTAAATGTCAGAATGAAAGCTTTGGAAAGGGAAATTTATGGGAAATTTCCCCCATGGAAAGCCCTAGAAGCAAATACTAGAACCTTCAAGCTATTTCGAGAACCTGTGTGACGACTGGATTACATGCACATGCTCTTATATTCAAGTTGCATGGAATTTAGGAGAAAATATTTAACTAATTGTAGAAAAATAAATATGGGAAAAGTATTTAAATCCCTTACATTAAATAATATTTAATATTGAAATATTGAATTTTCAAAAAAAGAAAATAATATTTTTTTTAACATCCAACATATGTATACTTTTTTTCAATTTGGAAATGTTTCTTGAAATTTTATGATGAATATTAGTTGAATTGTTCAAGAGAAAATTTAAAATAAAACGTTATATGCGATATACCGTTGATAAAAGTTTTTGGTTCATTGTTTTATCATACACTTTTTTATGCCCACTCTTTCCTTTTAGAACTAGAAAATAAAGGTGCCTGCCATACAATTTTTTTTTTTTTTTTTTTTTTTTGAGCAAATTTACAAAATCTCATTTTTCTCAAAAACGGCTCCACAACTTTTCTTGGAAAAATTCAATAATTTTTTTTTGGTAAAAGCTAGCTTTGGATGTGAAACCAAAAAATGATTATTAATGGTACCTCCCAAAGAACCACTTTTTTTATTTTCGATTTTATTCAACATAACGGTACCTTCCAAACAAATGTTAAAAAACCGTTGGGGAAAATACTATTGTTTTTTAAATTGGCTTCTAAGATTTGAATAAAACTTTTTTCATATGCTTATATTAGTGAGATATACTACAAAAAAATATAGAATTTACAAATATGTAACAACTATTTTAAAAAATAAATAAAAAAAAAATATTTCAAATCAAAATTTTCAAAAAAAAGTTTTTGAATTAAAAAAAAAAATCAAATTTATTCGATATCACAAAATCGGATCACAATCGAATCCTTAGTTTGAAGAAGGGAATAAGTGCCAAAAATTGGAAAACCGTTTTATTTAATTTAATTTTTTTTTTTTCAAAAAAAGTTAACAAAAATCGACATTTTTGACGCTAAGGCACGGAAACAAAAATTCATTATAAGGCAATTTTGCCCCCGGATTTATTTTGTTCTTCAACCTTTTTACAAATTTTACAGAAAAATGGTGAAATTTATTTATTTTCATAGTCTAGACATAAAACATCATCGTTAAATACAGAATCATCATCATCATCAAGTCCTGAAACCCCGATTGAGGCATAGGGCGCCAACAAATCGTCTCCATCCTTCACGGTCTGCAGCTAGATATTTTAACTGTGGACACGTCTTTCTCTGGTGATTCACAAAAGCCTGCAATTTCCTCGAGATGGTAGTCGTGACTTTCCATGTTTCGCAAGCATATAATAGCACGGATTTGACATTGGATTCGAAGAATCTCAACTTAGTGCGTAGGGAGATTTGACTGGATTTCCAAACTTGGGACAGAGAACCGAAGGCTGCGCGAGCATTATTTATTCTAGTTTGAACGTCCAGATCAGTACCACCATTTGCTGAAACAATACTTCCAAGGTAGTTAAACTGTTCAACCTCTTCGACTGGCATCTCCTGTATAAAAATACGCTGATGTGTGGAGCGGCCTGTGAGCATTATTTTTGTCTTTTTACTGTTTATTTTTAGACCACTCGACTCTCCTTTCACCTTCAGAGCTTGACACATCCCGTTCAGCCCGCTGATGTTATTTGCCAAGAGACATATATCATCGGCATAGTCTAAGTGAATAAGCCTTTCAAACGGTCTCCATTGAATGCCCTGTCTCTCAGCTGTTCCAACGCTGGCCGTCAAAACATCATCAATCGCCAGTAGAAATAGAATTGGCGACAGAACATCCCCCTGTCTCACACCCTGCCGCACTTCGAAAGAGTCGGATAGCTGCCCATTGTGTAAAACAAAACATCTTGCATTGTTATAAGACTCTCTTATAATGGCAACAATTTTTGGGGGAATTCCCCTACCAAGCAGTGATCTCCATATACATTCACGGTTAGCTCGGTCAAAGGCCTTCTCAAAATCCACGAACATGAGGTAAAGCGGTGATTGAAACTCCGCAGACTGCTCCAGAACGATACGCAGAGTGTTGATATGGTCGACAAACGACCGCCCACTGCGGAAACCAGCTTGATGCCTCTTGAGTGTAGACTCGATTCTAACCTTTATCCGCTCGAGAATGATGGTTGCCATTAGTTTTGGAAAAACGGACAAAACTGTAATACCTCGCCAATTGTTGCAATTCTTAAGGTCACCTTTCTTTGGCAGCTTAACAATCACACCATCCTTCCAGTCGTTGGGATAGATCTCGTTTTCCCACACAGAAATACAGAATATGTGCATGCATTTATAATGATATAAATTTTCCTTCAAACCCACGTAGTGGTGCAACAAAATTTCATAAGGAGCCAGCTTAACATTCGAAATATGCAGTAGGGTATTGAAAAGTATTTTTGTATTTTTGTACATACTATTTCTACATTGTTTAAACAAACTTCTACTAGTCTACTTTACGGCTTGATAAAGATTTTGAGTTATTAAACTCAATCTTTCCACATTAGCACCGCATTAGTTTGAAGAAGGGAACAAATCCATTGTTCTTTTGTGTAATTATTTCTCACTTGCATTTACTTTCTTCAGTGTGATCACAATTAAAACAAGATTGCTGAGTATTAATTTTGAATTTTTTTTTTTAAATTATACAAAATTTATAAAGTTTTTTTTTGATTTCCCAAAAATCTCATTTTTGGACTTATTCCCTTCTTCAAACCGCCGATTCAATTTTTTTTAATTTTGTTTTTCGTATGCCCATGAATAAATATTTTCAATTTCCAGTCAATTATTTCCTTAAGGATATATAATAAGTCTTAAGAAAACCGCTGCAACGATTTTAAATACTTTTTCCATACAATCATATTCAATCAAGAATTAAGATGGCAATCTTTTTTTATTCAAAACTTTCAAAGAAGTTATTTTAGCTAATTTAAATATTGTATTTCATGCTTTTAAACATTTTTCTCTCATTATTTCCATGTCTTTACATATGATGTTCTTAAACCATCAGTAATTTGAACATAAAAGCAAGTACGTGCGACCCAGTCGTGCATTTAATTTTTATCAAAATCACAGAAGCCGTCCTTGAGATAAATAAGCTTTTTCTTAACGTTTGTATGGCAAGTACCATTTTTTTTTTAGCTAGAAAAAAAATTTCAATTTCCCCTCTGGAGAGTTTCAAAAAACCTTAAGTTCCAAATTTGAAGAAAATCGCGTCGGTGATTTAGGCGTTAGGTTGAGATACAGGCATCTAGCAAAAACAGCAAGAAAAAAAGATCTTGGTACGAAGTTTCGATAGAAAATATTTTTTTTGAAAATTCCTTTAGGTAAGTACTAGTACCTTCTCAAAATTTCGTTCAACTTTTATGTAGCTATCAGGTTTAAAAGTTATTAAAAACAGTTGACAAGAGATAGTTTAATGATTTATAACGTTAAATAATTTTAAAAAAAAGGTTGTCAATGTTAAAAAATGTTGACTTAAATGTAATTATTTGATTTTGAATTGAAAAATTAGGTGAGTAAGGTATTCAGTAAAAACTATTTTGAATTAATTAAATAACATAAAAGCACAGTAGATATAAGAAAATTAAGCATTCGATGCCTGTTACATTTAACTTCAACACCCAATATTGGGTGCTATAATTTCGTTTTACAGTAGCTACCAAAAAAATGAGCTATTTCAAAGTGTCTCTAAATTATTTGTGCTTCCATATTTTAGGGAATGATTTCTGGGACCATCAATTCTCTCCCCTTCTCTGAGGAAGGGAAGCAATTTCTGAAAAAATTGACTAAAAATGGAAAAAAAATATTCAGAATCAAGAAAATTAAATAAAGCTAATGCAATATGCTGTAACTTTTCAAAAAAAAATTATTCTTATTTTGTTTTTAAATCAAGTTTTTAAAGTAATGGTTTTTGAGAAATTAAATATCAAAGTCAATATTTAAAAAAAAAAGTTGTTAATTTGATTTCCAAGTTGTTTTTTTTTTTATCTTGCGTAATTACATAAGTGTTAATGTTTTTTTTTTAATATTCAGTACCCTTACTAGTTTTAAGTCAAATACTCACAACCAGAATATAAAAATTTTAAATTTTTTTTTTTAAACATTCTTAGTTTTTGAAAAATTAAAAAAAAAATCATTTACATATATATTTTCAAAAATCGAAATAGGTAACTGAGTATTTCAAAAAATTTCGTTTCACACTTCTTCTTTTAGTTTCAACCACAACGAAGTTTCCAAAGAAAATAGCTACAACATATTATTGAAGTAAAACAAATTTATGAAATTTAAATGTGATAAGTAAACTTAGTAATAAATTAAGGTGGATTGATGCTTTCAATATAAATTTATAAAGAAAGAGATACAAAAAATACTCGTTTTCTTGAAATTCTTATGTGCAAACGAGGCCGACGACACGACCGACGCGTCTCATCATCGTCCATGTTTTTTCTTAGTTTTTTCGTGCTATAGAATTTAGCATTTAAATTAAATTGACATTAATTGAACAAAGACTGCATTGGCTGTCATGAGTTTACTGTGAAGTGGACTGCAAACTTCTAAGATTTTTTGATATACCATAAGAACTGCATCAATTACTTTGATATGCCCTCCTCTTCTTATACGTTATAATAAGTAATTTTTTTTTGTTGTAAAAAAGATGAGATTATTTGTTCATACAAATTTTGTTGTAGGTATCTACAACATGTTGCAAAGCCTAAGCAATTTTCAACAATTTTCATTTGCATAAGGTCAATTTATTTTCTAACAGAGATGACATTCAAAATGGGGAACAAACGAGCATTCAATCAAAGTAAACCAAAATGAATTCAATTTTGTACGATAGTGGGGTTTCTCCCCACATTGTTTTTGAAAAATATTTTATTCAAATTTGTATCACATAATAACTCTCAGATATTATTATAACAAAAATAATTGATAGATCCCCCAGGTCATTTTATGAATTTAATTTATCTTAATTTGATGGGGCCTACTACGTAGGTATTATAGCGTATAAGTACGCTATAGAAGAACAATTGGCCACGACTTGTGATGGACTGCGGTTCCTCGATCAAAAATATCGTATAGGTATTGTTAATTTTGACAGGGAAAGTTAAAAGTAATCAAGTATTGTATACAATTAATGTTTGGGGTAAGTATGATTGTAGGTACTTTGAAAGTGAAAGAAAGTTAAGATAGTGTAGCTAGATGAAAACATACAGCAAATTGTATAGTATGGAATATTAGGTTGCATTTTTGTGAAGTAATCCAAAATACATTGACCACAAATCAAAACTCAAATGATATTGTATTATAGAAACCTTTTAGTTACAGTTTTTTTTTGCTTTCTAAGAAAATCTGACATCTTTTGACGACCAAAAGTTGATTTGCATACAAGAAAAAGGCAATTTAAATGTACCTAATTTGCCCATTGCTTCTGGCAATAGCATGCTCTCTCAATGTTAAAGTTTAAATACAAATTTAAACTGTGCTTTTTGCTGATAAAAAAGGAAGCATTTGCATAGTAAGAAGTAAGTAAGACACATTTTTGAAATTTTGAATTAAAGTAGTGTTTGAAAAATTCAGCTTTTTAACTTTTTTACTTGCAATATATGTAGGTACTATAAGGCAAATTTTGGATTCGTGAAAAAAAAAGTCAGAGATAACAATCAAACATAAAATTACGATGATACGGATGGTTACCCCGCAAATTTCAAATATGAGAATTGTGTATTGAAAGAAACTATTGATATATGCAACGCCTTCGCAAACAATTTTCGTAACTCTTTTGTGGATACAGCCCTTGATATTGATGAAGATTATTTCAGAAATTTACATTCTTATGCGCAAACGAGTTGTAACAATTTCGCTGTGCAGCAGAGTACTGTTTTAGACCTTCTCTCATCGTTAAATGATGATTTCTCATCTGGACCAGATGGAATTCCCCCAATGTTATTGAAAAAGTGTAGACATATACTGGCTGAGCCTCTTCAATTTTTATTTGAGTTTTCTATTAAATCAGGGAAATTTCCCTGTTCATGGAAAACTTCTTTTCTAGCTCCAGTTTTTAAAAAAGGTGATAAAGCTGATATTTCGAATTATAGACCTATATCAAAACTGTCATGTATTCCAAAGCTCTTCGAACAAGTTGTGTGTGAGACTTTAGCATTCCATACCAAGAATATAATATGTGAACAACAGCATGGGTTTGTGAGAAGAAAATCAACAGTAACAAACCTCCTTACATTCTTGCACAATTGCTCTAACGCGTTAGAAAATGGAAGTGAAATGGATTGTATATATACTGATTTCTCCAAAGCGTTCGACCAACTTAGTCACAACATTATTATCTTCAAAATAAAATCTTTAGGGTTTCCAACATTTTTTATCACCTGGGTAAAATCATACCTTGAAAATAGATCGTACCAGGTGAAATTTAGAAACTGCCTTTCAAACTCATTCAAGACTCACTCCGGTGTGCCCCAGGGAAGTCATCTAGGCCCATTTCTATTTATTCTTGCTATTAATGATGTTGTCTCAAGTATACGTTCAAGTGATATTCTTATATTCGCTGATGACATGAAAATTTTTAAGACAATAAAAGCTAACCATGACCATATTCTTTTGCAAGCCGATATTGATAGTTTCGCTACTTGGTGTGATAAAAACGGTCTTTCTCTTAACCCTGCCAAATGTCAAACAATTACTTTCTCTAGAAAGCGACTTGCAAATGCGTTTAATTATTCTATTTTACAACACAAACTCTGTCGAGTCTTTAGTTTCAAGAACTTGGGTGTTAACTTCAGCTCAAATATAGAATTCACTGAACACATTAACTTCATTGTTAATAAAGCAAGCTCTGTGCTTGGGTTTATAAAACGTTGGGCAAAGGAATTTGACGATCCGTACGTTACGCTTTCCTTATACAATTGTTATGTACGACCTCATCTAGAGTACGCGTCTCAAGTATGGTCTCCCTTTTATGAAATTCATAAAAATCGTATTGAATCGATACAACATAAATTCATTCGCTTTGCTCTGAAAGGTCTTCCTTGGGCAGATCCATTCAACCTTCCACCATATGAACATAGGATCCAGTTACTGCAAGTCCAAACCTTATATCAAAGGCGGGTGAATAATGATCTAATTTTTCTTCACCAACTTCTAAATGGTCAAATCGATGCTCCTGATTTGTTGGCCTGTATTGGCATAAACTTCCGTGGAGGATCTCACCATCTGAGAAGATTTGAATTTTTACATGTAAATTTCCATAGAACTAACTACGGTTTACATGAGCCTCTTAACCGTATGTGTAGGATATTTAATTTAAATGGTTCCACGGTTGATTTTAACGTTAGTAAGATGGGATTGAAAAAATTGTTTCGAACCAGTGCTCCACTTTCGTGATTGTTTTTTTTTTTTACTTTTAGATCATATTTAATTCAAATGTGATATATATTGTTTAATTATGTTTATTGTTTGTTTGTTTAACTATGTAAATGTATTAATTTTATTTGTATGCATGTGTTAGCTCGAATTATTTTACTAACCACTAACACATGCACTTATGATGAGCCTCTGATTGTAGGTTTGCAGCTTGCTCTAAGCTCACTACAACAAAGAATCTGAAGTGTAAAAAATAGAGAGCACAATAAAAAGTGCTGGCACAATTCTGTCTGTCTGTTCGTCTACAACCTAAACGGCCCGATCAATTTTCTTCAAACTTGGTACATAGTGGTTTATGTTGTTTATGCTCACACGTTCATACATTTTTTGTTTTAGAACCAAAAATAACGGTTCCTGCCATACAATTTTTTGTAGCAATTATACATAGTCTTATTTTTCTCAAAAACGGCTCGTCAACTTTTCTTAAGAAAAATCAATAAATTAAATAAATAAATTTTCGATTTTCTTCGAAACGGTTTGACTGATTACAATATAAATTGAAAAAATTATAAGTATTTTTGCGTAGGCACTTAAATTAAAAAAAAAAATCAACCCAATTTTGAAATATTTTTAAATTGTTATACAAAACATTTTTTGAATTTTTTAAAATAATTTTTAGACAGTATTGAAATTGATACGCAATATTATTTATAATTATTGAAAGTTTTTGTATAAAAAACTGTATTTAAATCCGGAAAATAAAATAATGAAAACATACAAAATTAAAAACAGCACTCTTAAGAAGGTACTGTTAACAGTTGCTTAGTGTTAAATGTTTTCGAGAAAAATATGATCTCCTTCAACGAATTTTTATTATTTTTATGGAAGGTACCGCTACTTTTCCTGCTTTTTCTGCATACAAAAAATGATCTTAACTAGTAACACCATTTTCAAGAATATCGAAAATAAAAAAACGGTTTTCTCAAGGCACAAAAAAAATAAGCATTTTTTTGAAAAATAGTTGTCAACCTAAATGAAGCCTTTATACTAAAAGAAATTTATTGATTTTTTTGAAGAATTGCTGTGGAGATATATTTGAAAAACACGAATATGTGGACATGCTAAAAAAAAATTGATGGCAGATACCGTTATTTTTCGTTCTTAAAAAAAAATAAAAAAAAGGTGGAAAAGTTTTCAAGAACCACTTATACCAATTTAAAAAAAAAAAAAACTTTCCGGCCGTAGAGGTGTAGCCGAACAGACATGCATGGAGACAGGCAGACAAACCGAATTTCGAGACTCACTTTTCTTCGTCTTTCTTATCACCATAATCAAAATTTTGAGTGCCTATAATATCGCAGGTATTTATATTCATGAAAATGTGGTGTTTCAAAAAAATCAGCACCTTAATGCAAAAATTAGTTTAAATTTTGTTTTCAATGAAAAGAGGTAAGGGGAAAATAATACTTTTTTCAACTTGGATTCAGGCTTTTTTCTTATTGTTGTCGAGAATGTGTGAAAGTGTGTACTTACAACCTTTATGCAAAAACAAATTTCAACTCATAAAAGTGTTATGTGGTTTTAGCTCCTTCTTGTCTAAAAAAAAAAAAACTTGAAAGCAAACGTTATGACAATAGAAAATAGATCAAAATTTAAGTAATCGCTTAAAACCATTTATCGATAAGATAAACCCTTAAATAAGAGCATTGATTTTTTTTTGCTTTTTAATTTTTTTTCAAAATTTCTAGCAAATTTGAAAAGTCAAAAAAGTTTGTTATTAATAATTTTCAAAATTCAATAGCGTACAGTGGCGGTACAGTGAAGGTATGTCGAAATTAACTAATATCTGTAACAAAATAAGTTACTTTGCACAATCAATAAATTGTTTTCTTCCCAGAAAAATGCAGTCTATTCATTTAAATTCTATGAAGCAAATGAATTTCTAACTCTTAATTCACGTAGTTCTATAGTAAATTAATTTACCACCGTACGTACAGTGAACCAAATAGAACATGTTAGCTGGACAAAATTATTTTTTCCTTCTATATAGCTTAAATAAATTTTTTTAAAAGGGCGCTTAATTTTTTTTGTTTCAAACAAAAAAAAAAATAATAAGAAAGAAGATATTTTGTTTTAATTTTTATTTATTGTCTTAATTTATTTTTTATCTATTGTACCCCATGAATTTTGCTTTAATTTTTAAATTTTCGATGGATTGTGTGGTAAAATATTGTTTTCTTTTTTCAGTCGTCCTAGTTTTTTCCACATTTATGTCTTTTACACCATCAGCCATGGAGAAAGATTACAAAGTTGATGTTATCTCAACCGATTTCAGTAAAATTTCCCATAAACTAATACCTTTCTAATTGTCCACCCTTGGCTTCGAACCTTCTCCGCTAAAATGGATCTCCTCTTACCTAGATAATCGTAATTACAGCGTTCGTTTTAGAACCGCCACCTCTTGCTCTTTCTCAGTTACCTCTGGTGTCCCCCAGGGCAGCCACCTAGGCCCACTTTTGTTCATTCTTGCTATTAACGATATTGAAAAGGTCATCAAACATTCTTCTATTTCACTGTACACTGATGATACCAAGTTTATGAAGACCATTTCGACACACGACTCTTTCTTTATTCAACAGGACCTTGACAGTTTTTCAGTTGGTGTCTTAAAAATTGTTTGGAGCTAAACATTGCCAAATACCAATCAATCACTTTTACACGTAAGCGTATTAAATCTCCTCCCCGTCTTTACCTCCTTCATGATCAACCCATACCGACCGTTGATAATATTCGCGATTTTGGCATAATATTGGACCCAGAACTTAATTTTCTCTCCCATATAGATGATATCAGCCTCGTCAAAAGATAGCCAAAGGAGTTCGATCCCTATACATATCCTTTGTTCGTCCAATTTTTGACTACGCTTCCCAAGTTTGGTCTCCTTAGAAACTTATTCACAGAACTTATTCCAGAATCAAGAGCGTTCAGCGTCACTTCCTTCACTTTGCTCTTCGAGGCCTTGCCTGGAACAACCCTCTGATCCTGCCTCCCTATCTTGATCACCTGAAATTAATTAACTTGAATTCATTGAAAGAACGAAGTGAAATATCAGACATTTTTTTCACTCATCGATTACTTTCTGGTTCTGTTGACCGTATTTAAATCTACAACTCTATCCACACCTTCTCCTCCTCCATACTTACCTTAGCTCTAGTTCTTAGTTTTTAAGTTAGATTAAGAATTAGCTTGTATTAAGCCTAATAAGTGGGATTTTGTCTCTACCAAAATTATACTAAAATTAAATTACATAAAGTAAATAAGTTTTTTAACGAACCTAAGAAAATATTTATTACAATGTTATTGCAAACTTGGCTTGCTCTACTCGGTTCACTGTTCAGCTGTTAATTATGGTGATAGCAGCGATAGTCATTATCTTTCTTATCGCCAAACAAAAATATGATAAAATAAATGCTATTACCAATAAGTTTGATAATACCCCTACGGACTTTTAAACATGCGAGAAAACTCAACTTCAGTATTTCTGTAACCTAAATAAAGAAATAAACTTTTTAGTTTCATTCAAAACCTAATCGGGCATAGAAGTTTTTTTAATTCATTCATTATTAATATTATATGTAGTTCTAGCCAAATTTTCTAAGAGCAATATATACATATGAATATAGATCGACATTTAAAATCATGTTGAAAATTTTTGAGCCTATTAAACCATTTCTTCAGCCTCCAAAGGTTTCAATTGACAATTTCTTGTTTAAGTTACATTATCGTTTTACATTTTTAATACTTTTAATTGCAACAGTATTAATTACATCAAGGTGAGATTAAACCGAATGCATTTCTTTCAATTTATTTCAAGTTTATTGGAATAGATAACAAAAAATAAAATAATAATAAAAATAATTTTATTACTTGTCTTGCGTTATTTCTGAAAAATATGTAGACAATACATCGGGGAGCATATAAAATGTATATCAGGGACAATACCTGAACATGTTGTTAATACATTTTGTTTTGTTACGACAACTTTTACAGTGGTGAGTTAATTTATAATTTATTTTTAATATTTTGTTTAAATATATTTGTGTATGTTTTTAAACGTGTAGTAAGAAAAATTATGTTTTGTTGCATAGTAAGGTAAAAATTAGTTTAAAAAAAATGAAATAATCGCCCAAATATAATTTTTGAGGACAAATCGGGGACTACTACGACTGGTTTCCAAAAATTTACATTTAATGAAAATAGAATGAAAAATTAGAAGGTTTCCTTTTTCAAGGCCAATCTTTGTCCTTTGAGCATGAGATAGAAAAAAAAAAGTTTGGTCCTACGCATACAAAAAAAAAAAAAAATGTTGAAATCATATTAAACAATATAGGTAGCTACCAATATCTATCATTTTGTTTATAAGAAGGTGGTTTGAAGTGAACAAAAAACAAGATAAGAAATACTCGTATGTATTTGAGCTTTTTTTTCAGGAATAGTAATTGATTATAAAGTGATTAAAATTATTAGAAAAACTATTTCAAAACTTTAATAAATATATTATATTTCAAACAAAATAGGTAAGTACTTCTGAGAAAAAAGCTCTTCAAAGTTAAGGGCAATTAATTTTATTGATAATAATCACTGGTTAGACACTTCTGAAGCATAAAATGACAAGTCTAAATGTTGTCTGTGATGTCTTTCGTTTATACATGGTGTTTTGTGTAAGGAATGACAAAAAACTAGAGCGTGTAGTTTGGGCTCAGATAAGAAAAAAATATTTAGGTGAGGAGGTCCATTTTATCCAGTTTATGTAGACGAAAGAAACAACAAAAACTTGACTTTAAGTAGAAAAACAAATATTCAAAACTAAAAACTGTTTTTAAAGACAAAAATAATTCAATATGTTCTTTGAAAGCGTAAAGTGGTGTATGGAGGAATTTAAACATAAAAATCCCGGCTCTCGGGTGTCAAATTACAAAAAAACTGTCAAAATTTTAGGAAAATTTTTTGCTTACCAATTTTAAGTAGATACATGCATAATTTACTTAGTGCAGAGTAAAATTGTTTTTTATAAAAATTAACAACCTATTTTTTTTAAAATTGAATTTTGAAAATAAACAAAATAGTCCAGTCGATAGTAAAACAAATGCAGTAAATAATGCTCTCTGGGTTGTTATTTTATGTGGTAGGGGTGACCCTCAGGTATAACATGCTTAAAGCCCCCAACCCAGGGCCAATAGCATCAGACAGGGGGAGGGGTTGTAGTTTTGTAGTTTGTAGTTTTCATGAATATTTTGAAAACTAAGTGTATTAGTGGAAAAGTGTACACTACAAAATAAAAGTAAAATTAAATTTCCTACAAAAAAAGTTTTGATCATATTTTCGGTAGGAGCAAGGTTAAGAAAGATACGGGGAGAAGAAATCTCAAACATTTGAAAAACAATGTTATTGTCTCACATAATTTAGGTTTTTTGATTAATTGACTCAGTGTTCAGTGAATTCCAAATTTGAGCTTAAATTAACATCTAAGTCCTTAAAACTAAAGACTCGAAAGAATTTGTGTTGTGAAATAGAATACTGGAAAGCTTTTGTAAGTTGCTTTTTTGAGAAAGTAATCGTTTGGCATTTGGCAGGGTTAAGAGAAAGGCCGTTTTTAACACACTAAAAAGCTGAAGTTTGAAGTTGGTCGAATGCTTTAGAAAAATCAGTATATATACAATCCATTTCACTTTCACTGTGCATTATAAAAGAAATATGTTTGAAAATCATAAAATTCATTCCTTAAATTGGTAAAGCAATTCTTTTAAAAATTTCAGCTGAACAAATCAAATCGTCGAAGCTGATTTTTGAAAAAAAATTTTGTGTGTGTAAAATATTTTGAAAACACTTTAAAGGAAAATTTTTGGTATGCAAATTTTAGGTTAATATGCAGATAAAATTAAAATTTCCAAAAAAATACTCCCAAACAAATATTGAAAAATTAAATTTTCAAAAAACTCCAAAGGATTTTCTTGTAAATTTTGATATGCAATTTTATTGGTATTTATCGTTGGCTAAGAGTGAAAAGCAGCTAACTCCTGTTTAGCAGTTTTAACAAAAAAAAATATTTAAAAAAATGTTTGCATTTCTTGAATAAATCCAAAATTACATTAAGTATTTTTCTACACTCGTTATTGTTAAATTCAGTGAAATTGAAGAGATTTGATAGATTTTTGTATTTTTTTAGCAGTTTTTGAAGTGGTCTATAATGATAAAAAAAATCTGAAAGTAGCCACTCTTCACTTTTCCAAAATATGGCTATTAATGGTACCTCCCCAAAAAAAACATTTTTTCAATTGTCGATTTTCTTCAAAACAATTATTTTGACTTTTATTAATTTTCTGCTTCTAAACAATGTTAATAGTTTTTCTTACAAAAATTTTCAAAAAAATATATTGGATTTTTAGAAATATTCAAACATTTTTTTAGAAAATCAAATATGTATTATGAAAACTAAATGGTAGATTTTTATAAAACTCGGTATTAGGGTTTTCTTACACTCTGTATGTATTTTAAGAAAAAAATTAACTTTTATGAAAAAATAACGGTGCCTGTTAAAATGATAAAAAATCGTTAAGGAAAATATTTTGTCTCTTAAAAACGATTCCTGCGATTTTTATTCAATTTTTTCTGTATGCTAAAATTAGTGCGATGTACTACCAAAAATTTCAAAAGTTCACAACTAGCAACTTTTAATAATACTTCTAGAACTTTTTTTTTTAAATATAAATTTTTTCAATATCGGCAAAAAGATTAATATTATTTTTTAATATTAAAATTTCAAATAACATTAAAAATATTGCATATCAAAATAATTTTTTTTTTTTTTTTAAAAAAAAGTTAATAATTTTTTTGAAATAGTATTTTTATATGCACATAAACTAATACTTACGTATACCAAACATTTTTCTTTCAAAATGTTTAAGGAATTTGATTTATGCATAAGAAATTATTTTTAAAGGAACTTTTCGTGTGGAAGCTTTTTAATTACTCGACATGAAACTACATCATAAAACTTGCATAAAGAGGTTGTACGGAAAGATGGCGTATAGATGCTTGACCTAGAAAATGTTCACGTAGCTATATTATATTTGGGAATAATTCGATTAAAATCAGGTTTCCAGATCTTCTAAGGAATTGACTGAGAATTTTTAAACAGAACAAGTCTTGAACTGGAAGAATTTCATTAAAAAATTTAAGGTCAAATTTCTTCGGAACAGACTTTTGAAATACCAAAAGAGGTTGGGTTTTAGTCAAATATGGCTCTCCCTGCAGTAAAATTTCGTATTATAATTTTGTATGGAAGATTTTATAGTAAATTTTCATTAGAAGTTGAAGTAATTATACGAATTTTTGATAAAATAATAGTTTCAAAAGTTTATTTGGCATTCTGTAGCATGAAAAAATAGATTTTTATTTTCAAAACAATTTAAAAACATAACTTTTCTTTTTAAATTATAACTAATTTATGCTCAGCAAATCAAATCTTTTTTTACAAGCTTAGATTCGCAATGAATATCAGCTGTAAATTGAAGGTATCTTTTTGCACTAAACAGAAAATAATCCACATCATCAGCAAAAGCTGTCAATGCATCTTTAAACGGTAGCCTTAACAATGAATAAACATAAATTAAGAAAAGAAATGGTCCTAAGACTGACACCTGTAGTACTCCCAAATTGATTCAATTCATATCGCTCCTAATCTCTTCAAATTCTTTTGTATTTGATAATTAAAAATGGTCTGAACCATAATAAAACCACGAAATCATCTTTAATTCAAGCATTCAGTGAAAAAAAATTCAAAATCTCAATTTTTCATCAAAATAAAATGGAAAAACACATTTAATAAGATAACAAATTTTTAAAAAAGTAATTTTTTCATCAAAAAATAAATTAATTTATTTTTGGAGTTGTCTGGTTTTTGCTCGTTTTTTTTTATGAAAACCCACAATCTATTGCCCCGACTGTTGTTTTCCAATTTGATATAATATTTTTTAAGCTGAGCACCGTGTGAGAGTCAAATCTCAAAGGATTCGATATTTCAAAAAACATACGTCGCCAAAAAGTGAAGTTATCTGGTATTTGACTTGGATGCTTCAATTTTACTAACAATTTTTCTATATAAAAAATGCTTTATAAATTTGTTGAGTGCTTCTGCATTAAGAACATCGCGAATCTTTTTGAAAAATGGTCTTTCACACAAAATTAGCTTTCGCTTAAAGTATTTTAACTTGTGGAGCCCCAAATATGAAATTATGTAAAATTTCTTGAACAAATTGCATGACAGGTACCATTTTGTGTGATTCTAAAAAAAAATTAAAAAAACAAGTGGGGGAAATAACGAAAATCCACTTTGAATTAAGTTTCAAGAAAACCTATGCAGCAGTGATTAAGGCTGTAGCCGAACAGACATATAGAATGACAGAAAAGCAGAATTTTTCAGACCAACTTTTTTCATCTCCTCTATCATATTTGTGACAGATCTAACCAATATCTCGAGTTTTTTTACGAGTTCATATAAATATCGGAGGTTAAAGGTAATGAGAAATTTCGGTAAACGAAGGCCTTTGTACCAGAAAAGCCGCGGAGGCCATTTACCCAATGTGCTATTACATGCATAGCCCTGAACCTGGGTTTTCTATTTAATCAAAAAATTTCGTACATCTTGGGAAACTTTTTTCAAACTATGGACTCCAAACTTTTTCTATTGACAAAAAATTACATATCTGCTAAAAAAACAGAAGGCTTTATTTCAATATTTGTCTATTAAAATTTATGTAAGAGATAAATAGAACTAAAAAGATTATTAAATTTTCTCTTAATGATTTTAATTTTATTTATAGGTTCGTCATTTCAACAATACCGCCTTAGAAACTGGGGCCATTTTCCAGCCAGGTATTGGTCCATATCACTTTGAAGAAGAGCCCATCAAACGACATGCCTACTACCAATGGGTTCCATTTATACTTTTCGGACAAGCTTTATGCTTTCTTGTGCCACATTTTGTCTGGAAACGCTGGGAAGGTATTCAACTTCATCCAATCACAATACCATTTTGAAATAATATTTTTGGTTTTTTAAAGGTGGTCGCATAGAGAGACTTGTTCTTGGTTTCCAAATGGCAACAATTTCAAGATATATTCATAAAAAATTAAAATTTGGAAATACTGAATATCCATCAATTGAGGAAACTGAAATGCGTATCAAGGATATACGACGAGAGATAAAATATCGAATGCGTTTGAACAAGGAATGGGGTGTTCATCTTATGATTGCCGAATGGATGAACTTGTTGAATATTCTTTTTCAAATATGGTGGACAAACAAATTTCTAGGTGGTCAATTTTACAGTCTTGGTGAAAATGTGCTCTCGCAAAATTGGAAAAACAAAATGGATGTTCTCGATGTGGTTTTTCCCAAAGTCACAAAATGTCATTTTAGTAAATTTGGTCCATCGGGTTCGTTGCAAGTGCACGACACACTATGTGTAATGGCTTTGAATATCATCAATGAGAAAATTTACACAATACTTTGGTTTTGGTTTGCTTTTGTTCTTTTGATGTCGGTTATAGCAGTGATTTGGAGATTCACTACATTGTTGTTTTATAAAAAGTAAGATTTTTTGAATTTTTATTTAATTACTATACTGACCAAACCCATTTATATATTTGCAGCGTATGGTTTTCAAAACAAGCTTTTTCGTATGCAAAATCTGGAAGACACGTTAGTAAAAACGATCTATATACAGTAATAGAAATGTGCAATTTTTCAAACTGGATGTTTTTGTATTTTTTGGCAACAAACTTATCTGAACATCTTTTTACTAAGGTCATTGAAAATCTTGCTGCAGAATTTTCTGAAATTGATTCAATTCCTGAGAACACTAAGAGTGAACAAAGTGTAAAAAATATTAGTGAGAAACCAGTCTATTCTATGGATACAGTCGATTCTCCATTGTTGCCAAAAGATCCATCGAAATCCGATTAGAATTAAGTTAAAAATATTTATAAACCGATGCATTTTTAGTTCTAAGATTTTGTACCATTTCATTTATTTCGAAGAAAGATTCAATTTACATTAAGATTTAAATCTTTTAAAGTATCGATAATTTACAATTAACAGAGTTTTTAAATATTCAAAAATATGAAAAATATAAAATATAATTCTTAAGACTAGGATAATCAACTAAGTTTTGAAATATTATATTATTATACTTTTACTATTTGCAACAAAAACTAAAAGAATAAAATATAATTTAACTTTAAATTTAAGAAATAATAACAAAGCAAATGATGTATTAAAAAAGATAATACATTTTTTTTTTTTTTTTTTATTGCTGTCTTTTAATCAAATAAAAACTAACGAGCTACCTAAAAGGCTAAAGAATCTGCCATAAAACAGACATTGCGGGGACAAAAAACTAAATTAATGCAAATTGTCCAAGAGTGAAACTGACCAAGTTCACAGAGTAGGTAAATGTGGGAATTTTTGCTGCCAGACAATGATGAACATATACGACAGACAATTGCTTTAATTAACTTCTCTCAACAAAGTTGTTGTTATCTCATAAAAAAACTACTGGTGGAGCAGACAGGAAAAATGTTAAATTACTTCAAATTGTTTTATAAGTATTTTTTTTAAATTCTAATTTGAGTCTCTTTTTTAAATGCATGTTACTCTCTTTTTTTATTATAAACTTACCTGGAAAAATAGCACAAAGCATACCCACTGGTAGTAGGTGTAAAACTTCTTGGCATCTTCATCATCAAAATCGTTAGCAATACCAGGATGAGCGACCTCAGTACCAACCTGGAAATAAAAACATTTAAACAATTAATTGATATTCAGAGGGTAGGATTAAATAAAAAGAAAGTTTATGTAAGAAATTGAAAGAACTAACGGGTGATTTTTTAGCTGGTTTGGTTTTGGCAACACTGGTTTTGACAGCTGACGTGTGTTTAGTACCTTGTGTCACTGTCAAACAGCTTCAGTTTGGTTTGCAATTTAACCATGGATCGTCTTACAAATGAACAACGCTTGCAAATTATTGAATTTTACTATCAAAATTCGTGCTCGGTTCGAAATGTTCATCGCGCGCTGCTTCCATTTTATGGTCGGCATTCTCGACCTTCTGAGCAGTCTATTCGGAAGATTGTGACCAAATTTCGCACCAAATTTACTTTGTTGGACATTAAACCACCAACACGTTTACGTACTGTGCGTAGTGAAGAAAATATTGCGGCCGTATCAGCTAGTGTGACAGAAGACCGCGAAATGTCGATTCGGCGCCGTTCCCAGCAGTTAGGCCTTTGTTACAGCACTACGTGGAAAATTTTGCGGAAGGATTTGGGCGTAAAGCCTTTTAAGATACAGCTGGTGCAAGAACTAAAGCCAGCCGACCTACCACAACGCCGAATTTTTGGTGAATGGGCTCTTGGAAAGCTGGCCGAGGATCCGCTTTTTTATCGAAAAATTGTGTTCAGCGATGAGGCTCATTTTTGGTTGAATGGGTACGTAAATAAGCATAATTGCCGCATTTGGAGTGAAGATCAGCCAGAAGCATTGCAACAGCTACCAATGCATCCCGAAAAAGCCACTGTTTGGTGCGGTTTATGGGCCGGCGGCATTATTGGGCCATATTTCTTCAAAGATGATGCGAATCGCAGCGTTACTGTCAATGGTGAACGCTACCGAGCGATGATAACAAACTTTTTTTTGCCCGAAATGGAAGTTCTTGACTTGCATGATATGTGGTTTCAACAAGACGGTGCCACATGCCACACAGCACGCGAAACAATGGCGCAATTGCGAGGCGAGTTTGGTGAACAGTTAATTTCACGTTTCGGGCCGGTCAATTGGCCGCCTAGATCGTGCGATTTGACACCATTAGATTATTTTTTGTGGGGGTATGTCAAGGCTAATGTCTATAGGGACAAACCCGCTTCGATTGACGCTCTGGAAGCCAACATCCATGCATTCATTCGTGAGATACCGGCCGATATGTGTGAAAGAGTATGCCAAAATTGGACTCAGCGGATGGGCTACCTGAGACGCAGCCGCGGTCAACATTTGCATGAAATTATCTTTAAACATTAAATTGCAAGGTTCAAACTATCGATTCAAATAAATATTTCATTCATTTTTTCGAATTTTTTGTGTTTTTTTTTTTTTAAAGTTCTAAACCTCTTAAAAAATCACGCGTTACAATAATTTAGAACTTATAATGCCTTCATTAATAACTACATGGACAGGAATGAAATGTGTAGGTCCCACAAAATTGTTTACTTTACTAACCCAACAAACAGGTTGATTCGCATAAAATGCGTCAAAAAGCTGGGTCCCCAAAGGGAGTGTAATTTAAATCAAGACAAGATAAATAAAATAACCGAATGGATATCAAAAAGTTTCTTCAGAAGATCAAAGCTATAACGTGACGAAGTATTGTATTGAATGAAGGTTATAGCGGCGATGTTGTTAAAGTAAGATCTGTCAAATTTAATGTAAATTTTTCAAACAGTGTAGGCGTAACACCATGGAACATTTTGTGCGAATCATCAAATTTTAATTTCAATTTTTTTTTTTTTAATTACGTCCTAGTTGACAATCGTCTTCGTCTTGAGCTGTTTAATTTCTGAAGACACAAGTCAAGTCAAGAATTTTGATGAGGTGGAACCATTATCGATTCGTGCTTCTTCCTAAACGAAACTGGAACTCTAATGTGGCTACTTTGACTAGCCTACTAGATACAAAGCTACAACTTAATGTTCAAATATTGAAAATAACTGAAGTGCCAGAACCACAGTCTGACAGGGATGTTGCAATTGAAAGGTTGCCATCTGATATTTTCAAATCGCAAAACCAAATTGTTCAAATTTACCTAATTATACAAGGTCGAAATTAAGTTATATGTTTCAAAGTGTATGCATTCTTATGCTTGAAAAAAATAATGCCAGACGATTTTGGCGATCGAAAATGCTTGCCAGACATTATTTCACATAGTACCTACCTTACAAACTTTAGGTTCATCTGTAAAGCTCTTTCAACCTCCAAACTTTTCTGACAAAAGGCTTAGGCAAGTTAAGGTAAGTTAATTTTGGCAATTATTTAAAATTAAAAAAAAAATAGATCGCAAATTTAATACTCATTAAATATCAGTTTTTTTAGTCAAATGGTCACGAATTTTTCAAAATAATTTTATTATTACTTTCTCAAAATTGCCAATCACATCTACTAAACTTTAAAGATTATAGACCGTTTGGCAAGCATTTAAGACCGTATCCGCACTTATGTTAAAAAATACAAATTTTGTTACTAAAACATTTTTTTCAACATTATATATGAAAGGTACCAATATTTATATTTAATTTTTTTTTTTCCTAAAATACTCGATATTTAAAAAAGCCTTAAAAACCGTGTTTTAAATAAATCAACCATAAAGTTTTCAAAATATTTGATTAAAAAAAAAAATGACTTATTTTGTAAATTGATTTTTTTTTAAATTGAATACCATTCATATTTTTTACAAGCTCCTCTATAAAAAAATATTGGAATCAGAAATACTGTTTTGAAGAAAATCGGAAATGGAAAAAAATGTTTCTTCACCATTTTTTTAAAAATGGTTTTCCATCAAGGTTAAGAAAACGATTAAATATAATCCGTTCTCTCGAGAAAAACTCAGGGAAATTCATTTCCATCCGGTCGCTAATTTTATTTTTCGGATCATTTAAAATAAAATTCGTTATCAAGATCGAATCAAATTTGCTGCGAGCCGTAAAATATGGTTTGATCCCGAATTTATCACGCAGGAACTATTGAAGATCCATTCACTCACGATAAGTTCAATTAAGAAAAAAAATTAAATTGAGACAAATGACGGTACGAGCTAGTACAAAATTAGAAAAAAAAAAATATATTTTCAACAGGGTGTTTCAAATAAATATGTCAACATTTTGCAACTTCATTGTTCTTTGAGCAATTTCAATGAAATTGACACAGGTGATAGCTGACACAAAATTAAAAAAGATAAAAGTATTTTTAACAAGGTATTTAAAATAAGAAATATTTTCAACAGGGTGTTTCAAACAAAATTTTTAAGAGTGAATATATTTTTTTTAATTCTATATCAGCCATCACCTAAGTCAACTTTATTGAAATTACTCAAGGAAAAACGAAATTGCAAAATGTTGTCGTTTTCTTGAAACACCATGTTTCTAAAATTTGGTTTTCTTTTTTATTCTATCACAACTATTAGAAGTGTTAATGTCATTGAAATCGCTCAAGGAACAATGAAAATGTGAAATGCCAATTTTTTTTTTTTGAAATAATACTTTGTTTTAAATTTTTTTGTTTAATTCTGTCTCAGCTATCACCTGAGTCAATTTCATTGAAATCGCTCGAGGAACAACGACGCTGCAAAATATTGACACAATTTTGAAACTGACTGTTTTAAAAATATCCAAATGTCAAAGAATTGTCCTAAAATCACCTTTTCCAGAGTTGTAAAAGAGTCTGAAAATTTTTGATTTCTTAGAGGCTTTTAATACCTTGACATTGGCGTTGACATTTATCAACAAAATTTGACAATGAATGGCTTGGCAGGATATATTTTTATAATTTTATTTTTTCTTATTATAATAATTATTTTTTTTTTATTGTTATAAGGTATAATGTACATATATCAGTACTCGATTGTATCCTTAACTATGTGACCTTATTTTAATGGACTATAAAAGGCTAAGTCTTACTTGCACACCACTTTTGAAAATAAATTGAAATTTAAATTTTTGGGGACGAACTTTATTTTGACGATTTACTAGCTCTAGCTTCTTCATCATAAGACAAACATTTAACTTACCTAATTTTATTTTCTCTCATTTCAACAAAAATTTATTCAAAAAATTAATCGCTTCACAGCTGTACTGAATGGATCCTTGATAGGGAATGATTTGATTTACGGATCTTTTTAGATCCTTATCTAGAGAGAACCATTCATATACTTCCTGAATTTTATTTTTCCGATCTCTCACAAACGAAGCTACAGGAAAAAAATACGTTATCATTCGAGAACTATATTTTGTATGGTTCCTGACAAAATTGGTTAAGAATAATAAAGATATGTACAAATTTATGATTCAGGAGTGATATTATACGAATCCTTTGTTAAAAAAAGTTGAGTTTACGAATGCAAAGCTTTCTATATACAAAGTTAAGGTAACCATTTTTCCAGGGCAAAAAAGAGGACAGCCTTTTGCTAACGAAAAAAGTTTAACAACTATTACCTATATTTATTTAAAAGTTTGAACTACTCTAGGATCTTCACAGTCAAAGTCGTAATTACATTTTGCTTCTAGTGATGCATCAACTTTAAATTGCAAATTCTCAGGAGTTCTTTAATATGAAATAGAAAAAAAATTTTCGTCAGAGCATTTGAAACTGGAAACAATAGTGAATATTATTTTCAAATTTTACAAATTGGGAAGTTCACGAACAGACATAAAACGTACGTACGTACGTACTTTTGTGATAACCCGTTTCATCCAAAAAAAAAACGGAAAAAGTCTTTTCGCGATTTTTCCAGTCACCAACAAAAGAAAGTAATAAAAAATTAATTTTAAAACCATTTCTTGTTTGCTACCCCCTACATTTGTTTGTTCCCCCTACATTTCTCACCCAATGTGTCAAAAACACGAAACACATAAGAAACAAGATGACAGAACCGACTTTAAGCCTTGAATGTACAATAATTAATTGTTAGTAACGGGTGATTTTTTAAGAGATTTAGAATTTAAAAAAAAAAACACAAAAAATTCGAAAAAATGAATGAAATATTTATTTAAATCGATAGTTGCAATTCAATGTTTAAAGATAATTTCATGCAAATGTTGACCGCGGCTGCGTCTCAGGTAGCCCATCCGCTGAGTCCAATTTTGGCATACTCTTTCACACATATCGGCCGGTATCTCACGAATGAATGCATGGATGTTGGCTTCCAGTGCGTCAATCGAAGCGGGCTTGTCCCTATAGACATTAGCCTTGACATACCTCCACAAAAAATAATCTAATGGTGTCAAATCGCACGATCTAGGCGGCCAATTGACCGGCCCGAAACGTGAAATTAACTGTTCACCAAACTCGCCTCGCAATTGCGCCATTGTTTCGCGTGCTGTGTGGCATGTGGCACCGTCTTGTTGAAACCACATATCATGCAAGTCAAGAACTTCCATTTCGGGCAAAAAAAAGTTTGTTATCATCGCTCGGTAGCGTTCACCATTGACAGTAACGCTGCGATTCGCATCATCTTTGAAGAAATATGGCCCAATAATGCCGCCGGCCCATAAACCGCACCAAACAGTGGTGGCTTTTTCGGGATGCATTGGTAGCTGTTGCAATGCTTCTGGCTGATCTTCACTCCAAATGCGGCAATTATGCTTATTTACGTACCCATTCAACCAAAAATGAGCCTCATCGCTGAACACAATTTTTCGATAAAAAAGCGGATCCTCGGCCAGCTTTCCAAGAGCCCATTCACCAAAAATTCGGCGTTGTGGTAGGTCGGCTGGCTTTAGTTCTTGCACCAGTTGTATCTTAAAAGGCTTTACGCCCAAATCCTTCCGCAAAATTTTCCACGTAGTGCTGTAACAAAGGCCTAACTGCTGGGATTGGCGCCGAATCGACATTTCGCGGTCTTCTGTCACACTAGCTGATACGGCCGCAATATTTTCTTCACTACGCACAGTACGTAAACGTGTTGGTAGTTTAATGTCCAACAAAGTAAATTTGGTGCGAAATTTGGTCACAATCTTCCGAATAGACTGCTCAGAAGGTCGAGAATGCCGACCATAAAATGGAAGCAGCGCGCGATGAACATTTCGAACCGAGCACGAATTTTGATAGTAAAATTCAATAATTTGCAAGCGTTGTTCATTTGTAAGACGATCCATGGTTAAATTGCAAACCAAACTGAAGCTGTTTGACAGTGACACAAGGTACTAAACACACGTCAGCTGTCAAAACCAGTGTTGCCAAAACCAAACCAGCTAAAAAATCACCCGTTATAACCGTTATTCTAATATATTTTTTTTATTTAAAATGTTTTAAAAAAAATTAGTTCGATATAAAAGTGGCAGCACTGACTGACAGACAAGCAAAAGATACAGACGAAGTCCCAATTTTGGGACTTTTTCATCATCGTTATTTAAATTTTGATTAAAATTTGAAAAAAGAAACATAACTAATATCTAGTGTTCATTTCTAAACTTACGGATCGAAGACCATAGATGGTGTTTGGTTGAGGTATTTACTCTAGAAAACTAAATTTAAGTCTCTCATCACTGTAGCGTATTTCAGGCGGAACTTCTACCAATAAGGGAAGTATTATCTTGGCTCAAAGAAAACGTGGTATCAACCGCGGATATTCGCATCTTATCTGATAGTCAAGCGGCTATTAAGTCTCTGACTCTATCTCTAAGAACTCTAGAACAGCCCTAAACTGCCAGCATCTCTGTTGGAGATGGCACAGCTGTTTAACATTCACCTTTGTTGGGTGACGGGCTATAGTCACATTCCGGGAAATTATTGTAAAACTGATGAACTCGCTAGAAGTGAAACATTATAAACTATTTTATCTAAAAGGACAAATATTGGTACACCCATCGCTAGGGAGGGAAGCTTTGGAGAGAACAAACATTCGGTGAAACAACATCACCACTTGTTTGTCGACAAAAGTATGTTATATAACCAAACCTTGATTTAAAGCGTTCCATGTTTTGAATATCTCCAAACAGACTGCAAATCAGCTCTGTTGTAGGTATCATAACGGGACACTGATTAATAGGCAGGCACGAAATGCAGCTTGATGGCATACTTTCAAATGACTTTTGCAGAAGCTGTATGGACGAGGGGAGAAGGAAACGATTTCTCACCTTTTCTGTACATGACCTGCTCTCTGCCACAGACGTTGGCTCAACTTTGATTACTACTTTTATAACGATCCTAGGGATCTCGCAAACATTAATATAGCCTCGTATGCTTCGTCATGGGCTGGTATCACAATATCACAACTAGATTAATATGGTATCACAACTTTGGTCTGAGTGTGTCAGTACTAACTGCTGACAGCCACTTCTACCTAACCTAACCTAATATACCTACTTGATATTTTATACAGTAAAGGAAGAGCCCTCTTTTAACCCGATGGAATAAAAGTCATTAGTTTTCTGTGGAATGGAAACCCGAGAAAAACCGGTCATTTATATCAAATTGTGTATGGTAAAAATATACCTACAAACAATAGGTATTTCTTAGACCCCTTCCTAAACGAGCAATTTATTTACTTGTCTACCACATGTTCAGCATATGCAAAGTTATAATGTAGGTAGGGGAGAAGAGGGTAGTTAAGGACAGGGGCAGCATAAAACAACGACCAAAAATGTACCAAAACTAGTAGATACATTTTAATACTAAAGAACAATATTGAACAGAGTCGATTTTTCCTCAAATACATGTCTGTTGACATTTTCAATGCGATGTCATATTTTAAAAAATAAATAAAAGTTTGTTTTATGGTACTCGTTGTATTTTTTGTCATTCTAAGACCTTAAGCGTTTATAAACAGAGCTAGCTGGCAACAACGCGAAGAAAGTTCTTAATTGTTATATTTAATTATTTTGTGATGTTATTAAACAATAATTTTACTGTTTAACATTATTAAAAAAAAAATATTTAATTTTTAGTTTGTAGGTAGAAATGCCATCTATTTTCATGGAAAAATAACAAAGAATAACGTCTTTTAAAAATAAATTAGATATTGCAAAGTATAAGTGCTCCAGGATGATTTATGAAAAAAGTGCCCCTCTCTCCCCTACCTAAGTTAAACATTAATTCCAACGCATAATGTCGTGTGCTGTTTTTCGTATTAAATTCCATGTGCATCTGCTTCTGCATTCAGAATGCGTATTTTTTTTCCAAACATCAATCACACCACCGAACATGAATCTGATGACATTTACACAACGGAAGTCGCAAGAATATGTTTAAAAAAAATGAGAAGTAAGATAGACGAAAAACAAAAATAAAAATGTATACCTATCTAAATATTCGTATAAGGTCGAAAGATTGGAAGTTAGCAAAATCACTACTTGGCGTTATGAAATGTGTTGTAAAAATAATTTTCTAAGGGCCAGTTTTTCAGAGCGAGAACATCCAAATCTCAGGGTTATACCTGAGTTAACTCCAGAAACGTGTTTTTCAGTTTAGGCTAGGTCCGAGGTAGCTCACCTACTATGGTGAGTTAACTCAGGGTACAAATTGAATGCCTTTTTTGTTGTGGTGCCATCTCAATTTCGATACTTAAAGTTATTGTCAGTGCAATTCCGTTGTAGCACCATCTCTTTTTTGATGCGTAGAAAGGATGAATATTAATTCATAGTGTATTAGTTCATAGTGTAGCACATCTATGGCCCTAGATTTTTGATAGATTATTCCTCAACTGAAAAACTGTTCCTGAGATAAATCGGAATTAATTTATATTCAGGACAACCTAGCTCTGATTTAACTCAGAGTTAAACATGGCTTTTTTTAAATGCAGATCTACAACCACTAACCTTGTGTAATTTGTGTCTTTCACGCTATTAGCCATAGAAAAAGGTTACGAAGTCGATGTTATCTCAACCGATTTTAGTAAGGCCTTTGATAAAATCTCCCATAAGCTAATACTTTTCAAATTTTCCTCTCTCGGCTTCGAACCTTCTTTGTGAAAATGGATCTCCTCTTACCTAGATAATCTTTATTACAGCGTTCGTTTTAGAATCAACACCATTTGCTCTTTCCTAGCTACCTCTGGTGTTCCCCAAGCAGCCACCTAGGCCCTCTTTTGTTCATTCTTGCTATTAACGATATTGAAAAGGTCATCAAACACTCTTGTATTTCACTGTACGCTGATGATACCAAGTTTTTCAAGATTATTTCGTCGACACATGACTCTTCCCTTATTCAACAGGACCTTGACAGTTATTCAATTTGGTGTCTTAAAAATTGCTTGGAGCTCAACTTTGCCAAATGCCAATCAATCACTTTTACGCGTAAGCGTATTAAATCTCCTCCCCGTCTTTACCTCTTTCATGATCAACCCATACCCACCGTTGAATTTATTCGTGATCTTGGCATAATATTTGACCCGGAACTTAATTTTCTCTCCCATGTAGATGATATCATTCTCAAGGCAAATTCAGCCCTCGGCTTCGTCAAAAGATGGTCAAAGGAATTCTCTAACCCTTATGTGACTCGATCCCTATACATATCATTTGTTCGCCCACTCCTCGAATACGCTTCCCAAGTTTGGTCCCCTTATCAACTTATACACATTTCCAGAATCGTGAGCGTCCAGCGTCGCTTCCTTTGCTTTGCTCTTCTAGGCCTTGAATGGACCAATCCCCTGATCCTGCCTCCCTATCTAGACCGCCTTAAACTAATCAACTTGAATTCTTTGAAAGAACGTAGAGAAATATCAGACATTCTCTTCATTCATCGATTATTTTCTGGTTCCGTTGACTGCATTTCACTCTACAACTCTATCTCCTTTAACACTAGGCCTCGTTCTCGAAATCCTCGTTTTTTTTATCTTCCAACCCACAGGACCTCCTATGGCTCAAACGAACCTATCCCTCGAATGCTGCGAAATGTTAATTTGAACATGAACTCCTTTGACTTTCACCTTAGTATTCCATCCCTAAAACTCCGTCTTCTGAATCGCCCTCCCCCTCACTAACGTTAGCTTAAGTTCTTAGTTTTAAGTTAGATTAAGAATTAGCTTGTTTTAAGCCGAATAAATGGGGGTTTTGCCCCCACTAAAATTAAAATTAAACCTGAACTGAAAAACTGGCCCTGGATACAATACCTAAGTGTTTTTTTAAAGTCGAGAAGAAACCAAAACAAAGCTAATGTTTGTATCAAGCGTAAGAATATTGGGGTTACAAAATTGGTTGGCAACCACAAGAATATTGACAATAACTGGCTAAACACAATGATGACGTTGAAACTGTTGGTCATATAGCACTGTCAAAGTAAAGAGGGAACAGTGAAGCTTTTTGAATGTTCTCTGGCTTTTTAAGAATTGCTTCTCTATTTTTTCTCACTTGTCTTTAGTAGGTAAGGGTATCTTCTACAATTCCATAGATTTTTGTACTAACATTAGTGAGTATAACCTTTCGGCCGTTTAACGACAATATTATAATAAAAACAACTTACCTGTCTTCGAAAAGCATCTGGCATTGTAAATGTACTGGAAATCCAGCAAAATGTATTCACCACATGCGTTGGCAGGCCATTGACAATGCAACTAATTGGCTGGCCAACATACTGAGTAGCGGTAATTATAAGACTGCAAGTTAGCAATAATGCCGTTGTGAATGAATTATGTAAGCGAAATATTGCATTATCCGTATGGATATCTTGTATTTTAAGATATCCCTTCAAACTTCCCAAAATCTTATGCATGATGGTGGGTGTTGCAGAATATTTTTAGAAAAAAAATTTCTCAATCAGTATCGAATATTTTTTTCCGGCTTGATAAATATAAATTCAGTATATTGCCACTCATATCATCTGGAAGAAAGAAAATTAAAAAAAAAATTAAAATCGATTAGTCACACATCATCATCGAGGGTAGAGTATTAAATTACTTATTAATGTCGTATGTATGTTTCAAGATTTCTGTTAGTGATTTATAAGCTAAAATAGTTTTTATTTTCTTTTTCTTACAAAATAAATCTGTTTTCAATTTTCTTTGTTCGATTGATTGACTCATTTTTTAATTGTAGAGAATTTATTGTGACACACAAATGCCATGCAAGACAGATAGGGTGTTAAAGAAGCCAATCAATTAATAAGCATCATCGGAGAATTATTGTTGCAACACACACATACATTATTAAAATTAGAAACACACATTGTATTGTTTTTTCATATTTAACATTTAGCTGAAAATACAGGAGGAGGGGACTCATTTGGAGGTATTTGCAGAAAATCGGTAAGAATAATCTGAATATTGAAATTGTCATAAAAAATATCAATCACAGAAAAACTTCGTGAAAACATATTTTGAAAATATGTATAGGTCTTCAAATTATATAAAATGCTTGACTTGGTTGCACGTACTTGCTCTTAAGTTCATGGCGGTGAGGGTTTAAGAAAATTATATGTAAGGACATGGAAATTATATTTAAAGAAAAATGTTAAAAAAGCACGAAATACGATATTTAAATTAGCTAAAAAATCTTCGCTGAGAGTTTGAGATGAAAAAAAAGAAAGCTATCTTAATTCTTTTTCGAATATGATTGTATAGACAAAAAAATTTTAAATCGTTTGAGCAGTTTTCTTAAAAAAAATCTATATATAAAATTCTTAAAACATTTTTAAGGTGTGCAAATCTTTAGTATTTATTTATTTGCATATAAAAATAAAATTTGAAAAACAATTGTCAACCGGTTTTTGAAATATCGAATTTTCAACAAATTTTTTTTTGTTGAAAATTCGATATTTCAAAAACTTTTTTTTTTAAATCAAAAACTTTTTTCGAAAATTTAAATTTATTTGAATTTATTTATCTAAATCCGATCTGCCAATGATGAGAAAATTCAAAATAAAAAAACACGTTCTATGACAGGTACTATTAATAGTTGCTAAGTGCGAAATTGTATAATGTTTTGTAATAGATCGTATTAATTTTAGTATATGGAAAAAGTTTAATTAAAATCCTGGGAGCCGTTTTTGAGAAAAAAAAAAAATATTTTCCTTTTCGGTTTTTTAACTTTTGTATGGAAGGAACCGTTATTTTTTCATATATGTAAAATTTGTTCTTAAAATATTTTAGAGAGTACTTAAAAACTGTCAAGTATCGAGTTTCAAAAAAATCCACGCTATTATATTCGAAATATTTGATTTTCAAAAAAAAAAAAAAAATTTGAAACATTTTTAAAAATCCGAAACATATTTATTTTTAAATTTAAATACACAAAAACATTTATAGTTTTTGAAAGCCTTTGCATAAAAAAAAATTATTGAAATCAGTCATACTGTTTTGAAGAATATCGAAAATTAAAAAATGGTTCCTTGGGAGGTGCCATTAATAACCATTTTTGAAAAATGGTTTCCCACCCAAAATAAGCATGTACTAAAAACAATTTATTGAATTTTTTTTAAGCAAAGTTGTCGTACTGGTTTTGAGAAAAATACAATTATGTAAAATTGTTAAAAAAAAATATTGTTTGGCAGGTACCGTTATTTTTGGTTCTAAAATATATGAAAAAAAACGCGTGGGCTTAATCACCAAAAACTACTATGTAACAAGTTTAAAGAAAATCGATCAGGCCGTTTAGGCTGTAGACGAACAGACAGACAAACGTAATTGTGCCACCCACTTTTTTGGTGTTCTCTATCATCATAATGTTATGTTTAATTGTTATCTCGATTTTTTTTTTTGCACGAATCTAAAACTTGCCTTATAGTACCTATATCACATGTAAAAATTATTACAACCATGGACTTGATAATCAAGCAACTCTGCTTGTTTTCTTAGTAAATTTCTTATCAAATTCATTTTTCATTGAGTAAGAACAACAACGCAACAATATCAATGTCAATGGTGAAACTGTATCCGTTCTTAGTGAAAGATTAGGGAAAATACGAAATCTCACATTGGACTTTACGTTCCGTTCGTCGGTCGTAACCGTTTGTGTTGCCTGCTTCAGGAGTTCAAAGATTAGATTTTTACAAACGTTTGAAGCTGGCTTTTTTTGAGCACTTTATTTTACCGTTGTTGCTCTCAAAGGTGCCAGGAGAATTAAAAATATGTTTTGTTTTTGGACTCTTGACAAATTGTATTTTTTTTTTTTACTTTTGGAGTCCTGTCCATGATTTGGCCAAGAAGATTTATTACCTTTGGAAAAAATCATGCAGTCGCCTATGGAAACTTTCAGGGGCGTACTAGGACTACCCGGTAGTGGTTAGTGCATAAGTTGGTATTATTACCATTTATGTACGAGTATGTATAATATTCGAGTTTTTTACTATTCATGTACTTATAATTGCTAGGCTCAGTATCAATCGTACAGCTATCTTTCGCCAATGATGTCGCATAGTCGCAAAAAGTATTTTTAGCAGTAATGTTATAAATTCGAGTAAATTTTTAATTTTCATAGCTCAAATTGATCTAACCTTATCGTTGCACATTCAAAAATTAAAATAAGGGGAGTGAGAAAAATAAAAATTAGTTCGAATTTGTGTATTTGTTTGAATTTTCCACGTTTTGTCATTTTTCTAGAAAATAAAATTTAGATTCAGCACCCTAAATTATACAATTTTTGGTGTAAAAGTGACAATGGATCATTAAATGAAGTCAAATCAATTTGTATCGACTTGTTTTGTAAAAATTTATAATGCTTCCAAGTTATTTGTTTGTATTTCGATTTATATGTATATGTACATATATCTATATAAAAATTGAAAATAATTTGTAACAACGAAAATTTAAGCAATGCAACTGTTAAGGTTGATATTCAATAAATAGTTTATTTTTTTATATAAATTTCAGAGAGGAAACAATGAAATTTCATTAAAATATTGCATTTATCTTGCACAAAATTATCATTTATGAAAGTTTAAAAAAAAATGTCCACTAGCCTTGCTTGGCACCAGTCTCCCCTATACATAAAATATGTGTCAAATATTTTAAGACAATGCATCCAGACACTGGAGAAACGATTTTTAAGGTCAATTCGGATCATTGCTCCTGAAAACCAAATCATGTCGCAATTGCAAATATCAATCAAATTCAATTAAATCACTTAAAAGTGTTGAAAAAAAATTAAGTGAGTTCATTATATACAGTAGGCTTACACACACAACACATTCTTTATTTTATATTTTTTAAGAAGACAAAACAATTTGCTAAGGATTGATTTAATATATATGTATCTCTTTATTCAAGTTGGTTTTAATAAAAATAATTACACCGAGAAATATGACACTCTTACCAATTACGATATCTAAAAGTCTGCATTTTTAACTGATGCAGTGTCTTTTCTTTTGTCCATATTTTTTGAAGTATCTTTACTAAAATTTCTCGAAGAAATGGTAGTACGAGTTTTACATAAAAAAATTTACTGAAAATTATTAAACATTTCACTTTCTCGTTAAAAAACTTGAATGTACAAAACAAGAAATTTCACGACTCACACTTTCAAAAACTGTGGAAATAGAAATGAATTTTCATACAAAAAAAATGGAGTCTATCTTTAAAAATCTTGCGATAATTTTGATAGTTTTTTTTTTTCTTCAAATTTTTTACTTTGAAATTGTTTAAAGCCACCATATGAACCAATATACGTCTGTCTGCCTTAATAAGCACGAGTCGAACAGGTTTAAAATTTGACGTAAAATTTGTACCTACATCAATTTATATAAATGCCTGTTGGTCGGATGGAACAAGTGTGCATACATACAACTTATTCAGTTTGCAATTTTGAACAGTTGTTGTCATAGGTTAAACTTTCTGTTGTTAGTCGTTCTCGTTAGTTCGTAAGAAGATAAAGAGCAGCATAGTTTCCAAACATTATTTATTTACCTGAGTGGTTTTTGGAAAATTTGCTGCTTTATAGCTTCTTAGTTTTTAGGGATTAACTACAGAAAGTTGGACTTAAGATAAAAATAATTTTTCAAAATTGTAAGCTGAATATTTCTTGAATGGATACTTTTTCTTTTCAACCAATAGGCATTGAAATAAATTCATGTAAAAATTTTAAGTCAAATCTTACACCTGTTCGACACGTCTTCAGGAAGGCAGACAAACGGTTATTGCTTCAACGCTTCAAAGGCTATTATTGATATGACTTACAATGACATTTTATATCGTTGGCTCTAGACTGTTAAGGAAGAGCTTATTGATCCCAATAACAGCTATTACGATTTAAATGAAAAAAATCAGTAAATGGTAAGAAAAATTGCAATTAACAATTCATCAACAGCTCTAACGATTTCAATCAAAATTTAATTTTAAAGCTTTTTCCAAATATTTTTGTATACCAAAACTCGGAACAAATGAAATTTTGGATTTTTTAAAAGATGAGGTTTTTTTCAGAAGTCAATATTTCTTTGGGTTTATGATTTTTATTTAAAAATTTGTTAATAAATTCTTACATAAAATAAGCGTTCAAATTTTTTCAAATGCCAAAAATATTTTATTTGAAAAATAAAAAATATTTTATGTGAACAAAATTTGAAAAAAAAACTGCTTACCGATTTAACAATTTTGTTTGTAAAAATGTATAGAAGTTGATAAGAAGTTTGTTTATTTTTGGTTTAAACATGTGAAAATAACACAAAAGTTTTTTTTTATTTTTTCGGGAATTCATTTTAAAAATTAAAAGTTTAAAGTAAAAAACGGTTTTTTTTAAACAGTGTGACAGGGCAAACAATACCCTCGAATGATTTCGAATCCGTTGTGATTCGAAAAAATTTTTTAGGGAGAGGTGATAACCAATTTCGGTTTCGGCTAGCATGTTACTCTCGAAATTGTATTAATATTTTTTGTATGCACAGTTTGGTCACTAAGGTCCCGGTTGTGGATAGCAAGACTTTAATTTTTTGAAAAGCCTTTATTTTAGCATTTCATGCCTATGTATATAATTTGTTTGGTATCAGTCACACCCAAAATCTGCTGCGAGCTCTTAGTCTATAATTACTGGTCAACACAAATTTTGTATCTGGGTTCTACAAATGATTTTCTTATTCCATACATATTACTTATTAAATATTAAATAAAAACTATTTCGTTTGAAAAATTTTGTTTCTGTGGTCAGGACCACATTATTCATTAGAATTCATGAAAATGTGCTGATATAATTATTTATACACAATATTTTAAGGGGTTAGCCTGAGATTCACTAAAATGCCAGAACGTGTTAGCTAGTTTAAAACAAAAAAAATATATAGGAAGGGCTTTCTATGATACCCTCTTTTGGGACGGGGATTTTTTTTTTGTTTGTTAAAAAAAAACTTACTCAAATAAAAAAAAAAATATAAAAGAAAACTAAAAAGATCACGGTATATTTTTTTTAAAACTAGGACTTCATTCTTTAATTAACTTTTAAAATTAAATCATTTCCACGAACTTTTTTTGTTTTAATTTAATTTCGAGCTCAAAATTAAAAAAAAAATAAAAAATAATAAAAATGTTCTGAATTTTACGTTAAAAAAAAAGATTCAATGGTTTTACTAATTTTAAATTAAATTTTCAGAACTAAAAGGTTGCATAAAGTTTAACCTTTGAAAAATTGAAAATTAAACAAATAGTTTTTCTTAACTTTTTTTAATATTTGATACCTACATTTAAACGGTAAATTGTATCAACAAATGAACTGATATTGGGGTGTACTATTCTATAAAATTAAACCATAAGTACAATTTACTTTCATTTTTCATTAAATTAACCTTGATAACGACCCCAACTGTCCAAATCCGTAACGGCTTGGTTGGTTAAAAGGATTTCCATGTTCATCTCAGTATGCTGCGAGTGTTAAAATTTTTTTTCTAAATGAAAATAGAGTATATTAAATTTCAGAGACTCACCGTATGTTTTTTAAGTTTCTTAATAATACATATATTTTCAAAACTGCTAATTATGTGAATTTTGATAAAATAGCCACATATACATATAACAAATTGCACTGGCAGCACTTTAACATATTCTTAACATCATTTTTACATCCTTAAACTACAATGAAAAGTGCAGTTTGTGACACAAGTGTACTCTATAAATACCACATGGGCGTAGCAACTCTCCTCCCCTATCCTCTTCGAAAGCAAATATTAAAAAAATACTTATTGTATCTATGAAAACTATGGTAACTGTATTTTAACTAACAACTCTACAAAAGCAAATTTAAGGGGGAAAGTGGATATTTTTCCATCATTTTAGAGCATGATAAATACAAAAATCATAAAGTAATTGCAGACACAAAAATAATGTTTTATTTTGTTGAGTTGTGATTTGAATTGTAAGGTAATTTTCTCTTTAAAAATTGATTTCTACAAAGCTTATACCGTTAAAGGTACTTAATCACTATCTAATGAAGTCAGACAACATAATAATTACATAAAAAACAAAGTTAAAGGTAGTCAGAAAGTCATAACGAACAAAATTCTTAAAACTCCATAAACTTTTATTCTGAAAATACGTCATCGTGAATTTTTGATTTTTAAATATAAAACTAGGTACATATGTATTTGTGAATACTTATGCATAAAAAAGTTTTATCTTTGATAATGAGATATTTTCGGAGAAATATTATTATTTTTATTATTATTTTAGGTTTTTTTTCCATGCTAAACCATTTTTTTTTTTTTAATTTGATTTTTTTGTTTTTGCTTAAGCAATCTTCAGGAAACTCAACGGACTTACCATGAATGTTTGAAGTATATCACATAAATTTTATCAATACAAAGTCCGAGATGTGATGATCACTTACAACTTTCAGAAAAAATTGAACATTCACAGCAAGTTCGTAACATAAATTTTTTGTATCAGTGTTTTATTATTCCATCTGCATTTTTGTAGAATTTTGTTGTTCTGAAAACCGATAGCAAAAAAGAAAACCATTTATAAATTAGTGTTCACAGCGAGAACAAGAACTTTAGACTCCCTGTTGAAGTGTAGAGAAACTGATTTTCTATTTCACGCAGATATCATCACTTCTATAATACTTTTTATCATAACTGATAAGGATTATGATTGTAAAGTTTTGAAAGAAGAGACTTTATAAAGTCATCTTACTCATAGATTAATTACTTCTTATCACTTTTCCATCAGTCATTTGTGATTCAAGGAAATCTCTATCTTAAAGAAAACACGCAACAAAGTTATAAATAACTTGTGCTTGCAATCATATAAGTATCTTATAGGTAGGTAGAGATACACCGACTATTTATTATGTTATCCAAATAAATGTAGGTACATATTTCTTTCTTGACAGTTTTAAGCTTATTCATATGAACAAATATTTTTATTTTTTTCAGTTGACACCTATGTACTTTGTATTTTTAAAGTGACTTTTAGATCTAAATTAGTGTACCCTTGTTAATTTATCTTAAGAAACAACTTTAAATCTTGAGAAAAAAAAACAGAAGCTTAATTCAACAAGCTAAATGTTCAATTATTGTACAAAAGTACGTACAGATAGTACATATTGAACTTATATTAAGGGATTTTTGTATAAAACAGATTTAAATTTGTTCAGATGGCAAATATGAAATGTTACTCGTACCAGAGATAAGTAGTTAACAAACAACCATAAAAATGGTTTTACTTTTAATAAGCCAGCTTATCACCAATTTGTATCCACTCACAAATCAAAGTTAGCTCATAAATTTTGTTTTCATCGCCAGGAAATTTATGTTTTTAAACAGAAATATACCAATTTTGCATATTCATACATAATTCTTATCAAGTAAATCTTCTGGTAGTTTGCCACTAAAGTGCTTTATTAAATAGAAGCATATTTTTATTACTGGTTGATTTTTTCATCATTCTGGCCGTAGCGTATTGATTTTAATAGCAAAAGCTTTTCATTGCATAAGCTAAAGAACATTTCTGCAATGTTGTAGATAAAAACTGTTTTACCAAATATAGCTTTTAATGGCCTTTAGTCCCGGGAAAAAAAAACTCACAACTTAGGAGTTCAGATCTTGTTGAATGTGGTTTGTAGTGGTTTTTTTTATCAAAAATCCATGTAAATTAAACTGAACTTAATACCAATTGCCTAAGATGACTATGTCATTGATGAGTCTAGGTGAGTAAACCGGTCGAAACACCAATTTGTAAGAATAAAGTTCATAAAAAAAGCTAATTAAATCAGTTATTCAACAAGTATAATTTTGAATGCTAAGTCTTCTACTTGGCTGATATATTTCAGTAGGATATAGAATATGTATAGTAAAAGAAAAGCTTTCTTAAAAAAAAGTTTTTGTTAAATATCACATTTTTAGAACAAACAAAAAAGTATCTAATTATTATTTAAGAAGAAAAACGTGGGGAGTGTTAAAAAAGTATGTCATTCGTGATGCAATAAAATTATGATTGACTAAGGTTAACTATTAATGCATCAAACTTCGTTAAAGTCATATATCTAATTTGTTGTAAGCTTGAAATATTAAAAAAAAAAAAAAACTAGTTATTATTCTCGGCTTCTAGTTTTAGCTGGGTGGAACTTACCAATCGATTTTGATTAATCAGGACCTGAGTGCAATAGTGGCCTAGCTACGATTTAATTTCAATTGTGTTTAAGCGAAAATTGAATCTTCATTTGTTAAATAATATTTTTTTGAATTAAAGCAATATTGTCATAGTTACAGACATTTTTGTATTGTGGCCAACCAAAAAAAATTAAAGGCTCGAATGCAAGAGTGGCCTATCTGATCGGTCATAACGGTAATTTGAAGGATCATGAATATGAAACCAATCATATTAAAATTTGGCTATTTTGGCTCCAGAAACATAAATGTGTGATAGCTATTAGAAAAATTATGCTTTCTAATAGAGATAGATACCATTCATAAACATTTTTTGAGAAATGGTTTTCCACCAAAAGGTAGCCTTTACTTAAAATAATTTATTGAATTTTTGTTGAAAAAGCAGTTGCTCAACTTTCGAGCAAAATATGATTGTGTAAAATTGCTTAAAAAAAGAAAATATAATGCGGCAGAAACCGTTCTTCTTGGTTCCTCAAAAAAATTTGGGGGAAAATGATCCAAAAACGCTATATGCAGGACTTTCCAAGTTTAAAAAAAGGCGATTCAGCTTTTTAATTGGTACGTAAAATGTATAAACGGAGAGACAGGCAGACGGACAGATAGACAAAATGGTGAAACCCACATTTTTCGTCTTCCCTATCATCGTATTAACAAGTTTGATCAAATCTCCGGCTTGATATTTTTTACGAATGCATAACTTGAAATAGTTTGTTTCTTCATATATTTTGACGAAAACTAAAATTTATGTTAGAACAACAAAATTTTGAATTATGACAGAAAAAATTGAAAAAGATTGAAGTTCCAAGGTGGATGGGCAGCAGATGGTTCTTAAAAAAAAAGAAAACAAAATTTCCCAATTTCAGATTTTTATTTCACTCCATATTTTCAAATTATATTACAAGTATCGGCTACAGGGTAGCTCTTAAAACACACACAAAAACAGAAACAGTCAGTTTACATAGAATAGTTGAAATTAAGAAAAAAAAAAAACCTCTAGGATGGAAAGGTATTTCTCTCCTTTTAGGTGCAATTTGGCTATTTTCCAAAAAACGACTTAAAATGGAAAACAATATATTTAAAAAACAACAATGGCAACACTTACAATATTATTTAATAGGTCTTTTTTGAGCTAAAAATTCATTCTTATGTTTTGTTTAAAAATTGAATACATTTATAAAATATTTTTGGCAAAACCGGTTTTCAAACGCAAAATCAATCTAGAAATTGTATGATTTTTTGTCAATTTTTTCTAAAGCCAGGCAGTGGCAGATCCAGGGGAGTCATGAGATTCATGACCTCCTCCCTCCAGAGGTCAATAGAAACACGAGCAATCTTTACTTGTTATTCAAAAGGACAGAGGGAAACGTTTTAAGTAATTTCATATTATTAGTAATCTAAATATATTTATACGAAAACCATGATAGTAAGCTTCTATATTTTAACAAAGTCAAACTTCGTTAAGATAAATGAACAGAAATATTGACAAAAAATTATATCAAGAATTATTAGCTCTTAAGGCTCTTAAGGCCAGTATACCGTACTTCATTCAACTCAAAACTCCGTCTACTCTCTTAGACGGTGTTCACATTAGATTGACTACTATAACCTAATGAGAACACAATATACTCACTTTGAAGTTGAGAAGTCGAACAAACAAAACAGAAATCTGAGCTCGTCATCTTGTTGTTGTATTCCAAATTTAAATTTGTTTTAAGAGGGTTTTTTTTTATAATACAAATTCTATATACTACTGAAATACATCAGTCAAGTAGAAGACTTAGCATTCAAGTTGGACTTGTTGAATTATTGATTCAAAATAGCTTTTTATGGGCTTTAGTCCTACAAATTGGCGTTTCATCCGGCTTACTCACTTGGACTCATCAGTGACATAGTGAGGGCCTTGTCATACGCAATTTGTATTAGGTTCAGCTCAACTTACATGAATTCTTTTACAAAAATCCACTGTAAACTATATTATAAATTTGTTTTATTAAAAATGTGCATATCTAAATGAAATAATAGCAATCATTGAGAAAACAGTTAGGTACCACAAAAGAAAACTTAAAACAAATTCAAACATTTTTTTCAAGTCTTGTCTGATTTGGCCATCCCCTTCAAAATACAGAGACGACAAAAAAGGACATACTTTAGTTTGAACACCTCCTTCTATAATATCAACTGTCGTACAGTCACCATCTGAATCTGTTTGACAAAGAGGATACGGATACATCTTTTAAATAGGAACAATGTGCAAGGGTTTTATTATTGAATATATTTGTTTAGCCTATATCATGCATACCTATGAATGTTTTTTTTGAAAGAATGGTCACAGTGGCCACTTTTCAATATGTTTGGCATAACTTGAAAACTAAGCCAAATTTGATATTTTAACACTTAAAACTTTTTGTTAACAATTAAATTTTTTATAGAAAAGGATGGTTTAAAAAATTTTATAAAAAATTTTAGCAAGAAGCATTTACACAGAGAAGACCAACATACAAAAATCTAAAAATCAATGATTTAAAATTTTTTTTCGAAAATGGACATAACTTTTGTTAGAGGAAAGAGGCATACCTAAACACAAAAGTAGAGGGGGAAATCTCTTATAAACGACATGTTGAGGAAGAAGTTTGTATTCAAAATTGACAGAGATACACATTTTAACTTTACCATTTCTTATAATTTTTTTCAGTTTTTGACAGTTTTTTTATAAAAAATGACAGTCTTATATCAACTAGCCCAGGCGTTCAGTTTTTAGTTCTGGAAGCATTTAAAAACAGCCGTTAAAAAAAAAATTGCGAACTCATGTACCTACTCAGTATTTTAATGAATGTGAAATTTGTCATTTAGTACCGAAAAAGAGGCTTTCGGTATATATTTCTCAGTTTTGAATAAAAATGACTTTTTTTCCATGCCATATTAAGACCCTGCGCTTCTACTTGTCGTCGTAGCATGTCTTTAACCTATTCTTGCTTCAAAAAAAAGTTATTGGCAATTTATTAAAAAAAAAAAATAAACTATTCAATTTTTTTCTGTTGATTTTAGTTTATATTTCCTGCTTAAATTTTTATTTATAAAATTTCTTAAGCCGTTGATAGGAAATTCAATTTTCAACAAAAAGTTTTAAGAGTTAACGTGTCAAATTCGGCTTAGTTTCTGAGCTATACCAAATAAATGTCTATATTCAATAATGAAAAATTTTGCATGTTATTGTTACTTTACTCCTCTAATTTTCCTGTTTATTCAATAGCCTAAAAGATTAAGCAAGCAAAAGAAACAAGACCCTAAATCATAAGAAATCATTGCAACTCAAATAAATAAAACAAAGTGAAAATAAAAACAATATTTTAAGTTTTTCGAAATAAAATGAACTCAGAAACCCATGGTTTTCATAAGCGGGGCTTACAATAAAGAATACATTGATAAATGCGGTGTTATAAGTTTGAGTTCAATACATTAAGATTCTTTCTGATCATGCCTTTGATTTGAATGAAGCCATCATAAAGCTGGACTTTTGCATAGCACAAGATCTGCAGAAAATTCAAGCTTTATATTATATTTTTCAAGAGGTTTCCGTTCTAATTGTTGTTTCAATTTCATGACCCCCCCCCCCCCCCCCAAACTTCTAGATCCACGCCTGAGCGTTATTGATATGAATTACAAAAGTACACAAGTGACTTGACTTTTTATGTCGTTGGCTCTAATTTGTCGTTGTACTAATTATGTTTTTAGTATTTGAAAACGAATCTGTAACAGTATTATAAAAACTAAAGTAAAATCAGTACTTAGTAGTAGGTAAAATTGTGAGCATATTTATTTTTATGTTATTCTAACCTTCTATAGTTGTAAGAGACACCGTTGTTTTTTAATATATTTTGTTCCAATTTAAGTATTTTTTGGATAAAAGCCCCTCTCGTCTAAAATTAGTGTAATAGCCCTACCATCCTAGACGATGTTTGTCTTGTCTAGACGTATTCTAAGCGATCTGTGTTTTAAGAGTAACTTTGTACCCTTAATAAGTAATTTAATGTGAAAATAGGGAAACAAAAGGCGTAAAATGAAATTTTATAAAAACTAGGAAAATTTTGTTTTATGTCTATCCAACATAAAATAAAAAAAAAATCCAATATAAGGTAAAAATCATATTATGGAGCCCCTTTTCCAAAAAAAATTAATTTCCTTTAAGAAATATTATAAAATTATTTCTTCTATGTAAAGTTAAACGGTTACTATACAGAATTTGAAAACCTCTTAATGCGAATATTAAAAGTTTATAATCTTTTCTTATGGTTTCAATAAACAAAATAATTCTATTCGACCCAACCTAATTTGCATACAATATTTATACCAAAATCATGTAAAGACAAAATATTTCAATACAAACATAATTAAATAATGATAATTCTATAGAAGTTAATTAATAATTTTGCGGTCTATAAAGTTTTGGGGTCTACATGAATCAAGTTCCTGAAACTTGTTTTCAGTTAATTTAAGACCGAAGCTGACTCGGAGCTGGAGCTCACCAACGAAATTAAATCATAGTAATGCACGGATTATCTGAATAGATTATGTTGACATGTTAAGAACAACAATTTTTTAATAATTTCTAATTTATTATGGAAGTGACTCGAAACATGCTAATTTATAACATTAGATACTATCTATGGGGCACCATAAGGCCAGAGCCCTCCATCCAGCACCAAGGAGCTTAAAATTGGTGAAAAACTGATATTACTTGTAATTTGATATGTCTCCATATCTTTGCCCTATGCAAGGGCGGATCCAGACTTTGCCCCAGGGGGGGGTCACGTTTCTTAAAACTTCAGTAAAGTATTGCACCCAAAAAAAATTTTTACTTACGATATAAGGCAAGTTTTGTATTCGAGCAAAGTGGGTGGCACAATTCTGTCTGGTTGTCTGTCTGTTAAAATTATTTTTTTCAATTCTTCGGAGGGGATATTTTTTACCTTCTAAAATTATACCAAAAAAGTACCATTAAGAAAAAGCTTACTTATCTGAAAAACGGCTTCAACGAATTTAATAAAACCAGTGGATTACTGTAAGTATGGTGAACATTCTGGAAAAAAATCCGAAAAACTGTAAATAACGGTACCTGCCATTTAAGGCTTTTTGAACTTCGATTTGTTCCATAAAAATCTCAATAAAATTGCATATCAAAATAAAAAATAAATGTTAGCCTCTTAAGAAGATATTATTTTTTTTTTAAATTCAATATTTCAAGAACGCGTTGGTGAATTGTTTTGAAACTAGTTTATAAATGTATTTTAAAATTAATTATTATTTAATTTAATATAAAAAATAGTTTTTTAAGAAAATCGCTACAAGGTTTTTTTTGTGCTTATATTCACATTTCTTCAATTTATCAAATTGGTTTTAAGCCTTAAGCTATTTGAAAATTTGTTAAACAATTAAAAGAACAATTTAAATGCCCTCATTTTACATATTTTTATATTTTTTATATATGTAATTACTGGCATATTTTAAAAGTTCCTAATTACAGGCAACTTGAACATCAGAGCAAGTAGCTGCAATACAGTCGTACATTTTATTTTCATTGCAAATATTTTTTGAAAAATAAATTGATTAATTAAGGAATTGAAGCCAGAACCATCATGCCACCAGATACTAAAAATATTGTCTAAGAAAAGTTTATTTTTGGCCCTACAATCTTAACTCTTTACAATAAGATCGTATTTACTCTACAAGATCTATTTTGATCTTTTGCCTGGTAACTAGAAGCTACTTTTATTATACGTACCAATTTCCTTAATGACATCCCCGAACAAAAAAAATTCATAAAACGTCAAAATTACAAAATAAAAATCTTTGTATTCCCAAAATGGTGCACCCAAGTTAGTGGAAAAGCGTAAGCAATTACATTCTAGGGAAAACGAAGTAAAATGAGGTAGTTTTTCCATAAAAAAAGGCTTGCTACCTTTCATGTCTCCGAGTTGCTCAATGTTTAAAGTTACTTCATAGTGCTAGAAACTAAAAATTGATCGCAATTTACAACTGAGTTGCCTAATGGTTGCTAGACCTTGATTTTGAGATTAAGTAAGCGATATGTCATTTAGAATATTTGCAAAGAAAGTATGTGATCAGTAAAAAGTCCAAAAAGTTTAATTTTATAAATATGTTGAGTTGGACTTAGAAAATTTTGAATCAGCTGTAAGAGTTTTTCCAAGTACCTCCCAATTTTTCGCACTTCACTGTGAGAAATTGCAAGATACCTAAATCTAAAATATCGAAACTGCATCATTTATAGATCTTGAAAAATGATATCTCACACTAAGTAAAGAAAGAACATTGCATTCTCACCTTACAATCTTGCCAATGTCAACCAAAATCTCGAAAATTGAAATCTCGAATACCTACTCAAAACTGAGTTGGTCACATATTTAGTATTACTTTTATTTGCAAGATCTCGAATGCGAGTTTTTCATTTGCACGGTTTTGTAATTTGTGCCCAAATCAAAAGACTGCTGATAAAAGGTCATCTAGATACATTAATTGGTTGCGGATTTGTTTTAATGGGATTTTAAAGTTTTTTTTTTTAAATCATTCCAGGTCACTGAAGAAAATTTTTAGGTACCTTATTAAGGTTATCTTAAAAAACAAATATTTCATATGAAAGGTCACTTATTTGTAATTAAAGGTCTCCTAGATTCATTGGTGACATACATTTTTTAAAATGAATTTTCAAAGTTTTTTCATGGTTCAGTATTACTTTTTGAAAATTGTATGCCTGAAACATGATCTACTGTTACTACCTCGCCTTTTATGACCAGTAACCAGTAACCAGGGATACCATGGAATTTGTAATGTGATTCGGTGTACGGTGTCAGAAATGTTCACAAAATCATCAAATCAATTTCAAATTATTTTTACGGTAAAACAAAAAGTAGAGTTCTGAATTATTCTTGAATTGAAAACTTTTATTGTTCTTCTGGCAGAAGAATTATTTTTTCAACTTTTAACGAACGATATACATATCGTCGGCTTTCTGTCAGAACCTAGCAAGTCCTTAAATGACATTTTAATGTACTTTTGTTCAACAAGAATTACTGAATTCGAATATCAATGTCTAGTAACTGTGTCATGGTTTCTTTTGGCTCTATCAACCAGTTTTAAAACCTTTCATTATTTTAGAATTTCATTTTATTACCTTTTAAATCGGTGTTTTGTATCTTCTAAGCAATTTTTCAAATTTGAAATTTGTTTTGACAGAAAGCCGACGGTATGTAATTTTTACTTTGATTTTTGTGTTTTAACTCTTTAAATACGCACGTTTAATTAAAATAAATTTGAAGGCAGATGAAATTTTTTGTTTATGATTGAATTCATATGTCTAATATTTTGTATCTGGGAAAAGCCCCAGGGGGGGGGGGTCATGACCCCCATAACCCCCCCCCCCCTTGTATCCGCCAATGGCCTTATGCCTATTTATATGCAGAGTTAAACTATTCTCGATAAACTCAAAGTAAATAGAAGAAATGGCCTTGAGTTTTTTGCTTTGAGCTATATTATATCAGGTTTATCTGGGGTTTACAAGAGCAGGTTTATGCGACTCAGTTATTCACTTTAACTTTATGCAAATGAATCTAATTGCTGACTACAAGATATGATGAATCTTATAAAACAAATTTAATAAAATGAACATTATTATAGCATTGACTTTATCATATCTATTTTTTTTTACTGTGCCCATACCGACTTTAATTATCAGAAAGGTCAAGAACCGAAAATTAAAAAGTCAATTCGAAACACCGCTCCGTATAGAGAATGAATTGAAAAAAAGAAAAAAACTTCGCGAGAAACAATAATTTTGTCTTTTTGTGTGTTCTTCGATCACGTTCACATGAAATATTTGTTGTTAAAATTGATTAATGATATGAGTATACATTTTATTTATATAGGTACAACAAATTTGTATGTATGTATAGTGTTCATTATGTGTGTATGTTATGATGGTATATATGGTTATATTTATGTAAGTATGAAGCCTTAAGCATGACCCAAAACGGATTGTTACGCTGCTGGCTGTAATTAGTTTAGACACGTTCATATACATATAGATAGGTATGTTGTGCCTGAGAATTAATTTTCCACATTTTTTCACACACAGTTCTAAGAGAGACGTAATGTCTAGATGTTTTTTTCATTATTATGAATTTTGTTAGATTAACTTTTCCTATAGGCGTTTATTTCTATCTATGGAAACTTTTTATTTTTCTAAAAAAGGTAATGATGACCAAGTTATGGTTCAAGCCATAATCACAGGAAAAAAACAAATTCATAACAAAAACGTAATTCAGTCAATTAAGGTTAAATGTATTTAAAAATACTCAACCGCTTACAGTGCTGCAAGGAAAATAAATTTTAAAAAATAATATACCTATTAAAAGATAATTTGATTTAGTGTTTTTATTTGTTAATTTTTGGGATCTATTATTTTCAAAGAGATTCATAATAATTGAAACTTTTTGCTTTTGTGCAAGAAATCTTCATATGTATCTATTTCTTATTCAATTATATTAAAACATAAAGAAACATTTTTCTCTGTATTTGTAGTCAAAAAGTCAACAAAAAAAAAATACTGGAGAAGAAATCTTGTGACAGAAAATTTGCATTGGTTTTCAATTTAAACCTTAACCGGTGCACCTTTATGTTCTTACGTCACTTCGAATATCAACTGAATATTTTCATTTTTATTACATTTGATTCAACTGTGCCAAAATTGGTACAAAGCAGTTATATTTCATTCCTTAGAAGAGGCGTTTGAATTATTGTTATTGCAGCCATACAACGGATTTGGGTTTTCAACACCTTTTTCCAAATGGCTCAAACGATTTTTATTGATCTTAAAAACTCGTGGTATTCAGGCAGATTGGATTAGAAATTGCATAAGGTTTTTTGTGTTTCACATAACCAAAAAAAAAGTAAATACTTCAATCCAATAAACTTTCATATCTTACCCTTTTAAAAGCATGTTCCAACTTATAAGGCGATAAAAAACATTTTTGAAGCGTGACGTAAACACCGCACCTGAGCACAAAAAGCACAGCTTTCTTTTTCAATAAAATCTTATGGGTAATCGGCTTCACAACTTTTCCGTTAAAAAAATTCAATAAAGTGCTTTTCAAGGCGAAACGAATCTGGACGAAAGGTTACAAAAATTTCAAAAATTAAATACTTGTAGTTAAAGCTAGCTTTGGTTAGAAACCATTTTTCAAAAAATTGTCACAAGAACCTCTCTAAGAACTCTACTTTTCATTTTGAATGTTTCCATTACTGGGTGATCGGATTTAAATACTTTTTTTAATAATACAATTTTCAAACAAATATTTTGTAAATTCACAAAAAAAAATAAAATAATTTAGTTGGAAAATTTGGTTTTTAAAAATTTGAATATCGATATTTTTCCTTAAATAGTTTTAAACACTTTATAGGTATACATAAGGGTGGTCCTTAAATTGGACTTAGTCTTGGATAGCCCTTATTCGATTCAAAACATTGAAAACAAATTCCCCCCCGGTTTCCCTATTTTTGCGCAAAGGTACTAATAATGGGTAAAGGATTATTCTTATAAGACAAGAAAATAAATCAGAATGTATAGATTAGATTCAGACGAGAAAAAATTGTACCAGGGGAGTGGTCTATTTCCCCCCGTTTAGGCGGAAGGGGTTATTTTCTAGAAATTTGGCCAAAAACAGAATAAAATTATTTAAAAATAACAGGAATACTTACAATGGCCCGCCTTAGCTTTTTTTGAAGCCACGATTCTATTCTATAATATGCTTCCTAAATAAAGTTTTTATTTAAAAAAAAAAATAATTTTTATTTTACAATTTTTACAATTTTTTGTTTTTAACTTTTTAAATTGAAAATTATTTTTTCAAAAACTATTTGAAATAAAAACTTTATTTAGGAAGTATATTATAGAAAAGAATCGTGGCTTTTAAAAAAGCTAAGGCACGGCATTTTAAGTGTTCCCGTTTTTTTTTTTTTAGTATTTTCTTTTTTCTGTTTTGATCCAAATTTCCGCCTAAACAGGGGAAAATAAATACCCCCTCCAAAACTATCTTTTTCTCGCCTAAATCTAATCTAACCCTTAGATTGATTTCCTCCCCCCCCCCCTTTGTAAGAATCACCCTAACCCCATTGTAAGTACCTTAAAGTGAAAATAGGGTGACCAAGGAGGTGAAATAAAAATCTGAAAAAATTAGGAAAATTTGTTTTTTTTTCTATGGTAGAACCATTTGATGACTATTCATCTCAGAATTAAAAAAAAATCTAATATAAAGACAACCCTAGTATACATACATTTTGTATTACAAAAAATAATATTTTTTTTTTTAATTACTTCAAATATTTTCAAATTTTATTTCACATAAATTCATATTTGTTAAAGAATTCAGCTCAAACTTTTAAAGGATTTGTTTTCATTCATTTTCGTCTCATAATTTAAATGACTTTTAAACATAAAAGTAAGTACAGGGTGTCCGCCGGGAAGGTATACTACTTTGTTTGTTTATAATTTTTGCTTAAATGAAAGAGAATGGATCTCATATTGATAAATGTTTTATTTAATGTCGGCAATTATGTATGGAATACAAAATCAGGTAAATGTCCGTCTCTGTTAGTCTTACAAATGCGAACACTTTTGAACACATTTTTCATTACATTCTCACATATTTCACTCGGTATTTCATTAATTTTATCAGGAATATTTTGTTTGAGCTGCTCAAACGTTTCTGGTTTGTTTGCATAAATCTTGCTTTTTAGATATTTACACAAAAACAAGTCCAGAGCAGTCAAATCAGGCGACCGTGGAGGCCAATCAAAATCACATTTTTCTAGAAAAAATTTGTTGTGGAAATAGGTCTCGCAGTAGTTCCATTGTAATCCTGGCTGTATGCGATATGGCACCGCCTTGTTGATACCGCATGTTAATCAAGCCCAAAGCATGCAGTTGTGGTGTTAAAAAGTTTTCAAAGTTGTTCTTTGAAGACCAAGCTCAGTAGTAAGTAGATACTCTATAAAAAGGGTAAAGGTAAACTACTTCCTTTTACCGTCATTTTGGTAACCATTAGTCTGAAAGTTCATATTTGGCAGTCGTGAAGTAGACTCGTGGCAAATTTATTGCGGAAAAATATTCGATAAACCAACATGTTTTAATCGTTAACACATTTTATCAAAATCATTCATCGATACCTGTGGCGATGAGAAAGCTACATACGTGAAGCTTTTGGGAGAAAACAACGTGCCAACAAAACGCACCATTTTTCATGTAGTAAATGATTTTGAAGAAATAGGGCCTGTAGGTGATAGGCCCAAGCATGGACCACAACATACTGCAAGATCGGCTGAAAAAAATTGCTGCTGCTCAAGGAAGTGCTCAAAACAATTCATCAACCTCAATTCGACGCCGTTCTTAGGAGCTTACTACAAACTGCCATTACCTATTTCGTGGTATTTTCTAGGTAATTTAGTTAACATGGCATGATACCGTTGAAATTGAAAATCATTTACTAGTTATTGAATTTTATTGGTAAAATGAATACATCAATTTTTGATAAAGATCTGTTCAAAATATGTAGAAAATCTTCTCCAATAAAAAGAAAAAGTTTGGAAATGAAGCGGTTTTTTTCCATGTGCTCATAAAAAAAAGTCGAAATTGTACGAAGGTTCACAAAAAAAAAATAATTTGAATCTGAAGTTTTTGCTTGTCTTGAAATTATATATTTACTGGTCCCAAAATTTGTATTAATCTATTCTTTTGTAGATTTTTGAAATTAACAATCAATGCATCAATTTTATTCAAATAAAATACTATACGGCTGGCACAGATACAAAACCAAACGACACTTTGGTCAGTATGGTATCGGTATTGTCAAAATTGAAAAATTTCAGTATCGTCTCGGTATCGGTATTGGTCTCACCTGGTTTCGATCTCGTCTCCAACAAAAATAAAATGCACGACTTGGTTACATGTTCTTGATTTAGTAGTTGAACCAATTAGTACTTTTTTTGGTATCGTGACCAGCCCTAAAAATATAAATTCATTGGAACCAGTTTTTCAAAATTATTTTTATGTTAAAATTATCATGAGAAAAACTTGTTTTTTGATTAATAAATTAGAACAAAAATGAAAGTTCGGAAACCTTTTTTGGTCTGCATTCATTTATTTGACCTGCGGTCAATACTTTTTTTTTGATTTTTGCTTCAGTTAAGCTAATTCCAATCACACCACAATTTCTGATCGATTAGGAAGAAAATTATCTTCTTTTATTTTTTATTGATTATTTTTGATAAGGACAAAAAAAGTAGTGCAAACAATATGAAGGATGTAGAATAGACACTGAAGCATAACTTTACTAACTAGGTATGATAACATCTCAGTATGTTTTGGACCAAGTCATAGGAAATAAAATTTTTGATCACTATATTCATTTTTTTTTTTTTTTTTTTTTATTTAAATTCATTTTTATTTTTCAATTATCTTAGAACTATCTTAAAGCTAGACAAAAATTCATAAAAACTAGCCTACTTATCAATATCTTAAAACTAACTTACTGGCCCCAGTCGGGCGCTCTAAGTTAAACTAGAATAACTTAATGCTAATGCCTTTCGGCCTAAGAACTATCTTAATACTTAATCCAGGTCGGTTTTATTTTTTATCACTATATTCATAAATAAACATTTATTCACCTACATAAAGAGACAAAAAACTTTCATGATTTCTTAGTATTTGCTCTATAAAATAAACTTATAAACAAAGCAAACTTTTGGCTATTAAAATCGAAAACCAATTTTTTTTTTATTTTAGCTTACTTTCAATATGATAACATTAAAAATATAAAAGGTTTATGATTACATTCGGTAAAATAGATTTACAAAGTGAAACTTCAATTGCAAAATGTTTTTATAGACTTTTTATACCTAGTATCACAGGTTCAATTTATTTTATCACGAAAAAAAAATTATTATTTTCAAGAAAAGAAGAAATAAGCATACCTACATAACTCTTTCCTTTTTGGAAATTTTAAATAAAGAAATTCTTTGATTAGATTTTGTAAATTTTAGATTGAGAAATTCTTTGCTTAGATTAAATTTTTGAAAATAGGTTAATGAAGGGAGCGAGTCGGAGTTCTGGTTTTCAAAATTTTGTTTGGTCAAAATTCAGCTTTTTTTTGTAAATTCTGTCTGGTCAAATTCTGTTTGGCAAAATTTTGCGCTCATTTTTACATTATCAAAACGATTTCTCTTTTACAACATTAGTATTTACAGAATTTGTAAGTTCAGAATTTTGAATAAACAGAATTTTGGAATACAGAATTTTGAAAAACAGAATTTCGGTGATGCAGAATTTAAAAAAAAAACAGAATTTTGACATGCAGAATTGAAAGCAGAATAATAACCCTACAGAATTTTGACCCCAACCCATTAATGAATCCTTTTTAAATAACATATTAGTATTGTTAAGTTCTGTTTTAGGTGTTTTTGGCCTATCAATTCCAACTTCAGTAGCTTTTTTGCACAAAATCAATTTGAAAATATTGAGTTTTCTTCTTTTCTTACGGCTAGTTGTCTCTTTCAAGTTATATGTAATTTGCTTTTTTTGTACTACAGATAAAGTATACAAAAAAAAAACATTTCGAGTTGATGACCCTGATGGAGATGTCCAAAAAAGCTATTTTTATCATATGTTGATAAGTTTATCAATCTGTTGAAATAAGCATCCATCTTTACATTAAGAATAGAAATAATTTTTGTTTGTAATTTCCTTGAGAAAAAATTTGAGTCTTTATCAAAAATTAATAATAAGAGTGCAGCTCCTTCAATATATTCTCTTTTTTAAATAATCCCAAAAATGATTCTAACGATATTGATTAACAAAGTTTTCAAAAAAAAATTTTTTTTTGAATTCTTAAAATAATTTTACGTTTCTTTGAAAATTCCGTATTTTAGTGTTTAACAACAGGCTAATACCAAAAATGCGTACGGTTTAGAAAATAAAAAAAAATCTGTAAGGATTTTTAATGCATTGGCCAGAAATTTTAAGATACTCAAAAAATCATATGGCATACTTTTTTTCGATACAACAAATATTTAAGAAGTTTATCGTTTAACAATATAGGGTAATCGGTATATGGTACACCAAACAGCCAGAGCGATTAGGATCTGTTAAGACAAGAAAAAAATCGAATAATATTTTTCTATTTTTCCCCACTTAGGTGGGAGGGGCAATTTTTTAAAAAGAAATCTAGTAAGACCAGAAAAAAATATTAAAAACAACGGTAAAACTTACAATTCTATGTTATCTCTTTTGTAAAGCCAGAAATCTCTTCTTTAATTTTCATTTAAAATTAAGTTGTTTTAGTAAATTGCTTTTAAACTCGAAATTTTGAATAAATATAATAAATATGTGGACCACTTTGCCAGAATTTGGTAATATTTTTCTTGTTTCACTTAAAATTCAGTCATCATTTATGAAAAATGCTCTAGCTTTTCTAAAGGTAGTTGTATCGAGTTCATTTTGATTTAAAAAGATTGGGCATTAAAAAACACCCTTAAGTTATGTGTCTTATGCTAAGATTAAACCAAGACAAATAATTGAATTTGTTTAACATTCATATCCATCCTCTATCCAGCACTTTGAATGTGACTATTTATAAAACCAAAGTAGGGTTTCGATTAACTTTGGATACAATGTAGTAGATGGTGAAATTCTGCGTCGATTTAAATTTTAGTAATATTAGTATTTTTCTTTCTTTTCTCGCTTTGCATTTTCCCTTCCTTAACGACTTTTTTCCACCCTCTTCATACAATGGTAGGGGAGGACAAATATTAATAAGTAATGTGGTCCTATGGTTACAAGGGTGCTGACCCGATGAGAGTTCTCCAGTCATAGTCCGAAGTCTGGTTCTCTGTTTGTAGTCCAATGTACGAAAAAATTGGCAATACTTTTCTCGTACTTCTGATAGTGTTGCCAACTTGGCAACTTAAAAATAAAGTTAGGACATGAACTATTGGTATACTAAGGCTCAACCCGTCGCGTCAGTGCAAAATGACAAATTGGTCTCGCTAACAGCCCCACTAAAATTCTATGTGTATATTTATATAATATTTAACATATTTTTATTTTTATTAAATATGAATAACTTTAAACCACTTTACTAAACAATAGCAAGTACATACAACCCAATAGTGCATTTAATTTTAAATCATCACTCGCAATAGTGGTAAGAAAAATAACAATAATTTATGATAATTACTTATTATGTCAAACCGCAAAGTGCATATAAAGGAATGCCGACCATTTGTTCTGTACTCAACCATGCCAAACGTTAAGAAAACAATATACCTGTATATTTTTATTTAAACCAAAGTCGATGGGGAGTAATTGGAGACATTTAATTATATGAAAAAGCTATGTATGTACATTATAGTTACATAGATCTTATAAAGAAGAAAACGAAATTTAAATAGGTAAGTTGTTACGTCAAGAAAAATGGAACCCTCCACTGTTTATTGATTGTAGGAGAAGATGGGGCACATTCGCACTATAAGTATTTTTTGTTTTAATGATTTTTGATACACGTTCAGATTGTAAGCATTACTAAACTTTAAAATATTCGCCTCTGTTTTGATAAGAATAACAATTTTTTCGAGCTTGAATTTATGAGCAGACAGATGAAATTTGGAACGAAACATTTATTTCTATCTTAAATTGTTGGATTTTTTGTTTGAGCTGATCAAGAAAATTTCGTAAATAATGATTTTAACAAAATAGTTCTTAATGACACAATGGCATTTTCCAAAAATTTTGTAGATTTATTTTAAATTTTATGGCTAACTTCTTGCATTGACAAAAAAAACTTGTATTCTTTAAATATGTATATAACTTTCTGTTATTTAGTACCCCATCTTCAAAAACGTATTTGCCCCATTTTCAATTTTCCTCAATACTTCCCCTAACTTTGGTAAATTCTTCTTTCTTCAGATTGGCTTAAACTACTTGAAAGCCCCTAAAACAATGGACAGACATGAATTTTAGATTTTATTGTTGATATTCCCACGGTTTAGTTTTAGTTTTGTTCTTTTGCGTGTACATTGTTAAGTTGGATGCACTCAGTCTAGATAAAGTTAATGCCAGCGGAAATGTGATCGTGGTGCATGTAGTTTGACATACAATCGTAGTACATGCGTGGGGCATTAAGTAAGATGTAAAGATTGTTTTTTTTTCGGTTTTTTTTTTTTGTCATTAACTGATCATGATAATGTGAGTTTGTATTGAAATGTGAAGATAGGATAATGCATGTTTAGGCATACTAATAATGAAAAATAACCTAAAATTCGGAAAATGCGTGATTAAATAACATATTTAATTGAGAAGTTCGGATTTATTTTTTTTTTTTTTTTTTTTTTTTTGAAGAAATGCCAATTAATAGGTACTCACAAGTTATATCTACAGTATCTTTACTTATGCTTTAAAATCTGTTACATTGGCTAAGTACTAACTATTGACATTCATTTATTATTATTTAATGTCTAGTATTTTTATCAAGCGAACATTAAAGGGGTTCTGCTTCGTTTTGTTGGTTACATTTTGTTTTTACATTTTTTTAATACAATATTTCATAAGTCTTACAGTAACTTTTCTTAGATAAAGGATTTTCACGCAGAATTGAGAAGTGCTGACAGTCGTTGGTTATGTCTATGTATACATACGTAAATACTTTTTACTTGTGATATAGGTACTATCTATAAGGCAAGTTTTAAATTCGTGCAAAACTAAATTTCGAGATAACAATCAAACATGAGATTACGATAAGAGAGCATACCAAAAAAGTGGGGGGGCAAAATTCTGTATGTGTGTTTGTCAATCTGTTGGGCTACAGCCTAAACGGCTGGATCGAATTTTTTAAAACTTCGTACAAAATGCTTTTTGGTGCTACAGCTCAAATTTTTTTTTTTCATTTTCTTAGAACTAAAAATAACAGTACCTGCCATACAATTGTTTTTATAGCAATTTTACAAAAATCTTATTTTTCTCAAAAACGACTCCATAATTTTCTTAAAAAAAAGCTCCGTAAATTTCTTTTGGTAAAGGCCATCTTTGGCCTTGTTGCATACTATTTTCCAAAAAATGGTTATTAATGGTACCTCCTAAGGAACCATTTTTTTTTTATTTTCAAATTTCCTCAAAACGGTTCTATTGTTTTCAATAATTTTTTATACAGAAGTTTTTAAACAATTTTCATTGCTTAGAAGCTTCTTTATAAAGAGATTTATTACGTTTTTCTTACTAAAATTAAGAAAATATTTTTTTTAAATTTTTAAAAATGTTCGAAAATTTTATTTTGAAAATCAAATATTACGAAAGTTGAATGGTAGATTTTTATAAAACTCGGCATTGAAGGGTTTTTTTTACACTTTGTAGGGTATTTTAAGAGAAAAAATTTACTTTTATGAAAAAAAACGGTACCTTTCAAAGTAAATGTTAAAAAACCTTAAGGGAAAATATTTCTTTTCTTAAAAACAGTTCCTATTATTTTTATTAAACTTTTTCCGTTTGCTAAAATTAGTGCGATAAACTACCAAAAATTATAAAATTTACAAAAAGCTACTATTAACAGATCTTCTCATAAAAGGTTTTTTTTAATTTTTATTTTTCTAACTATAGGCTGAATAGTTATATTATTTTTATGCATACAAATGTTCATAAAGCTTAAAAATAGTGCAAATTAAAATTAAAGAAAAAAGTTTTATATTTAAAAAAAAATCAATTTTTGTTTGAAAATTCGATTTCTCAAAGGATTTAACAATTATTTTTGGAATTTTATTTTTAATAAATACTAACGAATTGCATGCCAAAAATTTTCCTTAAAAATGTTCTAAAAATTTGATGTATAAAAAATTATTTTTTAAGAAAATCGCTCCAACGATTTAAAATATGTTTTTTTCAATACAATCATATTCAATCAAAAATTAAGATGTCGTTCTTTCAATTCATTAAAAACTCTCAAAGAAGTTATTTTGGCTTATTTACATATCGTATTTCATACTTTTAAACATTTTTCTCTCATAAGCCCTCAGCTTCTTGAACATAAGAGCAAGTATGTCTAAACCTAGTCGTGCATTTTATTTTTATTACTTATAAAACCCCACAGGTTCAGGGCCATTCACCAGTGATGGTCATTTTTTGGGTACTCATAGTTTGTTTCAAGTTCCACAAAGTACGTTTATAAACGGACAGACTTTTTATGCCAGACAAACTATTATAACTGTTATAAATTGACATGATTGTCAGCCTTGATGGCAATCTTATCTCTCATATGAAGCAAGATAGACTTTTTTAGGATTCAGGTATAGCGACACCAAGCAAAGCATTAATATGTTCACATTCTAAAAGCCAATGTACCTATTTCCGCTCAGTTTAATTAATTTTTTCAAAACAGAGTTTGTCAATTTGCGTGGCACTCCAAATAAACGACAGCTAAATGTTTAAATTGTGAAAGTCTTAGGATAAGGAAATATGTACAGAAGACACCCGATATAGTCAAATAATAAAAACCAGGCCTGTTCAGGATTCACTCTTCTGATATTGTTCACTTTTTCGAGTGGGAGTTTTAAAGGGCTTTATAGATACAGATATAAATACACATTTTGTTTATTTAAGCATTAAACAAAGCTTTTAATCAAGTTTAAAAAAAAACAGAAACTATTTTTCAGTATTCTCCAACAATGTTAAATCCTTGCGAGACATTTTTATAATTTTAATTTTTAATTTTGTGTGTTCAAATAGTACACTATTTGAAGATTCACTTAATCGAGCGCCTACTGTATTATCACAACAGAACAGCTGCTATTATTCTTTGATTCAGTGGCTTAGGTGAAAAAATCAAAAATGTATTGATTTTTTATAAATTTAATTTTTAAATATTATTTTCAACAACTAGATGACTTTTTAAAAGAATATTAATTTTTATTTGGAATTTTAAATACATTTTTTTTTCTTCGCCTGCTATCGCATACATTCTTCGAAAACTAAATCGCACATACTGTCTTTATGCAAAAAGAATTTTAAAATCTATGGGATATATTTTTTTACAAAAAATATTTTCTTATATAAATTTGTTCAAAACTTTTTGAAGAAAAATTGACTGTGAATGTCGATTTTATTTAAGTCACTGGGATCATTAAAGAAAAAATTTCCTAAGTGTGTTTTGCGTCTTTGAGAAAGAGCAGGACATGAGCAAAGAAGGTGTGGGATAGTTTCTTCCTCCTCCTCGTCCATGCAGCTTCGGCAGAAATCATTCGAAAAAACACCGATTCTATTGGCGTGTTTACCTATGAGGCAGTGTCCAGTAATGACACCAATTGTGGAGCTAATATGCAATCTACTCAGAGATAACAAACATTTCGATCACTTCGGATCCAGTGTTGGCCAGATTTGTTTTGTCGCCAGACAAGTAGTGATACCTGTCCATCTGCTGTTTGTCATCATCATGGAATCTTGCCTAAGCATAAGTTTACTGGCGAGTACATCGGCTTTACAGTTTCCTAGAATATCTCTGTGTCCCGGCACCCAGAAAACGTGAATGTTGAACTGTTCTGCCATCTCCAAGCAATTCATTTCTACACGGATGGTTCAAAAACCGAAGATGGGGTAGGTGGCGGCGGGTACTCAGAATAACTAAACATTAGTCTCTCCTTCCGTCTCCCTGATCAGTGTAGCGTGTTCCAAGCGGAAATCCTGGCGATAAAAGAAGTTTTATCTTGGCTCAAAGAAAACGTAATATCTACTTTGAATATCCGTATATTCTCAGATAGCCAACCTGCCCTTAAATCATTAGGATCTGTTTCTACAAACTCCGTAACTGCCCAGTGTATCTAATTATTTTATATTTTCAAAATCATAGTAGCTGATTCAAAAAATTGTGGCTCCGCGAAGTTAAGGCCCAGAAAATAAGGTTCCAAAAGAAAAAATGAAATAAGACCCCAAATTGGGGTAATTTTTAATGCTCCAATGAAATAAGACCCGATCGAAATGAAAAAAAGCCCAAAAAATAAATTTAAAAAAGGCCCCAACTCGTTCTTTTTTAGTTTATATTGAAATAATTGCCTAATATTGTTTTTATTAAAGTTTATTTTTAAAAAATGAAATAACACGCCAAACCATCAAACAAATACTTGCTTTGTATCCTCTACAATTTCTTTTCAGCATGGACACTTTTAATTCTACTACCTTTAGCTATAGATAGAGCTTGAATTTTCAGGTTACATTCAGCACTAATTTTAAAATGTCAACAAGGCAACAAAACAATATTTGCTGATGTTTTTCAACACGATTCTTAAATTGAAATGCATCTTTAAGTAACAGAGTAGCTGAGAAAAATCGTGCTATTTTTTCAGCTATTCTGTTACTTACTGCTAGCTCGGGGTCCTCGGTTAGCGTATTTTCATAACTTTTTGTGAAACCAATGTCGTAATATCAATTTCAAGTAAATTTATGCAAAATGAAATAATGCTACAAATTTGTTTTCAAAACACAATGAAATTAGGCCCCAAATTTAAAGTTCTGGTATTTTTCATTGGGGCCTCATTTCATAACGCAATAAGACTCCAAGCAAAAAATGAAATAAGGCCCCAAAAAATGAAATATCACCCCCGAAACTCGTACATTTTCATTATTCTTGTTTTGAATGCATTTTCTTGGTGCCTTTTTAAATTTTTTTTGGGGCCTTACTTCCTGGGGCCTAATTTAGCGGAGCCCAAATTGTTATATTTCAAGCTTAAGTAAACAAAATTAAATTAAACAAATGTTTGTAAGAATTTTGGTACGTAATATCTTCTATCAACAACTTTAATAAGCTTTTGTATCAAAATAAATTATCAAGAATATACGAAAAAAAAAAATTTTCTTTGAAATGTACAATATTAAATAATTTTTCGATAAAAAGTTTTTCACCCATATGAAGTCATAACACAATAATGAGGAGTTGAATAAAATCAATTTGGTTTTACAAAAGAATCGTTTCTTTATCGGTTATGGGAATTTGTATGCACTAAAATTATTTTTGGCGTGAACGTACAAAAAAAAATGCAAAAACTAATATTTGTTGTTCTGACTCATTGCATATTTTGATAACAAAATATTATTTAAATTGCCTCACTTTGTTGGTCTTAGCTGAGCTAATCCTCAAATTAAATGATAAGAATATGATAAGGCCACTTGATATGCACTATGCAATTTTTCAGTGAAATGATTATTCAGTTGCAAAAACTAAAATAAGAGTTCTTGAGAATGAGAATAAATACACATGAAACGAAGAAACCATATTGTGTTGTGACCGCTTTTTACTTCCTTTGTACTCCACAGGATAAGCATGGTTTCGATTCAAATTTAAATTTAGATATGATAGTCATAATTAACAATACCTACATTGCTACGAGCTTGTGCATATTACGATGATGCAGAAGTCCAAAACAATGGTTTTAGTCATTTTTCCGTTAGGAGTGTTTTTTTTTTTTTTAACATCTATGCGTCTCTGGGCCCAGGATAATAGAGCTTAGTCTCTAACAACTTTAACTTTAGTGAAATTTGATACAGGCCATTTAAGTCCGGGAAAATTAAACTTTCAATTCGAAAAAATTCGACAGAGAAGAAGCATTCATGGTTTACCAAATTTAGCCAAAAAAAATTATTAAAATTGCATTAGTGGATGAGCAAAATTTTTTAAGATTTGTGTTTGGCTTCATCAAAATACTAGTAAGATAGTATTTTGCTCATAAAGTTTTGCACAAGAAAGATCATAACACACCACAATAGCGTGAAAATATTGTGCTTACTACACCATTTCAGAGTTGGGCAATAATTATTACATTTTGTAATTGATTACAGACTCGATTACAATTACATGTAATCAGTAATTGACTTTTTCCAGTAACAATTACACTTAATTGTAATTGTAATTAAGAATTTCCAACTACGAATTACACGTAATTGGGGAAAAGTTATTGAACAAAAAAGTAATTGAGAAAAATCTGCAATGATTACTTTTTCTGTAATCAGTATACACAAATGTAATTGATGATACAAAATATCAAAAACATTGATATTTCTTTCTGTACCATTTACTTAGTTGATGTTAGGCGGGTGGGCATACATTATAGATCGTTAGAAAGGCTTTATCCCCCAAAAGTAAACAGTTTATATCATTCACATCTCGTTAAATGTAATTCATATTTTCTGTAATCAATTACATTTGTGATCACAAAAAAAGTAATCATTACAGTTTTTTTCAATTAGCTTTTTTGTTCAATTTCTTTTTCCAATTACATGTACATAATTAAATCAAGTAATTTTTTTAAATTACATGTAGTTTGTAGTTTAAATTTTTAATTACAACTACCGAGTAATTAAAAATTTTCAATTTTAAATTAAATATAATCGTTATTGACTTATTTTGTAATAATTACTACCCAACTCTGATATTTATAAAAATTACAAACATATTTTGCACTTTGGCCAAAAAGTTTAAATCAAAATTACATAGAAGCAATATTTTGACGAGAGTTTAAATCGAATTTTACTTACTTTTAAATTGTATGTTCCATTTGTCACGTAAGAAGAAGTCATATATACTTAAGCCTTTTGAATATATAATTCAAATACATTCACAAAAAGGACGATATGAATCCCAAAAGTCTCAATTCTGTCCTTAGGTCATTTACAATTTGTGCATTTAAATAATCCACATAAACCAGAAATAAGATACAAGTGGAAAGACTACATCAAGTCTATAAGTTAATTATCTTGAGGGATCATATTTTTGCCAGGTAGCATGTAATTATATACCTTACTTGTTCTAATCACTTAACGTCTGTCATTCAAATTAAAAATGTATAGGTAGTCGAGAGTAATCTAGACCAATATCAATTATAAGAAAAGGAGATCAGTATAGTTTTTTTATTGGTCTGATTGATGAAGAAGTAATATAGAAGCAATATATTTAGGTCGGCTTTATTTTTGTTAACAGGGTGTCCCCCACTATACAATACTACATTACTCAGGTAATCATGAGTTGAAGACTTAAGAGATATAATGTATGTTCGCGTACCTCCTAAAACCACGAATTTCTATGAATTTAGCCCAAAGTTCTGTCGAAGCTCATATAAAAAAATAAAATTCGTAGAAATTCATAGTTATGGAAAGTAGACGAACAGACCTATAATGTACTACAATTGTAAATTTTTTTTTCGTTTACCCTTTTTTTTAAGTTTTAACAGATTTTATGATTTTGGGTATCATTGGATAAAACTGGCTCCTTCTTTGTCAAACAACTCTTGTTTCTTATAACAGGTGATTTTTTAAGAGGTTTAGAACTTAAAAAAAAAAAAAACACAAAAAATTCGACAAAATTAATGAAATATTTATTTGAATCGATAGTTTGAACCTTGCAATTTAATGTTTAAGGATAATTTCATGCAAATGTTGACCGCGGCTGCGTCTCAGGTAGCCCATCCGCTGAGTCCAATTTTGGCATACTCTTTCACACATATCGGCCGGTATCTCACGAATGAATGCATAGATGTTGGCTTCCAGTGCGTCAATCGAAGCGGGCTTGTCCCTATAGACATTAGCCTTGACATACCCCCACAAAAAATAATCTAATGGTGTCAAATCGCACGATCTAGGCGGCCAATTGACCGGCCCGAAACGTGAAATTAACTGTTCACCAAACTCGCCTCGCAATTGCGCCATTGTTTCGCGTGCTGTGTGGCATGTGGCACCGTCTTGTTGAAACCACATATCATGCAAGTCAAGAACTTCCATTTCGGGCAAAAAAAAGTTTGTTATCATCGCTCGGTAGCGTTCACCATTGACAGTAACGCTGCGATTCGCATCATCTTTGAAGAAATATGGCCCAATAATGCCGCCGGCCCATAAACCGCACCAAACAGTGGCTTTTTCGGGATGCATTGGTAGCTGTTGCAATGCTTCTGACTGATCTTCACTCCAAATGCGGCAATTATGCTTATTTACGTACCCATTCAACCAAAAATGAGCCTCATCGCTGAACACAATTTTTCGATAAAAAAGCGGATCCTCGGCCAGCTTTCCAAGAGCCCATTCACCAAAAATTCGGCGTTGTGGTAGGTCGGCTGGCTTTAGTTCTTGCACCAGCTGTATCTTAAAAGGCTTTACGCCCAAATCCTTCCGCAAAATTTTCCACGTAGTGCTGTAACAAAGGCCTAACTGCTGGGAACGGCGCCGAATCGATATTTCGCGGTCTTCTGTCACACTAGCTGATACGGCCGCAATGTTTTCTTCACTACGCACAGTACGTAAACGTGTTGGTGGTTTAATGTCTAACAAAGTAAATTTGGTGCGAAATTTGGTCACAATCTTCCGAATAGACTGCTCAGAAGGTCGAGAATGCCGACCATAAAATGGAAGCAGCGCGCGATGAACATTTCGAACCGAGCACGAATTTTGATAGTAAAATTCAATAATTTGCAAGCGTTGTTCATTTTTAAGACGATCCATGGTTAAATTGCAAACCAAACTGAAGCTGTTTGACAGTGACACAAGGTACTAAACACACGTCAGCTGTCAAAACCAGTGTTGCCAAAACCAAACCAGCTAAAAAATCACCCGTTACATATACAAATATTCCTAGCCATAAAAACGTAGTGTATAATTTTCTTTGGTTAGGATAACGACTATACTGCGGTGTATTATATTCTTTTTCGTGCTAAAAATACAAAAGCAAGTATTCAGATAATTGTCAGATATATCAATGATCTAACTGACAATACATATTTTCGAATGATTTGACAATTTTCAATTTTCTTATGGCCGATACGTATGGACCCTTCCAATATCGATTCTGAAATAAAAACCAGAACATTTTTCTCTTCTCTTCAGAACAAGAATGGTCATGAAATGTTCAAACATTGTTTTTTTTTGAAAATCAAATATTTTGAAAACCACACGGTCGATTTTTTTAAAACTCGGAACTTAAGGGATTTTTACACTCTTTAAAGTATTTTAAGAAAAAAATTAGCTTTATGAAAAAATAACAGTTCCTTCGAACCGGATCGATTTTCTTATAACTTTGTATATAGTCGTTTTAGGCAATTCTTCCCACACGTTTTTTTCTTTTTTTGTAGAACTAAAAATAACCTGCCATACAATCCCTTATAGAAATCCTACAACACCAAATATATTCTCACAGATGGCTCCACAACTTTTCTTTAAAAAAAAAATTAATGAATTTATCTCAGTAAAGGGTGGGAAACCACTTTTCAAGAAATGGTTATCAATATAGGAATTAAATGGTGGCAAAACATTTTTTTAATTTCGATTTACTTCAAAACGATAATTCTGATTTAAATAATTTATAATACTAGTTTTTCTTACCATAATTTTCAACAAAAAAATTCTTTTGGATAGTTAGAAAATATTGGATTTTTGTTTTTGTTTAAATCAAATATTTTTAAAACTACATAGTCGACTTTTATAAAACAAATGTTTTTGAATTTAAAAAAAGATTCAATTTTTTCTGAAAATTCGATATCTCAAAAACGGGCAGAGAATTTTTTTTTTGAAATTCCATTTTAGTATGCACAAAAGTGAAAATATAAACAAGATTTGCATACAAAAAGTTTTCCTTAGTGTTTTAAAAATGATTATATAAAAAATTATTAAAAAAAAAATCTCTCTTTAAATATTTTTTCCAAACAATCATATTCAATCAAAAATTAAGATGGCGTTCTTATTTTTTATCTCAAACTCTCAAATAAATTGTTAAAGTTAATTTAAATAAACATTTTCAAACACTATTTGCCTCTCATAATTTCCATGTCTTTGCATTTAATTTTTTTAAGCCCTCAGCGTCAAGTTAGTGCGACCCAGTTGTGCATTTTATTTTTTTTTTTTTGTATTTTGAATTTTTTCACTATTGGCTGAACGGACCTAGATTAATTTTTACATGTACAAATATTTATTTTATATTTATTTATTTATTTGTTTGAAATTTTATTTTTACATGTAAATAAATAAATACTTAGGATTTGCGTGCGTATCCTGAAAAATGTTTTAAGAATTTGATGCATAACAAACATTTTTTTTTTTAAACAGCTCTTATGAAACTTAAATAAGATTATCTCCAATTAATCGTGTTTGATAATTGTTTATCAATTTATAGTCTATTTTAAACGCCGTCCATCCTACCATGCACATTTTGCTGATGTTATCAAAATTTGTTGAATTTGACAGATAGGGGTAGGGCTACCAGACGTCAGGATTTAGCCTGCCACGTAAAGCTTTTTACGTCTCTGTCAGGCTGAGGCCATCAGGCAACATGCTCAGTCAGGCTTTT